>CM024756.1:82464337-82748999 GCA_014218235.1 Colocasia esculenta | reverse complement strand
AACTCAATTGAAATGTTTGTTAGTTGATGCTTTAGATGCAATTTGTTGAGCATTAGTCCAAAGGTCACAAACTTGTTTTTGAGTCAACCTCTTGCAAAATAATTGATTCCATCTGAAAAAATAATCTCCTTTGGAAAAAGAGAGAACAATGTTACTTGATAAATCTTGACAAAAGTTTTTATGAAAACATCTGTTTGGTTGCTAATAAAAATGAAATTGCATTGATATGGCACAAGAGTTGGTCATGCAGTTTCAACACCTTCAATATATTCATAGGGTAAATATGGTTAAAATACTTCCTGAATCATTCACAAATGTCATAAACAACTTTGTGGATATGTGCTCAAGAAAAAAACCAGAAAATCTTTCAAAATTTTTAATGATGTACTTACTTTGAAGCCACTAGAATTAATTCATGTGGACCTTTTGGGATAACAAGAATTCTTAGTCTTAGTGGCAAATGATATGGATTTGTCAACATTATGATTTTACTAGATATACTTGGGTTATATTTCTATCCCCAAAGTGATATATGTCAATAATTCAGGAAATTCTGTAACACTGTCTTAATGGGATTTTCACATAAAATAAAGTCCATTTTGACTGATCATGGGGGGGAATTTGAGAGAACAAGCTTTCTGATTTATGTGATGAATTGAATATTTTCCACAGATTCTCTTCTCCAAGAACTCTAGAACAAAAATTTGAGTTGTGGACAGAAAGAATAGAACTCTTGTGGAAATGGCTAGGACTATGCTCTTGGAAAGCAAATTGCCCAAATGCTTCTGGGCTAAAGCTGTGAATATAACAAATCACATTTTGAACAGAGCACTAGTCAGACAACAATCAGAAAAACCCCCTGTGAACTTTTGAAAAATAAAATACCCACTGTATCTTTACTTTAAGGTGTTTGGTTGCAAATACTTTGTACATAACAACAATAAAGAAAACCTTGATAAGTTTGATGCTAAGAGCCTTGAAGCTATTTTTCTTGGTTATTCTGAAATTTCTACAACATATAGAGTTTACATTCTGAAAAATAAAATTGTGGAAGAATCTCCACATGTAGTCTTTTGTTGAAAACACTTATAATTCTGATGGTTCTACTTCTTGCAGGACTATACAAAATGCAAAAGAAGATGATGTTATTGTTGAATCTTTACCAACTATTGAGGAGCATAAATGAACCTTGGAAAATTTGAACAATCCAACACCTACCACAAATGGATAAGCTAATATTGTTCCAGAACTAAATGAAACTCAAGTGGTAATTTCTGAACTCAGATTTTCAAAGATCATCTGTAACACCCCGAAAATTAGTTGATTGAAAATGTAGGAAAATAGCAAATAAAATAAAAATAAAAAATCATAGTTAAACTCCCAAGAAGTGGGATCAACCATTTAAATTATTCTGGGCCAAAAAAACTCTTATTGGACCAAAGAGCAAAACCCATTGGCATTAAATCCCAAAATTCATAACCCTAATTGAGCAGAAAATAGAAAGGGGCAATTAGGACAAAAGCACAGACAATTAGCCATACTTAGCAACGCAATTTTGTACCCAACCATGCTAGGATGTTCCTAATAGCATTACTACTCAAATTGGGAGGAGAATCCCCAAATCCTGGAAGGTTCCATGCTAGAACCGCAACCCAACTTTCCTACTCTCATTAGGACTTGAAATAAACCTAATCTATAATAATCGTCATGAGACTAGGGGAAAGGTTTACCATCGTGCGGGGTCGTGAGGAGGTTAGCTAGGGCACCAGAGGACGAGGAATTCGTCACAAACCCCAGGCTTCTTCCTCAACTCATGCTCTGTACAGCCTGTGTAGAAGACCTCTCTTACAACTAACCAAAGGTAGGTGTTCTCGAGCCTAAACTAAATGTAGCACATACCAATGGAAAGAGCATCAAGTCTAGTTTCTTATGCATGTGATTTCCCTAATTTTTATGAACCATGTTAGTCATGTTAAGCTTTTCCAAGAGTCAGGCAAGATTAGGGCTTTATGTGTTCTTAATGTGTTTCACGCGAACCCGAGCCTCAAATTGGGTCAAACCAAAATCGTAGTACTCTTCTACTCGTTGTCTCAACACTTTTCTGAAGTGTAGCGGAATTCCCTATATGGTAATCTAGAAGGGGGGTTGAATAGATTACTGTCTGTTAAAAACACTTGTTGCCTTCTTTTTAATAGAACACAAATAACTAGAAGTTATGGCAAGGACTGAACTTGGTGTGAATGTGTGTGAATCGATGACAGATATTAAATAGATGATTAGACGTGTGTAAATGCGCCGTGCCTATCAAACATCTAACGTAGAAACGTTCAAACCACGAGACACAACGATTTACGTGGTTCGGAGTACACAACTCGTGTATCCTACATCCACGGGCCACACACACACGCAGAACAATCTGCTTATGAGCTAGTTCAGAAACTACAACTCACACACACGTGTTTTCTGATGTATAGCCACGATCAGAACAACACTCACACGTGTATCAAGCACAAGGACTGCTTGAAACACACTACACACACACACGTATGGACAATAGTAAAACAGAGAAGAGTTTAAGAGTTGAGAATCAAATCCAGTTGAAAAACTCTTTCTCAAGAACGTCTGAGTAGACTTCAAGCTTCGTCTTGATGATCAGAAGTTGATGGAGAGGCTTGAATCCACGACGTCCAGACTTCACCGCTGCACGAAGGACTTCTCTTGTTGAATCTGGGCAGCAGGTAGAAGCAGAGCAGCAGGGCAAGACTCTTCTTGAGATGCTTTTAGGGTTCTTGCTTGGAGGCTGCTTGTCTTCGTGATTGTCCTCAAAAGGATGCTTAAATAGAGGTGTTTACTTATGGAGAGTCGTGGTTTGTGGAAACACCACCTATGGCAACTTGAAGACTTCCCGTATTTGAGGACTCTGTCCGTCTGTCGACAGCACTGGGTGCTCCTGTCGACAGGCGCAAGCTAACAGGACATTCAAGACTTCTGGAAGGCAGTTGCTGTCGACAGGCGACTGGGTGCTGTCGACAGGCACAGGCAGACAGAATAATTCACAGTTCTGGAAACCTCTTCCTGTCGACAGGCAGCTGGATTGCTGTCGACAGGCATCTGTTCTGCAGATTTGCCTTCTGGCTTGGATTTGCTTGTCGACAGGGACACTGCCTGCTGTCGACAGATGCTTGCTTTATGTATAGATCTTCATCATTTTGGCTTTGTGCTTCGTACAACTCTTGCTCAACATCTCACCTAAGATTATGAACATAGTTAGTGAGACATTCTTGTCATTTAAAACTTAATGTCATATCAACACATTATGTCTAATTATTGCATTGCAATTCTAAACTTAACTCACATTGTTCACTTGTTTACTTTGTTTATTACTGATCATCAGCAAAAAACCATGTTGCATTTGGGACTTATAGAATGTGAACCCAACATTCTCCCCCGTTTTGATGATGACAAAATTAACCAATTAAGCAAATGTAAGCAAGTTGCACAATTGAGTTTTCTCCCCCTTTTGGCAATATCAAAAAAAACATACACCACAGACAGTTAAAAGACAAGTTCATTCATTGATATATCTTTGAGGCATACAGAACATTTGTTGAACAGAACTAGAAGCAGGGAAAGACACTTCATGACCAGCAACAGATGACGAAATACAAGACCCGGGACACCTAGACTCTAAGAATCATCATCAGGACCCGGCTGTGGTGGGGCCTGAGGATTCAGCCTGTTGAGCCGGTGATGGAGCCGGACTTGATTATCAGCCAACGCTTCCAGACTGATATCAACCTTGTCCAAGCGTGCATTGATAGTTGCAAAACCATTTGTCACATGCACTTGCAACTGAGCCAAGAGTTCAGGAATAGAGGGCTCAGTGGCAACTTCATCCATAGGTTGACTTTCTGCTTCTTCTTCTTGAGCATCGTCTTCGTCATCTTCATTGTCAGCACCATCTTCATCAGCTGCCGCATCAGCTTCGTCTTCATCCAACTGGACATTCGGACCCTTGCCCTTAAGATCCCGAGTTACTACACCATCCACAATCTTGTAGCCCATGCGCTCTGCAGCAGTCAGATCGTAGGAGCTACGTCCTGGCAAGTGGGTCATCTCCCCTTCTGGAATAAGAATGCCAAGAAACAGGAAGAGGGAGGTGAGCTGACATGCGTAAGGCATGGATCGCTTAGCGTTGCCAAGGCATAGGCGAAGGACGGAGCACATGAGTTGGGGTAGATTGATTTGTTCACAGCGTAAAAACATATGAAGTAGGGACTTGTGAACAGATGTAACGAGTTCCCTACTTCCATCCTTCGGGACAATAAGAGTGGTAAAGATGTGGTGGATGAGACGATGAAGCGGAGGAAAGGAGTTAGCATTCATTGGCTTACGGTCCGTGGGGTCGTAAGGCCTGGAAGTGATGAGGGCATGATATTCTTGTGGAGTTGGGTGATGAGCAAAGATGTCAACCCCTGTGTTTGGGATTTGCAGAGAGATGGATAAGAGATTGGGGGAAATGCGAAAGGAATTTCCCTTGACACGGGTGTATAGATCAGTTGTAGACTCCCTAAGATTATGGTAGAAATCTGTGACAGCAGAGGCGGAGAATTTCTTGTGGCTGTAACAGAATGGTGACCAACCCTGTGTATCAAATAGAGGCAGAAGACCTGGAAATAGGTCCTGGAGGGAGACGAAGTCCACGTAGCGAGGCTGCGTGATCTTTGTGAAAGTGGCATGGGTGACTATGAATTGAAGATTGGAAGGGATGAACAGCTCCGGCAGACGATCCTCTCGGTGCTTTGAGCGACGTTCCGGGGAGTCCCTGGAACCTTGTCCGGCGCGAGGAGAGCGAGGACGACGACGAGAGGCCATCTTCTTGGCAGGAGGGGCCATGATATCGAGCTGCTTCTGTTGGAGACGTGTGGTAGAAGGAAGGAGACGGTGAACAAGGGAGAAAAAGAAACACCAGGGAGGCAGAGATGCGTTCCCGGTGCCCTGGAGAAGGGATTTGTAGAGATAGAGGGAAGGGAGGTTTTTTGGAAGTGAGGAAGGAGGGAAAGGGGTGTGGGGTCCTCTTATAGAAGGTGTGAGGGTAGAGGAGGAGTCGGATCCCACCAAAGCCGGTTTTGGATTTGCCCCTTGGACTTCCCAAAACTGATCTGCCGCCGGCTGTCGACAGGGGCCCTGGTGCCTGTCGACAGGGGCTTGAAAAAATGGCCAGTTTGTGATTTTTGTAACGGAAACTGTGAGCAATGTCTTCCAGGTAATAAAATAAGATGAATAAGAGATGAATCATGTATGTGAACGTACCATATACAAGAATAAAAAAGATCATACCAATTCGCCAATGGTTTGAACATAATATTCAAGAAAATTAACGGTAGAGCATTAAAAAAGCACCCACTTAACCCGTTGTTGTAAAATACGCTGTAAGACAACACAATCCCCATTTTGAGAATAGACAAATGATGCATGAAATGATATCTAAATGTGAAGACAATCACACCACCAATGACCTTTGAAATTATGACTCAGTGGAGGCTTCGCACTATTCCCAAGGATTAAAAATGGAAGTTCAATGGGAGGAAATGGTACTTAAGAAGACGTCACACCGTTTGAAGTGAGGATAGACATTACCCGTGCCCATACCCCCAGTCAATTGGTGGAACTTTCCAATGTACCGTTGTATAGAGTTGATGAGTTGTCCTTTTGACGCGAGGGCAGACAGTTGTGATGCCCATCTCCCCGGTTACTTAGCATAACCCAACATTGCTCTATATTCATCCCAAGCTTCATGGTGATTGGCATTTTTGTTTTTGATTGTTTTTTTTTTTTTGTTGTTAAGGAAATAGGTAGCTTTTCTCCAAGTATTGTCGTAATGACAAAGATCAAGATGGTGATATGATTACCAATCAATACTAGATATGCACTGTCATGACCAAAAGACTTATGAACTAAATTGAGAGTTTGTTGGCTCACTGAGTATTATTATAAAGGGGGTAAGGTGGATGTCCCTTAGAGTGGTGAGATGCTTTGAAAATGATTTAACCTAAACTCTACATGAATAGTATGTAAAAACTCATTGGGAAAAGATAAATAGCTTAACTATCATGTGTATGTGGTATGCACAATAATACATTAACACCTTATAGACACCTTAGTTATTAAACAGGAAGAAGCTCACAAACTGGGTGAAGGAATGATCAGTAGCAGTCATATATCAGAGCACCTGTCGACAGGAAGGGAGGGCCTGTCGACAGGGGGACATAGACAGATGAACCAGTGTTCTGTCTGGGCTTTGCTGTCGACAGGGCCTTTTGAGCCTGTCGACAGGGACTTGAGCAGATCAAATTTTTCAGGGACTTGAGCAGACTTGAACAACTAATGTGAGGGAATTGAGAGAGACAAAGTTGAATGATTCCCTCCATATTTCGAATTCATAGAAACTTAAGTGGCTCCCCCATAAAGAGTGACATTTGTAACAAGGGGCTCAAGTTCATGAAGAATTAATTGCAAACAATTGACCGCACATTCAATAACACAAAGCATGAAGAGAGACACACCAATGATATGTATCAGAAAATAAAGAGAGTGTAAATAAGCAATTTATAAAGAAACAAAGTCCAAATATACAGTACATGTCTCTTGTATGTCACATATCCATGGATACTTGGCGGAGAATGTTTCTCACGCATAATGAGAGTTTCCAAACAAGCATGACTTGTTCTTTCACACATCACCATTTGATATACCGCATAGATAATGGACACAAGGAGCATATACTTGATATTTGAGTTAAGTTTCATTGTAATTTGCACAACCCCATCTCTCTTCGTAGTGAGGTGAATCTATCTTCAGCTAGAGGTTTGGTAAAGATGTCTGCCAACTGTTTCTCCGTGGGTATGAAACTGATTTCAAAGGATCTATTGGCCACTTCATCTCTCAAGAAATGATGACGAATTTCTATGTGTTTTGTCCTGGAATGTTGAATGGGGTTCTTTGATAAATTAATTGCACTAGTGTTGTCACACAGGATAGGTGTGCATCCAATATCAATGTTGTAATCACACAACTGACTTTTTATCCACAACACTTGTGTTGCACAACTTCCTGCAGCAACATATTCTGCTTCTGCAGTGGAGAGTGCAACCGAGTGTTGCTTCTTGGATGCCCACGAGACCATACAACCACCAAGAATTTGACAATAGCCACTAGTGCTTTTCCTATCTATTTTACAACCAGCGTAGTCTGCATCAGAATAGGAAATCAATTCAAAACTACTACCTGCTGGATACCAAAGACCCAAGGCATGCGTACCTGAGAGATACCTGAAGATTCTCTTAACTGCAATGAGATGACTTTCCTTTGGACTAGATTGGTATCTAGCACAAAGGCAAACACTGAATTGTATGTCCGGTCTACTTGCAGTAAGATAAAGGAGTGAGCCAATCATACCTCGAAATTGTTTGGCATCTACCGGGTTACCTTTCTCATCAGTTTCTAGCTTAATGCTGGTGCTCATCGGTGTTGAGGCGGACTTGGCTTGTGTGAACTGAAATCTTTGGAGCAGTTCTTTTACATATTTTTCTTGGCTTATGAAGACTCCATCTTCTTGCTGCTTGACCTGCAAACCAAGAAAAAATTGAAGCTCCCCCATTAAGCTCATCTCAAATTCACTGTGCATGTGTTGTGAGAATTCTTCGCACAGTGTGGGATTAGTGGAACCAAAGATAATGTCGTCCACATAAACTTGAACAACAATTATGTGATTTTGAACTTTCCTTGTAAAAAGAGTTTGGTCCACCTTACCTCTGGAGTAGTTTTTACTTACCAAGAAAGTGCTCAGCCTGTCGTACCACGCTCGGGGTGCCTGTTTCAAACCATAGAGAGCTTTGTGCAATTTAAAAACATGGTTTGGTTTATCATGATTCTCAAATCCGGGTGGTTGAGAAACATAGACTTCCTCTTTGATGTAGCCATTTAAGAAAGCAGTCTTAACATCCATTTGATATAGTTTGAACTTATTAGAACATGCAAATGCTAGCAAGATTCTAACTGCTTCTAACCTAGCTACAGGTGCAAAGGACTCTTCAAAATCCACACCAAATTCCTGATTGTAGCCCTTTGCAACCAGTCGAGCCTTGTTTCTCACCACTTTACCTTCTTCATTAAGTTTATTCCTAAAGACCCATCTTGTTCCTATAACAGAAATTTCAGGGGTTTTAGGAACCAAACTCCAGACATTATTTCTTTGAAATTGACCTAGCTCCTCATGCATAGCATCAATCCATGAATTTTCTTTTAATGCTTCTTCAACATTTTTAGGCTCCACTTGAGAGACAAAGGCTAAATGATCCTGTTCAACTATTTGATGAACTTGTGACCTAGTTTGAACTGAATCATTTATGTCACCTATGACATTCTCAAGTGGATGAGCTTTAGAGTACCTCACATTGGTGATTGTTGAAGGACCTGGTTGATCTTGCATTGTAGGATGATGTTCCGGAGGAGGGGTTGCTGGAGGAGTTTGTTGGGGTTCATCCTCTTGTTGTGGGTCTTGTGCAGGTATCTCTTCCTGAGTTTTAAGTGGATGACAATCATCTTCATCATCGTACCTACGAAGATATCCACGTTTGGCTTTAGGAACTGACTTAGAGATTGCATTTGATTTGCTTTGTAGATCCTCAAGAGTTGTTTCATCAGATGTTTCATCAAACCTGTAAGGAGTAGAGTTGTTAGTCGAGATTTGAGATTCATCAAAAACAACGTGTGGAGTTTCTTCCACCTTTCTGGTTTTTAGATTGAACACTCTATAAGCTCTAGACTGTTCAGAGTATCCAAGAAAAATACCTTGATCGCTTTTGGCTTCAAATTTGTCCAAGTCATTTTTGTCATTATTATGAATAAACACCTTGGAGCCAAAAACTTTAAAGTACCCAATGGTGGGTTTCTTACCTTTCAGAAGTTCGTAAGGAGTTTTCTTGAATACCGGTCTTACCATGGCTCGGTTGAGAATGTAACATGATGTGTTTACTGCTTCTGCCCAAAAGGTGCGTGCTAATTGATTCTCGACCAGAAGCGTACGAGCCATTTCCACCAAGGTTCTATTTTTTCTCTCCACAACTCCATTCTGCTCGGGAGTTCTTGGGGAGGAAAAGTGATGTTCTATGCCTTGGTTCCTGCAAAATTCGGAGAAGGAATTATTGTCAAATTCTCCCCCGTGATCAGTGCGGATTGAGCAGATTTTATGGACATTCCCATGCTCAATTTTGTTGAAGAAATCTTCAAAAACATTTACTGCTTCATTCTTGTGAGCCAGGAATTTTACCCATGTGAACCTAGAGAAGTCATCCACAATGACAAAGCCATAACGCTTGCCATTGAGACTGAGAGTTCTTGTAGGTCCAAATAAGTCCATGTGCAAGAGTTCATAGGCTTTGGAAGTACTTACCGGTGCCTTTGATTTGAAGGATTTTCGGGTTTGTTTTCCCTGTGCACACGCATCACAGAAATTTTCATTTTTGTTAAAGGATATTTCAGGAAGACCACTTACCAACTTAAGCCTCATTATCTTGTGCAAAACATTGTAACTGGCATGACCGAGCCTACGATGCCACAATGTAAGCTCGTCCTGTTTGTTTGCTACAAGACACAAATCGTTATTTTCTGGATCATCTAAGTCTACCAAATAGATGTTATTCATCCTTTTTCCAGAAAATTTTAGGCTTCCTGTTTCCTTATCCAGGATGTGGCATGAATTGGATTCAAAAACAATTTTATGACCTTTATCACACAATTGGCTTATGCTGAGCAAATTATGATGAAGGCCATCAACTAGCAGCACATTATCTATTGAATTAGAAGCAAACTTACCGACTTTTCCTGAGCCGATGATCTGGCCTTTGTTGTTACCTCCGAATATCACCTGACCTCCGTCTTTTTCCACAAGCGAACTGAATTTAGCTTTGTCGCCCGTCATATGCCTCGAGCAGCCACTATCCAGGTACCATTTGTTTTGATTGAGGGCTGCTAGGCATTCCTGCACATGTGAATCAGACAAGAGGTTTTGGTACCCAAATTACTTTGGGTCCCATTGTATCATTCATGCAAAATAAGAGATGCTTGGGAATCCAAACTTGTTTGATTTTCTTATGATTTGGTTTATTCCAGCACTGCTTTTCATTATGTCCAAGTTTTTTACAGATAATGCATGATGATGATTTAGGAACAACATTGGATTTGACATTTTTGGAGGCATCCATAGGCATCTTACCTTTTTGTTCCCTTGTAAGTCTAGTTTTAGGGACTTGCTGTTTTTCTTGTGGACGGCTCTGTTTAGAGCTTTTAGCAAGTTTTTCATGTTGACTAGGAACAAATTTGGTGACTTTAGGTTCCAGTGTTTTACCCTTATTTTGATTTTTCCTTTTCTTTGAAGGGTTTGGTTTGCTAGAACATGGGGTTAGATCTGTGAATTCAGTCATCAGATTTTTGCCAATTACCTTTGGCTTTGGATTTTGAAATCCAATCCCATGTCTTGCAACAAATACATTTGAACCTAAGATTGCATCCAAGTTCTGTTTGCTCTTTACAAAATTTGATAAATCTTTTGATTTACCTGCTAGTTCTGTTTCAGCTTTCTCAAATTTCTTTTGTAGATTAGCATGCTCAGTTTTAAGAAAGTCAAGACAGTTTGTTAGTTCATCTTTTTCCTTTTGAACTTCTTGAAGCTTGAGTTTCATGCTATCCAACTCATCTATGTGGGTTTGTTCATCAATTTTCATTAATTCAATTTCCTTGTTCAGAGATTCAATTTTTTCGTTGTTGTTTGATTCATGAACAAGGGAATTCATTTTCTTTTTGAGTGCCTTGTTTTCAGATTTAAATTCACAAAACTTTTCAAATAGCACAGTATAAGCCTCTTCCCATTCATCAATAGAAAAGATCTCAAAGGAAGAGTTTACCTCGGTTGAGTCGTCGCTCTTTGCCATGAGACACTGAATTTCTTCATCTTCCGAGGTGCCTTGACTGTCCTCATCTTCATCACTCCATGAAGCCAACATTGCTTTGGCTTTCTTGAACGTGAATTTATCTTTTTTCAATTTCTTCTTTAGCTCGGGACATTCTCCTCTCATGTGTCCCTGCTTCTTGCACTCATAACAAACCACATCCGATTTTTTGTTAATTGAGTCAAATCTGTTCGTACTCTTTTGGAACGGTTTTGAGTTTCCTGAACCTTTTTTCTTGAATTTGAGAAACTTCTTAAATTGTCTAGTGAGCATGGCCATCTCGTCATTCTCACTATCACTGGAGGATTCAGACTCAATACCTTCCTGTTGAGTGCTTCTTTTGGAATCTGAAGAGACTTTCTTGGAAGCTTTCAAGGCAATGGACTTCCTTGGGTTCTCTTCAGTTTCCTTTCTTTTCACATTCAACTCGTAGGTCATCAGTGAACCAATCAACTCATCAACCTTCATGGTTGAAAGATTCTTAGAATCCTCAATGACAGTGACCTTGGTGTTCCAAGAGGATGGAAGAGACCGAAGTATCTTCCTCACCAACTCACTGTCTGAGTATTCCTTCTTGAGACCTTTTAGTCCATTTATCAGAACCATGAATCTCGCAAACATGTCAGATATTGTCTCATCATGATTCATCTTAAACATTTCATATTCTGAGACTAACATGCTTACCTTAGATTCTCTTACCTCAGACGTACCTTCATATATTAGCTCGAGCTTGTCCCACATCTCTTTAGCTGAAGTGCATGTGGAGACCCTCGAGTATTCTTGTGGATGGACTGCGCACTGCATCATATTGAGGGCACTCCAATTGAGAGTCCCTTTGGCAATCTGGTCCTTGGTCCATGTATCTTCGTCTTGAGGCAATTCATATGGTCCAGTTCTGACTATCTTCCACAATTCATAGTTTTGTGCTCGTAGAAACACCTGCATGCGGTTTTTCCAATAGGGATAGTCAGAGCCATCAAAGAAGGGTGGCCTGGTGACTGAATGTCCCTCGGCCATATACCCCTTACTAGAATCCATAAGATCAAGGATCTCCTGATCGTAAGATCAAGTAAATGAGACAGTTAACGGAGAAACCTCGCTCTGATACCAATTGAAGTGTAGCGGAATTCCCTATATGGTAATCTAGAAGGGGGGGTTGAATAGATTACTGTCTGTTAAAAACACTTGTTGCCTTCTTTTTAATAGAACACAAATAACTAGAAGTTATGGCAAGGACTGAACTTGGTGTGAATGTGTGTGAATCGATGACAGATATTAAATAGATGATTAGACGTGTGTAAATGCGCCGTGCCTATCAAACATCTAACGTAGAAACGTTCAAACCACGAGACACAACGATTTACGTGGTTCGGAGTACACAACTCGTGTATCCTACATCCACGGGCCACACACACACGCAGAACAATCTGCTTATGAGCTAGTTCAGAAACTACAACTCACACACACGTGTTTTCTGATGTATAGCCACGATCAGAACAACACTCACACGTGTATCAAGCACAAGGACTGCTTGAAACACACTACACACACACACGTATGGACAATAGTAAACAGAGAAGAGTTTAAGAGTTGAGAATCAAATCCAATTGAAAAACTCTTTCTCAAGAACGTCTGAGTAGACTTCAAGCTTCGTCTTGATGATCAGAAGTTGATGGAGAGGCTTGAATCCACGACGTCCAGACTTCACCGCTGCACGAAGGACTTCTCTTGTTGAATCTGGGCAGCAGGTAGAAGCAGAGCAGCAGGGCAAGACTCTTCTTGAGATGCTTTTAGGGTTCTTGCTTGGAGGCTGCTTGTCTTCGTGATTGTCCTCAAAAGGATGCTTAAATAGAGGTGTTTACTTATGGAGAGTCGTGGTTTGTGGAAACACCACCTATGGCAACTTGAAGACTTCCCGTATTTGAGGACTCTGTCCGTCTGTCGACAGCACTGGGTGCTCCTGTCGACAGGCGCAAGCTAACAGGACATTCAAGACTTCTGGAAGGCAGTTGCTGTCGACAGGCGACTGGGTGCTGTCGACAGGCACAGGCAGACAGAATAATTCACAGTTCTGGAAACCTCTTCCTGTCGACAGGCAGCTGGATTGCTGTCGACAGGCTCATCTGTTCTGCAGATTTGCCTTCTGGCTTGGATTTGCTTGTCGACAGGGACACTGCCTGCTGTCGACAGATGCTTGCTTTATGTATAGATCTTCATCATTTTGGCTTTGTGCTTCGTACAACTCTTGCTCAACATCTCACCTAAGATTATGAACATAGTTAGTGAGACATTCTTGTCATTTAAAACTTAATGTCATATCAACACATTATGTCTAATTATTGCATTGCAATTCTAAACTTAACTCACATTGTTCACTTGTTTACTTTGTTTATTACTGATCATCAGCAAAAACCATGTTGCATTTGGGACTTATAGAATGTGAACCCAACATTTTCTTGTTCAAAGCTTTGTCCAAGGACCTCTTTATTCTGAGTTATAGGTCTGTCATGAGGAACAACATTGTTTTCTGCATTTTCAGGAAAGATCCATGAACGCGACCACTCCAGTCGTCGAGTTCCTCATTGTATGAACGTGAAGTAAGAGATTGTCGCATTTATGTAAAAGGCGATAGAACATTCCGTCGCGTTTACTTGTTGACCTAACCATTTTGACACATAAAAATGTATGTCGTATAGGTTTCAGTGCTGGTCCTGAACGCAACGGAACATGCCGTCGCGATTTGACCAGTTTTCCTACTCATGTATTTCGCTAAAGTTTTACATTAGTAATTTGAAAATACCCCTTGAACGCGACGTATCGAACTGTCGCGATTAAAAGTCATATCGACATATCGGCTTGTCACGACATGAAGGCAATAGACCTAACCATTGCGTTTCTGAATTAGTAATCGTTCCGACATCAATTCCTGTTGGAAAAGGCGATGATCTGTCATGTCGCGATTTAAACGCGACAGGTAGGTCAGTCGCAATTCGGTAAATTTGCACAGTGTTATGTTTTGTCTGGGTAAGGTTCTTTGAAGTGCCACGTTTGAACCCGTCACGATTTAGAGGCCAACCCGAGACTATTTTTTGAGTTGTACAGTCAACCATATGCATGTCCTACTGTCATATCATGTCATGTAGTTATTCAATGGCCTAAACGTTATCAACCTACATGAAAGCTGTAAGTATATGAACTTTTATTCAAAGTGCTCACGTGAATATCATTGTGCCATGCGAATATCCTTGTGCTTGTCCATACTCTGTCTTGTTCATAACTGAAAGTGCTATATGTTAAAAACATAGCAACCATGTGATAGACAGAATTTCTTACAATGTCATGCTTTCTTGTTATAAGCTTTCCGTCTCGTTTTAAACCGATGGATTGTGATATTAAGACACGTCTACACGACACATTGCACATATAGGCAGCCCTCTCTTGGGGAATTGGAAACTCTCGGCTAGTCATTCCATATCGGCAGACTAGTGACCTTTTTTCTAAGACCTCGTAAATCTCCGTACTTCGTGGATTCCCTCATGGAGAATGAGTTGGTTGTACCATTGAAGTTCCTAGAAGATAGAAAGCAACTCTGTTCTTGTCTACTTGTCGTGAGAGTGATTTGATACATTGAAACCAAGCAATTAAATGTAAAGCTTGAACTAAAGTAATTAAGCTGTTATACTACTAAAATTTAGTGCGGATCATGTCCACTTCCCTTGTTCTTTATAATCATTGACATGATCCTTAGTTCATAATTGTCCATTGCTTGAAAATCATGTTTTCCATAAATGAATGAATGGAATTACTAGAAATTATTGGAACTTCGGTTCATAACCATGTCTGTGCATATAAGGGCCCAGTCTGGTCCAGGGAAGAGCACCCTAATTACTTATAATCGCGAGAGTATATGATCCATTGAGGTTTCTGGCAATCACCTAATTGAATGCAAGATTGATCTGGGTAATTTCCACACTGTTATTCAATGAATGAATGAATGATTGATTGATAGGAATTGAGCTTGGGATATCCATTGTACATGTTATTGAATATTGAATTCTCTTCTATTTGACCAATGATCATACTATCATCCATTCCATCGTTAATCGTTCCTTCTCAGATGATAAACATTGGCTTATGATTAATGATTTATTTTTTTTATACATGTCATACTTTGGATGTTGTTCCATATCGTAATCATGACCGTCTTACTATGAGTACTGCATATTAGTATCTGCCTAATAAATTGTTAATTCAAGTAAATCATGCCCGCACCATGAGATATAAATCCTACTGGGCGTTAGTGTGCTCACACCTGCTTTCCATAACATTTCAGGAGATGACTATAAGGACGTAGAGCATGATGGGAATGGGGAAGAGTGATGAGCTTCTCAGATGTACCCGTCCATATAGCATGTCGGCCAATATGCTTAGAGTTAAAAGAGTCTGTAATAGTTAGTTTTATTTCTGCATGAGGAGTATGTACTTTGAATTGACAATAATGGGCCCTGTTATTGGCTCTGATTATGTAAGGTTGTAAGTTAGTGTTATCAGAAATGGAATAAAGGATTATTTGGCTGGCATAATTTTTTTCCTCAAACCTTTGTTATACTTAGTTGTCGCTCTAAATTACTCGACTGTGATACTTATACTCATATCTCTCACGCTTTTGATATTTAATTCCACTGCTAAGTGTTGGTGCATGACAGTTTGGTATCAGAGACTAGGCTTTCCCTTAAGTTCTATGCAAATAGGAAATTGTTAGGCTTAGCCAAGACTAAACCTTCCCATGTCAACATATTAGAAATCACAGTAAGATTGGGGAAGAAACATGGGCTAAGTCATCTAGTTAGAGTCAAGTTGAGATAAAGTTGATGTCTAATGATCATGATGTGGTTATCTTGAAGGATTGCAATGGCCGCTGCACATGAAAGAGATCTGCAAAGGATAATCAATACACTCACTAAGGCCCTACTACAGGCCACCCAAGGAGAGTTGAGAATTAGGGGGATCTCCATAGGAATTTCCGATGTATGAACCTACCAAGGATTGGTGGCAGCACAGACCCTGACGAAGCTAAGCACTGGCTCAAGGACATGGAGCGTGCCTTCCGCGTAATGGGATGCACAGGTAAAAACAAGGTTACTCTGGCTACTTATTAGCTAGAGAGGAAGCCCGCACCTAGTGGGAGTCGATTGAGGCTACGCTAGGAGATGCCCAAGCCACTTGGGCACAGTTCCATGTGTACTTAAACAATAACTACTTTTCTGACAGAGTACATGAGATGAAGGCTGCAGAGTTCGCCAATCAAAAACATTGGGGTCTCTCTGTGGCGGAATACGAGGCCCAGTTCTCTAACCTGGCCCGTTACGCCCCACAGTTGGTCCAAACTGAGCGGTTGAAGGCCAAGAGGTTTATGAGCGGTCTATGGCCCCAGTACATTACACAACTGAGACCGATGAATTTTTAAACTTATCTGGAGATCGTAAGAAAGGCATTACTACTAGAGGATTCACTAGCTATCGTGGAAAACATAAAAAACAACATGGTGAAGAGAGAATAGGGGACAATATCTAAAAGACCAGAAGTTGTGGTTGGAACTAAGAGGCCGATGGGCCAAGCTGGAAGTCAACCGATGAAGAAGTTCTAGGATGGAGGTAACCAACAGGCCCCCATCAACAGGGAGTTATGCAAGCACTGTGACAAGGCCAGTCACAGGTCTGAGGACTGCTAGAAGGCACTTGGAAGATGCTTACGCTGCAGAAGCTAAAGCCATAAGATTTCTGACTATACTTGTATGATTAATCAGGCACCAGATTCACGCAAGGGTTGGCAGAAGCGCCAAGGTAGGATGCAGGCTCTACAAGAACCAACTGCATTAGTGGAAGGAGGTGTGGTTGAAGGTACACTTGCTATTCTATCTCGAACTGCATTCGTTTTATTTGATACAGGAGCTACTCATTCTTTCATATCACAAACGTTTACTGATACTTTACATGTAAAACCCGTCCCAATGAAAGTGAGACTAGTCGTGTCAACCCTCTATCGGTTCTGGCACCAAACTTAGAAATCATTTTCCATCTAGTGAAGTGTTAATTGGAACTCAAAATTTACTTGCTAATTTACTATGCATAGACATGGAGGGTTATGATTCGATACTTGGAACAGACTAGTTGGCTAAACATGGGGCTAGTGTCAACTGCAAGAAAAGTAGGGTAACATTAAGTCCACATCCAAAGCTCGTGTTTTCGAGAGATAGGAATCACAGGAGAGTATCCCTCATATCTGCACTAAAAGTCAAGATAATGATGAGGAAACGTTGTATAGCCTTTCTAGCTGTTGTTGTCACCAGAAGGAAGGAATGAAGATCGAGAACATCCCTATTCTTAGCGAATACGCTGATGTATTCCCTGAAGACTTGCTAGGTATTCCTCCTGAGTGAGAGGTTGACATTACTATTAAGTTGATCCCTGGAGCAGCACCAGTATCTAGGGCACCTTATAGAATGCCCCCCGCAGAATTGAAGGAACTAAAGGAACAACTGATGGAACTGCTAGAAAAAGGGTTTATCTAACCAAGCACATCACCATGGGGTGCACCTGTTGTTTTTGTCAAAAAGAAGGATGGGTCGGTGAGATTATCCATAGACTACAGACAACTGAATCAATTAACAATAAAGAACAAATATCCCTTGCCAAAGATTGATGAATTATTCTATCAACTATCTGCAGCTCAATATTTCTCTAAGATAGATCTCAGATCTGGCTATCATCAGTTGAGGATCAAAGGAGAAGATATACACAAGATAGCCTTCCGAAGCAGGTATGGGTATTATGAATTCATTGTTATGCCTTTTGGACTATAAAATGCTCATACAGTTTTCATGCAGCTGATGAATAGTATTTATCGACCATACCTTGACAAATTTGTTGTGGTGTTTATTGATGATATACTGATCTATTCCAAAACAAGAGAAGAACATGAAGAACATTTGAGGATAGCATTGCCAATCTTGAGGGACAATAAATTGCACGCCGAGCTGAGTAAGTGTGAGTTTTGGCTAGAAGATGTATCCTTCTTGGGCCATGTTGTAACCAAGGATGGTATCGTTGTGGATCCATCAAAGGTTAAGGTTGTACTAAAATGGGAAAGACTAACAAATGCCATAGAGATCAAAAGTTTTCTTGGATTAGCAGGGTATTACAGAAGATTCATAAAAGATTTCTCCAAGATCGCAGTGCAACTAACCAAGCTGACTAGAAAGAAAAACCCATATGTATGGACTGACAAGTGCAAGGAGAGCTATAATAGCTTAAAGAAGTGTCTGACCTCTGCCCCTGTTCTCGCCCTATCCACTGAAGAGGGAGGATTTGAGATAAATTCAGATGCTTCTGGAACAGGTTTCGGATGTGTCCTAATGCAAAAAAGGAACGGTAATGGCATATGACTCAAGATAGCTAAAACCCCATGAGGCAAATTACCCAGTACACGATCTGGAGTTGCCAGCTGTAGTGTTTGCTTTGAAAATATGGAGGCACTGCATATATGGTGAACAATTTAAAGTCTATTGTGACCACAAGAGCCAGAAATATATCTTCTCTTAGAAGGATCTTAACGTGAGGCAAAGAAGGTTGTTAGAGTATCTCAAGGACTATGATTTTTTCATTCAATATCACCCAGGAAAAGCCAATCTGGTGGCAGACGCTCTAAGTAGACAGCCGGGAGCTTTGCTAGCTAGTATGATGCTGGGGGAATGGAAGTTGCTAGAGCGATTTGCAAGTTTGAATTTAGATATGGATGAGAAGGAGGAACAAGTGATAGTTTCTAACATCAAGGTATAGTCCGACCTACTCACTGAAATCAAAGAGAAGCAAGTAGCAGATCCTTTCTTAGTTGATATTAAAGAGAAGATAGAACATAGACCGGATTTCTCCCTAGCACATGATGGAAGGATGTTATTCCAAGGCAGAACATGTGTACCTAATCTGGAAGACCTCAAAAAAGAAGCTCATCAGTCAAAGTATGCCATTCATCCCGAATCGACAAAATGTATCAAGACCAAAATAGGTCTTATTGGTGGCCGAATATGAAGAGGTATGTGGTTGACTTTGTGGCATATTATTTAACGTGCCAGCAAGTCAAGGTGAACATTTCAAACTTGCGGGTGGATTACAACCACTGGACGTCCCATAATGGAAGTGGTGTAGTATTGGTATGGATTTTATCATGGGATTGCCCAGGACTAGAGGAGGTATGGATGCAATATGGGTAATAGTAGGCAGATTGACTAAGTCAGCTCATTTCTTGCCAATAAAGAGCACGTGGACAATAGATGTGTTAGCTGCACTCTACGTTAAAGAAGGGGTTAGATTGCATGGGGTTCCATCTACTATAATATTTAATCAGGATCCTAGATTCACCTCACACTTCTGGAAAGGGTTACAAGCACCACTGGGTACCAAATTAAACTTAGCACTACCTTTCATCCACAGACAGATGGACAAACTGAAAGAACTAATCAGATAGTGGAGGACATGCTTCGAGCTTGTGTGATTGATTTTAAGGGACGCTGGAATGAGCAGTTATTTTGAATTGAGTTTGCATATAACAACAGCTACCAGGCAAACATCCAGATGGCACCGTTTGAAGCCTTATATGGCAGGAGTTGCAGATCACCTCTTTGTTAGGAGGAGGTTGGAGAAAACCAATGTGTTAGACCCGACTTAGTAGAAGCGACTGTCAGGAAGGTTCAAATTATTAGGGAATGTCTGAAGATAGCCTAATCAAGGCAGAAAAGTTATGCAGACAAATGGAGAAGTGAACTAGAATTCCAAGCTGGTGACCATGTGTTCCTGAAGGTCTCGCCTTCACAGGGAATTCAAAGATTTGGGATCAAGGGTAAGTTGAGCCCCAGATTTATCGAGCCTTTTGAAATTCTTGAAAGGGTTAGACAGGTAGCCTAAAGACTAGCATTACCTCCACAACTAGCAAATGTACACAATGTCTTCCACATATCCATGCTAAGGAGGTATGTGTTTGATGTTAACCATGTGATTCACCATGAAGACCTGGAGATTCGAGAGGACTTGACTTATGATGAGAAACCGATCAAGATAATGGATCAGAAATTACAACAACTACGGAATCGTACAATACCTATGGTTAAGGTCTAGTGGAGTCGGGTAGGAGTTACAAATGCTACCTGGGAATCAGAGGAAAGAATGAAGAAAAACCACACATAATTATTCTCAGGTATGGCACTGTACCAACGAGTATCAATTTGGGGACCAAATTTTCTTATGTGGGTGAGGATGTAACACCCCGGAAATTTAATTGATTAAAAATGTAGGAAAATAGCAAATAAATAAAATGTCAAATAAAAATCATACTTAAACTCCCAAGAAACAGACTCAACCATTTAAATTATTCTGAGCCAAAACAACTCTTACTGGACCAAAGAGCAAAACTCAATGACATTAAATCCCAAAATTCGTAACCCTAATTGTGCAGAAAATAGAAAGGGGAATTAAGACAAAATCAAAGACAATTAGCCATACTTAGCAACCCAAATTCGTACCCAGCCATGTTAGGATGTTTCCTAATAACATTATTAATCCAATTGGGAGGAGAATTCCCAAATCTTGGAAGGTACCATGCTAGAACCGCAACCCAACTTTCCTAGTCTCATTAGGACTTGAATTAACCTAAAATCTATAAATAAACGTCATGAGACTCTAGGGGAAAGGTTACCATCGTGCTGGGGTCATGAGGAGGCTAGCTAGGGCACCAAAGGAGGAGGAATTCTTCCCCAACCCAAGGCCTTTTTTGTTTTTTGGTAAAAAGTGGTCCTCAAGACCTCAGGCTAGGAGAATGCACCCTCCCCCAGGGGGGAGAATGTTCTCACTCCACTAGTAAAGCTCTTGGGCCAAGGATATATATTAATGGATGAATAGTACAGTAAGAAGATCCAGTCAAGATAGTCTAACATAGAAGAGACCGGTTTTATCTAAAACAATGGGACCTTTACAATTATAGGGGACGCTACTAGAACACCAAAAGACATTGTTCTCCCTTGATTAACAACCGTAATTTGCCAAGGCATCAGCGACCTGGTTAGCCTCCCGATAAACATGGCAAATGCTATAAGAATTCCTGTTTATGATTGCATTAGCTTCCCACCACCAGCGGTATGCTTGCCATGAAGGGCATCTACCAGCCCTGAAAGAATTAGCCAAAGTACTAGAATCAGTATTAACAATTCAATGCCGAAGGCCAAGGAAATCGGCCAGGCAAATTCCATCAAACAAAGCTCTTATTTCAGCGATCATGCTATTGCCGTTTCCGTAGAAGTGAGGAAACGCCACCCTAATTGTACCATGCACATCACGGATGCAACCACCACCCCACAATCACCTGGGTTCCCCTTGCTAGCTCCATCCACATTCAAACCCAAACCTATAATTGGAGGAATCAAGCGAACAAGCTTAAGATGCTTTGGGGAGACATGAGGACTGAATCCAAACTGATGAAGAACCAGCAACTCATAAGTCGATGGTGCTTCCTTGAATTGCATTTTAGCACGAGAATTAGATATCATAAACTTGATGATGTTAATCACCACCTCAGCTGAATACCGCTTGGACTCAAACCTTGCTGAGCATCTCCCCAACCCAAGGCTTCTTCCTCAACTCGTCCTTTGTACAACCTGTGCAGAAGACCTCTATTAGAACCAACCAAAGGTAGGTGTTCTCAAGCTTAACTAAACATAGCACACACCAATGGAAAGAGCATCAAGTCTAGTTCATATGCATGTGATTTTCGTAATTTTGTATGAACATGTTAGCTGTGTTAAACATTTTCCAAGAGTCTCGCAAGATTAGGGCTTTATGTGATCTTACTGTGTTTCATGTCAACCGAGGCCAAACTGGGTCAAACCAAAATCATAGTTCTCTTCTACTCGTTGTCCTCAACACTTTTCATGTTGAAAGCTTTGTCCAAGGACCTCTATATTTCGAGTTATAGGTATGTCATGAGGAAGAACACTGTTTTCTGCGTTTTCGGGCAAGATCCATGAACGCGACCACTCTAGTCGTCACGTTCCTCATTGCATGAATGCGACGTATGAGATCGTCACGTTTATGTAAAAGGCGACAGAACATTCTGTCGCGTTTATCTATTGACCTGACCGTTTTGACACATAAAACTATGTGTCATATAGGTTTCAGTGTCGTTCTTCAAAGCAACGAAACATGCCATCACAATTTGACTAATTTTCCCGCTCATCTATTTCGCTCAATTTTTATATCAGTAATTTGAAAATACCCCTTGAACGGGACGTGTCGAATCATCTAAACCCTTCGTGAAGGATCGAAATAAATGTGTGGAAAAGATCTAGAAGGGGGGGGATGAATAGATCTTAGCCACTTTTGCGGAAGCTCAAATAATTTTGAAACTGTTTAGAATCAGAGGCAATGTTATCAGTGAAAAACTACTAATCTGATTGGATTGGAGTGGGTTGAAAAACTTAGATGTGAATCAAGTTGATTAAGTGAATTAAAAGCGAATCCTATGCAACCATCTATCGGACGAATCAGTCAAACCACAGAAAACAGATGCACAAGGATTTTTAGGTGGTTCGGAAATCACCCATGTGATTCCTACATCCACCCCTCACAACCCGTGAGGATTCACTAACACAACTGGGTAACACACCCACTGGAGCCTGACAACTCCAACACTGAAGAGCTTACAACTCACACCACTTCTAGAGCAGGACTACTCTAGAACAACTGAGCAAGACTGCTCAACACCACTTGAGTTTGACAACTCAACACTGAGCACAACGGCTCACAACAACCTGAGCACAAGGCTCACACTAAGACTGCTAGACACCAACTAAAGACTTAGATCCTCTAGCAATAGATCTAGTCAAAGTTTGAGAACTCTAAAGAGAGTTATGCAGAAGTGCTTGCATAATCCCAAAAGATATCTCAGAAGAACAGAAGAGAAATTAAATTGAATTGAAAGTCTTCGTTCTTCAGTGTACTCCCTTGTAGAAGCTTGAAATGGGAAGAAGCATGTGAAGCTTGAAGTCCAATCGATGCTCTGCAATCTGAGAAGTTGGATCTTCCTTGAATTCTTCACCACGAAGACTTCTACAGGATCTGCCTCCTTGGAATGCTTCAGAGGAATCTTCAGGGCTCAAATTCCAATTCCCACACCTTGGATTGGTGGGAATTGGTCTTCTAGAAGCAATTGGAGAGCAGAGGAAGGAGACACAGGCTCTTCTGGCCGCCAGGAGCTTCTTGGAGGCACTGAGAGAGTTGGGTCGGGTTCTTCCTTGGAAGGCAGGCCAAAAGGACCTTTTATACCCTTAGGATTCCAAAGATACCCTTTGGGGTACAAGGGCACGCTTTCCAATAAAGATTCTGATCGCCCTAGAAGGACACGTGGCAGCCATCAACTCTTAGGATGAAAAGTTTCCGTAGTGTGTCGACCTGCCCTGGTGTTGTGTCGACACACTGTCCCAAAGATGGAAAGATCTGTTCTGGGAGAAGGGTCCCGTGTCGACCTGCTCTTGAGTGTGTCGACCTGCTGTCCCATTTCCTCAAACAGGCTGTTCTGGGAGAAGGGTCGTGTCGACCTGCTCTTGAGTGTGTCGACCTGCTGTCCCATTTCCTCAAACAGGCTGTTCTGGGAGCTGGGTCTAGTGTCGACCTGCCCGGGAGTGTGTCGACCTGGGTACCATTGATCTCTGGAAAACTGCCACTCGTGTCGACACACTCTTGACATGTGTCGACCTGCTCTTGACATTTTTACACAATTCCTCTTTGAATCTGTGTTGATGTGTCGACACCATTGATGGGTGTGTCGACACATCTTTTGCATAAAAATGTTTGTACCTGAAAAATAAGCACATATATCATTAGTTAAATGATTTATCATGACTATAAATTATGAATGTGATTTGCAAAATACTTTTTGAACATGAATTTCAGGTATGATTTTCTTTTGACATGCTTCAATTAAATTGCTTTAAGAACATTTCTTGTCATCATCAAAATAGGAGGGAAATGATATGAATTTGCATTCAATCCAACAATCTCCCCCTTTTGATGATGGCAACATTAAATCCATATTTGAATGTAGTTTTGATGAAGTGTGATTTTTTAAGCAATTTTTATTGTTTAAGTTTTTGTTTTCCTTTTTGTTCATACTTGTCAATGTCCTTTTGATATTGTTCAGTAACATTGATGAAATTTTTGTGAGATACAATGTTACTTAAAATTAGAAGTTTTGTTCACACAAGTCGACAATTGAGCAAGTATTCACACACAGAGACAAAATTTTGTATTGAAGCCATTAAAGCCAAACAACCAATTCATTTCATTTCATTTCATTCAATTCATTCAACAGATTTCATTTCATTCAAAAGATCATTACAAAGATCATTACTTTCATTCATTTTTCTCCCCCTTTGACATTATCAAAAAGATGTACATTAGGTTTAAGATGGAGGAGGAGGAGGAATTGGAGCTAGAAGCATCTCAATATCTGACAATCTTTTATCCATTGTCTTCAAGCTTGACTTGATGTTTTCATGGATAGTTGTTAGCCTGGTGTGAAGATAGTGCTCCATTTTATCAGTATGCTCAATCAAGGTGCTCTGAGTTCTCTTCAATTCATCTGAAACAGGTTGAGAACTTGATGAGCCAGCTGACCAACCAGGTCTTTGCATTATCTTGAATTCCTTGGTCAATTCTGAAATCTGTTTGTCAATGTGCTCATTAAAGTTCTCATACTTTCCAAATCATCCACAAAATGAGCAAATGACAATCTGGTGCTGGAAATCTCATGAGTGTTTGCTTGGTGTTGAAGACATCTGCTTGGGAATTTGCCAATATTCCCTTCATAACTATCTCCAACTTGTCTTGATGCTCTTTTAGCTGTAGAGATGCATCTGCCAATGTGCCAATC
Organism: Colocasia esculenta; assembly: GCA_014218235.1. Lineage (NCBI taxonomy): Eukaryota > Viridiplantae > Streptophyta > Magnoliopsida > Alismatales > Araceae > Colocasia > Colocasia esculenta. The sequence goes on along the minus strand of CM024756.1, from coordinate 82,724,016 downwards.
AACCTATTGAACCTTTGAGCTGCATATCTGAAGCTGCCTTCTGTTCAATAAATTTGGCAGAAACTGTGTTTTCCAGTCTTTGAATCCGTAGCTCAAAAGATGTGGACATGGATTGAAGTGAGGAGTTGAAGGATTCAAATTTGTCATTTAGGAATGATATCAATTCTGGTGGAACAGGAGGCCCACCAGAAGATGTGGATGGTTGGAATGAGGGTTGTGGGAAAAATGAGGAAGCTGAGGTGATAGAGGAGCATGGAAAGGACTATCACTTTCATTAGCAGCCTGAGGCTGATCCTCATGCATAGGAGGCTGATCCTCTTGCCTAGGAGGCTGATCCTCTTGACTTAGGGGCTGGTCCCCTTCAGCTGGATGCTGTTCCTCTTGTACTTGGGGCTGATCCCCTTGAGCCTGAGGCTGATCCTCCTGAGGTTGGGGCTGTTCCCCTTGAACTTGAGGCTGTTCCTCTTGAACTGGAGGAGCCTCAACCACAGCTGGTCCTCTTCTAACTTGATTTCCTTCTAATCTAAATCCCATAAACTTCTGGATATTCTTGAATGTGTAGATGTTTGACTTGGGAATGGATTGGGATTTCTCATTTTCCAATGGCACACCAAAATGCTTGAACACTGAGGTCAGATGTGCTCCATAAGGTAGAGATCTCTTGAGGTCTGTTCTTGTAGTTTCAGAAATGATTTGATGAAGAATCACATGAAGGTTGACCTTGATATCTTTGACCATGCAATAGAGTATGAATCTCTGGATATCTGTCAATCTATCCCTCCCACCACCTTGAGGGGTAACTATGGTTGTCAAGATGTGGTGAATTACCCTTAGTACAGGTGGAAATGAGTTGGCATTAAACCTTGTCACATAGGTTTGTTTGGGATCTGATGGATCTGCAGGATGGCCTGTCAAGATTGAGTAGGCTTCATGTAAATCAAATTCAAATTCATGGTAGTCAGCCCCTTCAACTGGCACTTTGAAAATGGAGGCTGCTACAGCAGTTGGCATGTTTATCTCTATTCCCTTGACTTTGGATTTAAAGCCTTCTTTTGTGCAGGTGAGGTTTTTGTAGAACTCTCGAACTAACCTTGGATAGCAAACTTGAAATTCAGAAATAAAAGGTATCCAAGATTGAAAGGAGAAATAGGTTTGAATTTCTGGGAGAGAGTCTGCTAATTGGGTGTCAGAAAGGTCAAGAATTCTAGGCTTCAAAATCAGTTTGGCAGCACTGACGGATTCTGAGGGTATATCCTCGTGAGACTCAGTAGAGGAAGATGATTCCTCAGCATGGTCAGGGGAATCGCCCGAAGTATCTGATCTAGGGTTTGAAGCTTGTCTACCTCTGCCAGTAGTGGAGGTCCTACCTCTCTTTGAAGCTCTGAGAGGTGCAGAAGAGGATCCTGGAAGCTCTGCAGGATCATTCCGACGCTTGGTTCTTCTTTCAATCTGTTCAACCGGAACCTGTGTGGAACCGGCCTTGAAGAACCCTGAGACCTGGCGCCACGGCGGGGACCCAGTTTGCGGACCATGGTGCAATGAAGGAGTGGAATTTCAGAGAGGAGATGGAGGAGTGGAGAGGTGATTGAAGATTAGAGAGAGATGGTGAAAATTTCTTGCCGGAAAGGTGAGAGTTTGGCCGTCGGGTCGACCTGATGCCCAAAAAGGGTACAGTGGTACACTGCCCCGCAGGAACAACAAGGGTTTAAGATGAACCCGAAGGTTTGAAAAGGTTCTGGCAAGAAGGCAGTGTCGACACATGAGGAAGGGTGTGTCGACCTGACTGGGGTTGTGTGTCGACACGAGAGAGGAGTGTGTCGACACAGCCTTTGAGAGAAATTTGAATTTTTGAGAGGAAATTTTTGAGAAATTTGGGGACATCTTTATAATGATAAATAATGAGAGGAATTATCATTTCACGGATTTTTAAGAGGCCTAAAAATTCATTTGTTGTATTTTGCAAAAAAAATTCATTACAGTTCAAGTATTTCACACAATTTCCAACAGGATATTAGCATTCCAAGACTTGAATCAACAAAATGATAAATTGAGGGATATAATGTATCTAACAATCAACCAAAATCTACCATGTTTCTCAATTTTCAAGAATTAAAGATATCATCTAGACTAAACACAGTTGTGTTGAAAGTAAAACACAAACTTAAAGAACAACTTGATGAAGGAGGAAGATGATTCTTTCTAAACAAATCTCCAATAATTTTCATATTTTTGTTCTTTTAACAAACTATCAAATGATGTAAATCTCTTTCACTCAAGTACTAGTGCTTTTTACACACCATAGTCCCTGGATACTCAAGATTTAGTCATTGTCAAGTTTCAAAGGGGTAAATGATGACCTTTTGACATGAAAATATACGTTTTTTAGACGCCAATATTTCCAGTTACTCAGTCATCATCAAAAAAAATATAGCACATAATTGCTTGAATTTTGAGATTATTTTTAAATTGATCCCCTTTGAACAGAGTTAGCAATAATGCCTCATGACATACATAGCACTTCATTCATTGTGAAGGTGTGCAGTTTCTCAGCACAAATGCCATTGCTCTGTTGGATTTTATAAGATTTTGGAGAGTTTGTGAGATAGAATTCAAATACATCCAGTCATCAGTTGCAAACAAGGAAATGTTTTAAGTTCAATGCACAAGTTGTTATTTAGTTTAGGAAGAGATCTGAATTTCTGTGGATTGAGAGACATAGTGGAAAGTTGATTAGTAAAAAGATAATAGATCACTCAAGGTTCATTTTGAGACTCTGGACTTTTAGAATGAGGACATCATGCAAGGAATTGTGGAAATGCAAGAAGAGTGTTGAAATTTGCAAAAAAATGACTTGTGAATTTTTTAGCTCCCCCTGAGATGATGATTTCAACCATTTGTCATCAGAATAAAGATATGCAATTTTGAAATCAGAAAGAATTTTCTTCTTGGACAACAAAGACTCCCCCTCAACAACTGTATATCCATTTCTTGGTACTTGGCGGAGACACATACTCTCGCATAGTGAAAGTGTCCAGACAAGCATAACTTGTCCTTCTTCAAGTCACCATTTGATATACCAAGAGATTTCAATACAATAAGAGTTGAAGAATTCATTAGCAAAAAGAAGTGGAAGTTAAAACTGTGCAAGTTTTGAAATCATAAAGAATTTCTCTTGGAACAATAAAAGCTCCCCCTCAATTATTGCATATTAACTTCTTAATACTTGGCGGAGATATGTTCTCACGCATAGTGAAAGTCTCCAGACAAGCATAACTTGTCCTTCTTCAAATCACTATTTAATATACCAAGAAGTTTCAATACAATAAGAAGTGGAGAATTTATTGTAAAAAGAGAAATAGAATTGAAAAGAGAGAGATATGAACAATGTATCTTGAGGAAGCAAGGAAATATGAAATGTAAAGGACTCCTCCTTAGACAATGCATACACTCAACCCAAACCTTAAGAGAGATTAAGAAGGTGGACATTTACAGAGACCAAGTTCTCTCCTTAAAGATGAGAATCTATTTTCAGGAAGGGGTTTTGTGAAAATGTCTGCAATTTGTTTTTCAGTTTCAATAAAATGGAGTTCAAATGATTTCTTTGCAACCTCATCTCTCAAGAAATGATGCCTAATTTCAATGTGTTTTGTTCTAGAGTGCTGAATGGGGTTTTTAGAAAGGTTGATTGCACTTGTGTTATCACATGGATGGGTACACACCCTAAATCTTGGTTGTAATCAAGAAGTTGATGTTTCACCCAGAGAATCTGAGTTCCACATCTACCTGCTGCAACATATTCAGCTTCTGCAGTTGACAGAGCAACTGAATGTTGCTTCTTAGAAGCCCAAGAAATAAGGCACCCACCTAGAAATACACACAAGCCACTTGTGCTTTTTCTATCTAACTTACACCCAGCATAATCAGCATCACAATAGGCAAACAATTCTAACTTGCAACCAGCAGGATACCAAATTCCTAAGTCACATGTTCCAACAAGATATTTAAAAATTCTTTTCACAGCAAGCATATGACTTTCTTTAGGATTAGATTGGAATCTAGCACATAAGCACACACAAAACTGAATGTCAGGTCTAACGTAGTAAGGTAGAGCAGAGAGCCAATCATACCTCTGTAGGTCTTTGGATCTACTGACTTACCAGTTGGGTCTTCTTCTAGCTTAGCATTTATTGCAATGGGTGTGCTTGAATGTTTAAGGTTCTGATAGTCAAACCTTTTTAGTAGCTCCTTGACATATTTGGTTTGACTGATGAAGATTCCCTCATGTGTTTGGTTAACCTGCAATCCCAGAAAGAATGTTAAATCTCCCATTAAGCTCATTTCAAATTCATTCTGCATTTGATTTGAAAATTCAGTGCAAAGGCCTTTATTGGTGGAGCCAAAAATTATGTCATCAACATAATTTGGACCACAATTATTGATTTTTTACTGTTTTTGTGAACAATGTTTGATCAACATTACCTCTAAAATATCCTTTTTCAAGTAAAAAGGAACTCAAACGATCATACCAAGCTCTTGGAGCTTGTTTAAGACCATAGAGTGCCTTATTAAGCTTGAAAACATGGTTAGGATATTTTTCATTATCAAATCCAGGAGGTTGTTCAACAAACACATTTTCCTTTATATATCCATTTAGAAATGCACTTTTGACATCCATTTGAAAGACTTTGAAATTCATGGAGGATGCAAAAGCAAGGAAAATTCTCACAGCTTCTAGTCTAGCTACAGGGGCATAAGATTCTTCAAAGTCAATTCCAAATTCTTGGTTATACCCCTTTGCAACTAGCCTAGCTTTGTTTCTTATCACTTGACCAGCTTCATTCAATTTATTTCTGAAGACCCATCTAGTGCCAATCACTGTTTGGTCACTAGGTCTAGGCACTAATTCCCACACTTGATTTCTTTCAAATTGATGAAGTTCATCATGCATAGCATTAATCCAATCAGAACTGGATAAGGCTTCATCAATTGACTTGGGTTCAATTTGGGAAATTAGAGCTAGTGAGTCTTCTTCAATATTTTGCAAGAAGGATGATCTGGTCCTAACTCTATCATTTAGATTGCCAACTACACTGTCTAATGGGTGATCTCTTAAAAAACGAGGTTCAGAAATTACCTGTTGAGAAGTGCCCACTTCTGGAGCAATATTACCTGAACCATTTGGAGATTGTGAGTTGTTGTTCAGGTTTTCTTCAATGTTATTAATCTCCTCAACGGTTGGTGAAGAATCCACAATGAGGTCATCCTCTTCATTGTCTTGTTTTTCCCTGCAAGATTTAGAATCATTAGTGGAAAAGGAATTTTCATCAAAAATCACATGTGGAGATTCTTCAACAGTTTTGGTTTTTAATATGTACACTTTGAAAGCCCTTGACACTTCAGAATAGCCAAGGAAGATAGCTTCCTGACTCTTAGCATCAAACTTGTCAAGGTTTTCTTTGTTATTATTATGTACATAGCATTTACACCCAAAGATTTTAAAATAGGAAACAGTTGGCTTTTTGTTTTAATAATTCATAGGGGGTTTTCTTGATTTTTGGTCTGACCAATGCTCTATTGAGTATGTGGTTTGCTGTGTTCACAGCTTCAGCCCAGAAGGATTTGGGCAAGTTACTCTCAAGAAGCATGGTTCTAGCCATTTCCACAAGAGTTCTGTTCTTTCTTTCCACAACTCCATTTTGTTCTGGAGTTCTAGGTGAAGAAAACTTGTGGAATATTTGAAATTCAGCACAAAAATCAGAAAAGGATGTGTTCTCAAATTCACCCCCATGATCAGTTAAGATATTTTTGATTTTATATGGATAAGTGGTTAAGACAGTGGTACAAAAGTTCCTGAATTCAAGGCATGCATCACTTTTGTGAGATAGAAAAATAACCCAGGTAAATCTAGTAAAGTCATCAATGATTACAAATCCATATCTTTTGCCACTCAAGCTTAGAACTCTTGTTGGCCCAAAGAGGTCCATGTGAAGAAGTTCTAGTGGCTTAGATGTGAGTACATCATTGAAGACTTTAAAGGATTTTCTAGTTTGTTTTCCTTTAGCACAGATCCCACAAATTTGACCTTCAACACTAGAAAAGGATTCAGGAAGACCTTTAACCAAATTCAATCTTAACAACTTATTCATTGTTCTGAAGCTTGCATGGCCAAGTCTTTTGTGCCAAGTCCATGCAATTTCATCTTTATTTGCAACAAAACAAAGATTTTCAGAAAAGTTTTATTAAGGTTGATCATGTAGACATTGTTTTCTCTTTTTCCAAAGAATTTGATTTTATCAGTTGATGAATCTATTATCTTGCAAAAATCAGATTCAAACACAACTTTGTGACCTTTGTCACATAGTTGGCTGATACTGAGCAAATTGTAATCAAGTCCATCAACTAACAAGACATTATCTACTGAGTTTGAAGAAGTTTGACCAACCTTACCAGATCCAATGATCTTTCCTTTATTTTTACCTCCAAAGGTGACTGACCCTCCCTCCTTTTCAAGCAGGAATGAGAATTTGGCTCTATCTCCAGTCATATGTCGTGAACACCCACTGTCAAGAAACCATACATTTGTGTTGGGTGCACGACTTCCCTGCAACAAGATCAGTGGAGAGAAGATTTTGGTACCCAAACAGAGTTGGGACCATCAGAATGATTTAACAAAGACAGCAAATCCTTTCTCACCCAATTTGATTTGTTTTAGATTTTTGTTTTGTTACTTTGGTGTTTTCAGCATTTTTCTGTTTGTTCTTTCTTTTAGGAATGAAAGCACCAAGATCTTTGTTTTTGGTAGGAGGGGAGTTTTCATTTGAAAATTTGAGTTCATAGAAGAAGGTGGAATCCATGGATTGTGTTGGTACATCCAGAAATTTGGATAAGGGTATTGAGGATAATACCAACAGGGATTTTCATACCATTGGTTCCAAGGATTAGTCCAATTTTCTTGAGGAGCTATCTTGGAGGTCCAAGGTTTTTCATGGATTATTTCTTTTCCCTTTTTCTTATTTCTCAGATTTTTATTTGAATTTTTAGTTGAGTTGATTATGGTTTTTGGTGTTGAACAGGTCGACCTGTCAGGGGACTGTGTCGACCTGACAATCTTCTTTTGTTTTTGAATTTTTGATTTGTTTTGAGTTTTGTTTGGATTTTTGTTTGGGGTTTTGTTTGCTGTTTGTTGGATTTCAGTGTTTTCCAGATTGGGACCTTTAACAAATTTGATTAATGGTGCTTTTCCCTTTTTCTCACCAGATTTATCTTTTGTTGATTTTTTTGTTGAATCCCAATCCATGAGATGTGGTTGTCATGTTGGATCCTAGCAATGCCTCTAGGTTATCTTGGCCTTTTGTGAAGGTTTGGATAACCTCCTCCTTTTCCTTTAGCTGGTTTTTAAGAATTTCAATTTCTTCAATTTTCTGTTGTTTTTCTTGCTTTTCAATTTCCAGCTTTTCATTTAAATTTCTGAAGTCTTGGGAGGCCTTCTGAGAGGCAAGTTTTAAATCATCAATTAGGTTCAGTAAATTTTCTTTTTCTTCAAGCAATTCTGTTACTTCAGATTCCAGTTCACAGGTTCTGTTGTTTGAGGATTGGTTATGGTAAAGATTTTCAATTTTCTTTTTGATGTGTTTGTTTTCTTTTCTCATTTCAGAGTATCTTTCTACCAATTCAGCATACACATCCTGCCAATCTTCAACACTATAATCTTCAAAGGAAGTATTTACCTTTCCATCTGTGCTGTTGGCCATGAAGCAGACTTCCTCACTCTCTGAGCTTGAGGACTTCTTCTCTTCTTCTTCCTCACTTGTGTCTTCATCAGACCAAGTGGCTACCATGGCCTTGGCTTCTTGTATTTCTGGAATCTTTTGTGCTTTTCCTTTTTGTTCTCAGGACACTCTCCCTTCATGTGTCCTGGCTTGTTGCACCTGTAACAGATAACATTCTCATCAGGTTTATGATTCTTATTGAAATTGGAAGAGGAAATGTTCTTCTTACCTGGGGGAAATTTCTTTTTCCCAGTCATTTTCCCTTTCCTATATTTCAAGAATTTTCTGAATTGTCTGGTCATGAGGGCAATCTCATCCTCATTTGACTCAGATTCTTCAGAACTTGTTTTATCCTGATTTTTATCTTTGTTGCTTGAAGAGGCTTTGAGTGCCATAGGCTTGGTCTTAATGATAAGATCTTCATTTCTTCTTAAGTTTATTTCATATGTCATTAAGATCCAATCAATTCATCCAAAGACATTTTGGATAAATCTTTTGAATCTTCAATAACAGTGGCCTTGGTATGCCAAATTGAAGAAAGTGAACGCAAAATTTTTCTTACCAAATCTGCATCAGTATACTCCTTACCCAAAGCCTTGAGTCCATTGACAATCACCATAAATCTGGCAAACATTTCAGAAATAGATTCATTAGATTTCATCATGAAAAGTTCATATTCTGAAACTAAGATATTTGCCTTGGTCTCCTTGACCTGAGATGTTCCCTCATAGAGTAGTTCGAGTTTATCCCACATCTCTTTGGCAGATTTACACATAGAGATTCTCGAATACTCCTTGGGATGGACAGCACATTGAATCATGTTCATGGCACTGTAATTCAATGTAGCTCTCCTAATTTGTTCCCTCGTCCAGGTTTCTTCCTCACCCTGGTTTTCATAGGGACCAGCCTCAACTACTTTCCAGATCTCATAGTTCTGGGCCCTTAAGAATACTTGCATTCTGTTCTTCCAATAAGAATAGTCCAAACCATTAAAGAATGGTGGCCTATTTATGGAATGGCCCTCAGCTATGAAACCCTTTGAGTCCATGACACTTAAGTAAATGTAAAGAGAAGTAGTTGAGCAAGCAAGCAAACAAACAACAGACAAACAAACAACCAAACACTCAATACTTAGAAACAAAAGCTGCTCAGTTCAAATCAGATCGATGTAAACCCGCTCTGATACCAATTGAAGGATCGAAATAAATGTGTGGAAAAGATCTAGAAGGGGGGGATGAATAGATCTTAGCCACTTTTGCGGAAGCTCAAATAATTTTGAAACTGTTTAGAATCAGAGGCAATGTTATCAGTGAAAACTACTGATCTGATTAGATTGGAGTGGGTTGAAAAACTTAGATGTGAATCAAGTTGATTAAGTGAATTAAAAGCGAATCCTATGCAACCATCTATCGGATGAATCAGTCAAACCACAGAAAACAATGCACAAGGATTTTTAGGTGGTTCGGAAATCACCCATGTGATTCCTACATCCACCCCTCACAACCCGTGAGGATTCACTAACACAACTGGGTAACACACCCACTGGAGCCTGACAACTCCAACACTGAAGAGCTTACAACTCACACCACTTCTAGAGCAAGACTACTCTAGAACAACTGAGCAAGACTGCTCAACACCACTTGAGTTTGACAACTCAACACTGAGCACAACGGCTCACAACAACCTGAGCACAAGGCTCACACTAAGACTGCTAGACACCAACTAAAGACTTAGATCCTCTAGCAATAGATCTAGTCAAAGTTTGAGAACTCTAAAGAGAGTTATGCAGAAGTGCTTGCATAATCCCAAAGATATCTCAGAAGAACAGAAGAGAAATTAAATTGAATTGAAAGTCTTCGTTCTTCAGTGTACTCCCTTGTAGAAGCTTGAAATGGGAAGAAGCATGTGAAGCTTGAAGTCCAAATCGATGCTCTGCAATCTGAGAAGTTGGATCTTCCTTGAATTCTTCACCACGAGACTTCTACAGGATCTGCCTCCTTGGAATGCTTCAGAGGAATCTTCAGGCTCAAATTCCAATTCCCACACCTTGGATTGGTGGGAATTGGTCTTCTAGAAGCAATTGGAGAGCAGAGGAAGGAGACACAGGCTCTTCTGGCCGCCAGGAGCTTCTTGGAGGCACTGAGAGAGTTGGGTCGGGTTCTTCCTTGGAAGGCAGGCCAAAAGGACCTTTTATACCCTTAGGATTCCAAAGATACCCTTTGGGGTACAAGGGCACGCTTTCCAATAAAGATTCTGATCGCCCTAGAAGGACACGTGGCAGCCATCAACTCTTAGGATGAAAAGTTTCCGTAGTGTGTCGACCTGCCCTGGTGGTTGTGTCGACACACTGTCCCAAAGATGGAAAGATCTGTTCTGGGAGAAGGGTCCCGTGTCGACCTGCTCTTGAGTGTGTCGACCTGCTGTCCCATTTCCTCAAACAGGCTGTTCTGGGAGCTGGGTCTAGTGTCGACCTGCCCGGGGAGTGTGTCGACCTGGGTACCATTGATCTCTGGAAAACTGCCACTCGTGTCGACACACTCTTGACATGTGTCGACCTGCTCTTGACATTTTTACACAATTCCTCTTTGAATCTGTGTTGATGTGTCGACACCATTGATGGGTGTGTCGACACATCTTTTGCATAAAAATGTTTGTACCTGAAAAATAAGCACATATATCATTAGTTAAATGATTTATCATGACTATAAATTATGAATGTGATTTGCAAAATACTTTTTGAACATGAATTTCAGGTATGATTTTCTTTTGACATGCTTCAATTAAATTGCTTTAAGAACATTTCTTGTCATCATCAAAATAGGAGGGAAATGATATGAATTTGCATTCAATCCAACACTTCGCGATTTAGAGGTCACCCGAGACTATTTTCTTGAATTGTACAATCAACCATATGCATGTCCTACTGTCATATCATGTCATGTAGTTATTCAATGGCCTAAAAGTTATCAACCTACATGAAGAGGTAATTATATGAACTTTTGTTCTAAGTGCTCGTAATGATACTTGATTCTATGTGCCATGCGAATATCATTTTGCTTGTCCATACTCTGTCTTGTTCATAACTGAAAGTGCTATATGTTAAAAATACAGCAACCATGTGATAGACTGAATTGCATACCATGTCATGCTTGCTTGTTATAAGCTTTTCGTCTCGTTTTAAACCGATGGATTGTGATATTGAGACACGCCTACACGACACATTGTACATATAGGTAGCCCTCTCTTAGGGATTTGGAAATTCTCAGCTAGTCATTCCGTATCGGTAGACTAGTGACCTTTTCTCTAAGACTTCCATAAATCTTCGTACTTCGTGGATTCCCTCAAAGAGACCGAGTTGGTTGAAACATTGAAGTTTCCAGAAGATAGAAAGCACCTATGTTCTTGTCTACTTCTCGTGAGAGTGATTTGATACATGGAAACCTCAGTATGGTTAGGCACGGATTTGAGTTGCTATGTAAGGTTAATTGCCTTTGATTTTGCCCTAATTACCCATTTATATTTTCTGCTCAATTAGGATAATGAATTTTGGGGAATTTTCTTGTTGGGTTCTTATTCTTTCGGCTAAGAGTGTTTGTTTGGCCCAACAATTATCCACTAGTTGTCTTGTCTCATTAGGAGACTAACTATGGGATTTATTTCATTTTAATGGCACCTTTCACACATACGATCATGGCGCGTATGTTTTAACTAAATATTAAACTATTATTTTCAATTTATCGATTACTTTTAAATCTCTAAATTTTTGGTCGACTCTGACTGGCCGATAGGGCCGTTTGACTGATTAACCCGGACAGTCATGCTGCGATTTTTGGAACCCAAGGGGTGAGTTCTGTGGGCCGGTCGACTATCCGAGGTGGTAATATAGGCTTCTCGAGTTTGACCATCAGTCAGGTACTTTAGCAGATCCATTCCCGCACCGAGTTTCTATTTCGTACTCGTGATGCCTGTGCTGACTTCCTAGCACTACGCCTTACTAGTCTTCGCCTGGCATTGCGACCCTTCAGTGCTTGTCCCGGCGCTCTGTGCACTTTTGAGTTGTTACCATTCCCTGTGACCCCCGTCTTCTTGGGTCCATTGAGGGTGGTCTCCAAGCCATGAGTTCGTCCGTCAAGCGTTTCTCTGGACGACGGGGGAAACAGTGTTAGACAGTGGAGTTGAGTCGTTTGTGGAGCTCTCATAATTGGTATGTGTAACGACCCGACCTCCCAGACCCCCGCCAGGAACCCCAAAGACCCAGAAGGGTTAGAATTTAGTTCAGTGAGATAAGCAATGAATTCAAATAACTATAACAAAAGTTCGTACATTAATAAGGAAATTATGTACAACATGTCCCAAATAAAAGTACAGGTATAGAAAGAAAGGTGCAGTCCTTAAGGGTCCTACCCCGAGGACTTGCAAAAGGCCACTCTCAACTCACGGTACAAGCACTCACGCTCACAACTCACACTGCTGGCAACGCACGGCGAACAAGCTGCCACCACGACCATTCGGCAACGAACTCCTGCGACAGCAAGTCCCTACCTGAAGAGAGTAGGGGGGTGAGCCTCGCGAACAAGGCTCCGTAGGGATAACTAGTCCCATACCAGCCAGAGCAGCAGGAACTCCAACAAAGCGGAAGCAAAACTACTCTATAAAGCAGTAAAGCGGGAAACACCTACTGCAGAGAGCTACAAAGCAGCGGAACAGAGTAACGCCTCGACCCACAACTAAGGTCAGGCCAAACACGACTCCCACAGAACCAGCGGAGTCAAACACAATGCGGAAGCAAACACCTCAGCACACACCGCTGAGACAATGAAGCTCACAGAACAACAGAGCAACCACGTGAGACCAGAGTCTTAGGACACAAGTACCAACATCCCGAACCTCTACGAGGTAGGGAAGGAACAACCAGGTGCCACCACGAGAGACACCGAGAAACCACGTGAGAAGCACCGTCTCACCGCAGGCACGACCACCTCAGACCTCTCCAAGGTCGAGGGCACACAAGCAGAACCATCCTGCACCTCGGACACTCCACGAGGTCAGGGAACTACACACCACGAATGGCAACAAGGAACGGTTTACAAACCAGCGGTCGGGTGTCTACATAAGACACCCCGAGAGAACCCGCAGAGCGGAAGCCACTAAACGCGGCCCACAAGACCAAACCAATAGAGCCCACGGAACTAGACACGGCTAGGCTAAAACACCCGTGCAGGCTGGGGCAATGAAACTTACTTAGGAACAACGTGAACCGCCGTCACAACAAGAACAACCAAGCCACCGGCACAGGCAGCTAAGAGAGGGACACACAGTTCACCCCTCTCGCTCGCCAGTTGCTGACTCCTACCTACAACCCCCCCAGTAGAGTCAGGCTATCGAGTCACAACATGAACAACCACAACCACAGCAGCCCAGCTGAGCTGCGGCCCCTCGCCTAACCTCCATACGCGGCTCTAGAACCAACGCAGAGCGAGGCAGTGAGAAGGACTAGCTGGTCCACATCGAAACAGCGCCTCAACCACCTCGGAGACCCATACCCAGGTAAGAGAGCTCTACAAATGACTCTACGCTGCTGCCCCCACCGTTTCCCCCTTCTGCTCCAAGTCCTTGACTTGAGCATGCCCGCCACACAGAGATCTCCCTCTAATAGACGCACGGGGCTGGGGGTCCCATGTAATGGTAACAACCTGTCTCGCGGACAAGTCCTCAAGTGCCTAGCACCGGGTGATAAACAACTGGCGGGGCAACGACCACATAAACTGGCATAGCTGGCTTGTAACCAAGACAAGCCCAGTAGGCACAAGCACGCACGACACACCTTCCGGAAACCCCCGGAAGGGCCGTCGGCCAACGCCCGCACACACGGCACAACTCAAGAAACTGGAACACCACCAGACAGAACAGAAATTGTTGCTCTTCTAATAATTGATTGGCAGTCAGACAATCGATTATTAGACAGACATGAGACTCCTAGCACCGCCGCTAGGACATGACCATGAGGGTGTCACCTTTGGTCACTGAACGCCGGGAGGCAACGTGCCGCGTTCCCAACTAGAAGGTCCTAAGAGCAACCCTGCCCTGGGACACATGCCGACACACCAACGTGGCCATGGAAACACTCGAGGCAACCTGGCACTGTCGCGCCCTCCTAGCCTGTCGCGATCTCATCGCGACAGGAAGGGAAACTGCGATAAGTGCCAAGTCGCGATAGGGAAGCGGGTCGCGACAAAAGCCTAGTCACGATCGGAAATTGGGTCACGACTCGACCCTTATTGCGACGGCCAACCACACCGCTAGAAGGTCGCATCTGACCAAGGTGACGCCTCCTCTCATGTCGCGACGTGCACTGCGGTCGTGACATCAGTGGGAGGCAGACCGCCGGGATAGTATCCTGTGGTCGCCACAACACACTAAAACTACACATCCATAGGGAGGGGAGCATGGGGAAAGCTGTAAGGACATGCAAAGAACCCCGAGGGCTCCAATCCACACCAACAAGTATGGGCACAAGAGATCCCTATAGATTTTATGAAGAACGAACCCACGAAGGGCCTTCATGACACCTCGGCCGCCTCTTCCTCGGTCCTCGCCGCTCCGCCGCTCCACCACGAGCCACCGCACCGCCACTGAGCTCCAAACGCTAGAGAACAAGGGGAAGGAGGCTTCCCACCTCGGAGAGGAGAAAGGGAAGGAAAATGGGAAAAGAAGGAAGAAGGGGCGCTGACCAAGGCTTTTAACCTTCGGCCCCCAAGACGCGATGGGGCGGGGCGTCGCGTTACCAACCTTAACGCGAAGGCCGCCCACACCGCGACCAGAACGCACCCCCAAGGGACGCCACGACAACCAGACAGGTCAGTCTGCCATGCCTGCCACTCTGACAGGTGTCAGAAGACCAAAACTGGAAAGCAGTCGTGACCCATTGGCTGGGCGCGACAAGAATGCGATGTAGAAAGCGGTCGCAACATGGGTGACTATCACGACGGGCAGCTCCGTTGCGACACTAACGCGTCGCCCAAGTCGGACGCGTCAGTGGCCAGTCATCCAACGCAAATCGGAAGAACACGAAAAGCCCGAGATGTTAGAACATGGTTCCCGCGGAGTTTGGAGTATCGCAGTGCGGAACAGCTAGTCCGTTCTCACTGCCTTGCCTTACACGGTTCCTGAGCCGTGTCTGGAGGACAGCATGAGACCATAGTCCGTCCTGACTACGGCTTGTGGTTGTGTTTGTCCACGTGTCTCACTCTGATGGGAGGGGTGACCTGGACTCGTGGTTTAGCGTAAGATGCCGGTGGGTGGCACCTGACCACTGACTAGTAGAGGCTAGATTGTGGCTAGGGTGTGTTGTCAAGACTAGGGTTTTACCATCTTCTTGTGCAGTTTGGTGGCGTGCTCAGAGCACGCTTATAACGACCCTCTTTATACCGGTACGATTATACCAATCCACGTCGGTACAAAGGGCGCCCTCACAGTGGGACATTTACCAAACACTAAACAATAGGTTGAAATGTACATGAATAATAAGGAAAGTACAATAGAAATAAAACGTAACTCTTATTCCATCATCTTTCACATATTCCACAATCTATATAGCAATGCAAAGAAATAACAAATGTTCATATTCTACATGTCCTAATGAAATACATGTCTATAATCATTGTTTACATACTATGAAATAAAGTAAACTAAGCAACGATCTCCACAAAGCAGCTACTCCTCACACTCAGAGTCGCTCCTCACTAAGTCCTCCTCAAGTACGGGGACTCCTATCTCACCTATATGTTAAAGCATGTATGAGTCTTTCAACAAGACCAAGCAAGCAACCTAAAGATAGCATCCTTACACATATCACATACACATACTAATCTCATAACAATAAGGTAAACCAATTGGACATGCTTCATATTAATTAAGAAATACATAAGAACAACCTATGACATGATTCTATACATAATGAATAACATGATTTCAAATTCTATTCATATCATTTTACAATTATACACCATTTAATCATGGGAATATGTACATGGTAAATAGAAAACCTAGCATGATATCTAATTTTCACATGCATTCATAACACTTATTCGCATATTTAGCTTGTTGTTTTAATATAAAATTTACACATTCACATGGTATCACATCTCTTCACATGCTAACACATTCACATTACACTATCACATGCTCATATTTCACATTTGCGCAATTCACAAATTCACGTTTCACATATTCACACTTTTTACACTTAATTACCGTGACACATAGTCCTAACAACCATAAAGAAGGAAACACATACACATAACACATACCCGTCACCTAGGCAACATAGTGACGAATCTTGGTTAACTGCGCAGAACGGGGAGAAGCCCTCTCCACCCTAACCAGTGGTACTTGTCCACCTCCAGGATTTCATCCTAATGCTCATAGGATATCACATACACATTGAGCCTTCCCATAGGGATTTACTACAGTACAGTTCCACAGCCTTCTATGGTAGCAGTGTCAATATCGGCACACTTTACACATTATCACTTTATCACATGGTTTACATTATTCGCATGCAGTATTTAACTCATTTACCTACATCGCTCACATGCTTCAGCTCACAAAATATAACATTATTGTTTCACAGTGGTAATTAGATCAGAATAGAGTCCTATCATGCTGCTAAACATTGAACTTTCACATGATTTAAATCAACATAGTCAATATATTCTAATTACCCTTGGTAAAAGCAACTATATCCTCGAGTGTAGCACCCCAAAAAATTAATAAGTTAAAAATTTGAATAAATAGAAATAAATAATTTCCATAATATCAGAGTATTTAAACATACGTATCATTATCGTATGTGCTAAAATACATCGAAACATTTCGTACAAATTATAATACACCCAAAACATTATTACTAATGTTTCAAAAATAAATTTGTGCCATGAAAAATCAGATTACCCACGTTTAAAGTGTTTCGCGACTTATTATCGTAATTCATGAATAAGTCGAAAAATCATTATCACACGTGCTTGGATGAGTCAGAAAATTAAATAAAAATCTTATACGGACTTCAAATAATATCTTTAATGACCCATCAAGAAATTTGGGTCAATAAAAATTATTTGGTCTAGGTTTAAGAGTTATTGTGACTGATTATCTAAATTAAGAAATAAGTCAGAAAACCGTTAACACGGAAATACAACGCAACCATAAATTAAATAAAATGTTGGAGAGACTTATAACATTATATATTAATGACCCAATATCATAATTGGGCCAATGGACATCATTTGGCCCAAAATCAAATGAAGCAAGAAAATACATCGAAATTCGTAACTTTAAATAAGTTGAAATTAGGAAGAGGTAATTAGAGTTGAATTGTGAAGAGATCTTGCATTCTTTGTAAACCCAATTCGTGCTTAACTAGGGTGGGAGGTTTTCCTAAAGCCTCACACACTCAATGGAGGAAGAAATCCTCAAAATAGGAAACCAATAAGCCAAAACTGCAACCCTAGTTTCCTTGTCACAATAGGATTCCTAAACACCATAGTTGCTTAAATAATATCCAATGCGTAATTCTCGGGACGTGACAGTTTAGTTGTATCAGGGCCTAGGAATACCAAATAGGATATATGTCTTAGGATTAAGAGATACCTATGGAACCTAGGTCATGGAAATTAATATAGTACCTGGTGAGAATGGGTAAAGACTGGGATATGATAGAATGAACAAAACACTCCTACCCATTGACTCTTATGATGTATCTAGAGACATTAATTGGTTTCCATCCTTTTCTCAGGAACCTTCATAACTCATACACTCAACAGCAATGGCTCACAACCAGTGGCAAGCTATGCAAGAAACCTGTGGCTGGATTGACTACGACTTTACAAAATGTGGTTCAGGCTGGAAATCAGGTTGCTGCTACTGCTAGGAATGGAGCTGGTGATTTACACCGCAACATTAGGAGTTTGAACCCACCTCGCTTCTCTGGATCTCCTGATCCGGACAAAGTAGAGAACTAGCAGGAAGAGATAGAAAGGATCTTCCTGAAAGATGTGCGGAATTATCTATTATGGTAATCTAGAGGGGGGGGGGGGGGGGGTTGAATAGATTACTGTCAATTAAAACACTATGACCTTCTTTTTAATGGAGACACAGACTTATCGATATCTCCAACACAGCTGAATTAAAGTCGAACCTAGATGTGTGTGTTTGTTGTGAATAAAACAGAGACAACCTATCTAGTGTGTGTAGAATCAATGTGCCTACCAATCATCTACCATGAAGACGTACTAAATCGCACGACACGAAGATTTAAGGTGGTTAGGAGTACACAACTCGTGTATCCTACATCCATCGTCCACACACACACGCAGAAAGACTGCTTATGAGCGAGTTCAATCACTACAACACACACACACCACGTTGTCTGATGTAAACAAATAATCAGAACAACACCACCCACGCAGATCAAGCACAAGAGATGCTTGACCCGCTGCCACACACACAGAGTATGAAAAGTGGTAAGAGAGAAGAGTTCAGAGTTGTAGAATCAATCCTAAGATAGAACTCCTCAAGATGGTCATCCAGAAGAACTCCAAGATTCGTCTTGATCGTGAACACTTGATGGAGAATCTTGAATCATGGACGAACCGGCTTCAACTCCTCTTGGAAGATGAATCTTCTTCGCTCTGGACGGAGGGTTGAAGCAGAGCAACAGAAAGAAGCTTTCTTTCTTGGATTTTGCTGAGGGTTTGGTTTGGTTGCTTCTTATTGAGAAATTACCTCTTTATGTTGTATATATATGGGTGTCCAACTTAGGAGAGACGTGGTAAAAGGAAACACCCAAATACGGAACATATCCAAATCTCAGAATTTAGATTTCTCTTCGTCTATTGGTAGGTCAATGTTCATCTGTCGACAGGTACTAACAAGTTTGCAATTTCCAGAGCACTGGTCTTCCGGCAAGTGTTTTTCTGTGTGTAGCTGTCGACAGGAGATTTGTGGCTGTCGACAGGTACACTTCAACTTGGGTTTCCTGAAAGGTTTCTGTCTTCCCTGCGCCTAACTGTCGACAGGCATCTTTTGGGTTGTCGATAGGCACTTGCTTGATGTGTGTTTCATTGAGCTTTTGCTCTTGACTTTGATGCTTGTCTTGCATGCATTCACACCTACATTAAAGAACATTATTAGAGAGATATAATAAATATCTAGATGATCAATTTGAAGCATGGTTTGATATGTTGCTTGATTTGTCAATGTCCTCATGTTACAACCATTCACTCAACATCAAGTTATATTGTTCATCATCAAAAACATGTAATCACAAACATCACACATGTGAACCCAACATTCTCCCCTTTTTGATGATGACACAATTCAATTATGCATAATGAATGGTTCTCCTCCGTTTGGCAACATCCAAAAAAGACAAGTCATGGACTCATGAATATAAAGTCGCAAACAACTGTGAATTCCATTGTATAATCATTCAGCACACACAGTTACCAAAGTTGTTCATGACACGACTGAAAGGAATTGCAAAAGAAGGAAAAACATGAAGGACATAACAAACTAAGGCATCATTGACAAGACCGCGACCAAACAAAAGAGAACACTAGATAATGGACTCCTAGACTCTCTATACGTCGTCATGCCTAGGTGTAGGGGGATGACGGAACTCGCGAAACTCAGTAGAGAGCCTGGTGAGCCGGCGTTTAATCTGTACATGGGTGTCAGCCAATGCATCCTTCCTAGTCTCAACATGATCGAACCGAACACTGAGCTGAGCAAATCCAGTGGTCATTTGTTGTTGCATTTTGGTCAACTGAGCATGATGAACTCTCTAGAGACTGCTATGGAGGTGCTTGAGCTTCAGCATCATCATGAACATCATCTCCCTGAGATCCATGGGCTCTGCTTGGGAGTCTTCATCAGTGTCATCATCAGCAAGGTCTTCTTCATTAGCTGCCTGCTCCTTGCCCTTGAGATCCCTTGTCACATGGCCATCAACAAGCTTATAGCCCATCCGATGTGCGGTAGTAAGATCAAAGGAACTTCGTGATTTATGATCAACCAACTCCCCTTTTGGAATATGGATGCCAATGAACAAAAGGGGAGAGATAATGGGGCAAGCATAGGGCATCGACCTTGTGGAGTTCCTGAAGCATTGCCTAATTAGGTCGATCATAAGAAGAGGCTGATTGACTTGGTCAACATTAAGAAAGGAGTAGAACAGGGATTTGTGAACTTCGGTCACAAGTTCCCTACTGCCATCGTTGGGAA
The DNA here is from genome assembly GCA_014218235.1 of Colocasia esculenta. Lineage (NCBI taxonomy): Eukaryota > Viridiplantae > Streptophyta > Magnoliopsida > Alismatales > Araceae > Colocasia > Colocasia esculenta. The sequence goes on along the minus strand of CM024756.1, from coordinate 82,703,965 downwards.
CAATAATGGTGGTGAAAATATGATGAATAAGACGATGAAGAGGAGGAAAAGAATTTGCATTCAGCTTCAAACGATCTTTGGTAGAATCGTATGGCTGCAAGGTGATGATAGTGTAATACTCGGATGTAGAAGGATGATTTTGTAAGACATGAACTCCAGAATTGGGGATTTGAAAGGCACGAGTAAGAAGATTAGGGGTGATTTGGATGGGAGTGCCTTTGACGGAGGTGTAGAGGTACCAGAATCTGTGATCCCGAGATTGTTGTAGAACTCTATCACAGTAGTGGGAGAATACCGAATGTGGGAGTAACAAAAGGAAGTCTAGCCCTGGATGTCGAAGAGGGGTTGCAAATCGGGGAACATGTCTTCCACCGATACAAAGTCAACATAGCAAGGTTGAACAAACTTGGTGAAGGTGCCTTGAACTTTGATCAGCTGCATATTCTGAGGGATGATGAGTTGTGGCAACCGATCGTCCCAATGCTTTGTGTGGCGCTCGACAGGAGCCCGGAGCCCTCGCCGGCTTCTGGAGAGAGGGGACGGCGAAAGAAGCAAGGCGTTTCTCCTTGGGAGCCATGAGGAAGAGGGCGGAGTGGAGACAAACTTAGAAAATAGAAGGAGAAAGGAAGACGAGAGAAGCCAGGAAAGACCGAAATCGAGGTCTGGCGCCCTGGAGAAGAAAGGTTGGGGTTGAGAGAGAAAGAAGAAGGTGTTTTGGAATAGGAGGCGTGGGTTCCCTTTTATAGAGAGTGGGTAAGAGTTTTTGAAAGGGAAGGGACCCACCAAATCCGGCCGAAAGGGCACACCGGTTGGGCATCTTAACGGCCCTGGCCGCCGGCTGTGGACAGGTGACTGTGCATCCGTCGATAGGCACACTTAGAAATTGCCAGATCATAGTTTTGACAGAATTTTTGCTGTGCAATGAGCGTCCAAAGAGAATATAAGGTGGAAAATAGGTATATACACATTATAAAATGTCATACCCACTAATATTAAGACACGTCATAATCTACAATGGTTGTAACATAATACCCTAGGAGTCGCAAGTTGGAGCATTAAGAAGACATCGTACGTAAGCATAGGAAAAAAGATAACCCCTTTGAACAAGACCATTGTAGAGAAGCATATTTCCTAGTGGGTGATGGTCAGATGGTATATGAAAATGATGTCCACATGAGGAGTTAACCATAAACAACAAAGTGCCCGTGATTTGAGAAAAATGGAGGCTCCACTCTATTTCTTCTTTGCATTATTTCTTTTCTCAATTGAATGTGGGAAAAGTAGTAATTACGATCACTTTCACCTTTTGACGTGAAGATAGACAAATGGGATGCCCATACCCCCAGTTACTCAGTGACAGTGGCCATCATACCATTGTACAGAAATAATGAATAATCTTTTTGACATTAAGACAGATATTTGTGATGCCCATGTCCCCGGTTACTCAGTAATACACATCATTGCTCTGCCGTTGTCCCATTTTTTGTTGATACACTTTTTAGTGTGAGAAATAGGTAGCTTTCTCCTTTATGAATATTTATTTGTTTTGAAAATCAAGGTCAAAGAGCATTTATGGTTAAAAATCAATGCAAGACACAAGGTTCAATGACCATCGGACTTATCAGGTCACTTGGGAAAAATGATTATTCACAAGGGAGTTATTCATGTGAGTTAGATTTAACCCATTAGTTTTGTGCAATGTACTCTGAATGAGACAACCTAGACTCATACAAGAATAGTATGTCAAAATCATTGTGGTTCAGACAATGTCATTGGTATTATGTGGATATGAAGGATTATAGCATAAGTAAGTAACCAATTTTCACCTTACATTGAATGTATAAACATGCTCATAGAGGATGATGAGAAAAAAATGAAGACTTATAGATGAAGTGGGTAGCTGTCGATAGCTAATGAGAGCATGTCGACAGATGCAGACAGTGTTGAAGAATTGGGTTCAGGCAGGGTGTAGCTGTCGACAGCAGGGGTCCTGACTGTCGACAGATACACACAGACAGAAAAGGTGGAGTTCGGGGAGATAGAAACTGTGTCTGGCTGTCGACAACAGTAGAAGTGGCTGTCGACAGACACACACAGGGTTCAATTTCTGGCTTATGTGAAGCCATAGCTGTCGACAAGCTGTTGGGGGCTGTTGACAGAAACTTTGTCAAAACAAGTTAAAGGCTGAGATGAGAGAAAAATTAGAACTTTATGTTGAGGAAATGAGAACTTATGAAGAATAGAGAATTTGCTTCATGAATTCACTCATCAAGCCTTAACCTACTCCCCATAGTGTGTGCATTTAAGGACTCAAACATTCAAGCAATTCAAGCAAGATTTTCATTTGCATGGCAATCATTCGCACACAGAGATCATTCATAAGCACATGAGCACAGAATTCATTTGTTTACAAACATGAGTGAACAAATTGAATTGAAAGTATATACCCTACTTGAAGTGGATGACCTTTATATGCAACTTGACTATAGATACGTGGCGGAGAATATTTCCTCACGCATAATGAGAGTTTTCAAACAAGCAAGAATTGTTCTTTCACAAGTCACCATTTGATATACCACATAGTCCTTACACACAAAGAGCATATACTCCAAAATTGGGTATAGGTTTCAGTGCATTTTACACAAGCCTAATTCTCTCCTTAGTGTTGTGAATCTATCTTTAGACAAGGGTTTTGTGAAAATGTCAGCCAGTTGCTTTTCAGTGGGTATGAAGCTAAGCTCCAAAGATTTGTTGGCTACCTCATCTCTCAAGAAGTGATGTCTAATCTCATTGTGTTTGGTTCTTGAGTGTTGAATGGGTTCTTAGAAAGGTTGATAGCACTAGTGTTGTCACAAAAGATAGGTGTGCAACCAATGTCAATATTGTAATCACGCAATTGACTTTTTATCCACAACACTTGAGCCACACAACTCCCTGCAGCAACATATTTTGCCTCGGCAGTGGAGAGTGTAACCGAGTGTTGCTTCTTGGATGCCCACAAAACCATGCAACCACCAAGGAATTGACAATACCCACTAGTGTTTTTTCTATCAATTTTACACCCAGCATAGTCAGCATCAGAATATGAGATTAAGTTAAAGCTACTCCTTGCTGGATACCAAAGACCCAAATCATATGTACCTGAGAGATATCAGAAAATCCTTTTAACTACAACTAAACGGCTTTCCTTTTGACTAGATTGGTATATAGCACAACGACAAATACTAAATTGTATATCTGGTCTACTTGCAGTGAGGTAAAGGAGAGAGCCAATCATACCTCTTAATTGCTTTGCTTCTACCATTTTACCTTTTTCATCATTTTCCAACTTTATGCTTGTGCTCATGGTTGTTGAGGCAGGCTTGGCTTGTTCAAACTGAAAACGTTTCAGTAGCTCCTTTACAATTTTTCTTGATTAATGAAGAATCCATCTTCATGTTGTTTTACCTGCAAACCAAGAAAAAATTGAAGCTCCCCCATTAGAATCATCTAAAATTCACTATGCATGTGTTTAGAGAACTCTTCACACAACGATGGGTTAGTGGAGCCAAAGATGATGTCGTCCACATAGACTTGAACATCAATTATGTGATTGCAAACTTTCTTTGTGAAAAGGGTTTGGTCCACTTTACCTCTTGAGTAGTTTTTACTCACCAGAAAATTACTTAGTCTGTCGTACCAAGCTCGGGGTGCCTGCTTCAAACCGTAAAGAGCTTTGTGCAACTTATAAACATGGTTAGGCTTTTCATTATCCTCAAAACCAAGTGGTTGAGAAACATAGACTTCCTCTTTGATGTAGCCATTCAAGAAAGCAGTTTTAACATCCATTTGAAAAAGTTTCAACTTGTTTGAACATGCATATGCTAACAAGATCCTTACCGCTTCAAGTCTAGCTACAGGTGCAAAAGATTCTTCAAAATCTTTCCCAAATTCTTGGTTATATCCCTTTGCTACCAGTCTAGCTTTGTTTCTCACCACATTACCCTCTTCATTTAGTTTATTCCTAAACACCCACCTTGTGCTAATGACAGAAATTTCAGGGTTTCTAGGAACTAAACTCCAGACATTGTTTCTTTGAAACTGACCAAGTTCCTCATGCATAGAATCAATCCATGAATTTTCTTTTAGAGCCTCTTCAACATTTTTAGGTTCCACTTGAGAGACAAAGGCTAAATGATCTTGTTCAACTATTTGTCTAACCTGAGACCTAGTTTGAATGTTATCATTTACATTTCCAATTACATTATCAAGTGGGTGATCTTTAGAGCACCTCACATTTGTGATTGTTGAAGGACCAGGTTGATCTTGGACTTGAGGAAGGTGATCTTGTGGAGGTTGTTCTGGAGGAGGGTTTACTTAAGGACTGTCACCTTGAGGCTCTTCCTCTCGTGGATCTTCTTCAGATGCATCATCTTGCTTTTTGAAAATTATTTCATGATCATCATCATTGTACCCGCGAAAGTATCCACTGTTAATTAATTTTGTTGCTACTTGAGAATTTCCTTTTCTTTTTCATGTTGTTTCCTAAGTATTGTTACTTCATCTCCATCATCATACCTATGTCAATTGGAACTGTTAGTCTTTGCATGACACTCATAAAAAACAACATGTGGAGTTTCTTCCATAGTTCGATTTTATTATTAAACACCCTATATGCTTTTGAGTGTTCTGAGTATCCCAGAAAAATACCTGGATCGCTTTTGGCTTCAAACTTGTCTAAATCAACTTTATCATTGTTATGTATAAACACTTTGGAGGCAAAGACCCTGAAATACCCATTACTGGTTTCTGACCTTTTAACAGTTTATAGGTGTTTTCTTCATCACAGGTCTTACCATGGCACTGTTGAGAATATAGCATGAAATGTTCACCGCTTCTGCCCAAAAGCTCCTTGAGAGTTGGCTCTCGACCAGAAGAGTGCAGGCCATTTCCACCAAGGTTCTATTCTTTCTCTCCACTACGCCATTTTGCTCCGGAGTTCTTGGAGAGGAGAACATGTGATCTATCCCGTGGTGCCTACAAAAGTCAGAAAAAGAGTTATTATCAAACTCTCCCCGTGATCAGTGCAGATTGAGCATATCTTATGAACGTTCCCATGCTCAATCATATTAAAGAATTCTTCAAAGACTTTAAGTGCTTCATTTTTGTGACCCAAGAATTTGACCGAAGTGAACCTCGAAAATCATCCACAATGACAAACCCAAAGCATTTGCCATTGAGACTTAGCATTCTAGTAGGTCAAAAAAGGTCCATGCGCAACAGTTCATAAGGTTTTGAAGTGATTACCGGTGCTTTATATTTGAAAGACTTTCGGGTTTGTTTTCCCTATGCACACGCATCACAAAAACTCTCATTTTTATTAAACGAAATGTTAGGAAGTCCACTTACCAACTTCAGCCTCATGATCTTGTGCAATACGTTGTAGCTCGCATGACCAAGCCTACGATGGCACAAAGTCAAATCATCATGTTTATTGGCAACAAGACACAAATTTTTGTTTTCTGGTTCATCTAAATCAACTAGATAGATGTTGTTCACTCTCTTTCCAGAAAACTTAAGACTTCCTGTTTCTTTATCAAAAATCTGGCATGCTTTTGATTCAAAAATAACTTTATGACCTTTATCACACAGTTGGCTTATGCTATGATGATTGTGATTAAGACCATCAACTAACAACACATTGTCTATTGAGTTAGAGGCATACTTACCAACCTTACCTGTGCGAATGATTTGGCCCTTGTTGTTACCTCCAAAGACAACTTGACCTCCGTCTTTCTCCACCAGCAAACAAAATTTATCTTTGTCGCACGTCATGTGCCTCGAGTAGTCACTATCCAAGTACCATTTATTTTGATTTTGGGCTGCTAGGCATTCCTGCACAGATGGATCAGACAAGAGGTTTTGGAACCCAAATTACTTTGGGTCCAAATGTTTCATTCATGCCAAAAAGTAAGTACTTTGGAATCCAAACTTGTTTGCATTTCAGTTTGTTTGAATTGTTCGAACATTGTTTTTCATTGTGCCCAAGTTTCTTACAGAAATTACATGATGAAGATTTTCTCAAAACATTTGTTTTCTTATTTTGTTGAACATCCATTTGCATTTTCCCTTTTTGTTGCCTAGATAACTGTCCCTTGGCAGCATACTTCCAGGCCTGTCGACAGCTCTCTTTGGGTCTATCGACAGACTTCTTACTTTTTTTAATAACTGAAGAATTTTGTTTGGGTTGCTATTGCTTACCCTTTGCTTGAGTTTTCTTGTTCTTAGGAGGAACGTATTTGCTTGTGCTTGGACTACAATCAACAAAAGATGTAATTAATGTCTCTCGAATTTTCTTTTGTTCTACAGTTTGATACCCAATCCCATACTTTGCAACAAAAGTATTTGATCCCAGAATTGCATCAAGATTTTGATTTCCTTTTACAAATCTTGTAAGATCTTCAAATTTTCCTTTACGATCATTTTCATTTTTTTCCAATTATTTCTTAATCTCTTGATTTTCATGTTGAAGAGTTTCAAGTGAATTGATTAGGGTTTTTTTCTTTTTCACTCTCTTGCAATTTTACTTTATGCACTCCATTTCTTCACAATGAGCTTCCTCATCAATTTCATCATTTCAATCTCTTTATTTAGGACTACAATCTGTTCATCATTTGGTGTGCTATGAACAAATGAGTTGATTTTCTTTTGAGTGCTTTATTTTCAGACTTGAACTCACAAAATTTCTCGAAGAGCAATGTATAAGCCTATTCCCATTCATCTACAGTATAGTTTTCAAAGGAAGAGTTTACCTCAGTGGAGTCCTCACTCCTTGCCATTAAACATTGAATTTCTTCATCTCCTGAGCTTGCTTGTGCGTCCTCGTGTTCATCTTCATCGCTCCAAGTTGCCAACATTGCCTTGGCTTTCTTGAAGGAGAATTTTTATTTCTTCAGTTTCTTCTTGAGCTCCGGGCATTCTCCTCTCATATGCCCTGGTTTCTTACACTCATAGCACATAATCATGTCAGATTTCTTGTCGGACTCAAATTTATTTGAAAAGTCTTTCTTTTTTAAAAGATTTGGAATTACCTGAGCCTTTCCTTTTGAATTGAGGAATTTCTTTAACTTCCTAGTGAGCATGGCCATTTCATCGTTCTCACTATCACTAGACGTTTCATTATCATCACTTTCCTATTGAACATCCTTTTTTGAATAGAGGAATTTTTGTTGGAAGCTTTTAGAGCAATAGATTTTCTTGGATTTTCTTCACATTCTTTCCTCTTTACATTTATTTCTGAGGTCATTAAGGAACCAATAGCTCATCTAATTTCATTTTTGAAAGATCCATAGAATCCTCAAGGATAGTGGCCTTAGTATTCCAAGTGGATGGAAGAGACCGAAGTATCTTCCTTACTAAGTCACTTTCTGAGTATTCTTCTTAAGAACATTCAACCCATTGATTATTAGCATGAACCTTGCAAACATATCTGATATGGTTTCATCACTTTTCATTTTAAACATCTCATATTCAGATACTAGCATGCTCGCTTTGGTTTCCCTAACATCCGATGTACCTTCATAGATGAGTTCAAGCTTGTCCCACATTTCTTTTACTGAGGTGCATGTGGAGACTCTTGAATACTCCTTGGGATGCACAACCACAACTACATCATGTTCAATGCGCTCCAATTGAGAGTTCCCTTAGCATTTGGTCCTTTGTCCAAGTATCTTCATCCTCGAGCAGCACATATGCTCCTTTACTAACGACCTTCCATAGCTCAAAGTTTTGAGCTCTTAGAAAAACCTACATACAATTTTCCAATACGGATAGTCAGTGCCATCAAAGAAGGGTGGCCTGGACATGAATGTTCCTCAGCCATTAACCCCTTTAGATTCATGAGATCGAGAATCTCTGATTGTAAGATCAAACAGTAAAAACAGTAAATCAGAGAAACTCGCTCTGATCAATGAAGATGTGCAGAATTATCTATTATGGTAATCTAGAGGGGGGGTTGAATAGATTTGTCAATTAAAACATTATGACCTTCCTTTTAATGGAGACACAGGCTTATCGATATCTCAAACAGAGTTGAATTAAATTCGAACCAAGATGTGTGTGTTTGTTGTGAATAAAATAGAGACACCTATCTAGCATGTGAAGAATCAACGTGCCTACCAATCATCTACTGTGAAGACATAGCAAACCATAGGACACGAAGCTTTAATGTGGTTCGGAGTGCACAATCGTGTATCCTATGTCCACTATCCACACACATGCAGAAAGACTGCTTATGAGCGAGTTCAATCACTACAACATACACACACACGTTGTCTGATGTAAACAAACAATCAGAACAACACCTTCAACGCAGATCAAGCACAAGAGATGCTTGACCCACTGCCACACACACAGAGTATGAGAAGTGGTAAAAGAGAAGAGTTCAGAGTTGTAGAATCAAATCCGAGATAGAACTCTTCAAGATGGTCGTCCAGAAGAACTCCAAGCTTCGTCTTGATGGTGAACACTTGATGGAGAAGCTAGAACCGTGGACGAACCGGCTTCAACTCCGCTTGGAAGATGAATCTTCTTCGCTCTGGACGGAGTGTTGAAGCAAAGAAGCATAAATAAGCTTTCTTTCTTGGATTTTTCTTAGGGTTTGGTTGCTTCTTACTGCGAAATTACCTCTTCATGTTCTATATATATTGGTGTCCAAGTTAGGAGAGACGTGGTAAAAGGAAACACCCAAATACGGAACATATCCAAATCTCAGAATTGAGATTTCTCTTCGTCTGTCAATAGGTCACTGTTCATCTATCGACAGGTACTGACATGTTTGCAATTTCTAGAGCACTGGTCTTCTGGGAAGTGTTTTCCTGTGTGTAGCTGTCGACAGGTGATTTGTGGCTGTCGACAGGTACACTTCAACTTGTGTTTCCTAAAAGGTTTTTGTCTTCCCTGTGTCTTGCTGTCGACAGGCATCTTTTGGGCTGTCGACAGGCACTTGCTTGATGTGTGTTTCTTTGAGCTTTTGCTCTTGATTTTGATGCTTGTCTTGCATGCATTCACACCTACATTAAAGAACATTATTAGAGAGATATAATAAATATGTAGATGATCAATTTGAAGCATGGTTTGATATGTTGCTTCATTTGTCAATGTCCTCATATTACAACCATTCACACAACATCAAGTTATATTGTTCATCATCAAAAACATGTAATCACAAACATCACACATGTGAACCCAACACTTCCAAGTCATGCAATGCACTAACAGGGAGAAGGTGGTACTGGCCACTTTCAATTCACTAAGGATGCCCGAGCATGGTGGAAGGCCACATCGGCCCACCTACCAAATGTAGCTGAGCTAGAGTGGGTAGGATTTGTGGAGATCTTCCGAGGAAAATACTTCTCTGAAATAGTTAAGGAAAAGAAGGCGGCAGAATTTGCCGCACTGAAATAGAAAGGAATGTCCGTGGCTGAGTATGAGGCTCAGTTCCCACATCTTGCTGTGTATGCCCCACATATGGTGGGAACAAAATGATTAAAGGCTAACCGTTTCATGGATGGGCTCAGACCCATGTTCATTGAAAAGCTCGGACCACAAAACATCCAAACCTACACTGAGATGGTCCAAAGAGCTTAACTGGTAGAAGACACTAGGCTATGGTGGAAAGCATAAAGGGGAAAGACATCTCAAAGCCGACCTCCATGAAAAGAGGATCAGTCGATACAACTGAAATATTCCACAACAACACCAATAACAACCAACAACAACCACAACAACAACAAAAGGCCAACCACTGGGAAGGACTATGGCATGGAGAAAAGATCAAAGTAGAAGAAACAACGATGGTGGAGCATTGTAAATTTGCGACAAGCTTGGGCACTGTGGACGATCCGTTTCCCGTACCCCCGTCAGACTGTTGAATCCTCCGGTGGCTCACAAACGTCGCTGGACTCTCGTTGGCGATGATGGGTCGTTGGTTGACCTCGTGACTCCCCGATTGACTGAGTTGACTAAGGAAGAAAAAAGAAAACCAGAAATGGAGGGAGATGTTTGTGATCGCCAGGGCCATACCTGTGCCCAAGGAGAGTTTATGATCACGTCGGTGCAGTAGCCTCCCGCAGCAGACAGAGATGGGGCCTCAACATCCCTTTCTTCAGCCGGCCAAAGACAGAGAGCTCCGCGGTCTTCTTCGGAGTATTCCTGCAACAAAAAGAAGCTCTATTAGACTCAAATGCAGTGTAGTAAATGTCCCAAACGAAAAAGCAAAGCCAAAAGGCGAGTCCCGTACCGGTTGCGGATTTGAGAAGAGGGGTGGCCAAATGTTATGACCACCCTTCTACCCTCCGTTTTTGGTTGGGAAACCCCTTTATAGGTGTGTAGGAAGGTTCCCTACGTGCCTAGAGTGTGTGGGAATGGTGGTAACATGCAAAAGCTAAAGGGAAAGGGAAGGGAAGAGAGGAAGAGGAAGGAGATGATCGACGTGTTGTGGCGTTGCTGACTCCTTGTGGGGCTCCTCCAACTCGTGATGAAGCCTCCTCGACGTCCCAAGTGATGAGAGAAAGAAGAAGAAGATTGGTGGAAGGTAGGGTGCAATTTTCTCTCTCTTCTCTCTAAGTGACAAAGTATGGATGTCCAGCCTCTCCCCCCCTCACTTAGAAGGCCAAAGGGGGAGTTAAATAGGCAGTGGGGTTAAATAGGCAGTGGGGTCAGAGTCAGAGGCTTTGGATGCCCAAGTGTGAAGAAACACACTTGCACACTTGGCAATCCAAGTATTAAGGCTCCAACCAATGGGGAGAGGCCAAGTAGGATTTTTACTGGGTCAAGGGGGTGCCAAGGTGGCCCATTTGCCCATTGGGAACGGTCCCATGTGCTGCATGGGCGAGAGAATGGCGCAAGTTGGCTAGATTCTCAGGGTAGTTGCGCAGACCTAGTAAACCATGTTGACGTCAACAGATCCTGCCGCCAATACCATGCAGACGTCCACCGATCTGGACGCCGACATAAGTAAACGTCCAGGAGGCTTGCCGTCAACATGTAGTCTGCAGCAATCGATGATGTCGTCTACATGGCATCCGAGGCAAGTCAACAAATGTGTGAAACGGGCTTTATTGGGCCAAAGAACCACGTGGGGATGGGCCAAATCTCGCGTCTACAAATGCCCCTCCGAGACATCCGATCTTGCAAGGGAGCAGAGCGGACTGAAAGGTTGGTGTCTCGGTAAGCAAAGGATGCGGAGATTTAATGGAAGGGTCATCTCCGAGGATAGGAAATCTAGCAAGCCATACGAATGATTTAGGCTAGAAACAAATGACGAATCTTCTGAGAGACAAATATGGATAAGAGGGAGGGTGATCTACCCGTGTAACTACAACTTCGACCCAACGGTAGGGTCCCTGGCGTTGCCGTGTGGGACATTGACTAGTTTTTGGTGTGTCTGAGTCAAAGGAGTTGTAACATGATAGTTGAATCAAGAGAGCCTCATTAGGATGTCTATCCCAAATTTAGGGGGTCGTAGAGACAAGGAATTGGTTGATCTCTCAAAGGACTATCAAAAGATTCTAACTGGAATCAATGTTTGGAAAGCCTGAAGTCCGGAATTAAGCTCGCGACTGACGAAGGTTCAAATGAACTCAATAAGAGTAGCTTGATTATTTGTGATAAGCACGGTGGGACAAGTTCTCGAAGGGGGGACAACAAAGGCCCGAAATTGGCTTAAATATAAAGAGGGTGTTGACCCAATAGGCCACCTGAACTCGGGACCCACAGAATGATCGAGGAAAATCATAATTTTTTTTTTTTGAGTCAGTGAGAGAATGTTAGCAGTGAAGGCCTAAATGCATGCTGGTGTGGTTGCGTATCTAAAGTGCAAGTTAGAACCAGAGGAAAATTCTAAAGGCCAACAAATAACTGAGAGATCGCAAACCCATCATGGTTTTTAGTAAAGGGGAACTCGGGGTTCACGGTAGCCAAGTTATTCGCCTCTGGTGAGGTCCTATATTAGACATACCTGTAACACTCAACATCGCATGAGTGTTTCTAAATTTGATGCGCATCTTGTGCTTTAAACATCTTCAAAACAACTCAAAGCACAAGATAAAATATAATGGCCACATGAATAATTAAACTTTGAAAATTTTCGGCTAGTAAACGTCCACCCCGATTGCCGCCAATAAATAGTAAACGACAACGTATGATGTCGTTGATTGGACACTGGCGTCAACCAATCTGGACGTCTAATGGCTAGCGGATCAGGCCGAAAATATAGGTGATGGGAGTCCATAAGGATTCTTCTTTCTTCTACCTTCGTCCCTCCCTTTCTCAACTACGAACCAGAGAGCTTGGGGACGAACCGGAGCAGGAAACATGGCATCTTCATCGACCAGAAAGTCCACAAGTATGAACCGGGGATCCTAAGCGAGGTTCCTAGACATCTGAGCACTAGACTAGCTAACGGGGAGGTAAGTACCATGCTCTTTTCTGCTTCTTCCTAGGCTGCAAACGTCCTAAACTCCTCTCACTGCGCTCCTTCATGCAGGAGGTGCCTGCCTTCCCGAGCGAAAGCCAGGTACAGGCCTTCTCCTGGCTAGTGAACCTAGTGAACGCCATCACGCTGGACATGAGAAGCTTTATCGGGATGTGGAGCTAGCGAAGAACATGAAGGATATGTGGTGGGGCTTCGACGCCTTGGGAGTGCTGGTTGAGCGGTGGCATCCGCACACACACACGTTCGTGTTCTAGACCATCGAAGCAAGCGTGCTGCTAGAGGAGGTGGAACTGTTCTTGGGTGGAGGCGATGTTTGGAGTACGATGTGACAACTCCTCTGCTCCCGTGGGAAGGGATTCTCGTGGACATCGTACGAGACAAGAGGGAGGTGCTGAGAATGATGAACAAGCATGGGATCTTCCTAGACTGACTGGCCTGGTGGTTGATCCAGCATGCAAAGGAGATTGGAGGGGACCGAGCAACTCGAGGATGACACTTTGCCTAGTTGGAGTTTTCTTGTTCCCCACCAGTGGTGACTTCCTCCTTTACGAGCATGTGGAAATCCTATCTCTGCTATGGCACGGGCAATCACTTGCCCCTGCAGTGCTGGCACACCTATACAGCTCACTCACTACGATGAGTCTAGGCGGATGCACATGCAGGAGCTTGTTCCTGTTTCAGGTATGGATGGAGGCTCATTTGAAATTCAATTTTGCTGAGAAGCAACCCTCCCCCTCCAAAATCTTCCTTCGGAGTTCAGTGCATTGCAGCAAGGCATGGTATGAGCCAGAGGATGAGATCAAGTGTGTGACATCACACTTGAAGAGCAGAGATGTTTGGAGAGATCACTTAGTCTACCTGGTAATGAAGGATTTCATAGTGAGGCCACTATGCATGAGGACTATTGAGTTCAAAGTTCAAACCAGGGAGGACAGAGACTTGTCAGCTCGGAATTCCAACTTCATCCAATTGCACTAACATGATTGTTACCTGGTGGAATGAGAAGCTGATGAAGAAGGCAAGGAAGACTTGGGCGAAATACACTATGAGCAAGAAGGTGGGACTGGCAGTGCAAGAGAACGGGGAAGACATCTGGAAGTACGAAGAGTTTAATGACACTATTCGCCCTATTTCTTGTGATTTTTACATGGCCCGTAGGGCAAAGTGATGTACTTTCTCGATTCCCAATAAGTGTAACACAGACATAGATGAATAAGGAGATTTGGATTGTGTTGAATGGCTTGAATTGTGTGAATTGAGCATTGAATGTGTTGAATGGGCTTTCAAATTTTTTCATTGGAGTGTTCTGTGAGGACTGAGTGCACGGCGGTTGGCGTCCACATCGATGGCCGCCGACAGAAGATAGACGTCCAGAGTATGGTCGCCAACATCCAGAGAGAAGATAGACGTCAATGGATATGGACGTCCAACTCAAACTAGACGTCCACCCACCGGGCCGTTCACCAGATTCCACATGGATGTTTGCAGTATGTCAACGGCCACACTATTGACATCACAAAAAGTGAACGGCAGGCCCTTGACGTCAACTTAAAAAAAAATAGCTTTTTTTGAACCGACGCCTCATTCCGACGCCATTTGCTTGCTCAAGCGCCTGAAGCTTCTTCCTTCTATTCCTTCACCGACACCCTCATTCTCTACTCTTTGCTTCTTCTTCATCATCTAATCCATTTACCTTTCTTGAGACCTTAAAACCGTTCCAATGAGGACGAGAGGGAAGAGGTCAATCCTCCAGACCCGTCACCAATCGAGGGAGGAGGAGGAGGAGACAAGGGAGGAGATGATGGTGGAGGAAGACGGGACCATGACGGCCGGCGCCGATGGTGATAGCGCACCGGAGAAGGAGGGAACCGCCGGAGACAACAGAGGGGGAGATGAGACGGAGGCGAAGGCGCCTCGACGACCCAAGGTAGGCCTCGAAACCCTTAAAAAACTCTGTGGATGAGTGATTGTATAATGTGAAAAGAGGGGAGAAAGAGAGGAGCCTCTGTCAGTTTTGACAAGAACTTGACGTCCACATCGGTGGACGTCGGGTTCCTGTCAACGTCCACCGCCATGCCATTAGTTTGAACTGGATGGCCAGGGGTGGATGTCGACGGGAGAACTAGATGGTAATATCCTGGACGCCTACTATTTGTAAACGTCATACCCCTTGCCGTCAAATTTTATTTAACGGCAATGGATACTGATGTTTACGTTTCGGCGTATTCTGTAAGGCAAGGGCCGGATGAGGAGCAGGGTGACCTGGGATTTGTGTTGGGCTTGGTACCGGGCGCTGCCAGAGGTTCAGCAGACCCGAATTGCTCGGATGGGATTCGGGCACCTCTGTCGGTGCGTCCATTCCACGTGGACGTACCGTACTTGGAGGCCCTCCGGGAGAGGTGGGAGGAGGACTGCAAGGCATTCATCATGCCTTGGGGGCACATGATTGTAGACGGTTCGTTTCCGCTCCGTCGTCGGATCTCTCGGATGCTTGCGGACACCGCCGAAACTCTCGTTGGCGATGAAGGGGTCGCCGTTCGACAACGTTGACCCTCCGGTTGACCGAGTTGACTAGAAGGAAAACGAAGCAAACAAGCGAAACAAAGGGGATTTGGTGATCGCCAGGGCCTTACCTGTGCCCAAGGGCTTGCTATGATCACGTCGGTGCAGTGGCCTCGCGTTGCGGATGATGGCGGGACTTCAACTTCTCCTCCTTCGGCCGGCCAAAGGAGAAGAGCTCCGTGATCTTTTGCGGGTCATTCTTGCCAAAACAAAGACTATATTAGACTCTAGGGAGTGTGGTAAATGCTCAAAACATAGTATGAGAAACCCAAAAGGAAAGTCTCGTACCGGTTGCGGACTTGAGAAGAGGGGTGGCCAAATGTTATGACCACCCTTCTTCCCTCCGTTTTGGTTGGGAAACCCCTTTCTAGGTCTGTAGGCAAGTGCCCTACGTGCCTAGGGTGCGTGGGAAAGTGTGTGTAACATGCAAGATACTAAAGCAAGAGGAAAGGAATGAGAGGAAGAGGAAGGAGATGATCCTCGTTGTTGGTGTTGTAGCTCCTTGCAAGGGCTCCTCCAGCTCCAAAGCAAGCCTCCTGAACGTCCCAAGGGTGGAGAGAGTGAAGAGGATGAGTGTTGGAAGGTTGGGTAAGGTTTTCTCTCTCCTCTCTCAAAGCTTCATCATATGGACGTCCAGCCTCTCCCCCTTTGTTCAGAGGGGCCAAGGGGCTGTTATATAGACAGTGAGCTCGTAGCTAGAGTGCCTAGGATGCTAAGTGTGAAGAAACACACTTGCACACATGGAAATCCATGCATTAAAGGTCCAACCAATGGGGAGAGGCCAAGTAGGATTTTTACTGGGTCAATGGGGTGCCTAGGTGGCCCATATGCCCGTTGGGAACGGCTACATGCATTGCATGGCTGAGAGATTGGTGCAAGTGGGCTGGAATCTCGGGGTAGTTGCGCAGACCAGGTAAACCCTATTGACGTCAAGCGATCCTGCCGGCAACCTCATGCAGACGTCCATAGATGTGGACGCCAACTTGGGTCAACATCCAGGGTGGTGCCGCCAACCAGTAGTCGGCGGCCATCGATGCTGCCGTCTACATGGAATCCGAGGCTGGTCAACAAATGGTCAAACGAGGCTTAATGGGCCAAAGAGCCATGCGGGAGATGGGCCAAATCTCACGTCTACAAATGCCCCTCCGAGACATCCGGCCTTGCAAGGGAGCGGAGCGGACTGAAAGGTTGGTGTCTCGGTAAACAAAGGACGCAGAGATTTAATGGAAGGGCCATCTCCGAGGATAGGAACTCTAGCAAACCAAACGAAAGAGACAGGCTAGAAACAGATGACGTATCGTCTGAGAGACAAATAGGGGTAAGAAAAAGGGTGATCTACCCGTGTAACTACAACTGCGACCCAATGGCAGGGTCCCTGGCATGGCCGTGTCGGACTTTGACTAGTTTCTGGCGTGTCTGAGTCAAAGGAGTTGTAATATGACGGTTGAATCAGGAGGGTCTCATAACCGGAGCTCGTGGGCTCGCTGGCCTAATCAGGACGCCGGTCCCGAATTTAGGAGGTCATGGAGACAAGGAGTTGGTTGATCTCTCAAAGGATTATCAAAAGATTCTAACTGGAATCACATGCTTGGATAGCCTGAAGTCCGAAATTAAGCTCGCGGCTGGCGAAGGCTCAAATGAACTCAATAAGGCTGCTTAATCACTTGTGAAAAGCACGGTTGGGACAAGTGGAGAAGGGGAGCAACAAAGACCCGATTAGTCACGAGGGCCGGACCCAGTAGGCTATCTGAGCTGGGGAAGCCATGGAGCAATCATACGATCGAGGAGAATCACCATTTTTTATTTTTTTTTTAGTGTTTGTAAGAGAACGTTAGCAGTGAAGATGCATGCTAGTGTGGGCTGCCTATCTAAAATGCAAGTTAGCACCGGAGGAAAATTCTAAAGGCCATACGAATAACTAGAGATCGCAAACCCATCATGGTTTTTGTTGAAGGGGAACTCAGGGTTCACGGTCGCCAAGCTATTCGCCTCTGGTGGGGTCCTATGTTAGACATACCTGTAATGCTCAAGGTCGCATGAGCGTTCCGAATTTCAAGTGTAGCCTGTGCTTAAAATATCTGCAAAAATAACTTGAAGCACAAGATAAAGGATAAAGTGTAATGGCCATATAAAGAAATAGACATTTTAAAAATATCCGGGGAGTAAACGTCCACATCGATGGCTGCCATTACTCTTGTTAACGTCCACAGATGTGGCCGCCAAACTTTCAATGGCGTCAACCGATCTGGACGCTACCTGACAGCGGATGAGACCGAAAATATAGGTGATGGGAGTCCATGGGGACTCTTCCATCTCCTACCTCCATCCCTCTCTACTTCTGCTGCGAACCAGAGAGCAGAGAGACAGGGAAACACAACGACATGGCCTCTTCATCGACTGGACAATCCACAGGCGTGAATCCCGGAGTCTTGAGCGAAGTTCCAGGACACCTGAGCACACGTCTGGCCAAAGGAGAGGTAAGCAATGATCATTTCAACTCCTTCCTAGGCTGAAAACGCCCCAAACCTTGTTCTTACAGAACCCCGCCCTCATGCAGGAAATTCCCGCATTCCCGAGCCAAGGCCAGGTACGGGCCTTTTCTTGGCTTGTGAACCTGGTGAATGCGATAACCTAGACATGCGGAGCTTCATTGGGCTGTTGAATTTGAACTTTATGGTGGTACTGGCGAAGAACATGAAGGACATGTGGTGGGGGTTTGACGCCCTGGGGGCGTTGGTGGAGAGATGGCACATGCACACAACACACGTTCGTGTTCCAGGGCTTTGAGGCGAGCGTATTGCTGGAGGAGGTGGCGCTATTCCTGGGATGGCAGCGGTGCCTGGAGTACGATGCAACGACTCCTCTTCTCTCGTGGGAAGAGATCCTCGCGGACATCGTACGAGATAAAAAGGAGGCGTTACGGATGACGAACAAGAACAGGATCTTCCTGGACCGACTGGCCTGGTGGTTGATCCAGCACGCGAGGGAGATTAGCGGAGAGAGGGCGACCCGGGGATTGACACTCTGCCTGGCTGGAGTTTTTCTGTTCCCCACGAGTGGTGACTTCATCCTCTACGAGCACGTTGGAGTAATTTCTCTGCTGTTGCGCGGGCAGTCACTTGTCCCTGCAGTGCTGGCCCACTTGTATAGTTCGCTCACCACAATGAGCCTAGGCGGACGCACCTGCGTGAGTTTATTTCTGCTTCAGGTATGGATGGAGGCGCACCTGAAATTTGATTTTGCTGATGTACAACCTACCCCCTCCAGAGTCTTCCTTCGGAGTTCAGTTTACTGCAGCAGGGCGTGGTACGAGCCAGAAAATGAGATCAAGTGTGTGACAGCACACTTGAAGACCAGAGATGCTTGGAGAGATCATCTGGCATTTTGGTAATGGAAGACTTCATCGCGAGGCCATCTTCATGAGGACAATCGAGTTCCGGGTCCGGACTAGGGTGGACAGAGATTTGTGGTTGATAGGAGCAGATCAGATGGTGGTGTACCAACCACATCGGTGCCCTGTCAGCTTGGGATTCCACGGGGAATTCAAACTTCATCCAGCTGCACTGATATGATAATCGCGGGAAGAATGAAAGGATGATGAAGAAAGCAATGAAGACCTGGAAGAAATACACTATGAGCAAGAAGGTGGGATTGGCAGTGCAGGAAACGCCGGAGGACATATGGCAGTACGAGGATTACACAGACACCATTTGTCCCATCTCATGTGATTTTTTCATGGCCCGCAGGGCAAAATGATGTATCATCCTTTTTTTTGAATAAGTGTAACACAAATTCGATGAATAAAGTGAATTGCATTTATGTTAAATTGGCTTGAGTTGCTTGATTTGTGGAATGTGTGGAATGAAATGGCCTCAAAAAGGTTCAAAAGAGTGTGCTGTGAGGACTGAGTGTGGGACTATTGGCGTCGACATCGAGAGCCGTCGACCACCACTAAACGTCCAGGACCATCGCCGACCACTGAGACAGCTGGTCAACGTCCAGCGACATTGCCGTCGACATTCAAAGTCGACGTCCAGACATGGTCGTTGACCAAACTTCGAGATCTGACATTGAAGAGACATTGACGTCCACCCCATGGCCGTTGATGGTACGTCGGCGGCTAGGCCCTGCCGTCAGGAAAAGGTAAACGACCAGAACTTGACGTCAAACCAGAAAACTGCCTTTTTTTGAACCGACGCTTTCTCCCGGGCGCCATTCCGTCATCCAAACGCCGGGAGAAAGAAATGAAAAAAAACATACCTCAAGACTACGATGAGGACGAGGGAAAAGAGAGGCATCATCTGTGGCCGTCGTCAACCGGAGGACGAAGAGGAAGAGGTGGAGATGGCTACGGCGGAGGAAGAAGAAGAAGTGGTGGCGGAAGATGCGCCAGAGGGGGAAGAGATGGAGGGAGGAGATGAGACGGAGGCAGAGGCACCTCGACGGCCCAAGGTAGGCCTCTAAAAACCCTTCAAATTTTGTGAATTGATTTGGTGAAATGAAGGGAAAACAGGGGAAATGGCGTCAGGTCAGACAGGAACTTGACGACAACATCGGTTGCCGTCGAGTTCCTCCCGGCGTCCAACCCCTTGCCGTCAAGGTGAACTTGACGTCAAGGCGCTGGTCGCTGACAGGGGAACTTGACGGCCACCCCTAGACGCTGACTAACTGTAGACGGCATAACCCCTGGCCGCCAACTGCAAATTAACGGCAATCGACACTGACGTTAATATTTCTGTGTTTCCTGCAGGGCAAAGGCTGAATGAGGAGTAGGGTGACTTGGGCCCTGTGCTGGGCGTGGTACAGGGCACTCCCGGCGGCCCAGCAGGCCCAGATAGAGAGGATGGGGTTCAGACATCTACTATCGGTGCGCCCTTTTCACTTAGATGTCCCCTACTTGGAGGCGTTGAGGGAGAGATGGGAGGAGGACTGCAAGGCATTCATCATTCCTTGGGGTCACATGATACCCACATTGGAGGATGTGGCGTATCTGACAGGACTACGGTTCAGGGATAGCCGGTAGTCGGGCTGGAGAGGAGAGACTATCATGATGATATCGTGGAGCTACTGGGGCCAGAGTTTATGGCCGGGAGGAGGAGACCGATCCGGAGCATCCTGCTCGGATCGTTGTCGGAGGTAGTAGGGTTGAGGGGTAGGAGGAGAGGACCCCTAGAGACATTGGACGAGTTCTATACTGGAGTGCGGGGGGCACTCGACCTCGGGGACCGGAGCGAGGAGCGTTCGGTGCGGATTTTCGTCAGCTACCTCTTTGGACGGCTCATTTTGCCACGCAGTCATCGCAGATGAACTGCAAGTTCGTGCTGCTGCTACGGGACCTGGCGCAGGCGGGCCGGTATGCATGGGGTGTTGCGATGTTGGGACATCTTTTCTCTCTCCTCCCTAGCAGCTCGCAGCGCTCTCAGAGCACAGGGGGCTTCACCCCTTCTTACAGGTACACAAGGTTCTTTTTAATGCTCATCATTGATTTTTCATTGATTAACTGCCTGACTGACCATTCTTTTTGCTGTCTTGCAGATCTGGGGGTACACCCGCTTCCCCATGGGACGCGGGACACTGGTAGAGGGGCGCCAGACGATGGTGCCTCTCATGACGAGGTGGGAGGTGGCCCGGACCCCAGGGTCACTGACAGGAGGGCCGGAGACGTGCGAGTCGCACTTGACCACTACCCGCATGAGCAGGTATGAAAATCTCAACTAGCTCTTGCATTCTTTCAATTACTGTTGCATTTGATGTACTGACCAGTGTTTTCTCATTCTTCTCAGGTGGTGTGGACCCATATGCAGGAGAGGCGGGACGCCTCGCACCCGGCGGTGGCGGCGGGTCGCCCCCTGTTCGACCGCCACTTCCTCTTACTGTGCCTAGGGACATGTGACGTACTGTATTTGGAGTTGGTGGTACGGACCTTGGGTTGGCACCAGCCAGCCATCAAGGTGCCCTCCCTCGGGAGAGATGGTCACTCGCGCCGGCGGTTCTTCGCCGAGGACCGCGACTGGGGAGCGGACCACGGCAGCACAGTTGCGTACTGGCGCGAGGGTGGAGAGCAGGTGCTGCGGGTGACCGACCTCCTCGACAGTTCAGCGTACATGGAGGATTATCAAGCATGGTACGCTGGACGTCTCCGACTCGACCGGGGAGTGGTAAGTAAAGCTTCTAACCTTATGCCTTGGTTGGTTGATTGCCCTATTTGATTCTAACTTTGAAGTGCATTTGGCAGATGCCGGAGTCACAGGCCATCCGCCTTTTGGATGGGCGACTGGCCGAGTAGGAGGTGGAGCTGATGAGGCTCCGGGCCGAGGTCAGGACACTGATGAGTAACATTGAATTTGATTTGATTTGATCATTGAACTGATGACTGACCAGGGTTCTGTGAATGCAGAAGGAGGATCTAGCAAGGGCTTGGGCGAGTCGCGACCTCGGGGCGAG
The DNA here is from genome assembly GCA_014218235.1 of Colocasia esculenta. NCBI lineage: Eukaryota > Viridiplantae > Streptophyta > Magnoliopsida > Alismatales > Araceae > Colocasia > Colocasia esculenta. Next base: position 82,682,484 of record CM024756.1, on the reverse strand, counting down.
CTCGTCGGCACAGCCGGCGAGAGGGGATCTCGCCGACCGCCTGCCGGCTGCCCTGGACCAGGCGCAGGCTCGAGTCCAGGAGCTCGAGGAGCAGGCTCGAGAGGTTGGGGCTGAGGTACGACACTAAACTCACACTTTCCTTCAATGTGTATTGAATGTGTATTGAATGTTCTAACGTGCTTGCCCCTTGACGTGCAGCGGCAGGGAGGAGGAGTGGCTACTCTCCAGGCACAGATGGAGAGTCTGCGACTCCAGCTTGAGGCTAAGATCTCTGGTCTGGAGGCTGAGGTGCGAATCTTTCTTCTTTCTTCTTCTATGACACATGTTCGTGACTGATCCCCTTTTTTGCTTTTGATATGCAGCGGGGGACCATGGTGACTGCCATGGAGGAGCTGAGGGACGACCGGGCCACCATGAGGGGTCGCCTGCTTGAGGCCCGAGAGAGGGAGAGGGAGGCCGAGACAGCTCGGGCGTGGATTGTCGCAGACTATGAGATCCTAAAGGACCGGTGCTGAAGAAGCGCCGGGAGCAGTAGCGGCAGGCCCAGCAGGCGACGCCCGCGAGGACCGGATCGGCGTTTGCCTCGCTCGACGACATCGTGTCCCTAGGGGACCCCTCCGTGGTGCGAGGAGGGTTGCAGCGACCCGAGGCGTCGACGGCATCGAGACCTCTTCTTCCAGACCGGCGTCGGGAGAGGGTGGAGGAGGAGGTGAGCAGCTCCCACAGATAGAGGCCTGCGGAGGGGGAGCGGAGAGAGGAGTGAGTTTTTGTACCACCAGGGGTATGCCCCTATTATGACATGTACAGAACTTTGATCATTATAGTAGAATTTTGTGGACTTTTGTCATTTGCACTTGAATGGTTTGTTTCTATTCTCTGGTTCCTGCATTCTGTATCCACAACACTTAAAGAAAACATGTTAGTGTAGATCTATTTTAGCCCCTTGCCTACGATGTACCTTTCTTGAGATCTGGTCAAGGGGCTAATTTCTAATCAAAGATAGGAACATAATAAAATGACTGAAAGGGAAATATGCACATACATTTTTTGTTGTTTTGTTTCTTGATTTTTTTTTTGTGGATTTTTTTATTTGAAAATAAGCAAATAAGTGAATAAGCGAAAATGTTAGTGTATATACATGGTACCACTAATTTTATTTATTTTTTGTTTTCTAAAAATTTTTTTTTGGCTTTTTTAAAATAAAGGAGAAAATACGGAAGAAATATGTACAACGTGAAATATATACATCAAAAGATTCTCTTTTTGTTGTTTTTGGACTCTAAGACACATATTCATCACATGTTGTGGTATAGGGTTTACACGATCTACTTGACCACAGAGGTCACGAATAAGGAAGGACGTGCATGAAATCTTTGATGTTAGAAATTGCCCCTAGCCTTCTTATCATTTCCACTATGGAGGGTCTTATACGATCAAATTGCCCAACAGGGAGAAATGGGAAGAGTATACAAGAAGTCATGTAAGGATTTAGTTCAGACTACTTTCTGTTTCCAAACCGACGTTCCATACTAAAGAGGACTTAGTCAACATTGTTTTCAAGGGATTTTCATTTCATTTGATTTTCTCATTTCTGGGGTGGAGGCAAGTACTTTTTGCTACCTCCTTGAGTTGGTCAGCCTTTTCTAGGTGCGTACTTTTTGCTACCCTTTTTTGACCTTTTGGCTTTTCTTTCCCCTTTTGAGGCTTGGTTTAGCATTTTGCCCCTTGCTTTCTTCTTAACTATCCCTGTTTTATGATGACTTTTGCCCCCTTCAGATGGATACGGATGGTCCCCTACTTGTAGTTTGTTCTTCCTCCAGACGTGACCGAGTGGAAAAGAATAGGGGAAACACATTGACCGGATCAGACTGTCCGAGTGTATTTGTAATTTTCCAGCTAGGGATAATATTCCAACATCGTGTGGTGTGTGAAAGTCCGACCTTATTGATAACCTAAAGGTGAAGTAGAGACTTAAACCCACACCGTTAACAAGTGATGAATGACAGACATGACCGACTGATTAGGGGTAGAATTTCTTGAGGCAGACTGTGTTCCACGGGTGCGTTAGCTCAACTCCCTCGGCATCCACTAACCTATAAGCATTCCCTGAGTATGCTTCTTTGACAATGAACGGACCCTCCTAATTTTCTTGCAATTTGCTCCTGGGACCTGGTGCCTTTATGATTTTGCGTTTTAGGACCAATTCACCTACTTCGAATTTTCTTTCGAGAACTTGTTTGGCATAAAAACGTGCAATTCTCTGACGATAGACTTGTGCATGGTCAGCCGCTATCATTTCTCCTTTCATCTAAGAGTTCAAGTTGTGCCAACAAGCCTTCCCGACGTTGATCAGGATCAAGTTCGGAATCCAATTGAACTCTAAGCGAAGGGACGAAGATCTCATATGGGAGTATCGCATCCGATCCGTATGTCAAAGCATAGGGGGTTTGCCCCGTAGGAGTGCGAACGGAGGTGGGATAAGCCCAAAGAGCATCAACTAAGCGATCTGGCCAGTCAGCATTGTTATGAGATTTGCATGTTTTCTTTATAATTTTGAAGAGAGTTTTATTAGTAGCTTCCGCTTGTCCATTACCTTGTGGATAATATGGGGATGAATGAGGAAGGTTAATGCCATATTTACCACACATGTCGCGAAGCTCCTGTGAAGTGAATTGTGGTCCGTTGTCGGTGACGATGTCCCGAGGCACGCCAAATCTTGAAAGGATGTTGCGCTTGATGAACTTGACGACTGTTGAAGCTTTGACTTCTATGAACGCTTCTGCTTCGGCCCACTTTATGAAGTACTCCGTGGCGGTCAGAATGAAGGACTTCTTATGGATTTCTCCGGTTCTGTCCGCGACAGGACCGACCACGTCAAATGCCCACATGGCGAAAGGCCATGGTGCGATGAGAGGGTGAAGAGAAGAGGAAGGAGCATGAATTTTGTCACCGTGTAATTGGCATTTAGCACAGTGACGGACGAAATGGCGACAGTCCTCTTCCATGGTGGACCAATAATAGTGTCTTAGCAATTTCTGGGCAATTACTCTACCATTAACATGGCCACCACATTCACTAGAGTGAGCGGCTTCAACAACATCTTGAGACTCGAATTCATCAAGGCAACGGAGATAGACCCCGCTGAGAGATTTTTGTAGAGAATGCCACCTATGATCTTGTAACGCTCCGAGATGCAACGAATTGCCCGTCTGTCGGCAGAGGTGGCATAATCAGGGAAGGATCCATCTTTGAGAAAATTCTCGATGTCAAAATACCAGGGATGGCCATCTTCAAGGTCAATTTCTGGCTCTTTGGAAAGCGCATGGACCCGAAGGGATGGAGAGGAATGCACGAGCTGAGAGAACCACGGATCGATATGGGAAGGGACTTTTATCCTCTGGACGGAGATGGTTTCCGAAGATTTTCCCAAAGGAATGGAAATGGAAGACGCGAGGGAAGCAAGAGAATCTGCTAGGATATTTTGGGCCCTAGGAGTGTGAACTAGAGTGAGCTTCCTAAACTGCCGTACTACTTTCCGTACCAATTCTTGATATGGTTTCAGCTTGGGGTCCCGGGTCTGGTACTTGCTAAGAGATTGCCGGAGTATCAACTGCGAATCTCCAATAATCCTTAACTCCTTGACTCCGAGCAATAAAGCCATTTTCAGCCCGACTAGGAGAGCCTCGTACTCAGCCACATTGTTCGTCGCTCGGAAGGTTAACTGATAGGCATGCAGAATGACTATCCCTTCCGGTGAGAGGTGGACTGCCCCTATCCCACACCCTTTGGAATTAAGCGCCCCATCGAAGTAAAGCACCCACGAGGGTTCACAATCGATAATGGCTCCCAACTCTTCATCGGGAAAGCTTTCATCAACGGGAGAGTATAAAGGTAAGGGGTGGTGGGCCAAATGCTCAGCTATGGCATGCCCCTTGATTGACTTTTGGTTAACATAGGTGATATCAAATTGATTGAGAAAGCTTTGCCACCTCATTAACCGCTCAGTCAGGACGGGCTTCTCGAGCAAGTACCGAATAGGGTCCATACGCGCCAGAAGTTTTACTTCATGAGCCAAGAAATAGTGCTTCAACATCTGGGCAACCCAGACGACGGCCGCGCATGTTCTTTCCATGGCGGTGTACTTCTTTCAGCCTCATTGAATAACTTGGATAAATAGTACACCGCTCTCTCCTTCTTCTCGTCGTCGTATTGGGCCAAAACCGCTCCAGTTGAATCTTCTGTGGTTGACACATAGAGCAGTAAAGGCTGACCCTGGACCGGAGGAGCGAGAACAGGGGGATTAAAAAGATAACTCTTCAATTCATCAAAGGCCTTCTGACATTTATCCATTTATCGTCCCAATTAAACTTCGCCTCTCCTCTAAGCATCTCGTAGAAGGGCTTACAGCGGATTGAATGCTGGGAGATAAATCTCCGAATGAACTGGAGTCTGCCAATCAGCTCTCTAACTTCTCTGATATTCCTAGGAGGAGGCATGTCAATTATTGCTTTGGCCTTGTTAGGATCAATTTCAATTCCCCGCTTGCTAACGATGAACCCGAGCAATTTCCCCGAAGAGACACCAAAGACACACTTCTTGGGGTTCATCTTAAGATTGTGCTCCCTAGACCTTTGGAGAACTGCCCGAAGAACCTTAGCATGGTCATGTCGAGTCTTTGATTTTACCAAGACATCGTCCACATAGACCTCCATGTCCACATGCATCATGTCATGAAAAATTGCCATCATAGCCCTTTGATAGGTTGCTCCCGCATTCTTTAATCCGAAGGGCATGCAACATAACAATAAGTCCCCCAGGGCGTTGTAAATGAAGTTTTCTCCTGGTCTTCCTCTGCCAAGCGAATCTGGTTGTACCTAGAGAAACCATCCATAAACGACAAAAGCTCGAAGCCGGCAGTATTGTCCACTAGGACATCTATGTGTGGGAGAGGGAAATCGTCCTTTGGGCAAGCACGATTAAGGTCACGGAAATCTACACAGATCCTAACCTTACCGTCCTTCTTCATTACAGGGACGATATTAGCTACCCACTGTGGATATAGCACAACCCTAATAAATTTGGCTTTGTGCAACTTGTCAACCTCCTCTTTGATCTTGAGTGCCAGCTTAGGATGTAGCCTTCTCAATTTTTGCTTCACGGCCTTAGCGTCGGCTTTTAGGACCAATCGGTGCTCGACCAAAGAGGTATCGAGTCCCGGCATGTCCTCATAAGACCAAGCAAATCCGTCGGAAAATTCTTTGAGAATGGCTACCAAGGGTTCTTCTTCTTCAACACTCAAGTTGGCACTAATCAAAACTGTCTTCGGGGATTCTTCAGTGCCGAGGTTGACCTCTTTAGTAGGCTCGTCTGCAGCCATGGTTGGCTCGTCGAACCTCTTTGTGCCATCCACATAGGAGCTTACTGGGTCCTCTTCTTCCGACCCAAGATCTCCCGGCCCCTTTTTTTCTTCAAAATCTGGCAGATAAACTCCTAAACCATCATCTTCGGAGTCACCTTCCTCAAAGTCAGTCTCCACAAGGGCAGGATCCTCAAGAAATTCTGGCACCTGACTTAACTTAGCACATCTCTCAGCCAAGGCAAAGACAAAATGGGCAGGAACTTACCTACCCTTCTCCTTGCGCAGACATGGCTGAGAGGAACTAGACTCTCCTAGACTTAAACCAGACTCTAGACTAGCCTCTAGACCTGACTCTAAACTAGAATCTAGACCACTATTTACATGACTGCTATGTACTAAACTATGTACAGGGGAAGTGCCCCTAGAGGAGCAGGAAGAAGAGGAACTCAGGCCGGAAACGTCGGCCCCTGGCCGAGCGGAAGAGGTTCCAGAGAGGAGGGGTGCTCAATGGAGACATCAGATTTCCAATTTTCAAAATTGGCGTTTTTTTTTTTTGGGAGTCAAGGCCAAGAACCATGAGTTGCTGACTCAAGGTAGCCTCGACTGGCGAGATGAGGGATGGAGAAAGGATAGGAGGAGAAAGAAGGGGATTAGAGGTGGATGGAGGAACTGAATTGTGTGGCGGGCACACATGAGTAGAGGAAGATAGAGATGATGGTCATGATGATGGGGGAGAAGGGAGATCAAAGCCAAAGAGGGAGAGGAGGCCAAAATCGTCGGAAATGTCTTCTATTTGGGCATCCTCTTCTTCTTCTTCATCGTCACTCTCAGAGCAAGGAATTTCTTCAATTACGGGCTCCCTGGTCCCCAGCTGGGTTGGCCCCTGTACAAAATGCTCCTTCAAGGTCTAGGTAAGGGGTTGATATGGTATAAATGGGTCCGGATGGATAGGGTCTGGATGAAAACCTAGACCGGCTTTGGGTAACAACCTCCTAATTGCCTGAACGCTCTGAGTCTCTCCCTTTTCATCCGTGCCGACCCGCGGCCATGAACATAGCTGATGTTGGCCATCACTTCCCAACCCTTTCCTGGGGGACATGGAACATGGGGTTCTATAACAGGCCGGGGAGGTTGGCTAAGCTCACAGGGTGTGGGGAAGTCAAAGAGAGACATGACTGGCTTCTTCCCCTTATCCGGAATGAAAAGGTGCGGCATTTGTTCAGTGTGAACGCATTGAGGGTCTCCAAGATGGGAATGCTCTTGATCTTGATCACTCGCCCATTGAAAGGAAATTTGAAGCATTGGTGGGCGGTGGAAGGGACCCCTAGAGTTTGTTCTAGCCAAGGACGACCGAGAATGGCCTTGTAGGCCGGATCGACGTCAAGAACTAGGAACTCGGTGTACATAGTGACAGGTTCGATTCCTAATTTAAGAGCAATTTTGCCTTTGGCACCCTTTTGGAGTTGTCGTAGGCAGCTATAGTGGAGCAACTCTTCTCCATATTCTCTTCTCCTAAACCCAATTGCTTAAGGGTCTTCATCGGACAGACATTGATAGATGCCCCGGTGTCGATAAGAGTGGAGTCCACCGAAACCCCATTGAGGTTGATGGTGAGACAGAGAGGAAGCGAACGACACTCGGGGGTGGCGAGATTTTTGTCCGAGAAAGAGATTGAGGGTCCTTGGGTGAGGGAGAGAATGGCGCCGGTGACCCCACTAGGAGGGAGATCATCATTGACCATGATCTTCTGGAGGAACTGGAGGAGAGTGGATTGATGTGATGGCGACCTCCGAATCAATTATAAAATAGACACCCTCGCGGGCGTCTTATCAAGATGTTGGAGAATATCATATTCGGTGCCGGCCGGAGGTGGAGGCCCATTATCCTCCTCATCTTGGGATGGCCGCGGAGGTGGAGGAATAATCCAGTTTCGAAGCGTGACATGCACGGCCTCCTGAGGCTGAGGACGGATGAGCTGGAGAGGTCGGGAGGATGACTCATTGGCAAGGGGAGTGAGGATAGTGGGATGAGCATCTTGGGGAGGACGGATGAGCACTAATGGTCTCTCCTCAAGGATAGCATCTACCGAGGTGGAAGGCTCCTGAGACTCGGCCGTGGGACACGGGTACCATTCTTCAAAACCTTCTACCCCACACTGTTGCTCTCTCCTCACAACCCGAGGTCCTAGGTGTACCATGGTGTGCACGCTCTCATGGGTTTTAGAGGAGGAGGGATTGTTGCTTTGGTGAGTGGGAAGAGGGTTACTGAAAATGCCAAGGTCTTTTTTGGTGTACCTAGACTTTGCTATGGCCACCTTGACGTCATCCCAGTTGATTCTACCTTGGTCATTCATATCATAGACCTAGTTACGGAAGGTAAAGCAATTGTTGATGAACTGACCATGGGCCCTATGATATGGGCAGTACTTGGAGGTGTCGACCCTCGAATTGGTGTTCTCCCTTTGTGGGGGGAGTTGAATCGCATCGCAGGACATGAGAGCGAAGAACACGTCCTCGAGAGTCTCAGGGAGAGGAGGGTAGTGTGACCTTTTGGGGCCAGGTCGGGTGTATCCAAAAGGAGGGGAACGACGGAGTAAGGCTTAGAGGGGTGAGATGGGAATTGGTGAGGGTTGGAGGGAGGATGGGAGGATTTGTTGGGTGGCCTCAAAGGCTGGTTGCAGGCACTGACAGACTCGTTGATGGTCACCCCCTCGGTGGTGGGTGCCGCGGGAGCCTTACGTGCCTTTGGCTTCCCTTCGAAGAAATGAGGGAGAGAGGAGTCCTTGATCTGATTTTCAATCACCCTGGCTCTGTTATAAAGATGCGTGAAGGAAGGGAACTCACTTAACATTAGAATGGAACGGAGCACAGGGGTGGTGTTGGTGACTAACAAGGTTATGGCTTGGGACTCCAGGATAGGAATGTCGGCTCTCGAGGCCATGGACCTCCATCGGTTAGCATAGGTGACAAAGTCTTCGTTCGGCTTCATCTTTTCTGCCACCAAGTCGGGGAGTGTAGGGACTTGAGTGGCCATGTAGGAGAAATGGGAGATGAAGCGTTCGGAGACTATGTCAAAGTTAACAAGATCAGATGCGGGCAAAGAGGTAAACAACCTCAAAGCCTCCCCTTCTAACGATTGTTGGAAGAGATGGACTAAGAAGACCCGATCGTATAACCACCGATGGGAATCCATGGTGAAGCCGGCAAGATGGAATTGGTGGTCGGAGGTCCCATCGTACTTGCGGTACTTTGGGGCCTTGAAACCCAGAGGGAAGTAAGCGTTGGGGAGTTTACAGTAGTTTTGGAGTGAATGAGACTTGGAAAGAGATAAGGATTCAGCTAGGAGCTTCCTAATGAGACCCTCCGTCTCAGACCGGGACATGGATTCGGATTGAGCGGGAGGAGTGGTTTGGACATAGGATGGGTGGATGGGTGGAGGAATTGGGGTAGAAGTAGGTAAAGGAGTGGGAGGAATTGGAGTGGAGATAGGGATAGGGGATACAGGAATTTGGGAACGGGTGAGAGGTCTAGGAGCGGGCCTAGATGAGGAAGCGTGGAAAGGAGAATGGATTGGAGGGGAAGGAGAAGCCGCTGCCCGAATGGTATGCTTAGAAAGCATAGAAATGATATCGTCGGGCGAATAGCGGGACATGAGTTTGGAAAACTCGGGGTCTTCTTTGGCATTCTGGGCATGAGTGGGGTTGACCCTCAAGCTAACTTCCTCATTGTCGGCTTGGGAAGATGATTGAACCGACTCCTCAGGCTGGACATCAGTGTTAATCATACCGACAATCTCATCGTTGATGTTATCATCATATTCAAATGCCGGTTCATTAGCCATATTAACAGGATCCAACCAAGTGTCCATTAGCACACAACCTATGGATTTTAGAATGGTTTAAGTTTAAGTGATTACACTGTTTTCAGCAGAAGTATGAATTTCTACCAATCAATGTTATCAAACAACGTCCCAAAAAGTTTTAAAGATTAAGGTTGTGTATTACTTTGACTTGACTTGACTTGGACGGTTCTCTCAAGTCTTACTCAAACCCGGATGAGTAGGTGAACTAGACAGGATGGGTAAAGGTCCTCCTGCCCCGTACCGTGAGGGAATCCACGGAATTTAGGGACTTATAGAGTTTTCTTCGGAGTCAACCCGATTTACCCGAGAGGGAATCCCCGAGTAAAAGGTTGTAAACTGAAGAAGGGCGATCCTAAAAATGTGAGGGGAGGCTAGAAGAGGGGAGGAAGATGACCCCCCAAAGACTGAGGACAGTCAGTGACAACCAGTAAGCAAGCAAGAAACAAAATCACAACAAAACAATCATAAAAACAGGGAAAAGCATGCCACTGTGACACTAAACGTCAAGATGGTGGACGCAGAGTTCATGATAATAGAATAGACGGCATGATCGACGGACGCTGACAGACAATAAACGACAACCTATGTAGACGCTAACAATAACTCAACGGCAGGAAAGATAGACGCTTACCTGGATAGGCGGCAAGACCGCTTGCCGTCTACCTGGCCGCAGTAAGACCACAGTGGCAGAAGCTTGTCGCACCGTGATCGCTAGAAGAGAGCTGTAGACGGTTCGTTTCCTCTCCGTCGCTGGATCTCTCGGATGCTTGCGGACACCGCCGGACTCTCATTGGCGATGAAGGGGTCGCCGGTCGACAACGTTGACCCTCCGGTTGACCGAGTTGACAAGGAGGAAAATGAAGCAAACAAGCGAAACAAAGGGGATTTGGTGATCGCCAGGGCCTTACCTGTGCCCAAGGGGTTCCTGTGATCAAGTCGGTGCAGTGGCCTCGCGTTGCGGATGATGGCGGGACTTCAACCTCTCCTCCTTCGGCCGGCCAAAGGAGAAGAGCTCCGTGATCTTCTGCGGGTCGTTCCTACCAAAACAAAGACTCTATTAGACTCTAGGGAGTGTGGTAAATGCTCAAAACGTAGTATGAGAAAACCAAAAGGAAAGTCCCATACCGGTTGCGGACTTGAGAAGAGGGGTGGCCAAATGTTAGGACCACCCTTCTTCCCTCCGTTTTTGTTGGGAAACCCCTTTCTAGGTGTGTAGGCAAGTGCCCTACGTGCCTAGGGTGCGTGGAAAAGTGTGTGTAACATGCAAGATACTAAAGCAAGAGGAAAGGAAAGAGAGGAAGAGGAAGGAGATGATCCTCGTTGTTGGTGTTGTAGCTCCTTGCAAGGGCTCCTCCAGCTCCAAAGCAAGCCTCCTCAACGTCCCAAGGGTGGAGAGAGTGAAGAGGATGAGTGTTGGAAGGTTGGGTAAGGTTTTCTCTCTCCTCTCTCAAAGCTTCATCATATGGACGTCCAGCCTCTCCCCCCTTTGTTCAGAGGGGCCAAGGGGCTGTTATATAGACAGTGAGCTCGTAGCTAGAGTGCCTAGGATGCTAAGTGTGATGAAACACACTTGCACACATGGCAATCCATGCATTAAAGGTCCAACCAATGGGGAGAGGCCAAGTAGGATTTTTACTGTGTCAATGGGGTGCCTAGGTGGCCCATATGCCCGTTGGGAATGGCTACATGTGTTGCATGGCCGAGAGATTGGTGCAAGTGGGCTGGAATCTCGGGGTAGTTGCACAGACCAGGTAAACCCTATTGACGTCAAGCGATCCTGCCGCCAACCTCATGCAGACGTCCATAGATGTGGACGCCAACTTGGGTCAACGTCTAGGGTGGTTGCTGCCAACCAGTAGTCGGCGGCCATCGATGCTGCCGTCTACATGGAATCCGAGGCTGGTCAACAAATGGTCAAACGAGGCTTAATGGGCCAAAGAGCCATGCGGGAGATGGGCCAAATCTCACGTCCACAATGATACCCACGTTGGAGGACGTGGCGTATCTGATGGGACTGCCGGTTCAGGGAGAGCCGGTGGTCGGGCAGGAGAGGAGAGACTACTATGACGGCATAGTAGAGCTTCTGGGGCCAGAGTTCATTGCTGGGAGGAGGAGGCCGATCCGGATCATCCTGCTCGGATCGCTATCAAAGGCTGTGGGGCTGAGGGGTTGGAGGAGAGGACCCCTAGAGACGTTGGAGGAGTTCTACACCGGAGTGCGGGGGGCACTCGATCTAGGAGACAGGAGCGAGGAGCAGTCTATGCGGATCTTCGTCTCCTACCTCTTCGGACGGCTCCTCTTCGCCACGCAGTCATCCCAGATGAACTGCAAGTTCGTGCTGCTCCTCCGAGACATAGAGCAGGCAGGACGGTACGCTTGGACACTGCGATGCTGGGGCATCTCTTCTCACTCCTTCCCAGTAGCTCGTGGCATTCTCAGAGTACCGAGGGCTTCACCCCCTTCCTTCAGGTACGCATAATGCTCATCATTGAATATTATTAAATTTAACTGCCTGACTGACATTATTTTATTTTTTTTTTGTTGCCTTGCAGATCTGGGGATACACCCGCTTCCCAATTGGACGTGGGGCAGTGAGAGAGGGGAGCCAGGCCATGGTGCCCCTCATGGCCTAGTGGGAGGTGGCGCCGGATCCGCGGGTGACAGACCGCACGTGCAGAGGACGTGCGCGCTGCACTAGACCACTACCCCCACGACTAGGTATAAAACTCAACTAGCTCTCCTTCTTGCTTTCAATTTTTCTTTAATGTGACTGACCAATGCTATTTTCCTTGCAGGTGGTGTGGACCCCGTATCGGGGGGAGGTGGACGCTTCCCACACAGCGGTGGTGGCGGGTCACCCTCTCTTCGACAGCCACCTACTCCTGCTGTGTTTGGGGACGTGCGAGGTCCTCTACCCAGAGTTGGTGGTATGGACTCTAGGCTGGCATCAGCTGGCCATAGAGGTACCCTCTCTAGGTAGAGAGGGGGACTCGCTCCGCCGGTTCTTTGCCGAGGACGTAGACTAGGGCGAGGAGCACGGGAGCACGGTCGCTTATTGGAGAGCCGGAGGGGAGTAGGTACTCCGGTAGATGGCCCTCTAGGATAGCTCGGCATACCTAGAGGTTTACCGAGCACGCTACGCCGAGCAACTTCGGATTAACCGGCGAGTGGTAAGTGAATTTCTGAATCTAAGCCTTTGTCATTTAAATTGCTTGATCTGATTCTAACCTTGAAGTGTGAACGACAACCGCCATAGTCGCAGGCGGTGCGCCTCCTGGAGGGGCGACTGGCGAAGCAGGAGGTGGAGCTGGAGAGGCTTCGCGCTGAGATCCAGACATTGGTAAGTAACATCTCACCCTTAACCATATCTTGAATTTGATTTGATCACTGACCTAGGTTGATGGATGTAGAAGGAGGAGCTCACGAGAGTGCGGGTGAGCCGCGATGTAGGGGCGAGCTCGTCCGCACAGCCGGCCAGAGGAGACCTGCAGTCCGCCTACAGGAGGCGCTGGACTGGGCACAGGCTCGGGTACAGGAGCTCGAGGCGAGGACCGGGAGCTAGAGGCTGAGGTAAGACATTGAACCAAAACCTTTCTGCACATGATTTGATTTGATTGACTTGACATGACATGTTTTCTCGTTTGTGTGCAGCGGCAGGGAGGAGGAGTGGCGACCCATCAAGCGTAGATGGACGGTCTGCGACTGGAGTTGGTGAGGATGGAGGGTCGCCTGCTCGAGGCGAGAGAGAGACAGAGCCAGGTGGAGGCTGACCGGGCGCGGGCGATAGAGGAGCGGGCGCTGGCTGTCGTAGATTTAGAGTTCTTGAAGGGCCGGGTGCTGAAGAAGCGCCGGGAGCAGCAGCGACAGGCCCAGCAGGAGGCAGCAGCTCAGAGCGGGTCGGTGTTTGGATCTCTCGATGACATCGTGTCACTGGGAGATCCATCCTTAGGGTGAGGAGGAGCACGAACAGAGGCCTCTACATTGACGAGACCCCTCTCCCAGACCGGCGTCGGGAGAGAGAGGAGGAGGAGGTGAGCAGCTCGCATAGGCAGAGGCCTAGCGAGGGGGAGAGGAGAGAGGAGTGAGACTCTTAGTTGTACCATCAAGGGTATGCCCTTGTCATGACATGTACAGAACTTCATCCTTTATACTGGATTTTTGTGGACTTTGCCGTTTGTATGCTTGAATGGTTTGCCTTTGTACTTGGTTCCTGCATCCACAACACTTAAGGGAAAAAGTTAGTGTAGATCTATCTTTAGCCCCTTGCCTAAATGATGTACCTTTCTTGAGATCTGGTCAAGGGGCTAATGTCTAATTAAAGATAGGAACATAAATGAAATAACTTAGGGGAAATATGCATTTTTTTGTCTTTTTTGTCTCCTTTTGATTTTGTTGTTGTTTTGAATAGGAAAATAAGTAACATGTTAGTATATGTACATGGTACCACTAATTTTTTTGGATTTTGATTTTTTTGATTTTTTTTATTCAAAATAAGGGGAAAATATGTGCATGATGAAAATATATACATCGGGAGACTCTTTTTTTTTATATTCTTTTTCTCATTTTCCATTTTTTAGGATTTTTGGATTTACTCATCACACGTCAAAGCATAGGGTCTGTATGATCTACTTAACACGGGGGTCATGAATAAGGAGGATCGTGCATTAAATCTTTGACGTCGGAAACTGCCCCTAGCCTTCTTGATATTTTCCACTATGGAAGGTCTTACAAGGTTAAATTTGCCCCTAGAGGAGGAATTGGAAGAAATAAGTGGGGGGAGCCGGATAGCATCACATGACATGAGGGCGAAGAATACGTCCTCGAGGGTCTCAGGGAGAGGAGGGTAGTGAGACCTTTTGGGACCAAGCCGGGTGTAGCCCGAAGGAGGAGGAACAACAGAATAAGGCTTGGAGCGGTGTGACGGGAACTGGTGATTGAAGGACTTGTTAGGAGGCCTCAAAGGCTGACTGCAAGCATTGAAAGATTCGTTGACGGTCACCCACTCGGTGGTAGGTGCCACGGAAGCTTTACGTCCCTTGGGTTTCCCCGCAAAGAAATGTGGAAGGGAGGAGTCCTTGATTTGGTTCTGAACCACCCTCGCCCCGATTATAAAGATGTGCATAGGAGGGGAACTCACTCAGCATGAGGATGGATCGAAGAAAAGGGGTGGTATTGGTGTGTAGCATGGTTATGGCTTGGGACGCCGGGATGGGTATGTCAGCTCTTGAAGCCATGGATCTCCATTGGTTTGCAAAGGTGACAAAGTCTTCGTCCGGCTTCATCTTTTCTGCCACCAAGTCGGGAAGTATAGGGACTTGGGTGGCCATGTATGAGAAATGTGAGATGAATCGCTCGGAGACAATGTCAAAATTGATAAGGTCCGATGCGGGTAAGGAGGTGAACCACGCCAAAGCTTCCCCTTCTAACAATTGTTGGAAGAGGTGAACTAAAAGAACCCGATCGTATAACCACCGATGGGAATCCATGGTAAAGCCAGCAAGGTGGAATTGTGGGTCGGTGGTCCCGTCATACATGCGATATTTGGGGGCTTTAAAACCCAGAGGGAAGTAAGCATTAGGGAGCTTGCAGTAGTTCTGGAGAGAATGAGGCTAGGAGAGGGACAGAGACTCAGCCAAGAGCCTCCTAACAAGACCCTCCATCTCCGACCGGGAAATGGACTCAGATTGAGCGGGAGGTGAGGGCTGAACATAAGACGGATAGACAGGAGGAGGAGTTAGGGAAGAAGGAGGTAAAGGAGTAAGAGGAGGAATAGGAGTGGCTAATGGAGTGGAGATGGGAATGGGGGAGATAGGATCCCGGGAAGCGGTGACAGGCCTAGGAGTGGGTCTAGATGAAGAAGCATAGAAAGGAGAAGGGGAGGGAGGGAAGGAGAGGCCGCTGCCCGGATAGTATGCTTAGAAAGCATCGATATGATGTCCTCGGGCGAATAGCGGGAGAGAAGCTTGGAAATTTTGGGGTCTTCCTGAATATCTTGAGCATACGTGGGGTTGACCCTTAGACTCACACTCCCCTCATTATCGGCTTCAGAGTGTTGGGTTGAATGTCTAATTCATATCATTTCCCTCCTATTTTGATGATGACAAGAAGTGTTCTTAAAGCAATTTAATTGGAACATGTCAAAAGCATCATACCTGAAAGTCATGCTCAAAAAGCATTTTTCAAACCACATTTATCATTTATGGTAATGATAAATCATTTAATTACTGATATATGTGTTTATTTTTCAGGTACAAACTTTTTATGCAAAAGATGTGTCGACACACCCATCAATGGTGTCGACACATCAACACAGACTCAAAGAGAAATTGTGCAAAAATGTCAAGAGTGTGTCGACACATGTCAAGAGTGTGTCGACACGAGTGGCAGTTTTCCAGAGATCAAGGGTACCCAGGTCGACACACTCCCAGAGCAGGTCGACACTAGACCCAGTTCCCAGAACAGCCAGTTTGAGGAATTGGGACAGCAGGTCGACACACTCAAGAGCAGGTCGACACGGGACCTTCCTCCCAGAACAGGTTTTTCTATCTTTGGGACAGTGTGTCGACACAACCACCAGGGCAGGTCGACACACTACGGAAACTTTTCATCTTAAAAGTTGATGGCTGCCACGTGTCCTTCTAGGGCGATCAGAATCTTCCTAGGAAAGCGTGCCCTTGTACCCCAAAAGGGTATCTTTGGAATCCTAAGGGTATAAAAGGTTCTTTTCGGCCTGTTTTCAAGAGTGAGAAGAAACCAACTCTCTCAGAGCCTCCAAGAAGCTCCTGGCGGCCAGAAGAGCTCGTGTCTCCTCCTCTGCTCTCCAATTGCTTCCAGAAGACTAATTCCCACCCATTCAAGGTGTGGGAATTGGAATTTGATTCCTGTAGATTCCTTCGAAGCATCTCAAGGAAGCAGATCAAGTAGAAGCCATCGTTGGAGAAGAATTCAAGGAAGGTCCAACCTCCCAGATTGCAGAGCATCGTCTTGGACTTCATGTTTACAAGCTTCTTCCCAATTCAAGCTTCTACAAGGGAGTACACTTGAAGAACGAAGTCATTCAATACATTTTACTTTACTTCTGTTCTTCTGAGATATCTCTTGAGATTATGCAAGTGCTTCTGCATAACTCTCATTAGTGTTCTCAAATTTCGACTAGATCTGTTGCTAGGAGATCTTGTCTTAAGTTGGTGTCTAGCAAGTCTATGTGTGAGCCTTGTGCTCAGGTTGTTGTGAGCCGTTGTGCTCAGTGTTGAGTTGTCAAACTCAAGTGTGGGTTGAGCAGTCTTGCTCAGTTGTTCTAGAGTAGTCTTGCTCTAGAAGTGGTGTGAGTTGTAAGCTCTTCAGTGTTGGAGTTGTCAGGCTCCAGTGGGTGTGTTACCCAGTTGTGTTAGTGAATCCTCACGGGTTGTGAGGGGTGGATGTAGGAATCACATGGGTGATTTCCGAACCACCTAAAAATCCTTGTGCATTTGTTTTCTGTGGTTTGACTGATTCATCCGCTAGATGCTTGCATAGGATTCGTTTTAATTCACTTAATCAACTTGATTCACATCTAAGTTTTTCAACCACTCCAATCTAATCAGATCAGTAGCTTTTCACTGATAACATTGCCTCTGATTCTAAATAGTTTTTAAAATTATTTAAGCTTCCGCAAAAGTGGCTAAGATCTATTCATCCCCCCCCTTCTAGATCTTTTCCACACATTTATTTCGATCCTTCAATTGGTATCAGAGCGGGTTTACATCGATCTGATTTGAACTGAGCAGCTTTTGTTTCTGAGTATTGAGTGTTTGTTTGTCTGTTTGTCTGGTTGTTTGTTTGCTTGCTTGCTCAACTACTTCTCTTTGCATTTACTTAAGTGTCATGGACTCAAAGGGTTTCATAGCTGAGGGCCATTCCATAAATAGGCCACCATTCTTTAATGGTTTGGACTATTCTTATTGGAAGAACAGAATGCAAGTATTCTTAAGGGCCCAGAACTATGAGATCTGGAAAGTAGTTGAGGCTGGTCCCTATGAAAACCAGGGTGAGGAAGAAACCTGGACGAGGGAACAAATTAGGAGAGCTACATTGAATTACAGTGCCATGAACATGATTCAATGTGCTGTCCATCCCAAGGAGTATTCGAGAATCTCTGTGTAAATCTGCCAAAGAGATGTGGGATAAACTCGAACTACTCTATGAGGGAACATCTCAGGTCAAGGAGACCAAGGCAAATATCTTAGTTTCAGAATATGAACTTTTCATGATGAAATCTAATGAATCTATTTCTGAAATGTTTGCCAGATTTATGGTGATTGTCAATGGACTCAAGGCTTTGGGTAAGGAGTATACTGATGCAGATTTGGTAAGAAAAATTTTGCGTTCACTTTCTTCAATTTGGCATACCAAGGCCACTGTTATTGAAGATTCAAAAGATTTATCCAAAATGTCTTTGGATGAATTGATTGGATCTTTAATGACGTATGAAATAAACTTAAGAAGAAATGAAGATCTTATCATTAAGACCAAGCCTATGGCACTCAAAGCCTCTTCAAGCAACAAAGATAAAAATCAGGATAAAACAAGTTCTGAAGAATCTGAGTCAAATGAGGATGAGATTGCCCTCATGACCAGACAATTCAGGAAATTCTTGAAATATAGGAAAGGGAAAATGACTGGGAAAAAGAAATTTTCCCCAGGTAAGAAGAATATTTCCTCTTCCAATTTCAATAAGAATCATAAACCTGATGAGAATGTTATCTGTTACAGGTGCAACAAGCCAGGACACATGAAGGGAGAGTGTCCTGAGAACAAAAAGGAAAAGCACAAAAGATTCCAGAAATACAAGAAGCCCAAGGCCATGGTAGCCACTTGGTCTGATGAAGACACAAGTGAGGAAGAAGAAGAGAAGAAGTCCTCAAGCTCAGAGAGTGAGGAAGTTTGCTTCATGGCCAACAGCACAGATGGAAAGGTAAATACTTCCTTTGAAGATTATAGTGTTGAAGATTGGCAGGATGTGTATGCTGAATTGGTAGAAAGATACTCTGAAATGAGAAAAGAAAACAAACACATCAAAAAGAAAATTGAAAATCTTTACCATAACCAATCTTCAAACAATAGAACCTGTGAACTGGAATCTGAAGTAACAGAATTGCTTGAAGAAAAAGAAAATTTACTGAACCAAATTGATGATTTAAAGCTTGCCTCTCAGAAGGCCTCCCAAGACTTCAGAAATTTAAATGAAAAGCTGGAAATTGAAAAACAAGAAAAACAACAGAAAATTGAAGAAATTGAAATTCTTAAAAACCAGCTAAAGGAAAAGGAGGAGGTTATCCAAACCTTCACAAAAGGCCAAGATAACCTAGAGGCATTGCTAGGATCCAACAAGACAACCACATCTCATGGATTGGGATTCAACAAAAAGAAATCAACAAAAGATAAATCTGGTGAGAAAAAGGGAAAAGCACCATTAATCAACTTTGTTAAAGGTCCCAATCTGGAAAACACTGAAATCCAACAAACAGCAAACAAAACCCCAAACAAAAACCCAAACAAAACTCAAAACAAATCAAAAATTCAAAAACAAAAGAAGACTGTCAGGTCGACACAGTCCCCTGACAGGTCGACCTGTTCAACACCAAAAACCATAATCAACTCAACTAAAAATTCAAATAAAAATCTGAGAAATAAGAAAAAGGGAAAAGAAATGATCCATGAAAAACCTTGGACCTCCAAGACAGCTCCTCAAGAAAATTGGATTAATCCTTGGAACCAATGGTATGAAAATCCCTGTTGGTATTATCCTCAATACCCTTATCCAAATTTCTGGATGTACCAACACAATCCATGGATTCCACCTCCTTCTATGAACTCAAATTTTCAAATGAAAAACTCCCCTCCTACCAAAAACAAAGATCTTGGTGCTTTCATTCCTAAAAGAAAGAACAAACAGAAAAATGCTGAAAACACCAAAGTAACAAAACAAAAATCTAAAACAAATCAAATTTGGGTGAGAAAGGATTTGCTGTCTTTGTTAAATCATTCTGATGGTCCCAACTCTGTTTGGGTACCAAAATCTTCTCTCCACTGATCTTGTTGCAGGGAAGTCGTGCACCCAACACAAATGTATGGTTTCTTGACAGTGGGTGTTCACGACATATGACTGGAGATAGAGCCAAATTCTCATTCCTGCTTGAAAAGGAGGGAGGGTCAGTCACCTTTGGAGGTAAAAATAAAGGAAAGATCATTGGATCTGGTAAGGTTGGTCAAACTTCTTCAAACTCTGTAGATAATGTCTTGTTAGTTGATGGACTTGATTATAATTTGCTCAGTATCAGCCAACTATGTGACAAAGGTCACAAAGTTGTGTTTGAATCTGATTTTTGCAAGATAATAGATTCATCAACTGATAAAATCAAATTCTTTGGAAAAAGAGAAAACAATGTCTACATGATCAACCTTAATAAAAACTTTTCTGAAAATCTTTGTTTTGTTGCAAATAAAGATGAAATTGCATGGACTTGGCACAAAAGACTTGGCCATGCAAGCTTCAGAACAATGAATAAGTTGTTAAGATTGAATTTGGTTAAAGGTCTTCCTGAATCCTTTTCTAGTGTTGAAGGTCAAATTTGTGGGATCTGTGCTAAAGGAAAACAAACTAGAAAATCCTTTAAAGTCTTCAATGATGTACTCACATCTAAGCCACTAGAACTTCTTCACATGGACCTCTTTGGGCCAACAAGAGTTCTAAGCTTGAGTGGCAAAAGATATGGATTTGTAATCATTGATGACTTTACTAGATTTACCTGGGTTATTTTTCTATCTCACAAAAGTGATGCATGCCTTGAATTCAGGAACTTTTGTACCACTGTCTTAACCACTTATCCATATAAAATCAAAAACATCTTAACTGATCATGGGGGTGAATTTGAAAACACATCCTTTTCTGATTTTTGTGCTGAATTTCAGATATTCCACAAGTTTTCTTCACCAAGAACTCCAGAACAAAATGGAGTTGTGGAAAGAAAGAACAGAACTCTTGTGGAAATGGCTAGAACCATGCTTCTTGAGAGTAACTTGCCCAAATCCTTCTGGGCTGAAGCTGTGAACACAGCAAACCACATACTCAATAGAGCATTGGTCAGACCAAAAATCAAGAAAACCCCCTATGAATTATTGAAAAACAAAAAGCCAACTGTTTCCTATTTTAAAGTCTTTGGGTGCAAATGCTATGTACACAATAATAACAAAGAAAACCTTGACAAGTTTGATGCTAAGAGTCAGGAAGCTATCTTCCTTGGCTATTCTGAAGTGTCAAGGGCCTTCAAAGTGTACATAATGAAAACCAAATCTGTTGAAGAATCTCCACATGTTATTTTTGATGAAAATTCCTTTTCCACTAATGATTCTAAATCTTGCAGGGAAAAACAAGACAATGAAGAGGATGACCTCATTGTGGATTCTTCACCAACCGTTGAGGAGAGTAATAACATTGAAGAAAACCTGAACAACAACTCACAATCTCCAAATGGTTCAGGTAATACTGATTCAGAAGTGGGTACTTCTCAACAGGTAATTTCTGAACCTCGATTTCTAAGAGATCACCCATTAGACAGTGTAGTTGGCAATCTAAATGATAGAGTTAGGACCAGATCATCCTTTTTGCAAAACATTGAAGAAGACTCACTAGCTCTAATTTCCCAAATTGAACCCAAGTCAATTGATGAAGCCTTATCCAGTTCTGATTGGATTAATGCTATGCATGATGAACTTCATCAATTTGAAAGAAATCAAGTGTGGGAATTAGTGCCTAGACCTAGTGACCAAACAGTGATTGGCACTAGATGGGTTTTCAGAAATAAATTGAATGAAGCTGGTCAAGTAATAAGAAACAAAGCTAGGCTAGTTGCAAAGGGGTATAACCAAGAATTTGGAATTGACTTTGAAGAATCTTATGCCCCTGTAGCTAGACTAGAAGCTGTGAGAATTTTCCTTGCTTTTGCATCCTCCATGAAATTCAAAGTCTTTCAAATGGATGTTAAAAGTGCATTTCTAAATGGATATATAAAGGAAAATGTGTTTGTTGAACAACCTCCTGGATTTGATAATGAAAAATATCCTAACCATGTTTTCAAGCTTAATAAGGCACTCTATGGTCTTAAACAAGCTCCAAGAGCTTGGTATGATCGTTTGAGTTCCTTTTTACTTGAAAAAGGATATTCTAGAGGTAATGTTGATCAAACATTGTTCACAAAAACAGTAAAAAATCAAATAATTGTGGTCCAAATTTATGTTGATGACATAATTTTTGGCTCCACCAATAAAGGCCTTTGCACTGAATTTTCAAATCAAATGCAGAATGAATTTGAAATGAGCTTAATGGGAGATTTAACATTCTTTTTGGGATTGCAGGTTAACCAAACAAATGAAGGAATCTTCATCAGTCAAACCAAATATGTCAAGGAGCTACTGAAAAGGTTTGACTATCAGAACCTTAAACATTCAAGCACACCCATTGCAATAAATGCTAAGCTAGAAGAAGACCCATCTGGTAAGTCAGTAGATCCAAAGACCTACAGAGGTATGATTGGCTCTCTGCTCTACCTTACTACTTCTAGACCTGACATTCAGTTTTGTGTGTGCTTATGTGCTAGATTCCAATCTAATCCTAAAGAAAGTCATATGCTTGCTGTGAAAAGAATTTTTAAATATCTTGTTGGAACATGTGACTTAGGAATTTGGTATCCTGCTGGTTGCAAGTTAGAATTGTTTGCCTATTGTGATGCTGATTATGCTGGGTGTAAGTTAGATAGAAAAAGCACAAGTGGCTTGTGTGTATTTCTAGGTGGGTGCCTTATCTTGGGCTTCTAAGAAGCAACATTCAGTGGCTCTGTCAACAGCAGAGCTGAATATGTTGCAGCAGGTAGATGTGGAACTCAGATTCTCTGGGTGAAACATCAACTTCTTGATTATAACCAAGATTTAGGGTGTGTACCCATCCTATGTGATAACACAAGTGCAATCAATCTTTCTAAAAACCCCATTCAGCATTCTAGAACAAAACACATTGAAATTAGGCATCATTTCTTGAGAGATGAGGTTGCAAAGAAATCTTTTGAACTCCATTTTATTGAAACTGAAAAACAAATTGCAGACATATTCACAAAACCCCTTCCTGAAAATAGATTCTCATCTTTAAGGAGAGAACTTGGTCTTTGTAAATGTCCATTCTTCTGATCTCTCTTAAGGTTTGGGTTGAGTGCTATGCATTGTCTAAGGGGGAGTTCTTTGTATTTCATAACTCCTTGCTTCCTCAAGCTACATTGCTCATATCTCTCTCTTTTCAATTCCATTTCCCTTTTTACAATAAATTCTTCACTTCTGATTGTGTTGAAACTTCTTGGTATATCAAATAGTGATTTGGAGAAGGACAGGTTATGCTTGTCTAGACACTTTCACTATGCGTGAGAACATATCTCCGCCAAGTACTAAGAAGTCAATATGCAATAGTTGAGGGGGAGCTTTTATTGTTCAAGAGAAATTCTTTTCTGATTTCAAAACTTGCACAGTTTTAACTTCCACTTCTTTTTGCTAATGAATTCTTCAACTCTTATTGTATTGAAATCTCTTGGTATATCAAATGGTGACTTGGAGAAGGACAAGTTATGCTTGTCTGGACACTTTCACTATGCGAGAGTATGTGTCTCCGCCAAGTACCAAGAAATGGATATACAATTGTTGAGGGGGAGTCTTTGTTGACCAAGAAGAAAATTTCCTTCTGATTTCAAAACTGCATATCTTTATTATGATGACAAATGGTTGAAATCATCATCTCAGGGGGAGCTAGAAAATTCACAAGTCACCTTTTTGCAAATTTCAAAACCCTTCTTGCATTTCATCAATTCCTTGCATGATGTTCTCATTCTAAAGTCTAGAGTCTCAAAATGAACCTTGAGTGATACATTATATTTTTTACTAATCAACTTTCCACTATGTCTCTCAATCCACAGAAATTCAGATCTCTTCCTAAACTAAATAACAACTTGTGTATTGAACTTAAAACATTTCCTTGTTTGCAACTGATGACTGGATGTATTTGAATTCTATCTCACAAACTCTCCAAAATCTTATAAATTCCAACAGAGCAATGGCATTTGTGCTGAGAAACTGCACACCTTCACAATGAATGAAGTGCTATGTATGTCATGAGGCATTATTGTTAACTCTGTTCAAAGGGGATCCAAATTGAAAATAACCTCAAAATTTAAGCAATTATGTGCTATGCTTTTTGATGATGACTGAGTAACTGGAAATATTGGCGTCTAAAAACGTATATTTTCATGTCAAAAGGTCATCATTTACCCCTTTGAGACTTGACAATGACTAAATCTTGAGTATCCAGGGACTATGGTGTGTAAAAAGCACTAGTACTTGAGTGAAAGAGATTTACATCATTTGATAGTTTGTTAAAAGAACAAAAATATGAAAATTATTGGAGATTTGTTTAGAAAGAATCATCTTCCTCCTTCATCAAGTTGTTCTTTAAGTTTGTGTTTTACTTTCAACACAACTGTGTTTAGTCTAGATGATATCTTTAATTCTTGAAAATTGAGAAACATGGTAGATTTTGGTTGATTGTTAGATACATTATATCTCTCAATTTATCATTTTGTTGATTCAAGTCTTGGAATGCTAATATCCTGTTGGAAATTGTGTGAAATACTTGAACTGTAATGAATTTTTGCAAAATACAACAAATGAATTTTTAGGCCTCTTAAAAATCCTTGAAATGATAATTCCTCTCATTATTTATCATTATAAAGATGTCCCCAAATTTCTCAAAAATTTCCTCTCAAAAATTCACATTTCTCTCAAAGGCTGTGTCGACACAATCCTCTCTCGTGTCGACACACAATCCCAGTCAGGTCGACACACCCTTCCTCATGTGTCGACACTGCCTTCTTGCCAGAACCTTTTCAAACCTTTCGGGTTTACCTTAAACCCTTGTTGTTCCTGCGGGGCAGTGTACCACTGCATCCCTTTTTGGGCATCAGGTCGACCCGACGGCCAAACTCTCACCATTCCGGCAAGAAATTTTCACCATCTCTCTCTAATCTTCAATCACCTCTCCAATCTTCCATCTCCTCTCTGAAATTCCACTCCTTCCTAGCACCATGGTCCGCAAGTTGGGTCCCCGCCGTGGCGCAAGGTCTCAGGCTTCTTCAAGGCAGGTTCCGGCACAGGTTCCAGTTGAACAGATGGAAAGAAGAACCAAGCGAAGAAATGATCCTGCAGAGCTTCCAGGATCCTCTTCTGCACCTCTCAGAGCTTCAAAGAGAGGTAGGACCTCCACTACTGGCAGAGGTAGACAAGTTTCAAACCCTAGATCAGACATTTCGGGGATTCCTCTGACCATCCTGAGGAATCATCTACCTCCTCCTCTCTGAGTCTCAAGAGGATATTCCCTCAGAATCCGTGAGTGCTGCCAAGCTGATTTTGAAGCCAAGAATTCTAGACCTTACAGACACCCAATTAGCAGACTCTCTCCCCGAAATTCAAACCTACTTTTCCTTCCAATCTTGGATACCCTTTATATCTGAATTTCAAGTCTGCTATCCAAGGTTAGTTAGAGAGTTCTACAAAAACCTCACCTGCACAGAAGAAGGTTTTAAATCCAAAGTCAAGGGATAGAGATAGACATGCCAACTGAAGTAGCAGCCTCCATTTTCAAAGTGCCAGATGAGGGGCTGACTACCATGATTTGAATTTGACTTACATGAAGCCTACTCAATCTTGACAGGCCATCCTGCAGATCCATCAGATCCCAAACAAACCTATGTGACAAGGTTTAATGCCAACTCATTTCCACCTGTATTAAGGGTAATTCACCACATCTTGACAACCATAGTTACCCCTCAAGGTGGTGGGAGGGATAGATTGACAGATATCCAGAGATTCATACTCTATTGCATGGTCAAAGATATCAAGGTCAACCTTCATGTGATTCTTTATCAAATCATTTCTGAAACTACAAGAACAGACCTCAAGAGATCTCTACCTTATGGAGCACATCTGACCTCAGTGTTCAAGCACTTTGGTGTGCCATTGGAAAATGAAAAATCCCAATCCATTCCCAAGTCAAACATCTACACATTCAAGAATATCCAGAAGTTTATGGGATTTAGATTAGAGGAAATCAAATTAGAAGAGGACCAGCTGTGGTTGAGGCTCCTCCAGTTCAAGAGGAACAGCCTCAAGATCAAGGGGAACAGCCCCAACCTCAGGAGGATCAGCCTCAGGCTCAAGGGGATCAGCCCCAAGTACAAGAGGAACAGCCTCCAGCTGAAGGGGACCAGCCCCTAAGTCAAGAGGATCAGCCTCCTATGCATGAGGATCAGTCTCAGGTTGCTAATGAAAGTGACAGTCCTTTCCATGCTCCTCTCTCACCTCAGCTTCCTCATTTTTCTCCACAACCCTCATTCCAACCATCCACATCTTCTGGTGGGCCTCCTGTTCCACCAGAATTGATATCTTTCCTCAATGACAAATTTGAATCCTTCAACTCCTCACTTCAATCCATGTCCACATCTTTTGAGCTACGGATTCAAAGACTGGAAAAACAGTTTCTGCCAAATTTATTGAACAGAAGCAGCTTCAGATTATGCAGCTCAAAGGTTCAATAGGTTGATTGGCACATTGGCAGATGCCTCTCTACAGCTAAAAGAGCATCAAGACAAGTTGGAGATAGTTATGAAGGGAATATTGGCAAATTCCCAAGCAGATGTCTTCAACACCAACCAAACATTGCATGAGATTTCCAGCACCAGATTGTCATTTGCTCATTTTGTGGATGATTTGGAAAGTATGAGGAATTTCAATGAGCACATAGACAAACAGCTCACAGACTTGACCAAGGAGTTCAAAATCATGCAAAGACCTGGTTGGTCAGCTGGCTCATCAAGTTCTCAACTTGCTTCAGATGAATTGAAAAGAACTCAGAGCACCTTGATAGAACATGCTGATAGAATGGAGCATTATCTTCACACTCGGCTGACAACTATCCATGAACAGATAAAGTCAAGCATGAAGTCAATGGACAAAAGATTGTCAGATATTGAGATGCTTCTAGCTCCAATTCCTCCTCCTCCTCCATCTTCTACCTAATGTACATTTTTTTTGATAATGTCAAAGGGGGAGAAGAATGAATGAAATGTAATGATCTTTTGAATGAAATGAATGAAATGAAATGGTTGTTTGGCTTCAATACAAATTTTTGTCTTTGTGTGTGAATACTTGTTCATTGTTGACTTGTGTGCACAAAACTTCTAATTTCAAGTAACATTGTATCTCACAAAAATATCATCAATTGTTACTGAACAATATCAAAAGGACATTGACAAGTATGAACAAAAAGGAAAACAAAAACTCAAACAATTAAAATTGCTTAAAAAATCACACTTCATCAAAACCACATTCAAATATGGATTTAATGTTGCCATCATCAAAAAGGGGGAGATTGTTGGGTTGAATGTCTAATTCATATCATTTCCCTCCTATTTTGATGATGACAAGAAGTGTTCTTAAAGCAATTTAATTGGAACATGTCAAAAGCATCATACCTGAAAGTCATGCTCAAAAAGCATTTTTCAAACCACATTTATCATTTATGGTAATGATAAATCATTTAACTAATGATATATGTGTTTATTTTTCAGGTACAAACTTTTTATGCAAAAGATGTGTCGACACACCCATCAATGGTGTCGACACATCAACACAGACTCAAAGAGAAATTGTGCAAAAATGTCAAGAGTGTATCGACACATGTCAAGAGTGTGTCGACACGAGTGGCAGTTTTCCAGAGATCAAGGGTACCCAGGTCGACACACTCCCAGAGCAGGTCGACACTAGACCCAGTTCCCAGAACAGCCAGTTTGAGGAATTGGGACAGCAGGTCGACACACTCAAGAGCAGGTCGACACGGGACCTTCCTCCCAGAACAGGTTTTTCTATCTTTGGGACAGTGTGTCGACACAACCACTAGGGCAGGTCGACACACTACGGAAACTTTTCATCTTAAAAGTTGATGGCTGCCACGTGTCCTTCTAGGGCGATCAGAATCTTCCTAGGAAAGCGTGCCCTTGTACCCCAAAAGGGTATCTTTGGAATCCTAAGGGTATAAAAGGTTCTTTTCGGCCTGTTTTCAAGAGTGAGAAGAAACCAACTCTCTCAGAGCCTCCAAGAAGCTCCTGGCGGCCAGAAGAGCTCGTGTCTCCTCCTCTGCTCTCCAATTGCTTCCAGAAGACTAATTCCCACCCATTCAAGGTGTGGGAATTGGAATTTGATTCCTGTAGATTCCTTCGAAGCATCTCAAGGAAGCAGATCAAGTAGAAGTCATCGTTGGAGAAGAATTCAAGGAAGGTCCAACCTCCCAGATTGCAGAGCATCGTCTTGGACTTCATGTTTACAAGCTTCTTCCCAATCCAAGCTTCTACAAGGGAGTACACTTGAAGAACGAAGTCATTCAATAAATTTTACTTTACTTCTGTTCTTCTGAGATATCTCTTGAGATTATGCAAGTGCTTCTGCATAACTCTCATTAGTGTTCTCAAATTTCGACTAGATCTGTTGCTAGGAGATCTTGTCTTAAGTTGGTGTCTAGCAAGTCTATGTGTGAGCCTTGTGCTCAGGTTGTTGTGAGCCGTTGTGCTCAGTGTTGAGTTGTCAAACTCAAGTGTGGGTTGAGCAGTCTTGCTCAGTTGTTCTAGAGTAGTCTTGCTCTAGAAGTGGTGTGAGTTGTAAGCTCTTCAGTGTTGGAGTTGTCAGGCTCCAGTGGGTGTGTTACCCAGTTGTGTTAGTGAATCCTCACGGGTTGTGAGGGGTGGATGTAGGAATCACATGGGTGATTTCCGAACCACCTAAAAATCCTTGTGCATTTGTTTTCTGTGGTTTGACTAATTATCCGTTAGATGCTTGCATAGGATTCGCTTTTAATTCACTTAATCAACTTGATTCACATCTAAGTTTTTCAACCACTCCAATCTAATCAGATCAGTTGCTTTTCACTGATAATATTGCCTCTGATTCTAAATAGTTTTCAATTTATTTAAGCTTCCGCAAAAGTGGCTAAGATCTATTCATCCCCCCCTTCTAGATCTTTTCCACACATTTACCTCGATCCTTCACAGAGGAGGGCTGAACAGACTCTTCAGGCTGAACATTAGTGTCAACCATACCAACAAACTCATCATGGACATTGTCCTCATATTCAAATGCCGGGTTGTCAGTCATATTTAAAGAGTTCAACCAAGCATCCATTAGCACACAACCTACTGATGTTAGAATGGTTAAGTTGATTAACTTCACTGTTTTTTTTATTTTTTTAGAAGAAATTTGGGTTTCTACCAAAAAATGTTGTCAAACAATGTCCCAAAAATTTTAGATATTGAAGTTATGTGTTAACCTGACTTGACAAGGCCGATTCTCTCAAAACTCACTCAAGCCCGGGTGAATAGGTGAACTAAACAGGGAGGGAAAAGGTCCTCCTGCCCCGTATCGTGAGGGAATCGACGGAATTTAGGGACTTACAGAGTTTTCCTTGGAACCAACCCGATTTACCCGAGAGGGAATCCCCGAGTAAAAGGTTGTAAACCAAAGAAATGCTATCCTATAATGTTAGGGGAGGCTATAATAGAGAAGAAGAATAACCCCCAGTGACTGAGGACCGTTAGGAGCAATTAGGAAGCAAACAGAAAACTAAATCAAATCAAAACAGTCAAAAAAATAGGCTTTTGTGAAGTAAACGGCATGCACATGGACGCACAGTTCATCAGGAACCAATTGACGGCATGATCGATGGACGCTAATAAAGGGTAAACAACAACCTATATGGACGTTGAAAAGAAATAAACGGCAGGAACAATGGACGTTTACCTGTATAAACGATAAGATATCATGCGGTTTATCTGGATGCAGATAGACCACAGCAGCAGAAGCTGTCCCACCGTGATCGCCAGAAATGAGGCTATGGACGATCCGTTTCCCACACCCCCGTCGGACTGTTGAATCCTCCGGTGGCTCACGAACGTCGCTGGACTCTCGT
The DNA here is from genome assembly GCA_014218235.1 of Colocasia esculenta. NCBI lineage: Eukaryota > Viridiplantae > Streptophyta > Magnoliopsida > Alismatales > Araceae > Colocasia > Colocasia esculenta. Next base: position 82,653,181 of record CM024756.1, on the reverse strand, counting down.
TCGCGATGATGGGTCGCTAGTTGACCTCGTTGACTCCCCGATTGACTGAGTTGACTGAGGAGGAAACAAAGAAAACCAGAAATGGAGGGAGATGTTTGTGATCGCCAGGGCCTTACCTGTGCCCAAGGAGAGGTTATGATCACGTCGATGCAGTAGCCTCGCGCAGCGGACAGAGATGGGGCCTCAACTTCCCTTTCATCAGCCGCCAAAGAAAGAGAGCTCCGCGGTCTTCTTCAGAGTATTCCTGCCACAAAACGAAGCTCTATTAGACTCAAATGCAGTGTAGTAAATGTCCCAAACGAAAAAGCAAAGCCCAAAAGGTGAGTCCCGTACCGGTTGCAGATTTGAGAAGAGGGGTGGCGAAATGTTATGACCACCCTTCTTCCTACGTTTTTGGTTGGGAAACCCCTTTCTAGGTGCATAGGAAGGTGCCCTACATGCCTAGAGTGTGTGGGAATGTGTGTGTAACATGCAAAAGCTAAAGGGAAAGGAAGGGAATGAGAGGAAGAGGAGGGAGATGATCCTCGTTGCTGTGGTGTTGCTGACTCCTTGTGGGGCTCCTCCAGCTCGGGATGAAGCCTCCTCGATGTCCCAAGTGATGAGAGAAAGAAGAAGAAGAGTGGTGGAAGGTAGGGTGAAATTTTCTCTCTCTCCTCTCTAAGTGACAAAGTATGGATGTCCAGCCTCTCCCCCCCTCACTTAGAAGGCCAAAGGGGGAGTTAAATAGGCAGTGGGGTCAGAGTTCAGCGGCTTTGGATGCCCAAGTGTGAAGAAACACACTTGCACACTTGGCAATCCAAGAATTAAGGCTCCAACCACTGGGGAGAGGCCATGTAGGATTTTTACTTGGTGAAGGGGGTGCCAAGGTGGCCCATTTACCTGTTGGGAATGGTCCCATGCGCTGCATGGGCGAGAGAATGGCGCAAGTGAGCTAGATTCTCGGGGTAGTTGCGCAGACCTAGTAAACCATGTTGACGTCAACAGATCCTGCCTCCAATACCATGCAGACGTCCACTGATGTGGACGCCGACATAAGTAAACGTCCAGGAGGCTTGCCGTCAACATGTAGTCAGCGACAATCGATGCTACCGTCTACATGGCATCCGAGGCAAGTCAACAAATGGTCAAACGGGATTTATTGGGCCATAGAACCACGTGGGGATGGGCCAAATATCGTGTCTACAAGCACCAAGCGGACAAGTGCTGGAAGAAGGCCGGGGCTTGCCTACGATGTGGGAGTCAGGAACATCGTATTCCAAACTGTCCCATGCTAAAAGACCAAGTTGGAAGGAATCAGGGAGTGGTAAAGCGTCAAGGACGCGTGAATGCTATAATGCAAGCGGAGCTCCCGGAAGGAGGTATGATTGTTAAACCCTAGACTGATCTTATGATGTTTTCATATTAGTACATTTCTAAGTGGGGGAGATCATTAAGGAGAAATTATAGAAAGGGATAATCTAGTAATTATACCATAGTTCATCTGGTGAAGTAACATAGAGTTATAACAACCGTTGAAGGAACCAAATGAATAGTACGGGTGGCCATAGGTGTAGATGTTGGACTAACCTCCACGATGTAGAAACAAGTTAAAAGAATTAAATCCGAAACGACCTCAAGGGTCATAACTATCAAAGCCAATTAATGATCTATGAATTTGGGGACCAAATTCTCTTAAGTGGGGGAGGGTGTAGCACCCCGAAAATTTTAATAAGTAAAAAATTTCAATAAACAGAAATAAATAATTTCCATAATATTGTAGTATTTAAACATACGTATCATTATCGTATGTACTAAAATACATTAGAAATTTTCTAAAAAATTATAAATCGACCCCAAACATTATTACTAAATTTTTCAAAAAGAAAATTGTGCCAAGAAGAATCGGATTAGCCAAGTTTAAAGTGTTTCGCGACTTATTATCGTAATTCATGAATAAGTCGAAAAATCATTATCACACGTACTTGGATGAGTCAGAAATTAAATAAAATTCATATACAGACTTCAAATAATATCCTCTAATGACCCATCAAGAAATTTGGGTCAATAAAGATTATTTGGGCTAGGTTTAAGAGTTATTGTGACCGATTATCCAAATTAGGAAACAAGTCGGAAAACCGTTAACACGGAAATACGACGCAACCATAAATTAAATAAAAATGTTGGAGAGACATCTAAAGTTATATATTAATGACCCAATATCATAATTGGGCCAATGGACATCATTTGGCTCAAAAATCAAATGAAGCAAGAAAATACATAGAAATTTGCAACTTTAAATATGTTGAAATTAGGAAGAGGTAATTAGAGTTGAGTTGGGAAGAGATATTGCAATCTTGGCAATCAAATTCGTGCTTCACTAGGGTGGGGGGTTTCCTAAAGCCTCACACACTCAAATGGAGGTAGAAATCCTCAAAATAGGAAACCAATAAGCCAAAACCGCAACCCAAGTTTCCTTGTCACAATAGGACTCCTAAACTCCATGGTTGCTTAAATACTCTTCACCAAACCCAAGGGACGAGTTTTAGAACTTGCTAGGGTCGTGTGGAGGAGCTCTTGGTGGCTGGGGAGCTGTGGAACGACCACAAGAAGCACATCTTCTTCCCCCTTTTCGTCTGCTACGACCAGTGCAAACCGTCCCCTTGGAGTCGACCAAAGGTGAGTCAAACCTAAATCCCATTGTGCAATGCTTATACCCCTCAAAATAGGGTCAAGTCTATGTTCTAACCCAAGTGGAATGCCCAAATTCCGTGCAGTATACAAGGAGTATTAAGTGTTCTTCAAATAGTGGTCTGAACAACGGATTTCTGAAGAACGAGACTTCATCAACCCAAAAGGTAGGTTTTATTCGGCCAAATCTTAACAAATATTATATCAATATGTAGATCATCAAGTCTAGTTTCATGTATAATTGGTTTCATCGAACTCCAATGAGTAGATTTTGAATTATAAGTGTTTTGCCAAAGTCACGCATGTTAGGGTCTTTTCCTGTTTAAGTTTATTTATCATGCATCTCGAGGCCGTTTAAAATTATTTAAAAATCATAGCTCTCTCATTTTTCATGTTCCCAACATTTATCATGTCGAGACTTTTGTCCGAAGAGCCCTAGTTTAGGAGATATAAGCGTTGCATGATCAACCCCCCCCCCCCCCCCGTAAGTGCAGTTTTTCTAGGTTTTCGGTCTAACCCTGAACTGTGTCCATGCAAGTGGACGCGATTCAAGGGCCTGGTATCGCGCTGCCCAGGGGCAACATGATCCCATGAAAGGCATCCACATGCTCGGATGCAATTTGTGGGTTGACCAAGTCCACGCCTCGCATGGGTCTGCCTACCGCTAGGGAGTCCGGGCCGCTCTGAAACGCGGCGTCCAACCCCGACGCGTTTCAGAGGGTTTTCCCACCCAACCTTTTTTTTATAAATAATTTTCCGTAGACACACCCTTATCCCCTGCCGCGATTCAATCATGAATGCGGTCATGCATGTGGATGCGATTTTGACTGTTCACTGTTTTCGCCGGTCTTCGCTGTGCATTGCATTTTAAAGTTCAGGGCCTACCCGAGGTTCGTTTTACATGTTTACAAGTGTATAATTTGTATGTCTTTGTTCTAATCATCTCATGAGTACTATTTAATGGCTTAAAAGTGATTAACCCATTTAAAAGCTTTATTTACATGAATGCTATTCTAAGTGCCCCTTAAATGTTATGATCCGTTCATGCAACTTATGATTTAATCTTCCTACTATTCTACCATGTTTAAATGATAATTGTTATCTTAAAATCTTGCAAACCATGATTAGTTAAAGTGCATAGTTTTATTCCATGTTATATTGTTAAGTGCTTCCCGCGAGTTTGAGACCGATGGTTTGTGAATTGACATGCGTACATCACTACACACTTGCACATCTAGGTAGCCCTTTTCTTTGGAATTTGGAAGCTCCCTACCGGTCATTCCGAATCGGTAGACTAGTGACCTTTTGTCCAAGGCCTTTGTAAATCTCCTCTGACCATGGATTCCACATGGCCGATGAGTTGGTTGTACCATTGAAGTTGCGACGACCCTCCTTATACTGGTACGATTATACCAATCCACGTCGGTATAGTGAGTCTCGTCACAGTGGGACATTGACCCAAGCACTAACACACATGATTGACATGTTCATAAATACAAAATTCAGAGTAGCGGAAGTAAAAGGACTACTTGTTATTTCATTTCATCATCCACATTTAACCATACAAGATCCATATAGCAACTTAAAAGCTAAAGTCCACATAATGAAATGCTAAAATCAGATTTTACATAACTCGTCCACAATTACATAATAGTTCTACTACAATGTCTCATTACATACTATGAAAGCAAAAGTCACAATGTCGACTCCACCAAGCTACTCGCCACGCTCAGAGTCACACTCCACTGTCTCTTCCAAAGGTGTCGGGTCACCAACTAAACCTGTACGCCGAAGCTAGGTGTGAGTCTAAAAGACTCAACAAATAACTCCATACACATCTTTCATGCATACATCACAGTAGGTTCTACATTCCAATTCACGAAGCAAAACATATAGCATGCTTGAACATTGATAAGAGACAACCTATCATGGTATTTCTACAAAATTTAAAACATATGGTACATGATTTAAGACATTCCAAAATAAGTATCCTATCACATGCTTACTACTCATTCAATCACATTAAGCTACAACATGATAGCAACTAACATGGGGCTCTCACATGCATAAAAGGAAACACTCCTATCATGGTTTCTACACATTCTTGCACATGCACACTATCATTTCATACACTTTAAGGTTGCTGTTATAACATTGTATCACATTAACATATCATGGATCACAATTTCACAATCTAACACATTGGTTTCACATGTTTGCACAATTACTCGTTCACATAGTTCTCTTTTTACACATTGCACGTTTACACATATTCACACTACACAATTTACACATATCCACATTCACATTTCACAATTTAGTGTCGTGACACATAGTCCAAACCACCATTAGAAGGACACATCACATAACACATAACACATAGACGCCACCTAGGCAATACAGTGACGACTCTTGGACTGCGCAGACCGGGAGAACAAGTCTCCACCCTAACCAGTGGTACTTGTCCACCTCCAGGATTTCATCCTAATGCCCTTAGGATCGTAACACATTGAACCTTTCAATGGTACGGTTCCACGGCCCTCTATAGAAGCAATGTCACACATGGCACATTCTTACACATTACACATTCCGATTTTTACACACATATTACACATGATATACACATGTCTTCACATTCTCTCACTTATACACATGGATCTGTTTTCCTATTCATGATACTACTGTTGACAGAAATCAAACATTCAGTACCTTACACTAATCAGGTTGAAACATATATAATCAATCATGTTCATATTAGCATGCGTTGAACAATCGTTTTCGCATGGAAATTTCATAGAGCACTCTACAGTTATCCAAATAACATGAGAATTTAACCACAGACTAATTTCAGGTTTATGATCACACATGCAAATTTTCATATTTTTTTTAGTCATATTACATTTACAGAAATTAAAACATTCGATCTCATGCCATTTATAATTCAATTTATCATGGAACATAACATGAATGTTCGATTTGACCGTTCACAGGTCTGTACCTATCAATCATAATGTCACAGAAATTTTTGCCCAAAATTTTTGCACAACATGCAATTTCCAAAGTTTTAAAACAATCTAGGCATGCTTTCTATTTCTAATACAAAAATTATAACAAGTTTCATAATCGTGGGAAAATTCCCAAATTTTCGGGACATGGACTATCATGCATTTACATCATCTGGAAAATTTTTGGAAGTCTAATTACACATGGATCATGCAAACAGTAAGCTAACATACCCATGATCTTCATTTCACATGGAATTTACATAATTCTAACAACTTAGATAAATCACAGAAAAGTATAAGAATCTCACAACCACATTCCATTAACCATATTACATAACATATAGTGTTTACAATATATCCTCATGCGAAAATACATCATAAATTTATCATATAGGAGGAGAGAACAGCTCACTGTTCTGTCCTGAAGAACTTAACGGCATAGTCTGGCCGTTATAGGAGATTAACGGCAATATCGTTGGCCGCTAATCGAAGAGCGTGACGGTAAGGGATCTTGCCGTCAAGTTCCGGTCTGTGCAAAAAGACAGACCGAGCTCCAAATACAAGAAGAATGGGGGAATCTAGGACGCGATAAAATCTCATAAAAATGATAGAAACCTCCTAGACACATACATAGACGATGTGGGTGGGTTACTTGCCTCTTGTAAAATCTCCAAAGGGGTGAAAATGGGTGATGAAGCTCTCCTTGGGCAGTCCCAAGAAGCCTCCAAAACACCTTTACTCCTTCGTCTGTGGTGTTGTAGCTTCCAGTCCGAGGTCGGGGAAGCCTCCTCCTATGTCCAAGCTAGCTTCTAGTCGCTGTAGATCGCCGGATGAAGATCCAAGTCGCCGGATCTGAGTTCTCAAAGCTCAGGTTTTCTCACAGGGCTTAGGGTTTCTCTCCTTCTCCTTGCAAAGAGCCAAGAGAGAGTCTTTGGGTTGCAAAAGGGTTTTGTTTATAGGAGAGTGACCTCTCAACTCACACAGGGGTTGATGTGAAGGCTTGAGAGCCGTTGGGACGTCTCCCCAATGGTTGAGGTAGCTTGCCCCCGGAATTTCGAGGTCTACTGCGCACTTATTTTTAGAGAGCTAGACGTCCACATCCATGGCCGCCTATTTAAGTGTTAGCGTCCAACGATATGGACGTTGACTCACATGGACGTCCACCGATGTTGACGCCAATTGGCCCTTCGGCCAGAGTTAAAATCATGCAGAAAACCATGCTTACACTCTACATATTTACATGCCATATATGTAATATGATATACACACTACTACAACATGAAACCAAGCAATATTTACAATTAATATACACATGCCTATGTAGTATACCAAGATAACATTGTATGTAAGTATCTACATACGCATACATGATATACACACAATAAAATGACAAAAAAATTGAGGGCCTTACACCCTCTCCCCCTTAAGGAAACTGATCCTCGAAGTTTAGACTACACTACTACAACAAATGAGGATACTTCTTCCTCATCGCATCCTCAAGCTCCGAAGTAGCCTCCTCTCGTGAGAAGTTCCGCCATAACACTTTTACCGACGTAATCATCTTGTTCCGGAGATGCTGAACCTTCCGGTGAAGAATAGCCACTGGTTGCTCTACATACAATAGATCTGGATGGATCTCCACTGGCTCGTGACTAATCACGTGAGATGGATCTCGGACATACTTCTTGAGCATAGATACGTGGAAAACGAGATGAACACTAGCCAAAGCTGGGGGTAAAGCTAGCTCATATGCCACGTTGCCCAATCATCTGAGAATCTCATACGGGCCAATGAATCTAGGGCTTAACTTACTATGCCTGCCAAATCTACCACACCGCGCGTAGGCGATATATTCAAGAAGACATGCTCACCTACCTCGAACTCTAGATCCTTTCTCTTGTTGTTAGCATAGCTCTTCTGCCTATCCTGTGCCGCAACAAGCCTCTTCCTGATAAGCTAGATCTTATCCGAAGTCTCCTGAACTAACTCCTGACTGATCAACTGCCTATCACCGGCCTCCTCCCAACAAAAGGGAGATCTACAGGGCCTACCATACAACGCCTCAAATGGAGCCATACCAATGCTCACATGAAAACTGTTGTTGTATGCGAACTCCACTGGAGGTAAATGACGCTCCCAATCATCCTTCCAATCCAGCACACACGCCCTCAACATATCCTCGAGCGTCTGGATAGTCCGCTCAGACTGTCCATCTGTCTGGGATGAAACGCCGAACTGAGCTTCAGCTACAAACCTAAAGCATCCTGAAGACCCTTCCACAACCTCAAAGTAAATCTCGGATCTCGATCCGAAATGATCGACTTCGGCACACCATGCAGTCTAATGATGCTACTGACATACAATCTAGCCAAGCTCTCTACTGACTGCTTCTTCTTCATGGGAAAGAAATGCGCAGTCTTCGAGAATCTATCTACGACTACCCAAATCGAGTCATTGCCCCATCTAGACCGAGGCAAACCCGAAACAAAATCCATAGTGATAGCTTCCCACTTCCATACTGGGATCTCCATCATCTGCATAAGGTCAGATGGTCGCTGCCGCTCGGCTTTCACTTGCTGGCATACTAAACATCGGGATACATAATCTGCTACATCCCTCTTCATGCCAGACCACCAAAAGGACCTCTTCAAATCCTGGTACATCTTGTTGTTACCCGGATGAATAGAGAATCTCGACCTATGAGCCTCCGCTAACACATGCTCATGGACCTCTACCAAATCAAGGACACAGACACGGTGATGGAATCTAATCACGCCATCCTCATCACGAGCAATGCCCACCTTGCCCACTAACTCTTGGAGTCTAGGGTCGGCTTTCTGTTGCTCGATCACCTCATCCAACACTGAAGACCTACGAGACAACTGAGCTACAAAAGCCTGGCATAATGATGGCTCTAACTCAGTCAACGCGCAAGCCACATCCTCCAACATCTTCCAGTCCTGCTGGAGAGATGGTCTCTTCCTACTCAGGGCATCAGCTACGACATTCACCTTCCCAGGGTGATACTGAAGGTCGAAGTCATAGTCTTTCAAGAACTCAATCCATCTTCTCTGTCTCAGGTTTAATTCCTTTTGGGAGAAGAGATACTTCAAGCTCTTGTGGTCGGTGAACACCTGAAATCTGACACCATAAAGATAGTGACTCCAGATCTTTAGTACATGAACCACTGCTGCAAGCTCCAAATCATGGGTCGGATAGTTCATCTCATGCTCCTTCAACTGATGAGAAGCATAAGCCACTACCCTTCCTAGCTGCATCAAAACGCAACCAAGGCCAATCCGAGACTCATCCGTGTAGATAGCAAACCCTCTACACTGCTTGGCATGACTAACACCGGAGCTGACGTGAGCTTAGTCTTCAACAATTGAAAATTACTCTCACACTTCTCGGACCAATCAAACTTCACTCCCTTTCTGGTCAGCTGTGTCAATGGGGCGGCAATGGATGAAAATCCCTCAATAAATCACCGATAGTTACCAGCCAAACCAATTAATCTCCGAATCTCCGAAGGGGTCTTGGGAGTCACCCAATCCATAACTGCTTGGACCATTGTTGGGTCAACTACAACGCCAGCACCGGAGATAACATGCCCGAGGAAATGAACCTCGCGCAACCAGAAATCGCACTTGCTGAATTTAGCGTACAGCCTGTGCTCACGAAGGACCTCTAACACTACCCTCAAATGCTGACTGTGTGTGGCCTCATCCGGTGAGTAGACCAACACATCATCGATAAATACCATAACAAAGCTATCTATGTACGGCCTAAACACCTTGTTCATGAGATCCATGAACATTGCAGGGGCGTTGGTCAATCCGAAAGGAAGGACCAAAAACTCATAATGTCCATAACGGGTTCTAAACGCCGTCTTGGACACATCCTCACTCCTAATCCTCAACTGATGATAACCAGATCGCAAATCAATCTTAGAAAAGACTGATGCATCTTGCAGCTAGTCAAACAAATCATCAATCCGAGGCAAGGGATACCTATTCTTCACAGTCACTTGGTTTAGCTTCCTATAAACGATGCATAACCTAAGTGACCCATATTTCTTCCTTACGAACATTACAGGTGCGCCCCAAGGGGAAACACTAGGGTGAATAAATCCCTTATCTAACAACTCTTGCAACTGCCTCCTTAACTCAGCTAACTCCGCAGGGGTCATCCGATATGGAGCCTTCGAGATAGGAGAGGTGCTCGGAAGCAACTCTCTGGTGAACTCTATCTCTCTATCCGGTGGCAATCCAAAAAAATCATCGGGAAAAGACATATGGAAAGTCCTGCACTACCTTGATCTCTGCAAGAGTAAGTGACTCATTAGCCTCTGGTGCTAATACCACGCTGGCAAGAAAAGCGTCACAACCCTTGTTCACCATGTGCATCGCCTTCATGGCAGAGATGACCAACTTTCCCGCCAAGTTCCTTGGCAAGGGATGAGAGAACTCGTCCTCACCAGGAAAGCGGAAAACAATCTTCTTCCCACGACAATCTACTAACGCATAGTGCTCCTCTAGCCAATCCAGACCAAGAATAGCATCATAGTCCTTCATCTTTAGCAAGAAGAAACACCCATCTAGGACTCTATCCTCAATGCACACAGGTAACGACAGAATGCACTTCCTAGTCGATACTGTACCCGTAGTTGTGTGTACTGACAACGGGACTTCTAAATCCTCAGACTCTACGCCTGACTCTAGAGCTAACTGCCTAGCGAACCGCTCGGAAATGAACGAGTGAGTGGCACCCGTATCAAACAAAACCGAGCGTGCATACCTAGAAGTAAAACCGTACCTTCGGTGACATGCTCCGCCTACTCGACATCCTCCCGTGCTAGGGCAAACACTCGAGCTGGGGCTCGAGGCCTTCCTGGTCTTTCTGTAGCTGGTGCTGCTGCTGCTACCGCTGCTGGGGCTAGCGCTCCACGCTAGACTCCCTACTGAAGTCTCGGACAATCCTTGATCTTGTGGTCTCTACTTCCGCACTTTAAGCATTTCCCCGCAATCATCCAACACTCGGAACGACCGTGTGTCTTCCCGCAATGGGGACAATCCTTCTTCACACCAGGGGAATGTTGAGAAGGTACCTATGCACTGCTGGTTGTGACTAGATGATGCGGTGCCTTGTATACTGCTTTCTTCTTGTCCTGTCGCTGGAATGTAGCTGCAGGCCTCTTCTGTAAAGCCTTCTTCTCTTCAAGATACTGGTGCATATCGCCCTCCTGCCTACAAGAAGCGCTAAGGGCCTCGTCCAAGGTACGATGGTCAAACACCACTAGCCTTGTCCTCAGTGATGGCTTCAGGCCCATCACGAACTTCATTGCTTTCCTGCGCTCATCTGTCACGATATGAGGTGCATATTTAGATAATTCTGCAAACCTGGCCTCATACTCGAGCACGGTTATGGAGCCCTGGGTCAAGGAAAGGAACTCCTGCTCCATCCGGTCCTGGATATGCTCGGGGACGAATTTGGCCCGAATGAGCCTCACGAACTCGTTCCAAGCCACGTCAATAGCTCCGTCCTCGAATCGTGTACGCAGTAAGGAAGCCCACCACACATCAGCTCTCTCCTGTAACACAATCATCATTAGCACCACACTAAACAATTCTAACTTAACAGGATATACAGCATATAAAACTAACACATACCCGTAGCATATAGGTAGATAAGTAACCTTATCATCGTCCGCACACCTAATAGCCTGGAAGATTTTCTCGATCTTCCTTATCCAGTTCTCAGCTAGCAACGGGTCGCTCTCCCCCTTGAAAGAGGGTGGCAACATCCTCTTGAATCTTTCCATGATGGAAGGTCCACCATGGTCTTGAGCTAGAATTTTAGCCTGCTACAACAAACAACAAGCAACGCATATTCAACACAACATCATGTCATTAAATAAAGCAGACTACTCTTTGTTTCATTATTCTAACCTGAGCCTCCAGCTCAGCCTGGAGTGCAGCCTGGGTGTGGGCCTGCGTCTGCATGGCCTGCACTAGACCCTGCATGAACACTCCATAATCCACTGGCAGCGGTGGGGGAAGTACAGGACCCTGAGGTGCCGGGGGCCGCTGCTCAGCTTGCTCCTGACATCTCTGCTCATCCTCACGAGCAGGAGCACCGCCACGTCTACCACGCGAAGCCATGGCTGCAATAAATTTCAGACACTATTAGAGCTATGTTAATTTACTCCTAACCATTTTCTTAAATATTTTCCATTCATTATTAATCAATTCTATTCATGTGGACAATTCTATAAAGATTTAGCATGTAATGAAGATGATGACTTAGGCATTTATGTACAATCTCAACCAAGTCACTCTGATACCAATCTCTGCGACGACCCTCCTTATACCGGTACGATTATACCAATCCACGTCGGTATAGTGAGTCTCGTCATAGTGGGACATTGACCCAAGCACTAACACACATGATTGAGATGTTTATAAATACAAAATTCAGAGTAGCGAAAGTAAATGGACTACTTGTCATTTCATTTCATCATCCACATTTAACCATACAATATCCATATAGCAACTTAAAAGCTAAAGTCCACATAATGAAATGCTAAAATCAGATTTTACATAACTCGTCCAGTTCTACTACAATGTCTCATTACATACTATGAAAGCAAAAGTCACAACGTCGACTCCACCAAGCTACTCGCCACGCTCGGAGTCACTCTCCACTGTCTCTTCCAAAGGTGTTGGGTCACCAACTAAACCTGTACGCCGAACCAAGGAGTGAGTCTAAAAGACTCAGCAAATAACTCCATGCATACATCACAGTAGGTTCTACATTCCAATTCGCGAAGCAAAACATATAGCATGCTTGAACATTGATAAGAGACAACCTATCATGGTATTTCTAAAAAATTTAAAACATATGGTATAGGATTTAAGACATTCCAAAATAAGTATCCTATCACATGCTTACTACTCATTCAATCACATTAAGCTACAACATGATAGCAACTAACATGGGGTTCTCACATGCATAAAAGGAAACACTCCTATCATGGTTTCTACACATTCTTGCACATGCACACTATCATTTCATACACGTTATGGTTGCTGTTATAACATTATATCACATTAACATATCATGGATCACAATTTCACAATCTAACACATTGGTTTCACATGTTTGCACAATTACTCATTCACATAGTTCTCTTTTTACACATTGCATGTTTACACATATTCACACTACACAATTTACACATATCCACATTCACATTTCTCAATTTAGTGCCGTGACACAGTCCAAACCACCATTAGAAGGACACATCATATAACACATAACACATAGACGCCACCTAGGCAACACAGTGATGACTCTTGGATTGCACAGACCGAGAGAACAAGTCTCCACCCTAACTAGTGGTACTTGTCCGCCTCCAGGATTTCATTCTAATGCCCTTAGGATCTTAACATATTGAACTTTCCCATGGGGAGTTTTCCATGGTACGGTTCCACGTTCCTCTATGGAAGCAGTGTCACACATGGCACATTCTTGCACATTACACATTCTGATTTTTACACACATATTACACATGATATACACATGTCTTCACATTCTCTCACTTATACACATGGCTCTGTTTTCCTATTCATGATACTACTGTTGACAGCAATCAAACATTCAGTACCTTACACTAATCTGGTTGAAACATACATAATCAATCATGTTCATATTAGCATGCGTTGAACACTCATTTTCGCATGGAAATTTCATAGAGCACTCTACAGTTATCCAAATAACATGAGAATTTAACCACAGACTAATTTAAGGTTTATGACCACACATGCAGATTTTCATATTTTTTTGAGTCATATTACATTTACAAAATTAAAACATTCGATCTCATGCCATTTATAATTCAATTTATCATGGAACATAACATGAATGTTCGATTTGACTGTTCAATTTGACCGTTCACAGGTCTGCACCTATCATTCATAATGTCACAGAAATTTTTGCCCGAAATTTTTGCACAACATGCAATTTCCGATGTTTTAAAACAATCTAGGCATGCTTTCTATTTTCTAATACAAAAATTATAACAAGTTTCATAATCATGGGAAAATTCCCAAATTTTCCAGACATGGACTGTCATGCATTTACATCATCTCGAAATTTTTTGGAAGTCTAATTACACATGGATCATGCAAACAGTAAGCTACCATACCCATGATCTTCATTTCACATGCAATTCACATAATTCTAACAACTTAGATAAATCACAGAAAAGTATAAAGATCTCACAAACACATTCTATTAACCATATTACATAACATATAGTGTTTACAATATATCCTCATGCGAAAATACATCGGAAATTTATCATATAGGAGAAGAGAATAGCTCACTGTTCTGTCCTGGAGAACTTAGCGGCATAGTCTGGCAGTTATAGGAGATTAATGGCAATATCGTTGGCCGCTAATCGAAGAGCTTGACGGTAAGGGATCTTGCCGTCAAGTTTTGGTCTGTGCAAAAAGACAGACCGAGCTCTAAATACAAGAAGAATGGGGGAATCCAGGACACGATAAAATCTCATAAAAATGATAGAAACGTCCTAGACACATACATGGACAAAGTGGGTGGGTTACTTGCCTCTTGTAAAATCTCCAAAGGGGTGAAAACGAGCGATGAAGCTCTCCGTGGGCAGTCCCAAGAAACCTCCAAAACACCTTTACTCCTTCATCTGTGGTGTTGTAGCTTCCAGTCCGAGGTCGGGGAAGCCTCCTCCTATGTCCAAGCTAGCTTCTAGTCGTTGTAGATCGCCGGATGAAGCTCCAAGTCGGCGGATCTGAGCTCTCAAAGCACAGGTTTTCTCACAGGGCTTAGGGTTTCTCTCCTTCTCCTTGCAAAGAGCCAAGAGAGTGTCTTGGGGTTGCAAAAGGGGTTTGTTTATAGGAGAGGGACCTCTCAACTCACGTAGGGGTTGATGTGCAGGCTTGAGAGCTGTTGGGACGTCTCCCCAATGGTTGAGGTAGCATGCCCCCGGAATTTCGGGGTCTGCTGCGCACTGATTTTCTGAGAGCTAGACGTCCACATCCATGGCCGCCTATTTAAGTGTTAGCGTCTAACGATATGGATGTTGACTCACATGGACGTCCACCGATGTTGACGCCAATTGGCCCTTCGGCCAGAGTTAAAATCATCCAGAAAACCATGCTTACACTCTACATATTTACATGGCATATATGTAATATGATATACACACTACTACAACATGAAATCAAGCAATATTTACAATTAATATACACATGCCTACGTAGTATACCAAGATAACATTGTACATATACGCATACATGATATACACACAATAAAATGACAAACAATTCGAGGGCCTTACAGAAGTTCCCTGGAGATAGCATGCACTTCCTCTCTCATCTTCTTCTCATGAGTGTGATTTACAATCTAGACTAAAGTAATTAATGTAAAGATTGAATTAAAATATAAATCGTATGGTTATGTTGCCAAATTTATCTCTTGACCATTGTTATCATGAAATCATGTCCAATTTACTTATTACTTGTTCTCATCATCACCATGAACATGACATTACACATGCTTACTTATTGAAACTCTCATTGGCCATTATTAATGACTGTGCGTATCTACATTTAAAATTTAAGTGAGATGCTGACCGGGCACATCCAGTGTACAAGGGCTCCAGTCTAGCCCCAATGATGGAGAGTCATAAATATACTGTTAACCATGGGGTATAATGATTACTGGCGTTGCATCTACACTGGAGTCGTGCATGTCTTGTTGAATGATAGATACAATAACCACATACACGTGTCCTGGTGTACATTCTTGATTGATATTTTCTTGGTGTACATTAGTGTCCACGTGCCTGATTATTGTTATGTGCCCGTGCTCGTGCTCGTGCGTGCTTGCTTGCTTGCGTGATATGGCCATCCTGTATTTAATGCAATTAGTGATATCTTGCATTCTTGAAAGCTATCGACATCAAGTGAAATATTGTGTGCTTGTACAAAGTGATCTATTGCTCATTCTATCTTTTTATATCCTTCTAGATCTTGTTCTATCATGATCACTCTATCTAGCTTGTTCATGTATCATGTTTTAATGAGTTTTATTCGCACATGCATATCATGACATTCATCGTGCTTACCTAGTTCTAAATTGTTAATCACTTATATCATTGCCCGCACATTGAGATATAAATCCTACTGGGCTAGTTTGCTCATTCCCTACTTTTACCCAATCTAGGTGACTATGAAGTTAAAGAGGAAGAGCCAGCCAAGGATGGGAATGCGTCTGAGTGATGAGCGTTCCAAATATGAGTCTATCTATAGTTAGTTTGCTTTAAGCGTTAGATTCATGTATTAGGAAGTGAGGTATTATGTACTTTTCTTTTTATTGAGTCTTAGTCTTGTACTAGTTCTTCTGAGATGAATATGAGATTTGAATACATTTTCTATTGAGGTCAATATTTGGGCCCTATGATGATGTATGTTGTTATACATTTAGTGCGTGCTAGCTAGATGCTTATTTGCCGACTGTTCACGTCTCGGGATATCGACTCGAATTATTCTGATTTAATAATATCTACTGCGTAATTCTCGGGATGTGACATCAAGTGTCAAAACAATGTCAAATTTTTATCACAGACCTCTTATAGATATTATGTCACATGTTTAATTTTTCATATTTTTCAGAACTGTAAAACTAATTTTAACACTTTAAACAGATTTCATGTAGAATTATCAAGAATTTCACTTTAGCATGGTTCACAGTAAAACAGTCGTACCTAATAGTTATAAAACCTGAAAATAGAAATCATAAGATAATGAAAATTTTCTAAAACCCTAACCTGCAACAATTCCATTTATTTAGAATTTAACATAGTAAAATCATGCTCATTTCCGTAATACAGAAATTATATTAAATAAAACTATGCACAGAAATTCGACATACCCTCATGATATGATCTAGTGACTATACCTGACCAAACATAAAATTCACAGCATATACAAACAACTAGAAGATCAAAATTCATCACATAGTTATGATACATGAGGTTCTATGAAAAATAGAAGAACTCGACGTCAAGGGTCTTGCTGCCAACATGGGTTAATGGCACACGATGTTGCTACCAACTCAAGATCTTGATAGCAGCAATATTGCCGTCAAGTTCCTGTCTACAGAAAGTGCAGACTGAACTCCAAAAATAGTGAGAATTGGGGGTTCCAGGACGCGAGATAAAATCCAGAAAAACCCTGAGACCGAAAGGACATGTGTAGGGATGAGACCCATCGATTACTTGCCTGAAATAAAATCTTTAAGGGTTTAATTTGGTCGAAGAATCCCTCCTCGTCCAAGCCAAGAAGGTGAGTTTCTCCTCCCAGATCCAGTCTTCCTGCTGTTGTAGATCGATCACCAGAGTCGGGGATGATTCCTCAATCCAAGGTGCACCTCCTAGTCGAAGAAGATCGCCAGATGAGGCACAAACTCGCGCGGATGAGGCTTGCACAACAATTGGTTTTTCTCACCCAAAAGCCTAGGTTTTCCTTTGAGCGAAAAGACCTATTCTGAGAGAAAGCGTAGATTGGGTTTCCTACCATTGGAGGTGGGTTTCCTAATCAAGAACGGGACAAATGCAGCCGTTTCCAGATCTGGAATCGCAACAGAAACGGTGAAGTAAATGGCCACATTGTTGTCGTTTACAGGAAGTCAGCGTCCATCGATCTGGATGTCAACATGAAGTCAACAGCACACTGGTTGCCATCAACCGGCCCTTAACGTCAATTGATGTTGACATTAACAGGGATTTCGGACAGAAACACAGAAATGTCCATAAACATACATACACACATTAACACAAACAATATGTACAACATTATTTAAATACAATATGCATAATTAATAAATATAATATGTACAGAAATAAACATGTATATACATATGCACATAAGTAAATAAATAAACATGCTATTTACAACAATTATCGTATGCATATATATAACATAACATGAACAAAGTTCAAGGGCCTTACACCCTCTCCCCCTAAAAGAAAACTTCATCCTCGAAGTTAGAATGAAAATACTAACCAAACAAATGGTGATACTTCTTCTTCATGGCGTCCTCAAGCTCCCATGTCGTCTCCTCCCGCGAGAATTTCCTCCATAGCACCTTCACGGACGCAATGCTCTTGTTCATGAGGTGCTAAACCTTCTGGTCTACGATAGTTACTGGTTACTCTACATACGACAACTCTGGCTGAATCTCCACTTTCTCGTGACTAATAACATGTGACGGACCTCGTACATACTTCCTGGGCATAGATACGTGGAAGACTGGGTGAACACTAGCTAACGTTGGGGGTAAAGCTAACTCATATGCCACGCTGCCCATCTGTCAGAGAATCTCAAACGGGCCAATGAATCTAGGGCTCATCTTGCTATGCCTGCCAAACCTGACAATGCCTCGGGTTGGCGAAACCTTAAGAAATACATGCTTGCCAACCTCGAAATCAATCCTTCCTTCTGTTGTCGACGTAATTCTTCTGCCTATCCTGCGCCGCAACAAGCCTCTCCCTGATAAGTTGAATCTTATACGAAGTCTCCTGCACCAACTCCGGACCAATCAAGTGCCTATAGCTTGTCTCCTCCCAGCATAAAGGAGATCTACAGGGCCGCCCATACAAAGCCTCAAACGGAGCCATGCCAATGCTCGCATGAAAACTGTTGTTGTAGGCGAACTCCACAAGAGGTAGAGGACGCTCCCAATCACCCTTCCAATCAGGCACGCACGCTCTCAACGTATCCTTGAGTGTCTGGATAGTCCTCTCAGACTGGCCATCTGTCTGGGGATGGAATCCCGAACTAAGCTTCAATTGGGAACCCAACGCATCCTCAAGACCCTGCCACAGCCTCGATGTAAACCTCGGATCTCGGTATGAAATAATGGTACCGACATACAGCCTAGCCAAACTCTCCAAGGACTACTTCTTCTTCATAGGCAAGAAATGCGCCGTCTTGGAGAAATGATCTACAATCACCCAAATCGAGTCATTTTCCTTAGCTGACCTGGGCAAACCCGTCACAAAATCCATAGTGATTGCCTCCCACTTCCATGCTAGTATCTCCATCTTCTGCATAAGGCCCAATGGTCGCTGACCCTCGGCCTTCACCTGCTGACATACTAAACACCTGGACATGAACTCGGCCACATCCTTCTTCATACCAGACCACCAGAAAGTTCTCTTCAAGTCCTGGTACATCTTGGTGTTGCCTGGATGAATAGAGAAACCTCGACCTGTGAGCTTCTGCAAGAACATGCTCACGGACATCCACAACATCTGGAACACAAACTCAGTGCTGTAATCTAATAATGCCGTCCTCATCACGAGCAATGCCTACCTTGCCCACCATCTCCTAAAGCCTAGGATCAGCTCTCTGCTGCTCGATCACCTCATCCAGAACTGTGGACTGTATAGCCAGCTGAGCCACGAATGCCTAACACAACTACGGCTCTAACTCAGTCATCACACATCTTGCATCCTCAAGCATCTTCCAATGCTGCGGAAGCAAAGACCTCTTCCTGCTGAGAGCATCCGCTACGACATTCGCCTTCCCTGGATGGTACTGAAGCTCAAAGTCGTAGTCCTTAAGGAATTCAATCCACCTCCTCTGCCACAGGTTCAACTCCTTCTGAGAAAAGAGATTTCTCAGACTCTTGTGGTCAGTGAACACCTCGAACTTGACACCATAGAGATAGTGCCTCCAGATCTTCAATTCATGAACCACTGCCGCAAGCTCCAAATCATGGGTAGGATAGTTACGCTCATGCTCGTTTAGCTGACGAGAAGCATATGCAACTACCTTACCAAGCTGCATTAATACACAACCAGACCAATCTGAGAAGCATTTGAGTCGAGGGCAAAACCCTCTGCACCACTAGGCAAGATCAACACAAGTGCATATGTAAGCTTCGTCTTCAACAACTGAAGACTACTTTCGCAATCCTCAGATCACACCAACTTCACACCCTTCCTGGTTGGTTTAGTCAAAGGTGCAGCGATAGATGCAAAACCCTCATTAAATCACCTGTAATAGCCTGCAAAACCAAGGAAACTCCTGTAGGATCGAAAATATGTTAGACCAGATCTAGAAGGGGGGGTTGAATTGATCTAGGCCAAAAACTGTGGAAGCTTAGTCAATTTAAATCAATGCTTTGAAACATAGGCAAATTGAAAGAGCACTTTACAGATCTGATGAGTGATTGTGTGAATTATATGATCAGAGTGTGAGATCAAGTTGATTAGAAGTGAATTCAAAAAACCCTATGCATACATCTAGCGCAAAGTGAATTTGAATCACAAACAAACCACTGCACAAAGATTTTTAGGTGGTTTGGAAATCACACCATGTGACTCCTACATCCAACCCTCACACTGTGAGGATTTACTACACAACTTGGATACACCACACACTGGAGCCTGACAACTCCAACACACAGAGTTCTACAACTCACACAACCTCTAGAGCAAGACTAGTATAGACACCTGAGCACAACTGCTCAACCACAACAGAGTACAACGACTCAACACTGAGCACACTGGCTCACAAACAACTTGCTAGAACAAAAACAGAAAGATCCAGATCCTCTAGCAATGATCTGATCTATAAAAGTTCATTCAAGAAGATTGATGCAACAGTTCATGCACAATCTCAAGAATGACTTAGAAGAAACAAGGGGAAATGTGGAATTGAGTGTAAGACCCTTGTTCTTCAAGTATACTCCCTTGCAGAGGCTGAATTGTGAAGAAGCTTGATCCCTTGAAGTCCCTGGCCGATGCTCTGTAACTTGTGCTTTTGGATCTTCCTTGAAATCATCACAATTGGCTGCTTGTACTCGATGTGCACCCTTGGAAGTGATCTCACTGCTTCATCATGGATCAATCTTCACTTCTTGTGCTTGGAGAACTGGGAATTGGGTTGAAGAAGCACAAGGGGAGCAAGATCGGGGAGGAGAAAACTTATTATCACCAAACCGACTTCTGGAAGGCTCTTGGAGGTTCTCTTTTTGTTGGATGGCCAATTTGAGGGTATTTATAGCCCAATGTGTCCAAAAGTACCCTTGGGGTTCGTGGGCCCATGATCCAAGGCCGATCCACATGATCCCTAGAGTGCCACGTGTCCAGATGTGACTTAAGGTAAAAAGGTTTTCGGAGTGTGTCGACCTGCCCATGGGGTGTGTCGACACACTATCCCAAACTGGCACAAAAGGTTCTCTGGGAAGGGTCTCTAGTGTCGACACTACTTAAGGCTGTGTCGACACACTGTCAAAAACTGACAAATAGGTATTCTGGGAATTTGATCTAGTGTCGACACCATTTGATCATGTGTCGACACACTGTCAAAACCTGTTGACTGGGTTCTCTGGGAGCTGGGTCTAGTGTCGACACTACTTGATCCTGTGTCGACACCACTTGACCATTTCTTCTTCATTTTGCCTTGGGTTTGAAGCATTGTGTCGACACCAGTAGGGGGTGTGTCGACACTACCCTTGCAAGAATTGTGTGTCCCTGAGAAATAAACACATAAATCTTTAGTCCAATGTATTATCATGAATATAAATGATAAATATGTTTGGAAACATACTTTTTGAATATTGTTATTACATGTGTGATGTATTTAACATGTTCCACTTATTTGTGCATTAAAATCACAACTTGTCATCATCAAAATTATGAGGGGAAATGTATAAAGTTCACACTCAACCCAACAATCTCCCCCATTTTGATGATGGCAACATTAAGTCCACATGAAAATTTGAAATTTCAATGAAATGTGATTTTAAGCCATTTGTTTACTCAACATTCAACTTCAAACACACTGAATGACAATGAACCATGTTTCAATCACTTTTATTCACAATTATCAAACGCCATTGAAGACACTTTAGCAACATTTGACATTTTCCACATTCAAGAGGCACAATGTTACTAATGATGAAGTCTTTTCATTAATGGCCAAGCAGCTTGACAATCATCCTTTCATTTACATTCATTAACATTCATTCCAATGATTTTCAATCACATTCAAGTCAAGTGTGTTTCTTTTCATTCAACAAACAAGTATCACTTTTCATTAACAAAGATGTTCATTACATGCATTCAAATACATTCTAAAAGTTTTTCTTTCTTTTCTTTCTTTCTTCTCCCCCTTTGACATCATCAAAAGAAAAAATACATTAAGCATCAGGAGGAGGAGGAGGAATGGGAAGGATGAGTGATTCAATCGACTTCAGTCTTGATTCCATAGCATGAAGGTTGGACTTGAGCTAAGATTGCATTGTGGAGAGTCTTGTATGCACAATTTCTTCCAATCTTTGACTGTTCTCATACATATTAGACTGAAATAGTGACATGTCAACTGAAATTGGTTGTGCACCAGAAGAAGAAGAGCTGGCAATTCCATGCTTGTTGATGTTTCTGAGCTCTGTCTTAGGGGTAGACATCTCACTGTCTATGTGTGCAAAGAGATTCTTCATGCCTTCCAAGTCATCAACCATATGTGCAAATGACAGCCTAGTCTTCGATATCTGTGAGACTACTTCCTGACTGTTGAACAAGTTTGATTGGGAACTTGCCAAAATTCCCTCAAGGACCTTTTCTAGTGTTTCTTGATGCTCCTTGAGTTCAATAGATGCATCATCCAAAGTTCCAATGAGTTTGTTGAACCTTTGAGTTGCATGATCTGATGCTTCTTTCTGCTTGATGAATTGAGCATTCATAGAATTTTCCAACCACTATATCTTCAGGTCAAAGCTCTCTGACATTTGTTGGATGGTAGAAGTAAAGGCATCAAACTTGTCATTTAGGAATGAATATAACTCTGGTGGAACAGAAGGTCCACCAAAGGAAGTGGGGGTTTGAGCATGAGCTTGTGGAGAGAATGAAGGAATATCCACTGCAGGTTTAAGTGGTGAAGAGGTCTGAAAGGGAGGTGTGAGAGGTACATCCTGGGGTATTTGTGTTGCATCCTCAACAGGAGGCTGATCCTCATGTGCAGGAGGTTGGTCCTCATGTGCAGGAGATTGAGGTACCTCAAGAGTTGGTACAACCTCTGGAGCCACTGGGGCCTCAACTACAGTTGGTCCCCTTCTTACTTGATCCCCTTCAATTCTAAACCCCATGAATTTCTGAATGTGTTTCAAATTGTAGATATTTGCCTTGGGAATGGATTGGGCTTGCTCATTCTCAAATGACACTCCAGAATGTGCAATACTGGTGTGAGATGAGCAGCATAAGGTAGAGATCTGTGGAGATCTGTCCTTGTGGTTTCTGACATAATTTGGTACATGATGACATGCAAATTAATCTTGATCCCTTTCTTCATGCAGTAAATAATAAATCTTTGTATGTCTGTGAGTCTATCCCTGCCACCACCTTGGGTTGTGATGATTGTGGTGAGAATGTGGTGGGCATGTTTCAACACAGGTGGGAAGGTGTTTGTGTTGAACTTGGTCACATGGGTTTGCTTTGGGTCAGACTCATCAGCTGGGAGTCCAGTCATCAAGGAGTAAGCCTCATAGAGATAAAATTCAAAATTGTTGTAATCTTCCCCTTCATCAGGAATCCTAAACAAGGTGGCTGCTAACTCAGTAGGCAGATCTATTGAAACTCCTTTTACTTCAGACTTGTAACCCTCATCAGTACATTCCAAATTTAGGTAAAATTCTTGTACAAGTCTGGGGTAAATGGTTCTAAATGCAGAAATGAAAGGCAACCAAGTCTGGAAGCTGAAGAATTGAAGCACTTCTGGAAATGCAGTTGCTAAAATATTATCTCCCAAATCTACTGCGCTCGGTTTCAAAATGGATTTCCCTTCACTAACCATCTTGGAAGGGGTCGCCTCTGATGTCTGGGAAGATCCAGATAAATGAGATGTAGATTCTTCAGAAACTTCAGGAGAATATTGCAGAATCTTCCACCTAGGGTTTGCAAAACCCCTCCGGGAAGGACCTCGACTGGAAGAGGATGACTTACCTCTCTTAGATGGAGTAGGAGATGCAGAAGAATTCCCTGGCTGCTCTATAGGGTCATGGCGACGCTCGCTTCTCCGCTCAACAGGGTGTTCTTCCACGGTAATAGGTCTGGAAGTTTCCCTAGACCTAGCACCACGACAAGGTTTTTGCTTGGGGGCCATGGTTGCAAGAGAAAATTGAAGAATAGGGTATGAAGGAGATGGGGTGAAGGGAAGGAAGACAGAGATGGTTGGGAGGAGGGAAGGAGAGGATGATTCTTGCCGTTTTCAAAGGCAAGAGGCGGCCATGGGGTCGACCTGGGTATAAAAGGGGTTTAGGGGTACAATGGCCCGCAGGTACAAGAAACCCCAAACCGGCGCCAACGGCTAGAATCGCCCTGAAAGCCTGTGTGTCGACACTAGACAGGGAGTGTGTCGACACGGGCTTAGACTGTGTCGACACTAGATGGAGGTAGTGTCGACCTGGCCTGAAGAATTTTGAGGTTTTGAGCATGGGAAAAATTTGTCAATTTCGAGAAATCTTTAATATGATGAAATATGAATGAAATTAACTTTTCAAGGATTTTTAAGACACCAAAAAATTCATTTGTCAAATTGTTACAAAAATTCAGCAAACTTTAAGTTTTACACAACAACTTACAGGATATGTTCATTAAATGACTTGAGCCATTAAAATGATGGTTTGAGGGATATAATACATTCAACAATCAATGACAAACGACCATATTCTCCAAATCCAAAGAAATAAAAATGTCTTTTAGATTGAGATCAGGTGTGATGAAAATAAACAACTTTAAAGCAAACTGATGAAAGATAGGGATGATTCTTTTAAACAATTCTCCTTTAACAAACACACATTATTTTTTTAATCAAACTATCAAATGTAGTAAATCTTGTTCACTCATGAACTAATGCTTTTTACACACCATAGTCCCTGGATACTGGAGATTTACCCATTATCCAGTTTGAAGGGGTAAATGACAACCTTTTAATGTGAAAATATATGTTTATCAGACGCTAATATTTTCAGTTACTCAGTCATCATCAAAATATATTGAGCATGTTGTTTTGTTTAGTTTTTAATTTTTTTTTAAACCCCTTTGAACAGAGATAGCAAAAAGGCTTCATGACATACATGACACTTCATTCATTGTGAGGGTGTGTAGTTTCTCAGCATTTGTGCCATTGCTCTGTTGAATAGTAATTTTAAGGAGACTTTTATAAAAAGAAAGCATTTATATCCCACATCAGTTGCAAAAAAAAAGA
Organism: Colocasia esculenta; assembly: GCA_014218235.1. NCBI lineage: Eukaryota > Viridiplantae > Streptophyta > Magnoliopsida > Alismatales > Araceae > Colocasia > Colocasia esculenta. Next base: position 82,628,196 of record CM024756.1, on the reverse strand, counting down.
TGTTTAAATTCAAGGCACACATTATCCTTCAGTCTTTGAAAGAGATTTGAATTTCTGTAGTCTTGAAGATTATAGTTGAGAGTTGACTGTAAAAAAATGTAGTAGATCACTCAAGGAAAATCATTTTGAGGTTCTAGACAACTCAATGAGTACATCATGCAAGGAAGTTGTTGTAAATCAAGAAGAGTGTTGAATTTCCACAAAGAATGATTTGTGAATTCTCTAGCTCCCCCTGAGATGTTGATTCCAACAACTTTTCATCAAAATAAAGATATGCAAGTATTTTGAAAACAAAAATGATTCTCTTTGAACAACAAAGCTCCCCCTCAACAATTGCATATTCATTTCTTAGTACTTGGCGGAGACATATACTCTCGCAAGTGTCCAGACAAGCAGAACTTGTCCTTCTTCAAGTCACCATTTGATATACCAAGAAGTTCAACACAATGTGAGTTGAAGAATTTATTGTCATAAAGAAATAGAAGTTGAATTGTCAGAGATGTGAACAATATGAATCAAGGAAGCAAAGAAGAATGATGAAACAATGACTCCCCTTAAGAATATGCCTAAACACTCAACCCAAATGAGAGAGATCAAGAAGATGGACATTTGCAAAGACCAAGCTCTCTCCTCAAGGATGAAAATCTACTGTCAGGAAGAGGTTTAGTGAAGATGTTAGCAATTTGTTTTTCAGTTTCAATAAAGTGGAGTTCAAAGGATTTCTTTGCTATCTCATCTCTCAAGAAATGATGCCTAATTTCAATGTGTTTTGTTCTAGAATGCTGAATTGGGTTTTTAGACAGATTTATGGCACTAGTGTTGTCACAAAGACTGGGAACGCAACCTAACTCATGCTTGTAATCAAGAAGTTGATGTTTCACCTAAAGAATTTGAGTGCCACATCTACCAGCTGCAACATACTCAGCCTCTGCAGTTGATAGAGCAACTGAATGTTGCTTTTTAGAAGCCCAAGAGATTAGGCATCCACCTAAGTACACACACAAGCCACTTGTGCTTTTTCTATCAAGTTTACACCCAGTATAATCAGCATCACAATAGGCAATCAATCTAACTTACAACGAGCAGGATACCAAATTCCAAGATCACATAATCTAACAAGATATTAAAGATTCTTTTAACAGCTAACATGGACTTTCTTTTGGATTAGCTTGAAATCTAGCACACAAGCACACAATGAACTGAATGTCAGGTCTAGAAGTGGTGAGATAGAGTAGAGAACCAATCATACCTCTGTATGTGTTTGGGTCTACTGACCTACCAAGTGAGTCTTCTTCTAGTTTAGCATTAATTGCAATGGGTGTGCTTGAATGCTTGAGGTTCTGGAAGTCAAACCTTTTCAGAAGTTCTTTGACATATTGGTTTGACTTATGAAGATCCCCTCACTGGTTTGGTTAACCTGCACATGGAGATTCTTGAGTACTCCTTAGGGTGGACTGCACATTGGATCATATTCATGGCACTATAGGTCAGGGTAGCCCTTCTAATCTGTTCCCTGGTCCAGGTTTCTTCCTCTCCCTGGTTCTCATAAGGACCTACCTCACTACTTTCCAGATTTCATAGTTTTGGGCTCTAAGGAAGACATGCATTCTATTCTACCAATAGGAGTAGTTAGTCCCATTGAAGAATGGTGGCCTATTAATGGAATGACCCTCAGCTATGAATCCTCTGGAATCCATTGAATCAATTGATGGTGCAATGAAGGAAACACTTAGCAAGCAAGCAAGTAAAACACACAAAACAAACAGAAAGCACTCAGATCAGATCAGATATAACCCACTCTGATACCACATTGTAGGATCGAAAATAGGTTGGACAAGATCTAGAGGGGGGGGGGGTTGAATACATCTAGGCCAAAAACTGCGGAAGCTTAGTCAATTTAAATCAATGCTTTGAATCAGAGGCAAATGGAAAGAGCACTTTACAGATCTGATGAGTGATTGTGTGATTAGAGTGTGAGATCAAGTTGATTAGAAGTGAATTCAAAAAACCCTATGCATACATCTAGCGCAAAGTGAATTTGAATCACAAACAAACCACTGCACAAAGATTTTTAGGTGGTTCGGAAATCACACCATGTGACTCCTACATCCACCCCTCACACTGTGAGGATTCACTACACAACTTGGATACACAACACACTGGAGGCTGACAACTCCAACACACAGAGTTCTACAACTCACACAACCTCTAGAGCAAGACTACTCTAGACACCTGAGAACAAATGCTCAACCACAACTGAGTACAACGACTCAACACTGAGCACACGGCTGTGACGGCCCTCATTATATCGGTACGGTCATACCGACCCACGTCGATATAACGAGTGCTGCCAGCCACAGTGGGACATTTACCCAACGATACAAACAGTTGAGATACACGCGAATATACATAACAGAGTAGCGGAAGTAAAAGAGAACTATCTCATTCATTCATCATCCACATTAGACATACATGCAGTTCAAATTTGCAAAAAGGGAACTAAAGTTCTCAAATTTAACTGCTGAAATTAAATACAAAAGTCCACATAATACATTCTTCCCATATAACTCTAATACAAAGCTCCAAGTACATACTATGAAGACTACAACACAAAAGGGGTGCACGACTCCACAAGCTAAACTCCGCGCTCGGAGTCTGTCTCCACTGTCTCCTCCACGAAGGTCTCGTCACCGTCTAAACCTGTACGCCGAAGCAAGAGTGAGTCTTAAAGACTCAGCAAGTAACACTATACATGAATACACGTACAAGTCCTAGTGGTTTCTACAAGCACATACAATTAGCAACACATAGCATGCTCGTCCATTTAAGTTTCAACCTATCATGAAGGTTCTACAAATTTACTCATAGCACATGCTTTCAGATTTCAAAATATAACACTCACCTATCACATGGTCTCTAATCCATTCACTTATAAATTTTAACCTTATAAAGCATCAAACATGAGAGTTATCAAATGGATAATTTACATACATGAACGGGAAACTAGTTAGCATGGATTTCACATGTTTTTAAGTACCTACATAACTTTTCACATACTTTAGGTTGCTGATTTCACATGGTTCAAGGACTATAAACCTACACATGAAGGCTACACGTTGCTAAAACATAATCTATGAACAATCCATCATGCCACTTGCACACATATTCATTAATTGTTCCAATCATGGATTCTAAACACTTTGCACACATAAACATGGAATTGCTAACATGCATTTGCTGATTCATATGGTTTCAGATTTAGTCTCACATGATCTCAATACACATTTTACACATCTAAAATTTCACATTTTCTTTTTACACACTTTCCTCTTTTCACATGGTTACACTTGCACATACACATTCACATATCACTTCACATTTACACATGGTCACATACACTTTACACATTACACTTTACACATATTTTAGTGCCGTGACACATAGTCCAAACCACCAAAGAAGGACACATTCACATCACATAACACATAGACACCATCTAGGCAATGCAATGGTGACTCTTGGACTGCGCAGACCGGGAGAACAAGTCTCCACCCTAACCAGTGGTACTTGTCCACCTCCAGGATTTCCCCCTAATGCCCTTAGGGTCACTTAACACAATGAACTTTCTCAGGGGACTTTTCCCTGATACAGTTCCACTGCCTTCTCGGAAGCAGTATCACATTGGCACAATTTACACTTTTACACCTTTAACGTTTTACACATAGTTTTTACACTTTACACTTCCCATCACATTCGCTTCCTCACTCACATGAACACCTCTGTTTTTACTAACATGGTACTACAGAGTTTTCAAAATTCAATACATGGTAAACACACCAATCATGCTGTTTTAAACAAAATTCTAATCACATTGCGATCATATGTACGAATTATTCACATTTCACATGAAAACCCATAACTCTCTATTTACAGGTCCAATTGATCTGAAATTTTAACCACATGCTGTTTTCGGGCTCATGATCATACCCTCCATTTTCAGATTTTTCTGAGCTAAATAGGATTTACAGAAATTCAAACACCTAATTAGCATGTTATTCACAATTTACGCCATCATGGAATTTACGCATCATGCAACTTGTCACTTACTGATTAAACATAAGCTACCAATGTATACACATGAATTTAGAGTACAGAATTCCCTAATTCATACATCTATAAATCGTTTACCACAACCATTTTCACATGCTTTCATATTACCGTATCAAACTTATTAGCAATTTCACAAGCATGCATAATTTCCAACATTTCAGAACACACATACATGCCCCACAATTCTTCATGAATAGACTGAAAACAAGTCATTTAACTAATCCTAATCATGGAACATGGATTTGCAAAGTTGCCTACAAATTATGCTCACAAGTATGAAGACATCATTACCCCACATTCACCATCACACCACATTCATTCACAACCACAATACACCATATACCTAGTGTATAAGATATACAATATATCCTAATCGCATGAAACATACCGAAATTAGTGTACAAGAGGGACGGAACAGCTCACTGTTCTGTCCTGAAGAACTAGGCGGCGGTCTCTGGCCGCTGACTCAGAGTCAGCGGCATGATCGATGGACGCCAAGGAAGAACTGGGCGTCCAGGGATCCTGCCGTCTACTCAGGTCTGTGCAGAAAACACAGACCCGAGCTCCAAAACTTGGGTGAAATGGAGGGTCTAGGACTCGAGATAAATTCCATAAAAATAATAGAAACTCCTAGACTCATACGGGGACATCAATGACAGGTTACTTGCCTTTGGAAAAACTCCTAAAGGGATCAAGATGGTTGGAGAAGCTCTCCTTGGGCAGTCCCAAGAAGTTGCAGAAGCACCTCCAAAAACGCCTTCCTCCGGGCTCCTGGATGATCACCACGCCGAGGGGATGATGGGGAAGCCTTCTCCTTGGCTTCAGCTCCCTCCTTGATGCAGTAGATCTTCCAAAACAAACTCCAAGGGTCGGATTTTAGGGTTCAAACTTGGGTTTTTCTCTCACAGAGCTCTAGGGTTTTTCCTTCTCACTTCTCTCCTCTTGCAAGAGTGAAGGGAAAGAGTGGGGAGAGACCATTTCGGGTTCAGGGTGTAGGAGAGACCCTCACCCACTCACCATACCGATTAGACATGTTCAGAGCCGTTGGGGGACATCCCCCAATGGTTGCCATGCCTTGCTTCAGAAGATAGCAGCTCTGCTGCGCATGCAGGTCAGAGAGGTTGGCGTCCAGATCGCTGGACGCCGGAGCTAGTGCTGGCGTCCATGTCTGGACGCTGACACTGGCTCAACGGCCTGGGCTTGACGCCAAGGTGGCCTTCGGCCAGAACCCTAATTATGCAGAAAACCATGCATACTAAGCTTCTATATATGCATATGTACAGGTATTACATTCACACTATCACCATGCAATACATGCATTATTTACATTTAATATAAACACATGTACACGTAATTATACTACTTTGATACCTACGTAAATACGTACATAAATACACAAGCACAATCATACACATGTAAATACGAAAAAATACGACGGAAATTCGAGGGTCTTACACCCTCTCCCCCTTAAAGAAAACTTCGTCCTCGAAGTTAGAACGACACTACTCAAACAAAAGGGGATACTTCTTCTTCATCGCATCCTCAAGCTCCCACGTAGCCTCCTCACGTGAGAAGTTCCGCCATAGAACTTTCACCGACGCAATACTCTTGTTCCGGAGATGCTGCACCTTCCGGTCAAGAATGGCCACGGGTTGCTCGACATACGAAAGATCTGGCTGGATCTCCACTGGCTCATGACTAATCACATGAGACGGATCTCGGACATACTTCCTGAGCATAGATACGTGGAATACCGGGTGAACGCTAGCCAAAGCTGGGGGTAAAGCTAGCTCGTACGCCACGTTGCCCAAACGTCTGAGAATCTCATATGGGCCAATGAACCTAGGGCTTAGCTTGCTATGCCTGCCAAATCTGACAACTCCACGAGTAGGCGATATCTTCAAGAAGACATGATCGCCAACCTCGAACTCCAAATCCTTTCTTCTGTTGTCGGCATAACTCTTCTGCCTATCCTGTGCCGCAACAAGCCTTTTCCTGATAAGCTGAATTTTATCCGAAGTTTCCTGAACCAACTCCGGTCCGATCAACTGCCTATCACCAGTCTCCTCCCAACATAGCGGAGATCTGCAGGGCCTACCATACAACGCCTCGAATGGAGCCATTCCAATACTAGCATGAAAGCTGTTGTTGTATGCGAACTCCACAAGAGGTAAATGACGCTCCCAATCATCCTTCCAATCCAGAACACACGCTCTCAACATATCCTCGAGCGTCTGGATAGTCCTCTCGGACTGTCCATCGGTCTGGGGATGAAACGCCGAACTGAGCTTAAGCTCCGAACCTAACGCATCCTGAAGACCCTTCCACAACCTCGAAGTAAATCTCGGATCTCGATCCGAAATGATCGACTTCGGCACACCATGCAACCTAATGATACCACTAACATACAATCTAGCTAAGCTCTCTACTGACTGCTTCTTCTTCATAGGCAAGAAATGAGCAGTCTTCGAGAATCTATCTACAACTACCCAAATCGAGTCATTGCCCCTCCTAGATCGAGGCAAACCCGATACGAAATCCATAGTGACAGCTTCCCACTTCCATACGGGGATATCCAACCTCTGCATAAGGCCGGATGGTCGCTGCCGCTCGGCTTTCACCTGCTGACATACTAGACATCTAGACACATAATCCGCAACATCCTTCTTCATGCCGGACCACCAAAATGATCTCTTCAAATCCTGATACATCTTAGTGTTACCCGGATGAATAGAAAATCGCGATCTATGAGCCTCCGCTAACACATGCTCACGGACATCCACTACATCGGGGACACAAACACGATGCTGAAATCTAATCACACCGTCCTCATCACGAGCAATGCCCGCCTTACCCACTAACTCTAACAATCTAGGATCGGCTTTCTGCTGCTCAATCACCTCATCCAAGACCGAGGATCTAAGGGATAGCTGAGCTACAAAAGCCTGACACAACGATGGCTCTAACTCGGTCATAGAGCACGCTGCATCCTCCAACATCTTCCAATCCTGCTGGAGCGAAGACCTCTTCCTACTAAGAGCATCCGCTACGACGTTCGCCTTTCCAGGATGATACTGAAGGTCGAAGTCATAGTCCTTCAAGAACTCAATCCATCTTCTCTGCCTCAGGTTTAATTCCTTTTGGGAGAAAAGATACCTCAAGCTCTTGTGGTCGGTAAACACCTCAAATCTGACACCATAAAGATAGTGCCTCCAGATCTTTAGTGCATGAACCACAGCTGCTAGCTCTAAATCATGAGTCGGATAGTTCCTCTCATGCTCCTTCAACTGACGAGAAGCATAAGCCTACTACCCTCTCTTGCTGCATGAGCACACAGCCTAACCCAATCCGAGATGCATCCGTATAAATGGCAAAGCCCTCTAGACCACTAGGCAATACCAATACCGGAGCAGAAGTAAGCTTAGCCTTCAATAGCTGAAAGCTGCGCTCACATGCCTCAGACCATACAAACTTCTCACCCTTTCTGGTCAGCTTTGTCATAGGGGCGGCGATGGATGAGAAACCCTCAATGAATCGCCGATAATAACCAGCTAACCCAAGGAAACTACGAATCTCCGAAGGGGTCCTGGGAACATCCCAATCCATAACTGCCTGGACCTTTGCTGGATCAACAGCTACACCAGCGCCGGAGATAACATGCCCGAGAAATGAACCTCGCGCAACCAGAACTCGCACTTGCTGAACTTTTCATACAGCTTGTGCTCACGGAGAACCTCTAAGACTAACCTCAAATGCTGACGATGTGTGGCCTCATCCGGAGAATAGACCAACACGTCATCAATAAACACAACAACAAAGCTATCTAGATACGGACTGAACACCCGGTTCATGAGATCCATGAACGCTGCAGGGGCGTTGGTCAATCCGAAGGGAAGAACCAAAAACTCATAATGTCCATAACGGGTTCTAAATGCCGTCTTGGACACATCCTCACTCCTAATCCTCAACTGATGATAACCAGATCGCAAGTCAATCTTGGAAAAGACTGATGCCTCTCGCAACTGGTCAAACAGATCATCAATCCGAGGTAAGGGATACCTGTTCTTCACAGTCACCTGGTTTAGCTTCCTATAATCAATGCACAACCGAAGTGACCCGTCTTTCTTCTTGACGAATAATACAGGTGCGCCCCAAGGGGAAACGCTAGGGCGAATAAATCCCTTATCAAGCAATTCTTGCAATTGCTTCCTCAACTCGGCTAATTCTGCAGGGGCCATCCGATATGGGGCCTTCGAGATAGGAGAGGTGCCTGGAAGCAACTCTACAGTGAACTCTATCTCCCTATCCGGTGGCAATCCAGACAAGTCATCGGGAAAGACATCTGGAAAGTCCTGCACCACATCGATCTCTGCAAGAGTCAGTGACGAACCAGCATCGGGTACTAGCATAACGCTGGCAAGAAATGCGTCACACCCTTGTTCACCATGCGCATCGCCTTCATGGCAGAGATAACTAACTTTCCCGCTAAGTTCTTTGGCAAGGGATGAGAGAACTCGTCCTCGCCAGGAATGCGGAAAACAATCCTCTTCTTACGACAATCCACTAACGCATAGTGCTCCTCTAGCCAATCCAGACCAAGGATGCAATCATAGTCCTTCATCTTTAGCAAGAAGAAACACCCATCTAGGAATCTATCCTCAATGCACACAGGTAACGACGGAATGCACTTCCTAGTCGATACCGTACCCGCAGGGGTGTGCACAGACAAAGGAACCTCTAACTCCTCAGACTCTATGCCTGACTCTAGGGCTAACTGCCTAGCAAACCGCTCGGAAATGAACGAGTGAGTAGCACCCGTATCAAACAAAACCCGAGCGTGCACACCGAAAAGTAGAACTGTACCTTCGGTGACATGCTCCGCCTGCTCGGCGTCCTCACGAGCTAACGCAAACACTCGAGCCGGGGCTCGAGGCCTTCCTGGTCGTCCTGTAGCTGGCGCGGCTGCCGCTACTGCTGGTACTGGCGCTCCACGCTGAGCTCCCTGCTGAAGCCTTGGGCAATCCTTGATCTTGTGGTCGCTGCTCCCACACTTTAGGCATCTACCCGCTACTAGCCAACACTCCGAACCTCCATGGGTCTTCCCACAATGGGGACACTCCTTCTTCGCACCGGGGGAACGTACAGAGGGTACCTGATAGTTGCTGACTGCCACTTGTTTCTGCGGTGTCTGGTACACCGTCTTCTTCTTATCTTGCCGCTGGAATGTCGCTGCCGGCCTCTTCTGCGACGCCTTCTTCTCCTCTAGATACTGCTCCATTTCTCCTTCCTGTCTGCAGGCTGCGCTGAGGGCCTCGTCTAGCGTGCGGTGGTCGAACGCCACGAGCCTCGTCCTCAGTGATGGTTTGAGACCCATCACGAACTTCTTGGTCTTCCTGCGCTCATCCTCTACTATGTGCGGTGCATATTTAGAGAGTTCAGAAAACCTTGCCTCGTATTCCAGGACGGTCATTGATCCTTGCGTTAGGGAAAGGAACTCTTGCTCCATCTTGTCCTGGATGTGCTCGGGGACGAACTTGGCTCGGAAGAGCCTCACGAACGCGTCCCACGCCACGACTACTGCTCCGTCCTCAAAACGCGTACGCAGTAGGGAGGACCACCATACATCCGCTCTCTCCTGCAACACGCCTTCATAAGCACCAGCTAACAAATTCTAACTTTTTAACAATCAACATTCAAGCTTAAACTAAAGCATACCTGTAGCATGTAGGTGGCTAAGGTCACCTTGTCCTCGTCAGGACACCTGATAGCTCGGAAGATTTTCTCGGTCTCCCTCATCCAGCTTTCTGCCTAAGCGGATCACTCTCCCCCTTAAAAGAGGGTGGGGTCATCCTCTTGAATCGCTCCATGATGGAGGTCCACCATGGTCCTGAGCTGGGGCCTGAGCCTGCTACATTAAACAACAAGCAATATACAATAAACACCATATCATACAACTCAAATAGTAGACTACTTAGTTGTTTTATTAATTTACCTGGGCCTCCAACTGGGCCTGGAGTGCTGCCTGAGTGTGTGCCTGGGTCTGCATGGCTTGCACCAGACCTTGCATGAACACTCCATAATCCACTGGCGGCGGTGGGGGAAGCACAGGGCCTCGCGGTGCTGGGGCCTGTTGCTCCGCCTGATCATCATGCCTCTGCTCGTCGTCGCGAGCTGGCGCACCTCCTCGTCGTCCACGGGAAGCCATGGCTGTCATAAAATTTCAGCCACCATTAGAGCTAGGTTACTAAGTTCTCTAACCATTTTCTTATCTATTTTTCACTTCTTATTAATGGTTTCTACACATGTGGACATACTTAGCATGCAATGGGGATGATGACTTAGTTATATTCATGTGCAATCTCAACTGGTCGCTCTGATACCAATCTCTGTGACGGCCCTCATTATATCGGTACGGTCATACCGACCCACGTCGATATAACGAGTGCTGCCAGCCACAGTGGGACATTTACCCAACGATACAAACAGTTGAGATACACGCGAATATACATAACAGAGTAGCGGAAGTAAAAGAGAACTATCTCCATTCATTCATCATCCACATTAGACATACATGCAGTTCAAAATTTGCAAAAAGGGAACTAAAGTTCTCATAAATTAAACTACTGAAATAGAAATACAAAATGTCCACATAATACATTCCTTCCATATACTCTAATACAAGGTTCCAAGTACATACTATGAAGACTACAACAAAAAGGGGTGCACGACTCCACAAGCTAAACTCCGCGCTCGGAGTCTGTCTCCACTGTCTCCTCCACGAAGGTCTCGTCACCGTCTAAACCTGTACGCCGAAGCAAGAGTGAGTCTTAAAGACTCAGCAAGTAACACTATACATGATATACACGTACAAGTCCTAGTGGTTTCTACAAGCACATACAATTAGCAACACATAGCATGCTCGTCCATTTAAGTTTCAACCTATCATGAAGGTTCTACAATTTTACTCATAGCACATGCTTTCAGATTTCAAAATATAACACTCACCTATCACATGGTCTCTAATCCATTCACTTATAAATTTTAACCTTATAAAGCATCAAACGTGAGAATCATCAATATGGATAATTTACATACATGAACGGGGAAACATAGTTAGCATGGATTTCACATGTTCTTAAGTACCTACATAACTTTTCACATACTTTAGGTTGCTGATTTCACATGGTTCAAGGACTATAAACCTACACATGAAGGCTACACGTTGCTTAAAACATAATCTATGAACAATCCATCATGCCACTTTTGCACACATATTCATTAATTGTTCCAAATCATGGATTCTAAACACTTTGCACACATAAACATGGAATTGCTAACATGCATTTGCTGAATTCATATGGTTTCAGATTTAGTCTCACATGATCTCAATACACATTTTACACATCTAAAATTTCACATTTTCTTTTTACACACTTTCCTCTTTTCACATGGTTACACTTGCACATACACATTCACATATCACTTCACATTTACACATGGTCACATACACTTTACACATTACACTTTACACATATTTTAGTGCCGTGACACATAGTCCAAACCACCAAAGAAGGACACATTCACATCACATAACACATAGACACCATCTAGGCAATGCAATGGTGACTCTTGGACTGCGCAGACCGGGAGAACAAGTCTCCACCCTAACCAGTGGTACTTGTCCACCTCCAGGATTTCCCCCTAATGCCCTTAGGGTCACTTAACACAATGAACTTTCTCACGGGGACTTTTCCCTGATACAGCTCCACTGCCTTCTCGGAAGCAGTATCACATTGGCACAATTTACACTTTTACACCTTTAACGTTTTACACATAGTTTTTACACTTTACACTTCCCATCACATTCACTTCCTCACTCACATGAACACCTCTGTTTTTACTAACATGGTACTACAGAGTTTTCAAATTCAATACATGGTAAACACACCAATCATGCTGTTTTAAACAAAATTCTAATCACATTGCGATCATATGTACGAATTATTCACATTTCACATGAAAACCCATAACTCTCTATTTACAGGTCCAATTGATCTGAAATTTTAACCACATGCTGTTTTCGGGCTCATGATCATACCCTCAATTTTTCAGATTTTTCTGAGCTAAATAGGATTTACAGAAATTCAAACACCTAATTAGCATGTTATTCACAATTTACGCCAACATGGAATTTACGCATCATGCAACTTGTCACTTACTGATTAAACATAAGCTACCAATGTATACACATGAATTTAGAGTACAGAATTCCCTAATTCATACATCTATAAATCGTTTACCACAACCATTTTCACATGCTTTCATATTACCGTATCAAACTTATTAGCAATTTCACAAGCATGCATAATTTCCAACATTACAGAACACACATACATGCCCCACAATTCTTCATGAATAGACTGAAAACAAGTCATTTAACTAATCCTAATCATGGAACATGGGTTTGCAAAGTTGCCTACAAATTATGCTCACAAGTATGAAGACATCATTACCCCACATTCACCATCACACCACATTCATTCACAACCACAATACACCATATACCTAGTGTATAAGATATACAATATATCCTAATCGCATGAAACATACCGAAATTAGTGTACAAGAGGGACGGAACAGCTCACTGTTCTGTCCTGAAGAACTAGGCGGCGGTCTCTGGCCGCTGACTCAGAGTCAGCGGCATGATCGATGGACGCCAAGGAAGAACTGGGCGTCCAGGGACCTGCCGTCTACTCAGGTCTGTGCAGAAACACAGACCCGAGCTCCAAAACTTGGGTGAAATGGAGGGTCTAGGACTCGAGATAAATTCCATAAAAATAATAGAAACATCCTAGACTCATACGGGGACATCAATGACAGGTTACTTGCCTTTGGAAAAACTCCTAAAGGGATCAAGATGGTTGGAGAAGCTCTCCTTGGGCAGTCCCAAGAAGTTGCAGAAGCACCTCCAAAAACGCCTTCCTCCGGGCTCCTGGATGATCACCACGCCGAGGGGATGATGGGGAAGCCTTCTCCTTGGCTTCAGCTCCCTCCTTGATGCAGTAGATCTTCCAAAACAAACTCCAAGGGTCGGATTTTAGGGTTCAAACTTGGGTTTTTCTCTCACAGAGCTCTAGGGTTTTTCCTTCTCACTTCTCTCCTCTTGCAAGAGTGAAGGGAAAGAGTGGGGAGAGACCATTTCGGGTTCAGGGTGTAGGAGAGACCCTCACCCACTCACCATACCGATTAGACATGTTCAGAGCCGTTGGGGACATCCCCCAATGGTTGCCATGCCTTGCTTCAGAAGATAGCAGCTCTGCTGCGCATGCAGGTCAGAGAGGTTGGCGTCCAGATCGCTGGACGCCGGAGCTAGTGCTGGCGTCCATGTCTGGACGCTGACACTGGCTCAACGGCCTGGGCTTGACGCCAAGGTGGCCTTCGGCCAGAACCCTACTTATGCAGAAAACCATGCATACTAAGCTTCTATATATGCCATATGTACAAGGTATTACATTCACACTATCACCATGCAATACTTGCATTATTTACATTTAATATAAACACATGTACACGTAATTATACTACTTTGATACCTACGTAAATACGTACATAAATACACAAGCACAATCATACACATGTAAATACGAAAAATACGACGGAAATTCGAGGGTCTTACACAGGCTCACAAACAACTTGCTAGAACAAAAACACAAAGATCCAGATCCTCTAGCAATGATCTGATCTATAAAAGTTCATTTAATAAGATTGATGCAACAGTTCATGAACAATCTCAAGAATGACTTTGAAGAAACAAGGGGAAATGAGGAATTGAGTGTAAGATCCTTGTTCTTCAAGTATACTCCCTTGTAGAGGCTGAATTGTGAAGAAGCTTGATCCATTGAAGTTTGTGGCCGATGCTCTGCAACTTGTGCTTTTGGATCTTCCTTGAAATCTTCACAATTGGCTGCTTCTACTTGATCTGCACCCTGGGAAGTGATCTCACTGCTTCATCATGGATCAATCTTCACTTATTGTGCTTGGAGAAGTGGGAATTGGGTTGAAGAAGCACACGAGGAGCAAGATCGGGGAGGAGAAAACTTCTTGCCGCCAAACCGACTTTTGGAAGGCTCTTGGAAGTTCCCTTTTTGTTGGATGGCCAATTTGAGGGTATTTATAGCCCAATGTGTCCAAAATTACCCTTGGGGGTCGTGGGCACATGATCCAAGGCCGATCCACATGATCCCTAGAGTGCCACGTGTCCAGATGTGACTTAAGGTAAAATAGTTTCCGGAGTGTGTCGACCTGCCCATGGGGTGTGTCGACGCACTGTCCCAAACTGGCACAAAAGGTTCTCTGGGAAGGGTCTCTAGTGTCGATACTATTTCAGGTTGTGTCGACACACTGTCCATAACTGACAAATAGGTCTTCTGGGAATTGGATCTAGTGTCGACACCATTTGATCTTGTGTCGACACACTATCCAGACCTGTTGACTGGGTTCTCTGGGAGCTGGGTCTATTTTCGACACTACTTGATCCTGTGTCGACACCACTTGAACATTTCTTCTTCATGTTGCCTTGGGTTTGAAGCATTGTGTCGACACCAGTAGGGGGTGTGTCGACACTACCCTTGCAAGAAGTGTATGTCCCTGAGAAATAAACACATAAATCATTAGTCCAATGTATTATCATGAATATAAATGATAAATGTGTTTGGAAACATGCTTTTTTAATATTGTTTTTACATGTGTGATGTATTTAACATTTTACACTTATTTATGGATTAAATTCACAACTTGTCATCATCAAAATTATGAGGGGAAATGTATAAAGTTCACACTCAACCCAACAACTCCGAATCTTCGATGGTGTCCTTGGCGTCTCCCACTCCAACATTGCCTGGACCTTTGCCGGATCCAGCACCTGAGATAACATGCCCAAGGAAATGTACTTCACGCATCCAAAAATCGCACTTGCTGAACTTGGCATACAACTTGTGCTCTCGGAGAACCTCCAGAACACCCTCAAATGCTCACGGTGTGTAGCCTCATCAGGAGAATAGACTAACACATCATCAATGAACACCACTACAAAGCTATCCAGATGTGGTCTAAACACCCTGTTCATGAGATCCATGAACGCTGCAGGGACATTGGTCAAACCAATGGAAGCACAAGAAACTCATAATGCGCATAACGAGTCCTGAAAGCTGTCTTGGACACATCCTCACTCTTAATCCTCAACTGATGATAACTGGACTACAGATCAATCTTAGAGAACATCGATGCATTCTGCAGCTGATCAAATAAATCATCTATCGGAGGCAAAGGATACCTGTTCTTCACGGTCACCTATTTGAGCTTCCTGTAATCAATGCACAACCTGAGGGAACCATCCATCTTCTTCACGAATAATACAGGTGCGCCCCATGGTGACACACTGGGGCATATGAATCCTTTGCCCAGCAAATCCTGCAATTGCTTCCTCAGCTCTGCTAACTCCGCAGGTGCCATCCGATATGGAGTCTTAGAGATAGGAGAGGTGCCATGAAGAAACTCTATAGTGAACTCTATCTCCCTAGCCAGTGGCAATCTAGACAAATCATCAGGAAACATGTCTGGAAACCCTTGCACTACCTCAATCTCCTCAAGGGTCGGTGACTGATCAGCCTTTGGCACTAAGACCACGCTAGCAAGAAATGCATCACAACCCTTGTTCACCATCCTCATCATCTTCATGGCGGAGATCACAAACCTTCCCGCTAAGCTCATTGGCAACGGATGTGAAATCTCATCCTCACTAGAAATACAGAAAGTAATCTTCTTCCCTCTATAATCCACCAAGGCATAGTGCTCCTCAAGCCAATCCAGACCTAGAATGACATCATAGTCCTTCATCTTGAGCAAATAGAAGCACCCAACTAAGCCTCGGTCCTCAATACACACAGCTAAAGACGTAAAACACTTCCTAGTGGATACCGTACCTGTTGGTGTGTGCACATATAAAGGGACTTCTAACTCTTCAGCCTCCACTCCTGACTCTGCCACTAATTGCTTGGCAAAACGCTAGCAAACGAACGAGTGTGTGGCACCCGTATCAAACCAAACCCGAGCATGCACACCCATGAATAAGACCGCACCTTCTGTGACGTTCTCATCCTGCTCTACATCCTCTCGTGCTAGAGCAAACACTCGAGCTTGGGCTTGAGGCCTTCCTAGTCTCCCTGTCACTGGCGCTGCTGCCGCTACCGCTGCTAGGGCTGGCGCTCCACACTGACACCCTGTTGAAGTCTATGGTAACCCCAGATCTGGTGCTTGTTGCTGCCACACTTGAGACACTTCCCTACCAACATCCAAAACTCAGTGCCTCCATGTGCTCTTCCGCAGTGAGGACACATCTTCTTATCGCTGGGCCTGAAGCTGGGGGATTGCGGTGTAACTGCCTGCTGACTCGATGCCGCTGGATGCTACGGTGACTGGTACACAACCTTCTTCCTGTCCTGCCTATTGAAAGGTGGCGTGGACCTCTTCTGCGATGGCTTCTTCTCCTCGAGATACTGATCCATGTCGCTCTCCTGCCTACATGCTGCACTGAGAGCCTCGTCCAAGGTGCAGTTGTCAAGTGCCACAAGCCTCGACCTCAGTGATGGCTTAAGCCCCATCATGAACTTCTTTGCTTTTCTGCGCTCATCAGCATTTATATGGGAGCATATTTGGACAGTTCGAAAAACCTGGCCTCATACTCTAAAACCATCATGGAGCCCTGAGTGAGAGAAAGAAACTCCTACACCATCTTGTCCTGGATGTGCCCAGGGATGAACATGGCCTGAAAAACTCTTGTAAACTCGGCCCGAGTCACCTCAATCGCGCCATCCTCATACCTGGTACGTTGTATAGAGGCCCACCACACATCGGCTCTCTCCTGTAAAACACAACCCATAACCACCAATCTAGACGAAACCCAAACTTAACACAAGTTCATAAATATATTTTAAGTACCTGTAGCATGTAGGTGGCCAAGCTAACTTTATCTTCCTCTGCACACCTGATGGCTCATAAGATCTTCTCTACTTCCCTCATCAAGCTCTGCACTAAGAGGGGCTGACTCTCCCCTTTAAAGGAAGGCGAAGCCATCATCTTGAACCTCTCCATGATGGATAAACCACCATGGCCATGCTCTTGGGGAACTAGAGCTGGAGCCTGAGCCTGAGACAACAAGCAATATATAAGCAACATAACAATCATGCATTTAACAAGACAGGCTACTCCTATTAAACAATTCTAACCTGAGCCTACAGCTGAGCCTGCAGTGCCGCTTGAGTGTGCGCCTGAGTCTGCATTGCTTGAACCAGGCCTTTCATGAACACGCCATAATCCATAGGTGGTGGTGGAGGAAGTACAGTAGGACAACGGGGTGCTGGGGCCTGCTGCCCACCCCTCTCCACACGCCTCTGCTCATCCTCCCTAGCCTAAGTACCGTGCCTACCACGGCTGACCATAGCCTGAAAAACAATTAATCTAGTTAGAAACTAAGTTATTTAATCCTAACCATTTTCCTAACTATCTTTCATTCATTATTAGTTATTTTCCACAATATGGACTATTCTATATAAACTTTGCAATATTGTGAAATGATGGTTTATTCATCTACAATCTCAACCTTGGTCTCTGATACCAATCTCTGGAACGACCCTCTTTATGCCGCTATGATTATATCAATCCACGTCAGTACAAAGGGTGCTGTCACAGTGGGACATTTACCCAACACTAAACAATAGTTGAGACGTACATGAATAACAAGGAAAGTACAACGAAATAAAATGTAACTCTTATTCCATCATCTTTCACATATTCCACAATCTATATAGCAATGCAAAGAAATAACAAATGTCCACATTATACATGTCCAAATGAAATACATTCTCCATAATCATGGTATACACACTATGAAACAAGGTAAACTAAGCAACGATCTCCACAAAAGCAGCTACTCCTTACGCTCGGAGTTGCTCCTCACTAAGTCCTCCTCATGTATGGGGATTCCTATCTCACCTGTATGTTAAAGCAAGTATGAGTCCTTCAACAAGACCCAGTAAGAAACCTAAAGATAGCATCCTTACACATATCACATGCACATACTAATCTAATTAACAATAAGGTAAACCTATGGCACATGCTTCATATTAATTAAGCAAATACATAAAACAACCTATGACATGCTTGTTATACATGACGAATAACATGATTCATGGTTTCAACTTCTATTCATATCATTTCACAATTATACACCATTTAATCATGGGAATATGTACATGGTAAATAGCAAACCTAGCATGATATCTAATCATTTTCACCTGCATTCATAACACTTATTCACACATTTAGCTTGCTGTTTTAATATAAAATTTACACATTCACATGGCATCACATCTCTTCACATGCTAACACATTCACATTACACTATCACATGCTCATATTTCACATTTGCACAATTCACAAATTCACATTTCACATATTCACACTTTTTACACTTAATTGTCGTGACACATAGTCCTAACCGCCATAAAGAAGGACACACATACCCGTCACCTAGGCAACGCAGTGACGAATCTTGGTTAATTGCCCAGAAGCGAGAGAAGCTCTCTCCACCCTAACCAGTGGTACTTGTCCACCTCTAGGATTTCATTCTAATGCCTATAGAATATCACATACACATTGAGCCTTCCCATAGGGACTCTACTGCAGTATGGCTCCACAGCCTTCTATGGTAGCAGTGTCAATATCGGCACACTTTACACATTATCACTTTATCAAATGGTTTACATTATTTGCATGCACTATTTAACTCATTTACATGCATCGTTTAACTCATTCACATGCTTCAGTTTACAAAATATAACATTACTATTTGACAGTGGTAATTACATCATAATAGAGTCCTATCATGCTACTAAACAATGAACTTTCACATGATTTAAATCAACATACTCAATATGGTCTAATTACCCTTGTTAAAAGCAACTATATCCATGAGTGTCAGAACAATGTCAAATTTTTATCACATACCTCTTATAGATAGTATGTCACATGTCCAATTTTTCAGATTTTTCAGAATTGTAAAACTATTTTAACACTTTAAACAGATTTCATGTAGAATTATCAAGAATTTCAGTTTAGCACGGTTCACAGTAAAACAGTCGTACCTAATAGTTCTAAAACTTGAAACCAGAAATCATAAGGTGATGGAAAATTTCTAAAATCCTAACCTACAACAATTCCATTTATTCAAAATTTAACATAGTAAAATCATGCTCGTTTCCGTAATACAAAATTATATTAAATAAAACTATAAACAAAAATTCGACATACCCTCATGATATGATCTACTGACCATACCTGACCAAACATAAAATTCACAGCATATACACACAACTAGAAGATCAAAATTCATCATATAGTCATGATACTTGAGGTTTTATGAAAAACAAAAGAACTCGGCGTCAAGGGTCTTGCCGCCAACATGGGTTAACAACACACGATGTTGCCGCCAACTCAAGATCTTGACGGCAGCAATCTTGCCGTCAAGTTCCTATCTGCAGAAAGTGCAGACTGAACTCGAAAAATAGTGATAATTGGGGGTTCTAGGACACGAGATAAAATCCAGAAAATTCCTGAGACCTAAAGGACATGTGTGGGGATGAGACCCCTTGATTACTTGCCTGAAATAAAATCTTTAAGGGTTTAATTTGGTCAAAGATGCCCTCCTTGGCCAAGCCAAGAAGGTGAGGTTTCTCCTCCAAGATCCGGTCTTCTTGCTGATGTAGATCGATCACAAGAGTCGGGGATGATTCCTCAATCCAAGGTGCACTGCCCAGTCGTAGAAGATCGCTAGATGAGGCTCAAAATCACCGGATGAAGCTTGCGCAACAACTAGTTTTTCTCACCCAAAACCCTAGGTATTCCTTTGAGCGAAAAGACCTATTCTGAACGAAAGCTAGGTGTTTTATAGGGCTAATGGGTTTTGGATATGCGTAGATTAGTTTTCCTACCGTTGGAGGTGGGTTTCCTAATCAAGAACGCGAGAAACGTAGCCGTTTCCAGATCTAGAATCATAGCAGAAATGGAGAAGTAAACGGCCACATTGTTGCCGTTTATAGGAAGTTAGCATCCATCAATCTAGATGTCAACATGAAGTCAACGGTACACTGGTCGCCGTCAACCTTCCCTTAACGTCAATTGATGTTGACTTTAACAGGGATTTCGGGCAGAAACACAGAAATGTCTATAAACATACATACACACATTAACACATAAAATATGTACAACATTATTTAAATACAATATGCACAATTAATAAATATAATATGTACAAAAATAAACATGTATATACATATGCACATAAGTAATAAATAAACATACTATTTACAACAATTATCATATGCATATATATAAACATAACATGAACAAAGTTTGAGGGCCTTACAACGCTTATCGAGGTTGTTGTCCAGACGAGGGCTTTACCTTCTATTGTGTAGTTTAGTGACGTGCTCCTAGTGTGCTTACTAAGGTTGAGACCGTGTGTAGTTGCGCCGTGTTGGCGGTACATGTAGACCCACGTACTTCTCGTTTACTTACTTCAGTACTTGCACAATTATTATTTTATTATATTCCTACTCAGTTGGTAGTTGTGTTTACTTGAGTTACCACCGCATTTCCGCTTGGTGTAGTTGGCTTAGTTGCTTTAGTACTACTATTCTTCTTGCCTAGATGCTACATTCCTTTTGTTTCCGCTGTTCGAACCGGTAAGCGGTTGGGTTCCCTACTGAGCTTCGTTCGCGAAGCTCATTCCCCTTACTTCCTTCTCGGTTGAGTTCGTGGGAGCCGATGCTAGTGCTCAGACGGTCAGCGCTGTGCCGCTTCTTGTTAGTAGCGTTAGAAATGGTCAGTATTTCCTTTTTGCACTTGAATTATTATCTGAGACATTGTGTATATTTTCTTTTCCACTATTGTATTTCTTTAATTTCATAGCTATTGCAACTTGTTGTATATCTCACTAGACATATTTCTTAACCCTTTCGGGTCTTCAGATCCGTGGGTGGTGGTCCAAGGGTCAAGTACTTGGACGGTTTTAGGTATTGGATTCATGGGTCGTTACAGAACCAGTGAAGCGGTGTTCTACACGACCGACCATATAATGCCTCATACAGTGCCATTCCAATGCTATTGTGATAGTTGTTATTATACGCAAACACTACCATCGGAAGGCGCAACTCCCGCATGCCACCCCAGTCCAAACAACACGCTCTCAACATGTCCTCTAGTGTCTGAATAGTCCTCTCTGACTGGCCATCTGTCAGCGGGTGGTACGTTGAACTCATTCTTAACACTGTGCCAAGGGCTCTCTGCAAACTGTGCCAAAACCCTGAAGTGAACCTCAAATCTCTGTGGGAAACAATAGAAATTGGGTCCCGTGTAACAGAACAACTTGGTCCACGTATAATTTGGCAAGTCTATCCACTGACAAAGACATCATAACTAGAAGATAGTGTGTTGTCTTGGTCAACCTGTCAACAATCACCTAAATGCCATCATGCCTCTGCTGAGAATGAGGTAAACCAACCACAATGTTCTTGGTGATGTCGTCCCATTTCCACTCCGGAATGGGCAACAACTGCAGCTCACCACCAGGACGTTGATGCTCTGCCTTCACCTACTGACAGGTAAGGCAATGAGCGACAAACTCTGCCACACTCCTCTTCATCCCAGGACACCAGAAGAACCTTTTTCAGGTTATGATACATCTTGGTAGAACCAGGATGAAAAACATACCTCGACCTATGTGCCTCTACCAACAGCACTTACCGTGCATCGCAAGGAACGTACAATCTGCCACTAAACCTGACCTCACTTTCATCATCCAGCTCAACCTCTGGCATCTACAAAACATCAAGTAACTCAGTATCTACCTTGTTCTTCCAGCACATGACGGTAAACAAATGGATGAATTGACAAACTGGTCATCACGGCACGCTCTCTATACCTCAAAAGATAGAAAACTCCCAGAGTAAGGTCCTTAAACAGTCTCCACTCTTTGACCAACAACGAACTCAGACGAACTCATCTGCTCAAGGCGTCTACCACGACGTTAGCCCTCCTCGGGTGATAGGAGAGGATAAGGTCGTAATCCTTCAAATACTCCATCCACCTTAGCTTCCTCAAGTTCAAATCCTTTTGGGTAAAGATGTACTGCAAATTCTGGTGATATGTTAAAACATCAAATGCCTCACCGTACAAATAGTGACTCCACAACTTCAGAGTGAACACCACATGTGCCAACTCTAAGTCATGTGTAGGGTAGTTCTCCTCATGCTTCTTCAAATGCTTAGAAGCATAGGCGACGACCCCACCATGTTGCATCAACACTGCACCCAAACCTGATCTCAAAGCCTTGTTGTACACCATAAAAACTTCGATGCCTGATGGTAAGACCAACACTGACGCTAAAGTCAACCTCTCCTTCAGCTCTTGAAAATACAGCTCACATTCTTATGTCGAAGAAAACCTTGTCTTGAGTTTGGTCAGTCGAGTCAACGGCTTTGCTATCCTAGAAAAGTCTTGAATAAATCTCCTGTAGTAGCCTGCCAAGCCCAAAAGATGCGAACCTCTATCAGTGTAGTGGGCTGCTCCCAAGACAACACTACCTCTACCATGGCAGGGTCCACTACCACTCTAGAACCTGAGATCACGTCACTGAGAAAGTGAACCTCCTTTAGCCAAAATTTGCACTTATCGAATTTGGCATAAAGTTGGTGACTCCGCAACATCTCCAACACAATCCACAGATGCTCCTCATGCTACTCCTTAGAAGCTAAGTAGACCAAAATGTCATCTACGAAGATGACCACAAACCTGTCCAAGACCTCACTAAACACCCTATGCTGTAGGATCGAATAGGTGGATGGATCAGATCTAGAAGGGGGGTTGAATAGATTTGCAATGGAAACTAAAACAATTTAAAAATTACATCGATTTAAGATATCTATTCAAATAAAACCCCACTAAACAGATGCAATATGTGTGATTAGTGTGTGTGAGCAAATCAATAAGTAGTGTGAGCGAAATCCCTATGCATGCATCTAGCGCAATACAAAGTCAAACCACAATTCCACTGCACAGAAGATTTTTAGGTGGTTCGGAAATCACCTCCAGTGACTCCTACATCCACCCCTCACACAGTAAGGCCAAACTACTCAAAACCTTGAGTACAACACACACTGGAGCACAACGACTCCTGAACACCCTTGAGCACGACGACTCAAGATACAACCGGAGTACGATGACTCCAATCCCTTTGAGTACGATGACTCAAAGAAAACTCAGGAGATAGGCACAACAACCTACTGCAAAAACCACTTGTGAGTACGACGACTCACAAGCACATGAGCACAACGGCTCCAAACCTCTGGACTACGAAGGATCCAAGTTCTACTAGAACAATCTCAATTAGAGAATAGATCCTCTAGCCCGATCTATCTCAATACAATGATCAAAATAGAACTGACAGAATTAAGTGATCTGTGTATATCACATACATAGATCACACAATAACAAACTGGATGAACACTCCAGGAAAATATATGAATAAGATGTGACTTGGATGTTCCTCCTTGAAGAAAACTTGCAGAAGCTTGGATTGAAGACGCTTGAAGGAATTCGATGGAGTTCTTCTTCAATCCACGATGCTCTGGTTCAGTGGCATCTGGATTGCCAATTCTTCTTCTTCCTTTGCTGCTCTTTTGCTCCTCAATCTGATGGTGCTGCTCTGCTCCCTTTCTGGATGCAGATACTTTATCCTCTCCCCTCGTCTCTTGTCTTCTTCTTCACATTCTACTTCCAAACAGCACTGCTCATCTCCCTTTCTGGACGTAGACTCCCTTTTTCCCTTTTTGCAGCCGCCACACCCTTTTCTTGAGATGTCTAGTCTCTCTCTCTTAGAGTACAAGAATCATGGGTATTTATAGCCCCATGTGTCCATGTGGTGCCTTGGGGTGCGTGGGCATTCGGATTGCCAATTCTTCTTATTCCTTTGGACATGTGGCATCCGGATTGTCAATTCTTATTCCTTTCGACATGTGGTGCCTTGGGGTGCGTGGGCATTCGGATTGCCAATTCTTCTTGATTCCGATACAGCCACATGTCGAAAAAATTCTCGTTTTTTTTAGCTTCAGTCGAAGTGTGTCGACACATAGGCAGACTGTGTCGACACCACTGGCTTCAACTGTTCTGACTGCTTCCTGGGACAGTCATCTAGTCTCGACACACAGGTGGACTGTGTCGACACCACTGGTTGCTTCTCTCAGAACATGCTTCTGGGATAGTCAGCCAGTGTCGACACACAGGTGGACTGTCTTGACACCACTATGACAAATTTGTGTATGCCTGAAAATATAATGTGTTAACCATTAATACAAGATATTATCATTAAAATGTAAGATATTAAACATCAAAAATATGTTGTTTCAGCATTGTTGTGATATGTATAAAATGTATAACATGTTCAATATGTCATCATCAAAATCAAGGTATGAGTGATGTTCATTGGTCATCATTAAAATACAACTTTAGGAAATTCCAAACACACTCAACCCAACATTCTCCCCCTTTTTGATAATGACAAAATATATGCACAATCTCCCAATAGCTTGACTCCCTTGCCTGTAATAACTCCCCTTGACTATATTCACCCTTTGAACTTTCTCCCATAAAAAACTTACTCCCCTATAAATAACTTTCTCCCCTTTTTGACAGCATCAAAAAGAAAGATAAGAGAGAGAAACAAATATTGTTGGAGATCAAGAAATGAAATGTACGAAATGAATTGTCAGAAATAATAAAAATAAGTGAGGCAAATTGATATTGTCAAATGACAGAAATTATTGTGTTTTTGTTATTGTGCAACAAAGTTTAATCACAAAGACACACTCAACACAAGATATTGCAAGATATAATGATCTGAATGTAGTTAAAATAATGATGCAAATGTGAAGTAAAGTGACCTATATGAGTGAGCAGAAGTATTTAACAAGAATGTTAGGAGCTTTAATTTTAACACAATATAGAATAATAGGTCTAAACTCAGTATGCAAGAACTTTAGTAAGGTCTTAAGCTTTTCTATCCTGTCAATTTGAATTTCCTTTCATTTTTAGCTGGGAAAGAATAAAAGAATAAATTAGTTAAATCTCACTTTTCAGTGCAAGAGATCACATTGATCAGATGCAAGACCTCCTGATTACTCAGTGGTTTAACTTTCATTATCTTATACAGAGTTGAAATTTTTGATTTCCACTTTTTGACTCGAAACAAATCACTTTTTAGGTGAGATGGCCCGGTTACTTAGTGGTTCAAGAATTTGCATTGCTCTGTTTGTATCTTTCTAGATTGTTGATCATTTTCTTTTGTTGTTTTGTAGGAATATGTTTGCTTTGACCAGAAAAGTCATAACTACGAATTTAGAAAAAGTATTCTTAACATGTGGCAAAAATGAAGCTTAAACATGCACATGTTAAATAATAAAGCTACTCATGTGCCTACAAGTGTTTTGCAAGTCATTTTAAAGACATTCAGTAATAAGATTGCACAACCTTAAAATGAAAACGAATCTTTGAAATTAAACTAAATGCATAATGATTTTAATTTGAGTATATTTATTCTCTCACTAGAAAATAGCATAATGACTCAAAAATTCTGATAATTGGGGCTCGAAATGGTCAACATTTGTCAAGAGAATTGAGTAAAGAGTTGACACTGAGCACAAATTCTGATACTGAATGATTCCCCTTTCATATAGCTCCCCCTCTCAACATAAACATGAAGATTATTGAAGAAGGAACAATTCAGTGAAGTGAAAGTAGAATCATCAAGAATGATTTAGAAAAACAAGGCTCCCTCTTAAGAATTGCATAAAAAGAAGGCTCTTGATACTTTGCGGAGACTTATACTCACGCATAGTGAAAGTGTGTAGACAAGCT
Organism: Colocasia esculenta; assembly: GCA_014218235.1. Lineage (NCBI taxonomy): Eukaryota > Viridiplantae > Streptophyta > Magnoliopsida > Alismatales > Araceae > Colocasia > Colocasia esculenta. Next base: position 82,602,060 of record CM024756.1, on the reverse strand, counting down.
TGACTTGCCTTTCTTCAAGTCACTATTTAATATACCAAGAATGTGAATGTAGTGTGAGAAGCCTTCATTCTGGAATGAAGCAATATCCAAAGATTTTTAAAGAATCTGTCGATAACTGCATCTCATGTGTCGACAGTTATAGAAGTAGCAGACTCAATGTTGTCAGAATAACTTTTCAAGAATAGAGCAGCAGTGAACAACTAGTGTCGGCACATGTGCACTATGTGTCGACCTGATCATGATAAAAAAGAATTGGTGTCGACACAAGAGAAGATGTGTGTCGACCAGAGCATGATCAAATTCAAGTTTCTAAACTTTTAAAGTTCCAACAAGTTTTAATAATTATTTGCAGCATTTTTAAGAGCATTTTGTACTTCCCAAAATTTACTCCCCCTTAACATGTACATGGAATGAAAAAAAAAATTGTAATCAATTCACACATGATTATGCATATAATTAGCTTTATGCATAACATGACTTTTGGTACTTGGAGGAGTATTTTACTCACGCATAATGATAGTTTCTCAATAAGCATAACTTGTTTTTCCACATGTCATCATTTGATATACCAAGAAGTCAAAAAAAAAGAGGATATGCACAAGGAGTCATGGTCACAAACAAACAAACATGATTTCAATTGTTATGATATAAATTTCTTGTTGGAAGCAGCATTGAAACACATTCCTCATTGTTCATATAAAAATTAAACATTCATTACAATTCAAACAATTTACATTTGAAATGATAAAGAAATTTTACCTAAACAGTCTTCATTTCTTTTTCAAAGATTTTACCAGTGTTCTCCAATCATTTCTTGCCTTGCACAGCCAATATCTTGAATCCATTTACAACGTATGGCTGCAAGACTCCTCAGCTTGCTGATGAAGCTGGTTTTGGGACCCACCCTTGTTTAGGTCCTACAATGAAATCAATGTTAGAGTGCAATAAAGATTTTTGAATCCAAAATGATTTTATTTTTGGTATGGACGCATTTCTTTCATTGATAGACCTATGAGCAGAATTAGTTCCAGATTTTCTTTTTGCCTTGCTCAATGCATTTATGTTTTCATGAAGTTTTCTAATTTTTGGATTTTTAATGTAAGCAGAAACAGAATGATTTTGTGCAGCATTTCAATGTCTATACACATAGAGTTTCTGAATATTTTTAGTATGAACATGATATTTATTCCTATGTGTATGAGCATATGCATTAGACTGGAATTTCTGAGCATGCACAACAAAATCATTTCTGTACCAACAGTCCCTAGAAATATGACCAATTTTATGACAATGCAAGCATTGGACTGATTTGGCATGTTTATTGAAATTTTGATTTCTAATCCAACAATGTTTGGCAAGATGACCAGGTTTATTACAGTTAAAGCAAATGAGACCATTTCTTACCTGGTACTTACCTTGGCATGTATGCAATTGCTGGAATCTCCTTTTGCTATGAGGAGGCATACCATGAGGAGAAGGAGGTACTTTTTGGTGGCTCTTGGCATGATGTGAATTTGGAACATGCCTTGGAGCTTTTTGGACTGATGGAGGAAGTAGATGAATCATCTTGACAGTAGCATTTTTCTTTTTCTCTGTCTATTTCTAAACAATAACTTTCACTATTTTTTCATTAGAATTAGCAGAGTTCTTGTTTGCAGCAGCTTTAACAAATGTTAATTTTGTTTATTTTCATTTTGCTTATCTCTCACAGAAGCAAGACTTGTGTATTTAGTATTCTTCAATTCATGTTGAAGCTTCTGCTTTTCAGCTTTTAATGCAACAACTTCTTTTTCTGAAATTTGAAGCTTGTTTACCATGACATCCAAACCATTTTTCATCTTGTTCTTTTCATTTTCAAATTGAGAATTTGTTTTTCCATATCATCAATTTTATTACTGAAATTGCTACAATCATTATCTAATGGTTTGTCATGTAACAAGCATTCAATCTTTCTCTTTAAGTGACAATTTTCTTCAACAAGTTTTTGCATCTTTCAGTTATTTGATGATCATGAGCCATGTTAGAAATATGTTTATTTAATTGATCATTATCAGATTTGAATTTTTCATTGAGATCAATCAATTCTTCTTTTTCATATTGCAGATTAATGACTTTTGATTTCAATAGCTCATAGTTATCTTTTAATCCATTCAGTTTATTTTAACATATTTGGACTTCATCTTACAAATTCTCTTTCTCAGAATTTAATTTTTGAACTTCATTTTTCAAATTCTCATTTGCTTCATGGCAATGTTTTAAAGTCTTTTTCAAGTCTTTATTTTTAGTGTTCAACTATACATTAAGATTTTGTATCTTCTCACAGAATTCAATCAATTAACCTGAGACATTCCTTCATCTACATCAGAATCAGAGTTACAATACATAGATGAGTCTGGAGTGGATTTACCTGACCTTGTAGACCCATTTGATTTATTGTGTTTTGAAGAGGATGAAGAATGCTCTGAGCTCTTAGAATGTGCTGTGAGAGCCACAGTTTTCTGAATTGGTGATTTTATGGATTCATTGAAGTTCTTCTTTGCCATTGAGCATTTGTGAATTCCTTTCGCTCCTTTTCTTTGTGCTTCCTCCGAAAAACTTGATGAAAGTGAGATTGAAAATATTCCATAATAGGAAATTCATGTAGATTAAAGAAATTTACCAATATACAAAACTTAAAAGACTATTTAATCTATTCACAGTGAAACAATGCAATAAGGAATTAGATCTAACAGTTAGAGTGATTAACTCGCTCAGATACCAATTGTAGGATCGAATAGATGGATGGATCAGATCTAGAAGGGGGGGTTGAATATATTTGCAGCGGAAACTAAAGCAATTTAAAAATTACTTTCAATTAAGATATATATTCAAATAAAACCCCACTGAACCGATGCAATATGTGTGATTAGTGTGTGTGAGCAAATTAATTAGTAGTGTGAGCGAAATCCCCATGCATGCATCTAGCGCAATACAAAGTCAAACCACAATTCAAACCACTGCACAGAGGATTTTTAGGTGGTTCAGAAATCACCTCCAATGACTCCTACGTCCACCCCTCACACAGTGAGGCCACACTACTCAAAACCTTGAGTACAACACATGCTGGAGCATGACGACTCTGGAACACCCTTTAGCACGACGACTCAAGACACAACAGGAGTAAGATGACTCCAAACACTTTGAGTACGATGACTCAAAGAAAAGCCAGGAGATAGGCCCAACGACCTACTCCAAAAACTACTTGTGAGTAAGACGACTCACAAGCACATGAGCACAACGGCTCCAAACCTTTGCCCTTTCTACAGCTGCCACACCCTTTTATTAAGATGTCTAGTCTCTTTCTCTTGGAGTACAAGAATCATGGGTATTTATAGCCCCATGTGTCCATGTGGTGCCATGGGGTGCGTGGGCAAAGAAATCTAGGTCAAATCCCTTGATTCCTAAGCAGCCACGTGTCTGGAAAAATTTCCATTTTTTTGAGCTTCAGTCGAAGTGTGTGGACACACAGGCAGACTGTGTTGACACCACTAGCTTCAACTGTTCAGACTGCTTTCTGGGACAGTCATCTAGTGTTGACACACAGGTGGACTGTGTCGACACCACTCGTTGCTTCTCTCAGAACATGCTTCTGGGACAATCATCCAGTGTCGACACACAGGTGGACTGTGTCGACACCACTGTGACAAATTGGAGTAAACCTGAAAATATAAAGTGTAAACCATTAATACAAGATATTATCATTAAAATGTGAGATATTAAACATCAAAAACATGTTGTTTAAGCATTGTTGTGATATGTATAAAATGTATAACATGTTCAATATGTCATCATCAAAATCAAGGTATGAGTGATGTTCATTGGTCATCAATAAAATACAACTTTAGGAAATTCCAAAACACACTCAACCCAACATTCTCCCCCTTTTTGATAATGACAAAATATATGCACAGTCTCCCAATAGCCTGACTCCTTTGACTATAATAACTCCCCTTCACTATATTCACCCTTTAAACTTTCTCCCATAAGAAACTTACTCCCCTTTAAATAACTTTCTCCCCCTTTTTGACAGCATCAAAAAGATAGATAAGAGAGAGAAACAAAGATTGTTGGAGATCAAGAAATGAAATGTACGAAATGAATTGTCAGCTGGTAGTATCATGATCTCAAGTCAATCTTCAAAAACAATGAGGCTAGCTGCAACTGATCAAACAAATCATTGATCCTGGGATATGGATACTTGTTCTTCACAGTGACTTGGTTCAAATGCCTGTAATTGATGCACAACCACAAGATGCCATCATTCTTCCTCACAAATAACACTGGCGCACCCTATGGTGTATGACTCGGACGAATAAAACCTTGCTCAAGCAACTCCATCAACTAGTGCTTCAACTCATACAACTTACCTGAGCCATCCAGTACGGTGCCCTAGACAAAGGCATCGTTCCCAAAAAAAGCTCAATGAAGAAGTCTACCTCCCGCTCAGGCGGTAGCGCATGTAGATCCTCCATAAAAACGTAAAAAACTCGCACACAATAGGTACATCAGAAATCGACAGCCCGTTTGGTTCTGATGAATAAACAGAAGCAAGATATGCTACACAACCATTGCGGATCAAATGTCGAGCTTTACAAAAAGAAAGAAAGGGTTGATGGGTAGACCAGATACCTCGGAAGCAGAGAACATGTGCTCTAGTATCTCAAACTACACAGTCTTCTGCTGACAATCCACCACAGCTGAGTGAGCCTCCAACTAGTCCATGCAAAGGATGACGTCAAAGTCACGAAGCAACAACACGTACAACCTGAACGGTAGCTGGTGTCCCATGACCTCAACTATGACAGCCTCAAGGTAGCCAAAATAAAGCATGTAATCGCTAGATGCAACATCAACCATCATGTTACACTGCCTCTCAGGGGTGTGACAGACGAGCAACTCGTAAAACTCCTCGAAAGCAAAATAAAGTGAAGCACTGGGATTTATCAGAACATGAGCAACACTACCAAGGATAGGCAAAGTACCTATGACCAGGTTTGATGTCTCAGCCTGATCCCCGGAAAAGACCATCACACGACCACAGCTACGCCCACGTTGTGGCACCTGCTGGGGCTACTACTACGACGGCGATTGCTGGTACTGCCGCTACTGCTGCTGCTGGTACTGCTAAAACTGTTGTCGCTGCTGGTACTGCTTGAAGGATCGATAAAAGATGTGGACAAGATCTAGAAGGGGGGTTGAATAGATCTATGCCAACTAATGCGGAAGCTAAACCAATTTTGAAAAACCTTTGAATCAGAGTTAGATTGAGAGCAAATTTAACAGATCTGAGGAGAGATTAAGTGAGTTAAACAATTCGAGTGAAAAACAAGTTGATTAGATAGATTCAAACGATCCTATGCATTCATCTAAGGAAGAATAAGTTCAAACCACAAATAGACAAATGCACAGAGATTTTTAGGTGGTTCGGAAATCACACCACGTGACTCCTACATCCACCCCTCACACACAGTGAGGATCCATTAACAACCTGGGTAACACAACCCACACTGGAGCCTGACAACTCCATAATTGAGTTAAACAACTCACACACTACCTAGAGCAAGACTACTCTAGACTCTGAGCAAGACTGCTCAACCACACAACTTGAGTACGACGACTCAAAGACCTGAGCACAAAGGCTCACAACCACTTGCTAGAAAAGAAACAACAAGATCCAGATCCTCTAGCAATGATCTAATCTATTAAGGCCAATTCAAGAAAATTAGTGCAACAGATTATGCACAATTTCTAGAATAGCCAAGAAGAAACAAGAAAAACTTAAGACACGAAGTTGACAGTTCTTGTTCTTCAAGAAAACTCCCTTGTAGAGGCAGAATTGGAAGGATCTTGATCACTTGAAGTCCCTTGGCCGATGCTCTGCAACTTTGATCTTGGGATCTTCCTTGAGAGCTTCACAATTGCTGCCTTCTACTCGATCTGCTCCTCTGAAGTTGATCCAAATGCTTCATGTTGATCAATCTTCGATCCTTGTGCTAGGAGAAGGGTGAATTGAGGTGTGGAAGCACAAGAGGGAGCAAAACAGGGAGAAGAGACTCTCTAGCCGCCACTTGCAGATGCTAGAGGCTCTTAGAAGGTTCTCTTATGGATGGGTGCCCATTAGGAGGGTATTTATACCCTAAATATCTGAAAGATACCGTTGGGGTACGTGGGAACACGATCCAAGGTTGATCTGACATCTCCCTGGGTGCCACGTGTCCAGGAGGGAATTTAAGTCACAGAGATTCCGGAGAGTGTCGACCTGCCCAAGAGGTTTGTCGACACACTGTCCCAGACTGGCAGAACAATTCCCTGGGAGGGGTCTCTAGTGTCGACCTGAGATGATCCAGTGTCGACCTGCTGTCCCAGACAATAAAACAGGCCTTCTGGGAAAGCCATCTAGTGTCGACCTGATGCCATTTGGTGTCGACCTGCTGTCCCAGACTGCAAAACTGGCCTTCTGGGAAAGCCATCTAGTGTCAACCTGATGCCATTTGGTGTCGACCTACTATCCCAGACTGCAAAACTAGCATTCTGGGAGAGCCATCTAGTGTCGACCTGATGCCATTTGGTGTCGACCTGCTGTCCCAGTTTGTTGATTTGTTTCTCTGGAACCTGTCTCTAGTGTCGACCTGCTCTGGACTAGTGTCGACCTGAGATGGACTTTTCTTCACATTTCTGCCTTTGTTCTGATTCATTGTGTCGACACCAAGGATGATTGTGTCGACACTACCTTTGCAGAAAATGTTGTTCCTGAGAAAATAAACACATAAATCATTAGTTAAATATATTATCATGAATGTCAATGATAAATGTGCTTGGAAACATGCTTTTTGAATATTGTAATTTCAAGAGATGTATTTTACATGTTCCAATGGTTATGCATTAAAATCACAACTTGTCATCATCAAAATGTGAGGAGAAATGAATTATATTCACACTCAACCCAACAATCTCCCCCTTTTTGATGATGCCAACATTAGTTCATTTGAAATTGGAAATTTTCAATGAAATGTGATTTTAAGCATTTTCATTTTCTTTTATTTATACTTGTCAAGGACCTTTGAGCATTTTTTTAGTGACATTGAAATTTATACACATGATAGACACAATGTTACGAGAAATAAGCTATTTTCACACAGAGGTCAAGCAGCTTGACAAGCATTCATCACATTCACATTCATTCAAAAGATTTGCAATCACATTTAAGGCACAAAAAAAAGCACAGAAATTTCTGAAATTCTATTCATTTCATTTCATTCATGATGTGAACATTACAATTTCCAACAAACTTCCCCCCCCCCTTGACATTATCAAAAGAATTACATTATTGGGGAGGAGGAGGAGGAGGAATGGGTAACAAAATTTGCTCAATATCTGATAGCCTCTTTTCCATTGAAGTCATACTAGATTTCATTTGAGTTTGAAGAGTGGAGAGTCTTGTGTGCAGAAGATGCTCCATTCTCTCTGAGTTCTCTGACATTGAGGCTTGAATTGCAGTAAATTCATTTGACATGGGCTGAGATGAGGAAGAAGATCCAGCTGTCCAACCAGGCCTATTCAAGACTTTGAATTCCATCTTTAGTGCAGACATCTCTTCATCTATGTGAGCAGATAAATTTCTCATGCCCTCCATGTTATCAAGCAAATGTGCAAAAGACAATCTTGTCTTAGAGATCTGAGAGAGTGTCTCCTTTGTGTTGAAGACATCAGCTTGGGAATTTGCCAAAATTCTCTTCAGGACTGTCTCCAACTCTTTTTGATGCTCTTTCAGCTCAACTGAGGCATCTGCCAGTGTACCAATCAGCCTGTTGAATCTCTGGGTGGCATGGTCTGAGGCTGCCTTCTGATCAATAAACCTGGCAGAAACTGAGTTCTCCATCCTTTGAATCCTCAATTCATAGTTTTCTGACATGGATTGAATAGAGGTGTGCAAAGCATCAAACTTGTCATTTAGGAAGGTGTACAACTCTGGTGGAACAGAAGGTCCACCAAAAGAAAAGGATGCTTGAACTGGAGGTGGTGGAGAAAATGATGGGATTTCAGGTGCAAGGTTCATGGAGGAGGAGGGTTGAAGCTGAGGAGAGTGAGGGGCAATGAATGGTTCCTCAACTTCTTCTGCTACATGAGGCTGATCCTCATTTATAGGAGGCTAGTCCTCATGACCATGAGGCTGATCCTCTGGAGCTAGGGGCTGTTCCTCTGGTATTGGAGGCTGTTCCTCTTGAACTGGAGGCTGATCCTCCTGAGCCACAGGGGCCTCTACTGGAGCTGGCCCTCTCCTTACTTGATCACCAACAATCCTAAAGCCCATGAATTTCTGAACATGCTTAAAGCAATATATGTTGGACTTAGGAATCTTCTCAGATTTTTCCTTCTCTAGCGGCACACCAAAGTGCTTGAAGACTGCAGTCAATGGGCTGCATATGGAAGTGATCTATGCAAGTCTGCCCTAGTGGTCTCAGAGATAATCTGGAACATGATAACATGTAGGTTTATCTTGATGTCCTTGCTCATACAGAAAAGGACAAATCTTTGGATGTCTGTCAACCTATCTCTCCCACCACCTTGAGGTGTGATGATGGTAGTGAGCATGTGATGAGTAAGCCTCAACACAGGGGGAAAGGTGTTGGTATTGAATTTGGTGACGTGGGTTTGCTTAATATCTGACTCATCTGCAGGCAAACTTGTCATTATGGTATAGGCTTCATGAAGGTTGAATTCATAATTGTGGTAGTCTTCTCCTTCATCTGGGACTTTGAAAACTGAAGCAGCTATGTCTGTTGGCATGTCAATAGCAATCCCCTTAACCTTGGACTTATACCCTTCATCTGTGCATTCCAAATTCTGATAAAACTCTTGGACAAGTCTAGGGTAAATTATGTGAAATTCTGATATGAAAGACTGCCAAGACTGGAATTTGAAGAAGTTCAAGACTTCAGGAAATGCAGCAATAAGTTCACTATCATCCAAGTCTACTGCTCTGGGTTTCAATATGGTCTTCCTGGCACTTAGGGGTTTGGAAGGAGGTCTCCTAGAGGGCTGGGAGGACTCTGATGAAGAGGATGAGGATGAGGAAGTGGACTTCTTAGAAACTTCAGGCGACGAGTCCAGGGTTTTCCTCCTAGGGTACACGGACCCTTGACCAGTAGAGGATGCCCTACCTCTCTTAGCAGAAGAGGATCCTGGCTACTCTGCAGGATCATGGCGACCCTTGGTTCTCCTCTGAGTGGTAGGAACCTCATCCGCCACATTGGGCCTTGCCGATGCCCTTGACTTTGCTCCACAGCGAGGAATTTACTTGGGTGCCATGGAAGCAGCGTGGAATCGGGGATGATGGAGAGAGATGAATTAGAGAAGATGGGTGGAAATGAGATGGAGGAGAGAGGAGATGGAGAGGATTCAAATCCCTTGCTGGAAACCAGAAGAGTGGTCACCGTCGGGTCGACCTGGAGAAGAAGAAAGGGGGTTTTGGATAACCTACCCCGTAGGAACAACATGCTCTTAACCGGCGCCCACAGTTTAAATGAGTCTGGCAGCAGTCAGTGTCGACACTAGAAGAAGTTAGTGTCGACCTGAGTCAAGGTGTGTCGACAATAGATGGAGTAGTGTCGACCTGGCCTGATGAAAAATTTTAGATTTGAGTTTGGAAAAAAAAATTGTGAGCTTTTGGGATAACTTTATAATGATAATTAATGGGTGGAATGATCATTTCAAGGATTTTTAAGAGACTAAAAAATTCATTTGTTATATTTTTGAAAAAATTCAACACAATTCAGGTTTTACACAATATCTAACAGGATATGAGCATTCAGAGACTTGAGTCATGAAAGTGATGATTTGAGGGATATAAGGCATTTAACAATCAACTACACACTACCATATTCTTCAATTCCAAAGAAATAAAAAAATCTTTTAGACTGAAATCAAGTGTGTTGAAAGTAAACAATTTTTAAGAACAACTTGATGATGGATAAGAATGATTCTTTAAAACAAATTCTCCAATGACATACACATTTTGTTTTGAAACAAACTATCAAATGAGATATATCTTGTTCACTCAAGGACTAATGCTTTTCAAACACTATAGTCCCTGGATACTAAAGATTTATCCATTATCAAGTCTCAAAGGGGTAAATGATGACCTTTTGACATGAAAATATACGTTTTTTAGACGCCAATATTTCCAGTTACTCAGTCATCATAAAAAATTTGGCATATTTTACTTTGTTTTGCATTTATTTTTTATTTTTAATCCCCTTTGAACAGAGATAGCACTAGTGCCTCATGACATACATGTCACTTCATTCATTGTGAAGGTGTGCAGTTTCTCAGCACATGTGCCATTGCTCTGTTGAATTGATATATTTTGGAGAGTTTTTGACAAAAGGACATCATCTTTATCCAACATCAGTTGCAAACAAAAGCATGTTTAAAGTCAAGACACACATTATCCTTCAGTCTTAGAAAGAAATCAAAATTTCTATAGTTTTGAAGAATGTAGGTGAGAGTTGACAAATGAATGTTGTGGATCACTCAAAGGATCATTTTGAGACTCTAGACTCCTGAATGAGGACATCATGCAAGGAAATTGATGTAATGCAAGAAGAGTATTGAATTTTTCAAAATACATGACTTGTGAATTATTTAGCTCCCCCTGAGATGAGAATTTCAACCATTTTTCATCAGAATAGAGATATGCAAGTTTTGAAATCAGGAATGATTCTCTTTAAAACAATAAAAGCTCCCCCTCAACAATTGCATATTCATTTCTTGGTACTTGGCGGAGACATATACACTCGCATAGTGAAAGTGTCCAGACAAGCAGAACTTGTCCTTCTTCAAATCACCATTTGATTTACCAAGAAGTTCAACACAATGTGAGGTGAAGAGTTCATTGTCAAAAAGAGTTAGAAGTGAAAAGTAGAGAGATGTGATGAATCATGGAAGCAAATGAGTATGATAATGCAAAGAACACCCCCTCAAAAGATGCCTAACACTCAACCCAATCCCAAAGGACATTTACAAAGACCAAGTTCTCTCCTTAAGGATGAGAATCTACTGTCAGGAAGGGGTTTAGTGAAAATGTCAGCAATTTGCTTTTCAGTTTCTATGAAGTGGAGTTCAAAAGATTTCTGTGCTACCTCATCTCTCAAGAAGTGATGCCTAATTTCAATATGCTTTGTTCTGGAATGCTGAATGGGGTTTTTAGACAGATTTATTGCACTTGTGTTATCACAAGGATGGGAACACAACCTAACTCTTGGTTGTAATCAAGGAGTTGATGTTTCACCCAAAGAATTTGGGTTCCACACCTACCAGCAGCAACATACTCAGCCTCTGCAGTTGACAGAGCAACTGAATGTTGCTTCTTAGAAGCCCAAGAGATTAGGCACCCACCTAAGTACAAACACAAGCCACTTGTGCTTTTTCTATCTAATTTACAACCAGCATAATCAGCATCACAATAGGCAATCAAATCTAACTTGCAATTAGCAGGATACCAAATTCCTAAATCACATGATCCAACAAGATATTTGAAAATTCTTTTAACAGCTAGCATGTGACTTTCTTTAGGATTTGATTGAAATCTAGCACACAAACAAACACTGAATTGAATATCAGGTCTAGAAGTTGTAAGATAAAGTAGAGAGCCAATCATACCTCTGTAGGTCTTTGGGTCTACTGACTTACCATTTGAGTCTTATTCTAGCTTAGCATTTATAGCAATTGGTGTGTTGGAGTGCTTGAGCTTTTGAAAGTCAAACCTTTTCAAAAGTTCCTTTACATACTTGGTTTGACTGATGAAGATACCCTCATGTGTTTGGTTAACCTGCAATCCCAAGAAAAACTTTAGATCTCCCATTAAACTCATTTCAAATTCATTTTTCATTTGATTGGAAAATTCATTGCACAGGCTTTTATTAGTTGAGCCAAATATTATGTCATCAACATAAATTTGGACTGCAATTATTTCTTTATTGACTGTTTTTGTGAATAGTGTTTGATCAACATTACCTCTAGAGTATCCTTTTTTAAGCGAAAAGGAGCTCAACCGGTCATACCAAGCTCTTGGAGCTTGTTTAAGACCATAGAGAGCCTTATGAAGCTTGAAAACATGGTTAGGATATTTTTCACTTTCAAATCTAGGGGTTGTTTAACAAAAACATTTTCTTTGATATATCCATTTAAGAATGTACTTTTGACATCCATTTGATAGACTTTAAAATTCATGGAGGATGCAAAAGTAAAGAAAATTCTAACTGCTTCTAGTCTAGCTACAGGGGCATATGATTCTTCAAAATCAATTCCAAATTCTTGATTGTACCCCTTTGCAACTAGCCTAGCTTTATTTCTAATTACTTGACCAGATTCATTCAGTTTATTTCTGAAAACCCATCTAGTGCCAATGATGGTTTGGTCACTAGGTCTAGGTACTAATTCCCATAATTGATTTCTTTCAAATTGATGAAGTTCATCATGCATGGCATTAATCCAATCAGAACTTGATAAAGCTTCATCAATTGATTTTGGTTCAATTTGGGAAATTAGAGCTAGTGGGTCTTCTTCAATAGCAAGCATGAAAGATGATCTAGTCCTAACTCTATCATGTAAATTACCAACTACATTATCCAAAGGTGATCTCTCAAGATTCCATGTTCAGTAGTTACCTGTTGAGGGGTACTTAAATTTGGAGCAATATTACCTGTTCCACTTGAAGATGGTGAATTGTTGTTCAAGTTCTCACCATAGTCTTCAAGCTCCTCAACAGTTGGTGAAGAGTCCACAATGAAGTCATCCTCTTCACTGTCTTGTTTTTCCCTTTCCAGATCCTATGATCTTTCCTTTATTTTTATCTCCAAATGTTACTGAACCTCCCTCCTTCTCTAGCAGGAAAGAAATTTGGCTCTATCTCCAATCATATGTCGTGAACACCCACTGTCAAGGAACCACACATTTGAATTGGGTGCACGACCTTCCTGCAAGACAATTAGTGGAGAGAAGATTTTGGTACCCAAACAGAGTTGGGACCATCAGAAAGTTTGGATAGCATTATCAAATCTTTTCTCACCCAAATTTGACCTGATTTTAATTTTGGTTTTATGATATTGGTGTTCTCTGACTTTTTCACTTTCTTCTTTTCTTTAGGAATGAAAACACCAGTGTTTTTGTTTTTGATAGGAGGGGTGTTTTTCAATTGAGCATGAGAGTTTAGATGAGGAGGTGAAATCCAAGGATTTTGTTGGTACATCAAAAAGTTTGGATAGAAAAATTGAGGATGATACCAACATGGGTTGTTATACCATTGGCTCCAAGAATTGGTCCAATCAGTTTGATATGCTGTCTTGGAGGTCCAATGTTTTTATCAATGATTTTCTTTGGATTTTACTCATTTTTAAAATTTTTATTTGAAATTTTTATTTTGTGGTTTGTCTTGGTTGATGTTGAGCAGGTCGACCTCTCTTTGACTGGTGTCGACACTATAGCCACAGAAGCCTTTGAAGGATCGAAGTAAATGTGTGGAAAAGATCTAGAAGGGGGGGGGATGAATAGATCTTAGCCACTTTTGCGGAAGCTTAAGCAATTTGAAAACTATTTAGAATCAGAGGCAATGTTATCAGTGAAAAACTACAGATCTGATTAGATTTGAGTGAGTTGAAAAAAATTAGATGTGAAGCAAGTTGATTGAGTGAATTAAATACGAATCCTATGCAAGCATCTAGCGAATGAATCAATCAAACCACAGAAGACAAATGCACAAGGATTTTTAGGTGGTTCGAAAATCACCCATGTGATTCCTACATCCCCCTCACAACCCGTGAGGCTTCACTAACACAACTGGGCTACACACCCAAAGGAGTATGACAACTCCAATACTTCAGAGCATACAACTCACACAACCTCTAGAGAAAGACTACTCTAGAAACACAGAGCAAGACTGCTCAACCAACCTTGAGCTTATCAACTCAAGCTGAGCTCGACGGCTCACAACACCCTGAGCACAATGCTCACACTAAGACTGCTAGACACCAACTTAAGACTAAGATCCTCTAGCAATAGATCTAGTCAAAGTTTGAGAACTCTAAAGAGAGTTATGCAGAAGTACTTGCATAATCCCAAAAGATATCTCAGAAGAACAGAAGAGAAATTAAGTTGAATAAAAAGTCTTCGTTCTTCAGTGTACTCCCTTGTAGAGGCTTGAATTGGGAAGAAGCATGTGAAGCTTGAAGTCCAAGTCGATGCTCTGCAATCTGAGAAGTTGGATCTTCCTCGAATTCTTCACCAATGAAGTCTTCTACAGGATCTGCCTCCTTGGAATGCTTCAGAGGAATCTTCAGGACTCAAATTCCAATTCCCACACCTTGAATTGGTGGGAATTGGTCTTGTAGAAGCAATTGGAGAGCAGAGGAAGGAGACACGAGCTCTTTTGGCCGCCAGGAGCTTCTTGGAGGCTCTGAGAGAGTTTGGTCCGTTGTCTCTTGTGAAGGCAGGCCAAAAAGAACCTTTTATACCCTTAGGATTCCAAAGATACCCTTTTGGGGTACAAGGGCACGCTTTCCTAGACAGATTCTGATCGCCCTAGGAGGACACGTGGCAGCCATCAACTTTTAGGATGAAAAGTTTCCGTAGTGTGTCGACCTGCCCTGGTGGTAGTGTCGACACACTGTCCCAGATATGAGAAAGGTTGTTCTGGAAAGAGATCCCGTGTCGACCTGCTGTCCCAATTTCTCAAATTGGTTGTTCTGGGAACTGGGTCTAGTGTCGACCTGCTCTATGAGTGTGTCGACCTGGGTAGGCTTGATTTCTGAAAAACTGCCACTCGTGTCGACACACTCTTGACATGTGTCGACACAGTCTCAACATTCTTATTCATTTGTCTTTAAATCTGTGTTGTTGTGTCGACACCATTGATGAGTGTGTCGACACCATTGATGCATAAAAATGTTTGTACCTGAAAGATAAACACATATACATTAGTTAAATGATTATCTGAAGTGTAGCGGAATTCCCTATATGGTAATCTAGAAGGGGGGGTTGAATAGATTACTGTCTGTTAAAAACACTTGTTGCCTTCTTTTTAATAGAACACAAATAACTAGAAGTTATGGCAAGGACTGAACTTGGTGTGAATGTGTGTGAATCGATGACAGATATTAAATAGATGATTAGACGTGTGTAAATGCGCCGTGCCTATCAAACATCTAACGTAGAAACGTTCAAACCACGAGACACAACGATTTACGTGGTTCGGAGTACACAACTCGTGTATCCTACATCCACGGGCCACACACACACGCAGAACAATCTGCTTATGAGCTAGTTCAGAAACTACAACTCACACACACGTGTTTTCTGATGTATAGCCACGATCAGAACAACACTCACACGTGTATCAAGCACAAGGACTGCTTGAAACACACTACACACACACACGTATGGACAATAGTAAAACAGAGAAGAGTTTAAGAGTTGAGAATCAAATCCAGTTGAAAAACTCTTTCTCAAGAACGTCTGAGTAGACTTCAAGCTTCGTCTTGATGATCAGAAGTTGATGGAGAGGCTTGAATCCACGACGTCCAGACTTCACCGCTGCACGAAGGACTTCTCTTGTTGAATCTGGGCAGCAGGTAGAAGTAGAGCAGCAGGGCAAGACTCTTCTTGAGATGCTTTTAGGGTTCTTGCTTGGAGGCTGCTTGTCTTCGTGATTGTCCTCAAAAGGATGCTTAAATAGAGGTGTTTACTTATGGAGAGTCGTGGTTTGTGGAAACACCACCTATGGCAACTTGAAGACTTCCCGTATTTGAGGACTCTGTCCGTCTGTCGACAGCACTGGGTGCTCCTGTCGACAGGCGCAAGCTAACAGGACATTCAAGACTTCTGGAAGGCAGTTGCTGTCGACAGGCGACTGGGTGCTGTCGACAGGCACAGGCAGACAGAATAATTCACAGTTCTGGAAACCTCTTCCTGTCGACAGGCAGCTGGATTGCTGTCGACAGGCTCATCTGTTCTGCAGATTTGCCTTCTGGCTTGGATTTGTTTGTCGACAGGGACACTGCCTGCTGTCGACAGATGCTTGCTTTATGTATAGATCTTCATCATTTTGGCTTTGTGCTTCGTACAACTCTTGCTCAACATCTCACCTAAGATTATGAACATAGTTAGTGAGACATTCTTATCATTTAAAACTTAATGTCATATCAACACATTATGTCTAATTATTGCATTGCAATTCTAAACTTAACTCACATTGTTCACTTGTTTACTTTGTTTATTACTGATCATCAGCAAAAAACCATGTTGCATTTGGGACTTATAGAATGTGAACCCAACATTCTCCCCCTTTTTGATGATGACAAAATTAACCAATTAAGCAAATGTAAGCAAGTTGCACAATTGAGTTTTCTCCCCCTTTTGGCAATATCAAAAAAAACATACACCACAGACAAGTTAAAAGACAAGTTCATTCATTGATATATCTTTGAGGCATACAGAACATTTGTTGAACAGAATAGAAGCAGGGAAAGACACTTCATGACCAGCAACAGATGACGAAATACAAGACCCGGGACACCTAGACTCTAAGAATCATCATCAGGACCCGGCTGTGGTGGGGCCTGAGGATTCAGCCTGTTGAGCCGGTGATGGAGCCGGACTTGATTATCAGCCAACGCTTCCAGACTGATATCAACCTTGTCCAAGCGTGCATTGATAGTTGCAAAACCATTTGTCACATGCACTTGCAACTGAGCCAAGAGTTCAGGAATAGAGGGCTCAGTGGCAACTTCATCCATAGGTTGACTTTCTGCTTCTTCTTCTTGAGCATCGTCTTCGTCATCTTCATTGTCAGCACCATCTTCATCAGCTGCCGCATCAGCTTCGTCTTCATCCAACTGGACATTCGGACCCTTGCCCTTAAGATCCCGAGTTACTACACCATCCACAATCTTGTAGCCCATGCGCTCTGCAGCAGTCAGATCGTAGGAGCTACGTCCTGGCAAGTGGGTCATCTCCCCTTCTGGAATAAGAATGCCAAGAAACAGGAAGAGGGAGGTGAGCTGACATGCGTAAGGCATGGATCGCTTGGCGTTGCCAAGGCATAGGCGAAGGACGGAGCACATGAGTTGGGGTAGATTGATTTGTTCACAGCGTAAAAACATATGAAGTAGGGACTTGTGAACAGATGTAACGAGTTCCCTACTTCCATCCTTCGGGACAATAAGAGTGGTAAAGATGTGGTGGATGAGACGATGAAGCGGAGGAAAGGAGTTAGCATTCATTGGCTTACGGTCCGTGGGGTCGTAAGGCCTGGAAGTGATGAGGGCATGATATTCTTGTGGAGTTGGGTGATGAGCAAAGATGTCAACCCCTGTGTTTGGGATTTGCAGAGAGATGGATAAGAGATTGGGGGAAATGCGAAAGGAATTTCCCTTGACACGGGTGTATAGATCACCAGTTGTAGACTCCCTAAGATTATGGTAGAAATCTGTGACAGCAGAGGCGGAGAATTTCTTGTGGCTGTAACAGAATGGTGACCAACCCTGTGTATCAAATAGAGGCAGAAGACCTGGAAATAGGTCCTGGAGGGAGACGAAGTCCACGTAGCGAGGCTGCGTGATCTTTGTGAAAGTGGCATGGGTGACTTGAATTGAAGATTGGAAGGGATGAACAGCTCCGGCAGACGATCCTCTCGGTGCTTTGAGCGACGTTCCGGGGAGTCCCTGGAACCTTGTCCGGCGCGAGGAGAGCGAGGACGACGACGAGAGGCCATCTTCTTGGCAGGAGGGGCCATGATATCGAGCTGCTTCTGTTGGAGACGTGTGGTAGAAGGAAGGAGACGGTGAACAAGGGAGAAAAAGAAACACCAGGGAGGCAGAGATGCGTTCCCGGTGCCCTGGAGAAGGGATTTGTAGAGATAGAGGGAAGGGAGGTTTTTTGGAAGTGAGGAAGGAGGGAAAGGGGTGTGGGGTCCTCTTATAGAAGGTGTGAGGGTAGAGGAGGAGTCGGATCCCACCAAAGCCGGTTTTGGATTTGCCCCTTGGACTTCCCAAAACTGATCTGCCGCCGGCTGTCGACAGGGGCCCTGGTGCCTGTCGACAGGGGCTTGAAAAAATGGCCAGTTTGTGATTTTTGTAACGGAAACTGTGAGCAATGTCTTCCAGGTAATAAAATAAGATGAATAAGAGATGAATCATGTATGTGAACGTACCATATACAAGAATAAAAAAGATCATACCAATTCGCCAATGGTTTGAACATAATATTCAAGAAAATTAACGGTACAGCATTAAAAAGCACCCACTTAAATGAAGAACATGGCACGTTTACCCGTTGTTGTAAAATACGCTGTAAGACAACACAATCCCCATTTTGAGAATAGACAAATGATGCATGAAATGATATCTAAATGTGAAGACAATCACACCACCAATGACCTTTGAAATTATGACTCAGTGGAGGCTTCGCACTATTCCCAAGGATTAAAAATGGAAGTTCAATGGGAGGAAATGGTACTTAAGAAGACGTCACACCTTTGAAGTGAGGATAGACATTACCCGTGCCCATACCCCCAGTCAATTGGTGGAACTTTCCAATGTACCGTTGTATAGAGTTGATGAGTTGTCCTTTTGACGCGAGGGCAGACAGTTGTGATGCCCATCTCCCCGGTTACTTAGCATAACCCAACATTGCTCTATATTCATCCCAAGCTTCATGGTGATTGGCATTTTTGTTTTTGATATTTGTTGTTTTTTTTTTTTGTTTTTAAGGAAATAGGTAGCTTTTCTCCAAGTATTGTCGTAATGACAAAGATCAAGATGGTGATATGATTACCAATCAATACTAGATATGCACTGTCATGACCAAAAGACTTATGAACTAAATTGAGAGTTTGTTGGCTCACTGAGTATTATTATAAAGGGGTAAGGTGGATGTCCCTTAGAGTGGTGAGATGCTTTGAAAATGATTTAACCTAAACTCTACATGAATAGTATGTAAAAATCATTGGGAAAAGATAAATAGCTTAACTATCATGTGTATGTGGTATGCACAATAATACATTAACACCTTATAGACACCTTAGTTATTAAACAGGAAGAAGCTCACAAACTGGGTGAAGGAATGATCAGTAGCAGTCATATATCAGAGCACCTGTCGACAGGAAGGGAGGGCCTGTCGACAGGGGGACATAGACAGATGAACCAGTGTTCTGTCTGGGCTTTGCTGTCGACAGGGCCTTTTGAGCCTGTCGACAGGGACTTGAGCAGATCAAATTTTTCAGGGACTTGAGCAGACTTGAACAACTAATGTGAGGGAATTGAGAGAGACAAAGTTGAATGATTCCCTCCATATTTCGAATTCATAGAAACTTAAGTGGCTCCCCCATAAAGAGTGACATTTGTAACAAGGGGCTCAAGTTCATGAAGAATTAATTGCAAACAATTGACCGCACATTCAATAACACAAAGCATGAAGAGAGACACACCAATGATATGTATCAGAAATATAAAGAGAGTGTAAATAAGCAATTTATAAAGAAACAAAGTCCAAATATACAGTACATGTCTCTTGTATGTCACATATCCATGGATACTTGGCGGAGAATGTTTCTCACGCATAATGAGAGTTTCCAAACAAGCATGACTTGTTCTTTCACACATCACCATTTGATATACCGCATAGATAATGGACACAAGGAGCATATACTTGATATTTGAGTTAAGTTTCATTGTAATTTGCACAACCCCATCTCTCTTCGTAGTGAGGTGAATCTATCTTCAGCTAGAGGTTTGGTAAAGATGTCTGCCAACTGTTTCTCCGTGGGTATGAAACTGATTTCAAAGGATCTATTGGCCACTTCATCTCTCAAGAAATGATGACGAATTTCTATGTGTTTTGTCCTGGAATGTTGAATGGGGTTCTTTGATAAATTAATTGCACTAGTGTTGTCACACAGGATAGGTGTGCATCCAATATCAATGTTGTAATCACACAACTGACTTTTTATCCACAACACTTGTGTTGCACAACTTCCTGCAGCAACATATTCTGCTTCTGCAGTGGAGAGTGCAACCGAGTGTTGCTTCTTGGATGCCCACGAGACCATACAACCACCAAGAATTTGACAATAGCCACTAGTGCTTTTCCTATCTATTTTACAACCAGCGTAGTCTGCATCAGAATAGGAAATCAATTCAAAACTACTACCTGCTGGATACCAAAGACCCAAGGCATGCGTACCTGAGAGATACCTGAAGATTCTCTTAACTGCAATGAGATGACTTTCCTTTGGACTAGATTGGTATCTAGCACAAAGGCAAACACTGAATTGTATGTCCGGTCTACTTGCAGTAAGATAAAGGAGTGAGCCAATCATACCTCGAAATTGTTTGGCATCTACCGGGTTACCTTTCTCATCAGTTTCTAGCTTAATGCTGGTGCTCATCGGTGTTGAGGCGGACTTGGCTTGTGTGAACTGAAATCTTTGGAGCAGTTCTTTTACATATTTTTCTTGGCTTATGAAGACTCCATCTTCTTGCTGCTTGACCTGCAAACCAAGAAAAAATTGAAGCTCCCCCATTAAGCTCATCTCAAATTCACTGTGCATGTGTTGTGAGAATTCTTCGCACAGTGTGGGATTAGTGGAACCAAAGATAATGTCGTCCACATAAACTTGAACAACAATTATGTGATTTTGAACTTTCCTTGTAAAAAGAGTTTGGTCCACCTTACCTCTGGAGTAGTTTTTACTTACCAAGAAAGTGCTCAGCCTGTCGTACCACGCTCGGGGTGCCTGTTTCAAACCATAGAGAGCTTTGTGCAATTTAAAAACATGGTTTGGTTTATCATGATTCTCAAATCCGGGTGGTTGAGAAACATAGACTTCCTCTTTGATGTAGCCATTTAAGAAAGCAGTCTTAACATCCATTTGATATAGTTTGAACTTATTAGAACATGCAAATGCTAGCAAGATTCTAACTGCTTCTAACCTAGCTACAGGTGCAAAGGACTCTTCAAAATCCACACCAAATTCCTGATTGTAGCCCTTTGCAACCAGTCTTGCCTTGTTTCTCACCACTTTACCTTCTTCATTAAGTTTATTCCTAAAGACCCATCTTGTTCCTATAACAGAAATTTCAGGGGTTTTAGGAACCAAACTCCAGACATTATTTCTTTGAAATTGACCTAGCTCCTCATGCATAGCATCAATCCATGAATTTTCTTTTAATGCTTCTTCAACATTTTTAGGCTCCACTTGAGAGACAAAGGCTAAATGATCCTGTTCAACTATTTGATGAACTTGTGACCTAGTTTGAACTGAATCATTTATGTCACCTATGACATTCTCAAGTGGATGAGCTTTAGAGTACCTCACATTGGTGATTGTTGAAGGACCTGGTTGATCTTGCATTGTAGGATGATGTTCCGGAGGAGGGGTTGCTGGAGGAGTTTGTTGGGGTTCATCCTCTTGTTGTGGGTCTTGTGCAGGTATCTCTTCCTGAGTTTTAAGTGGATGACAATCATCTTCATCATCGTACCTACGAAGATATCCACGTTTGGCTTTAGGAACTGACTTAGAGATTGCATTTGATTTGCTTTGTAGATCCTCAAGAGTTGTTTCATCAGATGTTTCATCAAACCTGTAAGGAGTAGAGTTGTTAGTCGAGATTTGAGATTCATCAAAAACAACGTGTGGAGTTTCTTCCACCTTTCTGGTTTTTAGATTGAACACTCTATAAGCTCTAGACTGTTCAGAGTATCCAAGAAAAATACCTTGATCGCTTTTGGCTTCAAATTTGTCCAAGTCATTTTTGTCATTATTATGAATAAACACCTTGGAGCCAAAAACTTTAAAGTACCCAATGGTGGGTTTCTTACCTTTCAGAAGTTCGTAAGGAGTTTTCTTGAATACCGGTCTTACCATGGCTCGGTTGAGAATGTAACATGATGTGTTTACTGCTTCTGCCCAAAAGGTGCGTGCTAATTGATTCTCGACCAGAAGCGTACGAGCCATTTCCACCAAGGTTCTATTTTTTCTCTCCACAACTCCATTCTGCTCGGGAGTTCTTGGGGAGGAAAAGTGATGTTCTATGCCTTGGTTCCTGCAAAATTCGGAGAAGGAATTATTGTCAAATTCTCCCCCGTGATCAGTGCGGATTGAGCAGATTTTATGGACATTCCCATGCTCAATTTTGTTGAAGAAATCTTCAAAAACATTTACTGCTTCATTCTTGTGAGCCAGGAATTTTACCCATGTGAACCTAGAGAAGTCATCCACAATGACAAAGCCATAACGCTTGCCATTGAGACTGAGAGTTCTTGTAGGTCCAAATAAGTCCATGTGCAAGAGTTCATAGGCTTTGGAAGTACTTACCGGTGCCTTTGATTTGAAGGATTTTCGGGTTTGTTTTCCCTGTGCACACGCATCACAGAAATTTTCATTTTTGTTAAAGGATATTTCAGGAAGACCACTTACCAACTTAAGCCTCATTATCTTGTGCAAAACATTGTAACTGGCATGACCGAGCCTACGATGCCACAATGTAAGCTCGTCCTGTTTGTTTGCTACAAGACACAAATCGTTATTTTCTGGATCATCTAAGTCTACCAAATAGATGTTATTCATCCTTTTTCCAGAAAATTTTAGGCTTCCTGTTTCCTTATCCAGGATGTGGCATGAATTGGATTCAAAAACAATTTTATGACCTTTATCACACAATTGGCTTATGCTGAGCAAATTATGATGAAGGCCATCAACTAGCAGCACATTATCTATTGAATTAGAAGCAAACTTACCGACTTTTCCTGAGCCGATGATCTGGCCTTTGTTGTTACCTCCGAATATCACCTGACCTCCGTCTTTTTCCACAAGCGAACTGAATTTAGCTTTGTCGCCCGTCATATGCCTCGAGCAGCCACTATCCAGGTACCATTTGTTTTGATTGAGGGCTGCTAGGCATTCCTGCACATGTGAATCAGACAAGAGGTTTTGGTACCCAAATTACTTTGGGTCCCATTGTATCATTCATGCAAAATAAGAGATGCTTGGGAATCCAAACTTGTTTGATTTTCTTATGATTTGGTTTATTCCAGCACTGCTTTTCATTATGTCCAAGTTTTTTACAGATAATGCATGATGATGATTTAGGAACAACATTGGATTTGACATTTTTGGAGGCATCCATAGGCATCTTACCTTTTTGTTCCCTTGTAAGTCTAGTTTTAGGGACTTGCTGTTTTTCTTGTGGACGGCTCTGTTTAGAGCTTTTAGCAAGTTTTTCATGTTGACTAGGAACAAATTTGGTGACTTTAGGTTCCAGTGTTTTACCCTTATTTTGATTTTTCCTTTTCTTTGAAGGGTTTGGTTTGCTAGAGCATGGGGTTAGATCTGTGAATTCAGTCATCAGATTTTTGCCAATTACCTTTGGCTTTGGATTTTGAAATCCAATCCCATGTCTTGCAACAAATACATTTGAACCTAAGATTGCATCCAAGTTCTGTTTGCTCTTTACAAAATTTGATAAATCTTTTGATTTACCTGCCAGTTCTGTTTCAGCTTTCTCAAATTTCTTTTGTAAATTAGCATGCTCAGTTTTAAGAAAGTCAAGACAGTTTGTTAGTTCATCTTTTTCCTTCTATCCAACTCATCTATGTGGGTTTGTTCATCAATTTTCATTAATTCAATTTCCTTGTTCAGAGATTCAATTTTTTCGTTGTTGTTTGATTCATGAACAAGGAAATTCATTTTCTTTTTGAGTGCCTTGTTTTCAGATTTAAATTCACAAAACTTTTCAAATAGCACAGTATAAGCCTCTTCCCATTCATCAATAGAAAAGATCTCAAAGGAAGAGTTTACCTCGGTTGAGTCGTCGCTCTTTGCCATGAGACACTGAATTTCTTCATCTTCCGAGGTGCCTTGACTGTCCTCATCTTCATCACTCCATGAAGCCAACATTGCTTTGGCTTTCTTGAACGTGAATTTATCTTTTTTCAATTTCTTCTTTAGCTCGGGACATTCTCCTCTCATGTGTCCCTGCTTCTTGCACTCATAACAAACCACATCCGATTTTTTGTTAATTGAGTCAAATCTGTTCGTACTCTTTTGGAACGGTTTTGAGTTTCCTGAACCTTTTTCTTGAATTTGAGAAACTTCTTAAATTGTCTAGTGAGCATGGCCATCTCGTCATTCTCACTATCACTGGAGGATTCAGACTCAATACCTTCCTGTTGAGTGCTTCTTTTGGAATCTGAAGAGACTTTCTTGGAAGCTTTCAAGGCAATGGACTTCCTTGGGTTCTCTTCAGTTTCCTTTCTTTTCACATTCAACTCGTAGGTCATCAGTGAACCAATCAACTCATCAACCTTCATGGTTGAAAGATTCTTAGAATCCTCAATGACAGTGACCTTGGTGTTCCAAGAGGATGGAAGAGACCGAAGTATCTTCCTCACCAACTCACTGTCTGAGTATTCCTTCTTGAGACCTTTTAGTCCATTTATCAGAACCATGAATCTCGCAAACATGTCAGATATTGTCTCATCATGATTCATCTTAAACATTTCATATTCTGAGACTAACATGCTTACCTTAGATTCTCTTACCTCAGACGTACCTTCATATATTAGCTCGAGCTTGTCCCACATCTCTTTAGCTGAAGTGCATGTGGAGACCCTCGAGTATTCTTTTGGATGGACTGCGCACTGCATCATATTGAGGGCACTCCAATTGAGAGTCCCTTTGGCAATCTGGTCCTTGGTCCATGTATCTTCGTCTTGAGGCAATTCATATGGTCCAGTTCTGACTATCTTCCACAATTCATAGTTTTGTGCTCGTAGAAACACCTGCATGCGGTTTTTCCAATAGGGATAGTCAGAGCCGTCAAAGAAGGGTGGCCTGGTGACTGAATGTCCCTCGGCCATATACCCCTTACTAGAATCCATAAGATCAAGGATCTCCTGATCGTAAGATCAAGTAAATGAGACAGTTAACGGAGAAACCTCGCTCTGATACCAATTGAAGTGTAGCGGAATTCCCTATATGGTAATCTAGAAGGGGGGGTTGAATAGATTACTGTCTGTTAAAAACACTTGTTGCCTTCTTTTTAATAGAACACAAATAACTAGAAGTTATGGCAAGGACTGAACTTGGTGTGAATGTGTGTGAATCGATGACAGATATTAAATAGATGATTAGACGTGTGTAAATGCGCCGTGCCTATCAAACATCTAACGTAGAAACGTTCAAACCACGAGACACAACGATTTACGTGGTTCGGAGTACACAACTCGTGTATCCTACATCCACGGGCCACACACACACGCAGAACAATCTGCTTATGAGCTAGTTCAGAAACTACAACTCACACACACGTGTTTTCTGATGTATAGCCACGATCAGAACAACACTCACACGTGTATCAAGCACAAGGACTGCTTGAAACACACTACACACACACACGTATGGACAATAGTAAAACAGAGAAGAGTTTAAGAGTTGAGAATCAAATCCAGTTGAAAAACTCTTTCTCAAGAACGTCTGAGTAGACTTCAAGCTTCGTCTTGATGATCAGAAGTTGATGGAGAGGCTTGAATCCACGACGTCCAGACTTCACCGCTGCACGAAGGACTTCTCTTGTTGAATCTGGGCAGCAGGTAGAAGCAGAGCAGCAGGGCAAGACTCTTCTTGAGATGCTTTTAGGGTTCTTGCTTGGAGGCTGCTTGTCTTCGTGATTGTCCTCAAAAGGATGCTTAAATAGAGGTGTTTACTTATGGAGAGTCGTGGTTTGTGGAAACACCACCTATGGCAACTTGAAGACTTCCCGTATTTGAGGACTCTGTCCGTCTGTCGACAGCACTGGGTGCTCCTGTCGACAGGCGCAAGCTAACAGGACATTCAAGACTTCTGGAAGGCAGTTGCTGTCGACAGGCGACTGGGTGCTGTCGACAGGCACAGGCAGACAGAATAATTCATAGTTCTGGAAACCTCTTCCTGTCGACAGGCAGCTGGATTGCTGTCGACAGGCTCATCTGTTCTGCAGATTTGCCTTCTGGCTTGGATTTGTTTGTCGACAGGGACACTGCCTGTTGTCGACAGATGCTTGCTTTATGTATAGATCTTCATCATTTTGGCTTTGTGCTTCGTACAACTCTTGCTCAACATCTCACCTAAGATTATGAACATAGTTAGTGAGACATTCTTGTCATTTAAAACTTAATGTCATATCAACACATTATGTCTAATTATTGCATTGCAATTCTAAACTTAACTCACATTGTTCACTTGTTTACTTTGTTTATTACTGATCATCAGCAAAAAAAACCATGTTGCATTTGGGACTTATAGAATGTGAACCCAACATTATCATGACTATAAATGATAAATGTGATTTGAAAAATGCTTTTTGAATATGAACCTCAGGTATGATGTTTTTGACATGTTTCAATTAAATTGCTTTAAGATCACCTCTTGTCATCATCAAAATAGGAGGAAATGATATGAATTTGCATTCAACCCAACAATCTCCCCTTTTTGATGATGGCAACATTAAATCCATATTTCAATGTGGTTTTGATGAAGTGTGATTTTAAGCAATTTTGATTGTTTAAGTTTTTGTTTTCCTTTTTGTTTATACTTGTCAATGATCTTTTTAAGTTTTGTGCACACAAGTCAAACAATTTAACAAGTATTCAAACACAAAGACAAAAAGTTTGTATTGAAGCCAAACAACCATTTCATTTCATTCATTTCATTCAAAAGATCATTACATCAAAATATTACATTCAATTCATTCATTCTTCTCACCCTTTGACATTATCAAAAAAGATATACATTAGGTAGAAGATGGAGGAGGAGGAGGAATTGGAGCTAGAAGCATCTCAATACCTGACAATCTTTTATCCATTGACTTCATGCTTGACTTTATCTGTTCATGGATAGTTGTCAGCCGAGTGTGAAGATAATGCTCCATTCTATCAGAATGCTCTATCAAGGTGCTCTGAGTTCTTTTCAATTCATCTGAGACCGGTTGAGAACTTGATGAGCCAGTTGACCAACTAGGTCTTTGCATTATCTTGAACTCCTTGGTCAAATCTGTAAGCTGCTTGTCTATGTGCTCATTGAAGTTCCTCATACTTTCCAGATCATCCACAAAATGAGCAAATGACAATCTGGTGCTGGATATCTCATGCAATGTTTGGTTGGTGTTGAAGACATCTGCTTGGGAATTTGCCAATATTCCCTTAAGAACTGTCTCCAACTTGTCTTGATGTTCTTTTAGCTGTAGAGAGGCATCTGCCATTGTGCCAATCAACCTATTGAACCTTTGAGCTGCATAATCTGAAGCTGCCTTCTGTTCAATAAATTTGGCAGATACTGTGTTTTCCAGTCTTTGAATCCGTAGCTCAAAAGATGTGGACATGGATTGAATTGAGGAGTTGAAGGATTCAAATTTGTCATTGAGGAAGGATATCAATTCTGGTGGAACTGGAGGCCCACCAGAAGATGTGGATGGTTGGAATGAGGGTTGTGGAAAAAAATGAGGAAGCTGAGGTGAGAGAGGAGCATGAAAAGGACTGTCACCTTCATTAGGAACTTGGGGCTGATCCTCATGCATAGGAGGCTGATCCTCTTGACTTAGGGGCTGGTCCCCTTCAGCTGGAGGCTGGTCCTCTTTTGCTTGGGGCTGATCCCCTTGAGCCTGAGGCTGGTCCTCCTGAGGTTGGGGCTGTTGCCCTTGATCTTGAGGCTGTTCCTCTTGAACTGGAGGAGCCTCAACCACAGCTGGTCCTCTTCTAATTTGATTTCCCTCCAATCTAAATCCCATAAATTTCTGGATATTCTTAAATGTGTAGATGTTGGAT
This sequence comes from Colocasia esculenta, assembly GCA_014218235.1. Taxonomy (NCBI): domain Eukaryota; kingdom Viridiplantae; phylum Streptophyta; class Magnoliopsida; order Alismatales; family Araceae; genus Colocasia; species Colocasia esculenta. The sequence continues at coordinate 82,574,169 of CM024756.1, read as the reverse complement.
TTGGGAATGGATCGAGATTTCTCATTCTCCAAGGGCACACCAAAGTGCTGAAATACTGAGGTGAGATGTGCCCCATAAGGAAGAGATCTCTTGAGGTCTTTCCTTGTAGTTTCAGCTATGATTTGACAGAGAATCACATGGAGGTTGACCTTGATGTCTTTCACCATGCAATAGAGGATGAAACGCTGAATGTCTGTCAATCTATCTCTTCCACCACCTTGAGGGGTAATTATGGTGGTCAAAATGTGGTGGATGACCCTTAACACAGGTGGAAAAGTGTTTGCATTGAACCTGGTTACATAGGTCTGCTTGGGATCAGTTGCATCTGCAGGAAGGCCTGTCAGGATGGAGTAGGCTTCATGTAAGTCAAATTCAAACTCATGGTAGTCTGCCCCTTCATCTGGTACTTTGAAAATGGAGGCAGCTACTGCAGTTGGCATGTCTATGGCTATTCCCTTGACTTTGGATTCATACCCTTCTTCTGTGCATGTCAGGTTCTTGTAGAACTCTCTAACCAATCTTGGATAGCAGACTTGAAATTCAGAAATGAAAGGTATCCAGGATTGAAAGGAAAAGTAGGTTTGAATCTCAGGAAGGGAGTCTGCTAGTTGGATGTCTGAAAGGTCTAGTATCCTTGGCTTCAAAATCAATTTGGCTGCACTTACGGATTCTGAGGGGATATCCTCTTGAGACTCAGAAGAAGAAGAGGAAGATGATTCCTCAGGATGGTCAGAGGAATCTCCCGAAATGTCTGGTCTAGGGTTTGAAATATTACCACCTCTGTCTGAAGTGGAGGTCCTGCCACGCTTGGAAGCGCTCAGAGGTGCAGAAGAAGAGGCAGGATCGTTTCTCCTTTTTGATCTTCTTTCCATCTGTTCAACTGGAACCTGTGGCGGAACCGGCCTTGAAGAGGCTGCTGATCTTGCGCCACGGCAGGGACCCAACTTGCGGACCATGGTGCAAGAGGAGTGGAATTAGGAGAGGAAATGGAAGAATGGAGAGGTGATGAAGGATTGATGCGATTTAGAGAGAATTTGGAGGAACTCTTGCCGGAAAGGAGTGGAAATGGGGCCGTCGGGTCGACCTGATGCTCAAAAAGGGATGCAGTGGTACACTGCCCTGCAGGAACAACAAGGGTTTAAGGTGAACCCGAGAGGTTTGAAAAGCGTCTGGCAAGAAGGCAGTGTCGACACATGAGGAAGAGTGTGTCGACCTGACTGGGGTTGTGTGTCGACACGAGAGAGGATTGTGTCGACACAGCCTTTGAGAGAAATTTGAATCTTGGAGAGGAAATTTTTGAGAAAATTGGGGACATCTTTAAAATGACAAATAATGAGAGGAATTATCATTTCAAGGATTTTTAAGAGGCTTAAAAAATTCATTTGTTGTATTTTGCAAAAATTCATCACAGTTCAAGTGTTCCAAAACAATTTCCAACAGGATATTAGCATTCCAAGACTTGAATTAACAAAATGATAAATTGAGGGATATAGTGTATTTAACAATCAACCAAAAACTAGTATGTTTCTCAATCTTCAAGAATTAAAGATGTCATCTAGACCAAATACAGTTGTGTTGAAAGTAAAACACAAACTTAAAGAACAACTTGATGAAGAAAGAAGATGATTCTTTCTTGACAAATCTCCAATAATTTCATATTTTTGTTCTTTTAACCAACTATCAAATGATATAAATCTCTTTCACTCAAGTACTAGTGCTTTTTACACAACATAGTCCCTAGATACTTAAGATTTAGTCATTGTCAAGTCTCAAAGGGGTAAATGATGACCTTTTGACATGAAAATATACGTTTTGTAGACGCCAATATTTCCAGTTACTCAGTCATCATCAAAAAGCATAGCACATTTGCTTAGTTTTGAATTTTTTATTTTTTTTTTTCAATTGAGATCCCCTTTGAACAGAGTTAGCAATAGTGCCTCATGACATACATGGCAATTCATTCAATGTGAAGGTGTGCAGTTTCTCAGCACAAGTGCCATTGCTCTGTTGGATTCTATAAGATTTTGGAGAGTTTGTGAGATAGAATTCAAATACATCCAGTCATCAGTTGCAAACAAGGAAATGTTTTAAGTTCAAAGCACAAATTGTTATTTAGTCTAGGAAGAGATCTGAATTTCTGTGGATTAAGAGACATAGTTGAAAGTTGATTAAAAAAAAATATAATACATCACTCAAGGTTCATTTTGTGACTCTAGACTTTAGAATGAGGACATCATGCAAGAAATTGATGAAATGCAAGAAGGGTTTTGAAATTTGCAAAAAGATGATTTGAATTTTCTAGCTCCCCCTGAGATGATGATTTCAATCATTTTTCATCAAAATAAAGATATGCAATTTTGAAATCAGAAAGAAATTTTCTTCTTGGACAACAAGAACTTCTCCTCAAGAATTGCATATTCATTTCTTGGTACTTGGCGGAGATAAGCTCTCACGCATAGTGAAAGTGTCCAGACAAGCCTAACTTGTCCTTCTTCAAATCACCATTTGATATACCAAGTAACTTCAATACAATAAAAGTTGAAGAATTCATTGCCAAAAAGGAAATGGAAGTGAAATCTGTGCAAGTTTTGAAATCAGAAAAGAAATTCTCTTTGAACAATAAAAGCTCCCCCTCAATTAGTGCACATTGACTTCTTAGTACTTGGCGGAGATATGTTCTCACGCATAGTGAAAGTGTCCAGACAAACATAACCTGTCCTTCTCCAAGTCACTATTTGATATACCAAGAAGTTTCAACACAATCAGAAGTGAGGAATTTATTGTAAAAAGGGAAATGGAATTGAAAATGAGAGAGATATGAGCAATGTAGCTTGAGGAAGCAAGGAGTTATGAAATGCAAAGAACTCCCCCTTAGACAATGCATAGCACTCAACCCAAACCTAGAGAGAAATCAAGAAGGTGGACATTTGCAAAGACCAAGTTCTCTCCTTAAGGATCAAAATCTGTTTTCAGGACGAGGTTTTGTGAATATGTCTGTGATTTGTTTTTCAGTTTCAATAAAGTGGAGTTCAAAAGATTTCTTTGCAACCTCATCTCTCAAGAAATGATGCCTAATTTCAATGTGTTTTGTTCTGGAGTGCTGAATGGGGTTTTTAGAAAGGTTGATTGCACTTGTGTTATCACATAGGATGGGTACACACCCTAAATCTTGGTTATAATCAAGAAGTTGATGTTTTACCTAGAGAATCTGAGTTCCACATCTACCTGCAGCAACATACTCAGCCTCTGCTGTTGACAGAGCAACTGAATGTTGCTTCTTAGAAGCCCAAGAAATAAGGCACCCACCTAGAAATACACACAAGCCACTTGTGCTTTTTCTATCTAACTTACACCCAGCATAATCAGCATCACAGTAGGGAAACATTTCTAACTTGCAACCAGCAGGATACCAAACTCCTAAGTCACATGTTCCAACAAGATATTTAAAAATTCTTTTCACAGCAAGCATATGACTTTCTTTAGGATTAGATTGGAATCTAGCACATAAGCATACACAAAACTGAATGTCAGGTCTAGAAGTAGTAAGGTAGAGCAGAGAGCCAATCTTACCTCTGTAGGTCTTTGGATCTACTGACTTACCAGATGGGTCTTCTTCTAGCTTAGCATTTATTGCAATGGGTGTGCTTGAATGTTTAAGGTTCTGATAGTCAAACCTTTTCAGTAGCTCCTTGACATATTTGGTTTGACTGATAAAGATTCCTTCATTCGTTTGGTTAACCTGCAATCCCAAAAAGGATGTTAAATCTCCCATTAAGCTCATTTCAAATTCATTTTTCATTTGATTTGAAAATTCAGTGCAAAGGCCTTTATTGGTGGAGCCAAAAATTATGTCATCAACATAAATTTGAACCACAATTATTTGATTGTTTACTGTTTTTGTGAACAATGTTTGATCAACATTACCTCTAGAATATCCTTTTTCAAGTAAAAAGGAACTCAAACGATCATACCAAGCTCTTGGAGCTTGTTTAAGACCATAGAGTGCCTTATTAAGCTTGAAAACATGGTTAGGATATTTTCATTATCAAATCCAGGAGGTTGTTCAACAAACACATTTTCCTTTATATATCCATTTAGAAATGCACTTTTGACATACATTTGAAAGACTTTGAATTTCATGGAGGATGCAAAAGCAAGGAAAATTCTCACAGCTTCTAGTCTAGCTACAGGGGCATAAGATTCTTCAAAGTCAATTCCAAATTCTTGGTTATACCCCTTTGGAACTAGCCTAGCTTTGTTTCTTATTACTTGACCAGCTTCATTCAATTTATTTCTGAAAACCCATCTAGTGCCAATCACTGTTTGATCACTAGGTCTAGGCACTAATTCCCATACTTGATTTCTTTCAAATTGATGAAGTTCATCATGCATAGCATTAATCCAATCAGAACTGGATAAGGCTTCATCAATTGACTTGGGTTCAATTTAGGAAATTAGAGCTAGTGAGTCTTCTTCAATGTTTTGCAAAAAGGATGATCTGGTCCTAACTCTATCATTTAGATTGACAACTACACTGTCTAATGGGTGATCTCTTAGAAAACGAGGTTCAGAAATTACCTGTTGAGAAGTGCCCACTTCTGGAGCAATATTACCTGAACCATTTGGAGATGGTGAGTTGTTGTTCAGGTTTTCTTCAATGTTATTAATCTCCTCAATGGTTGGTGAAGAATCCACAATGAGGTCATCCTCTTCATTGTCTTTTTAAGTTTATTTCATATGTCATTAAAGATCCAATCAATTCATCCAAGGTAATCTTGGACAAATCTTTTGAATCTTCAATAACAGTGGCCTTGGTATGCCAAAGTGAAGAAAGTGAACGCAAAATCTTTCTTACCAAGTCTGCATCAGTATACTCCTTACCCAAAGCCTTGAGTCCATTGACTATCACCATGAATCTGGCAAACATTTCAGAAATAGATTCATTAGATTTCATCATAAAGAGTTCATATTCTGAAACTAAAATGTTTGCCTTGGTCTCCTTGACCTGAGATGTTCCCTCATAGAGTAATTCGAGTTTATCCCACATCTCTTTGGCAGATTTGCACATAGAGATTCTCGAATACTCCTTGGGATGGACAGCACACTGAATCATGTTCATGGCACTATAATTCAGTGTAGCTTTCCTTATCTGTTCCCTTGTCCAGGTATCTTCTTCTCCCTGGTTCTCATAGGGACCCACCTCAACTACTTTCCAGATCTCATAGTTCTGGGCCCTCAGAAATACTTGCATTCTGTTTTTCCAATAAGAATAGTCCAAACCATTAAAGAATGGTGGCCTATTTATGGAATGGCCCTCAGCTATGAAACCCTTTGAGTCCATGACACTTAAGTAAATGCACAGAGAAGTAGTTAAGCAAGCAAGCAAACAAACAAACAAACAAACAAACAAACAAACACTCAATACTCAGAAACAAAAGCTGCTCAGTTCAAGTCAGATCGATGTAAACCCGCTTTGATACCAATTGAAGGATCGAAGTAAATGTGTGGAAAAGATCTAGAAGGGGGGGGATGAATAGATCTTAGCCACTTTTGCGAAAGCTTAAGCAATTTGAAAACTATTTAGAATCAGAGGCAATGTTATCAGTGAAAAACTACAGATCTGATTAGATTTGAGTGAGTTGAAAAAAATTAGATGTGAAGCAAGTTGATTGAGTGAATTAAATACGAATCCTATGCAAGCATCTAGCGAATGAATCAATCAAACCACAGAAGACAAATGCACAAGGATTTTTAGGTGGTTCGGAAATCACCCATGTGATTCCTACATCCACCCCTCACAACCCGTGAGGCTTCACTAACACAACTGGGCTACACACCCAAAGGAGTATGACAACTCCAATACTTCAGAGCATACAACTCACACAACCTCTAGAGAAAGACTACTATAGAAACACAGAGCAAGACTGCTCAAACCAACCTTAAGCTTAACAACTCAAGCTGAGCTCGACGGCTCACAACACCCTGAGCACAATGCTCACACTAAGACTGCTAGACACCAACTTAAGACTAAGATCCTCTAGCAATAGATCTAGTCAAAGTTTGAGAACTCTAAAGAGAGTTATGCAGAAGTACTTGCATAATCCCAAAAGATATCTCAGAAGAACAGAAGAGAAATTAAGTTGAATAAAAAGTCTTCGTTCTTCAGTGTACTCCCTTGTAGAGGCTTGAATTGGGAAGAAGCATGTGAAGCTTGAAGTCTAAGTCGATGCTCTGCAATCTGAGAAGTTGGATCTTCCTCGAATTCTTCACCAATGAAGTCTTCTACAGAATCTGCCTCCTTGGAATGCTTCAGAGGAATCTTCAGGACTCAAATTCCAATTCCCACACCTTGAATTGGTGGGAATTGGTCTTCTAGAAGCAATTGGAGAGCAGAGGAAGGAGACACGAGCTCTTCTGGCCGCCAGGAGCTTCTTGGAGGCTCTGAGAGAGTTTGGTCCATTGTCTCTTGTGAAGGCAGGCCAAAAAGAACCTTTTATACCCTTAGGATTCCAAAGATACCCTTTTGGGGTACAAGGGCACGCTTTCCTAGACAGATTCTGATCGCCCTAGGAGGACACGTGGCAGCCATCAACTTTTAGGATGAAAAGTTTCCGTAGTGTGTCGACCTGCCCTGGTGGTAGTGTCGACACACTGTCCCAGATATGAGAAAGGCTGTTCTGGAAAGAGATCCCGTGTCGACCTGCTCTTGAGTGTGTCGACCTGCTGTCCCAATTTCTCAAATTGGCTGTTCTGGGAACTGGGTCTAGTGTCGACCTGCTCTATGAGTGTGTCGACCTGGGTAGGCTTGATTTCTGAAAAACTGCCACTCGTGTCGACACACTCTTGACATGTGTCGACACAGTCTCAACATTCTTATTCATTTTGTCTTTAAATCTGTGTTGTTTTGTCGACACCATTGATGAGTGTGTCGACACCATTGATGCATAAAAATGTTTGTACCTGAAAGATAAACACATATATCATTAGTTAAATGATTTATCATGACTATAAATGATAAATGTGATTTGAAAAATGCTTTTTGAATATGAACCTCAGGTATGATGTTTTTGACATGTTTCAATTAAATTGCTTTAAGAACACCTCTTGTCATCATCAAAATAGGAGGGAAATGATATGAATTTGCATTCAACCCAACAGCCTTCTTCTTGTGGACTGGTGTCGACCTGTCAGAAGATTGTGTCGACCTGGTTGCCTTGTCTTTGTTCTGAGTTTTTGAACTTTTTTGTGTTTTGCTTGATTTTTGTATGACTTCTGTGTTCTCAAGACTAGGGCCCTTAACAAATTTAATTAGTGGTGCTTTATCCTTCTTTTCACCGGATTTGTCTTTCTTGGATTTTTGTTTATCAAATCCTAGTCCATGAGAGATTGATTTCATGTTTGTTCCCAGCAAGGCCTCCAGATTATCTTTACCATTTGTAAATGTTTCAATAACTTCATCTTTTTGTTTTAGCTGGTTTTCCAAGATTTTGATTTCTTCAATCTTTTGCTGTTTATCTTGGTTTTCTTTTTCCAGCTTTTCAGAAAGTTCTTTGAATTCATTGGTGGCCTTTTGAGAAGCTAGCTTAAGTTCATGAATCACATTCAGAAGATTTTCTTTTTCTTCATTCAATTCAGTTACTTCATTTTCTAGTTCACAAATTCTTTTGTTTGAAGATTGGTTGTGATAAATGTTTTCATTTTTCTTTTTGATGTGTTTGTTTTCTTTTCTCATTTCAGAATATTTTTCAACTAATTCAGCATAAGCATCCTGCCAATCTTCAATAGAAAAGTCTTCAAAAGAAGTGTTTACCTTTCCATCTGAGCTGTTTGCCATGAAGCAAATCTCCTCACTTCCAGAGCTTGAGGATTTTTCTTCTTCCTCATTTTCACTTGTGTCCTCATCAGACCAAGTGGCTACCATGGCCTTCAGCTTCTTGAATTTGTGAATTTTCTTGTGCTTCTCCTTCTTGTTCTCAGGACATTCTCCCTTCATATGTCATGGTTTGTTGCACCTATAACAAATGACAACTTCATCAGTTTTCTGATTCTTGTTAAAATTAGCATTAGAAAAGGAAGTGTTTCTTTTGCCTGAAGATTATTTCTTTTTACCAGAAAATTTTCCTTTTCTATATTTCAAGAATTTTCTGAATTGCCTGGTCATGAGGGCAATTTCATCATCATTTGACTCAGACTCATCATAACTTGTCTTATCCTAACTTTTGTCCTTGTTACTAGATGAGGCCTTTAATGCTACTGGCTTGGTTTTGATTATGTGCTCTTCATTTCTCTTTAAGTTGATTTCATATGTCATTAAAGATCCTATTAATTCATCCAAAGAAATTTTTGACAGATCTTTAGAATCTTCAATAACAGTGGCCTTTGTGTGCCAAATTGAAGATAGAGAACGTAGAATTTTTCTTACCAAGTCAGCATCAGTATAGTCCTTACCTAAGGCCTTCAGTCCATTGACTATGATCATAAACCTGGCAAACATTTCAGAGATTGTCTCATTAGACTTCATCATGAACAATTCATATTCAGAGACAAGTATGTTAGCCTTGGTTTCTTTAACCTGAGATGTTCCCTCATAAAGTACCTCAAGTTTATCCCACATCTCTTTGGCAGATTTGCACATTGAGATTCTTGAGTACTCTTTGGGGTGAGCAGCACATTGAATGATGTTCATGACACTATAATTCAATGTAGCTCTTCTTATTTGTTCCCTAGTCCAGGTTTCTTCTTCTTCCTGGTTTTCATAGGGACCTACCTCCACTACTTTCCAGATTTCATAATTTTGGGCTCTTAGAAAAACTTGCATTCTATTTTTCCAATATGAATAGTCCATTCCATTAAAGAATGGTGGCCTATTTATTGAATGACCCTCAGCTATGAACCCTCTGGAATCCATTTAATTAAACAGATGGTGCAAAGAAGGAAACACTCAGCAAAACAAACAAGCAAGCAATCAAGCAACACAGAACACTCAGAAACTACTCAGATCAAATCAGATCAAGTGTAAATCAGCTCTGATACCAATTGAAGGATCGATAAAAGATGTGGACAAGATCTAGAAGGGGGGGTTGAATAGATCTATGCCAACTAATGCGGAAGCTAAACCAATTTTGAAAAACCTTTGAATCAGAGTTAGATTGAGAGCAAATTTCACAGATCTGAGGAGAGATTAAGTGAGTTAAACAATTGGAGTGAAAAAAACAAATTGATTAGATAGATTCAAACGATCCTATGCATTCATGTAACGGAGAATAAGTTCAAACCACAAATAGAAAAATGCACAGAGATTTTTAGGTGGTTCGGAAATCACACCACGTGACTCCTACATCCACCCCTCACACACAGTGAGGATCCACTAACAACCTGGGTAACACAACCCACACTGGAGCCTGACAACTCCACAATTGAGTTAAACAACTCACACACTACCTAGAGCAAGACTACTCTAGACTCTGAGCAAGACTGCTCAACCACACAACTTGAGTACGATGACTCAAAGACCTGAGCACAAAGGCTCACAACCACTTGCTAGAAAAGAAACAACAAGATCTAGATCCTCTAGCAATGATCTGATCTATTAAGGTCAATTCTAGAAAATTAGTGCAACAGATTATGCACAATTTCTAGAATAGCCAAGAAGAAACAAGAAAAACTTAAGACACGAATTTGACAGTTCTTGTTCTTCAACAAAACTCCCTTGTAGAGGCAGAATTGGAAGGATCTTGATCACTTGAAGTCCCTTGGCCGATGCTCTGCAACTTTGATTTTGGGATCTTCCTTGAGAGCTTCACAATTGCTGGCTTCTACTCGATCTGCTCCTCTGAAGTTGATCCAAATGCTTCATGTTGATCAATCTTCGATCCTTGTGCTAGGAGAAGGGTGAATTGAGGTGTGGAAGCACAAGAGGGAGCAAAACAGGGAGAAGAGACTCTCTAGCCGCCACTTGCAGATGCTAGAGGCTCTTAGAAGGTTCTCTTATGGATGGGTGCCCATTAGGAGGGTATTTATACCCTAAATATCTGAAAGATACCCTTGGGGTACGTGGGCACATGATCCAAGGTTGATCTGACATCTCCCTGGGGTGCCACGTGTACAGGAGGGAATTTAAGTCACAGAGATTCCGGAGTGTGTCGACCTTCCCAAGAGGTGTGTCGACACACTGTCCCAGACTGGCAGAACAATTCCCTGGGAGGGGTCTCTAGTGTCGACCTGAGATGATCCAGTGTCGACCTGCTGTCCCAGACAGCAAAACAGGCCTTCTGGGAAAGCCATCTAATGTCGACTTGATGCCATTTGGTGTCGACCTGCTGTGCCAGACTGCAAAAATGGCCTTCTGGGAAAGCCATCTAGTGTCGACCTGATCCCATTTGGTGTCGACCTACTGTCCCAGACTGCAAAACTGGCCTTCTGGGAGAGCCATCTTGTGTCGACCTGTTGCCATTTGGTGTCGACCTGCTGTCCCAGTTTGTTGATTTGTTTCTCTGGAACCTGTCTCTAGTGTCGACCTGCTCTGGACTAGTGTCGACCTGAGATGGACTTTTCTTCACATTTCTGCCTTTGTTCTGATTCATTGTGTCGACACCAAGGATGATTGTCTCGACACTACCTTTGCAGAAAATGTTGTTCCTGAGAAAATAAACACATAAATCATTAATTAAATATATTATCATGAATGTCAATGATAAATGTGCTTGGAAACATGCTTTTTGAATATTGTAATTTCAGGTGATGTATTTTACATGTTCCAATGGTTATGCATTAAAATCACAACTTGTCATCATCAAAATGTGAGGAGAAATGAATTATATTCACACTCAACCCAACAATCTCCCCCTTTTTGATGATGACAACATTAGTTCATTTGAAATTGGAAATTTTCAATGAAATGTGATTTTAAGCATTTTCATTTTCTTTTATTTATACTTGTCAAGGACCTTTGAGCATTTTTTTAGTGACATTGAAATTTATACACATGATAGACACAATGTTACTAGAAATAAGCTATTTTCACACAGAGGTCAAGCAGCTTGACAAGCATTCATCACATTCACATTCATTCAAAAGATTTGCAATCACATTTAAGGCACAAAAATAAGCACAGAAATTTTTGAAATTTCTATTCATTTCATTTCATTGATGATGTGAACATTACAATTTCCAACAAACTTCTCCCCCTTTGACATTATCAAAAGAATTACATTATTGGGGAGGAGGAGGAGGAGGAATGGGTAACAAATTTGCTCAATATCTGATAGCCTCTTTTCCATTGAAGTCATACTAGATTTCATTTGAGTTTGAAGAGTGGAGAGTCTTGTGTGTAGAAGATGCTCCATTCTCTCTGACTTCTATGACATTGAGGCTTGAATTGTAGTAAATTCATTTGACATCGGTTGAGATGAGGAAGAAGATCCAGCCGTCCAACCAGGCCTATCAAGACTTTGAATTCCATCTTGAGTGTAGACATCTCTTCATCTATGTGAGTAGATAAATTTCTCATGCCCTCCATGTTATCAAGCAAATGTGCAAAAGACAATCTTGTCTTAGAGATCTGAGAGAGTGTCTCCTTTGTGTTGAAGACATCAGCTTGGGAATTCTCCCAAATTCCCTTCAGGACTGTCTCCAACTCTTTTTGATGCTCTTTCAGTTCAACTGAGGCATCTGCCAGTGTACCAATCAGCCTGTTGAATCTCTGGGTGGCATGGTCTGAGGCTGCCTTCTGATCAATAAACCTGGCAGAAACTGAGTTCTCCAACCTTTGAATCCTCAATTCAAAGTTTTCTGACATGGATTGAATAGAGGTGTGCAAAGCATCAAACTTGTCATTTAGGAAGGTGTACAACTCTGGTGGAACAGAAGGTCCACCAAAAGAAAAGGATGCTTGAACTGGAGGTGGTGGAGAAAATGATGGGATTTCAGGTGCAAGGTTCATGGAGGAGGAGGGTTGAAGCTGAGGAGAGTGAGGGGCAATGAAAGGTTCCTTAACTTCTTTTGCTACATGAGGCTGATCCTCATTTATAGGAGGCTAGTCCTCATAACCATGAGGCTGATCCTCTGGAGCTAGAGGTTGTTCCTCTGGTATTGGAGGCTGTTCCTCTTGAACTGGAGCCTGATCCTCCTGAGCCACAGCGGCCTCTACTGCAGCTGGCCCTCTCCTTACTTGATCACAAACAATCCTAAAGCCTATGAATTTCTGAACATGCTTAAAGCAATATATGTTGGACTTAGGAATCTTCTCAGATTTTTCATTCTCTAGAGGCACACCAAAGTGCTTGAAGACTGCAGTGAAATGGGCTGCATATGGAAGTGATCTATGCAAGTCTGCCCTAGTGGTCTCAGAGATAATCTGGAACATGATAACATGTAGGTTTATCTTGATGTCCTTGCTCATACAGAAAAGGACAAATCTTTGGATGTCTGTCAACCTATCTCTCCCACCACCTTGAGGTGTGATGATGGTAGTGAGCATGTGATGAGTAAGCCTCAACACAGGGGGAAAGGTGTTGGTATTGAATTTGGTGACATGGGTTTGCTTAATATCTGACTCATCTGCAGGCAAACCTGTCATTATGGTATAGGCTTCATGAAGGTTGAATTCATAATTGTGGTAGTCTTCTCCTTCATCTGGGACTTTGAAAACTGAAGCAGCTATGTCTGTTGGCATGTCAATATCAATCCCCTTAACCTTGGACTTATACCCTTCATCTGTGCATTCCAAATTCTGATAAAACTCTTGGACAAGTCTAGGGTAAATGATGCGAAATTCTGATATGAAAGACTGCCAAGACTGGAATTTGAAGAAGCTCAAGACTTCAGGAAATGCAGCAATAAGTTCACTATCATCCAAGTCTACTGATCTGGGTTTCAATATGGTCTTCCCGGCACTTAGGGGTTTGGAAGGAGGTCTCCTAGAGGGCTGGGAGGACTCTGATGAAGAGGATGAGGATGAGGAAGTGGACTTCTTTGAAACTTCAGGAGACGAGTCCAGGGTTTTCCTCCTAGGGTACACGGACCCTTGACCAGTAGAGGATGCCCTACCTATCTTAGCAGAAGAGGATCCTGGCTACTCTGCAGCATCATGGCGACGCTTGGTTCTCCTCTCAGTGGTAGGAACCTCATCCGCCAGATTGGGCCTTGCCGATGCCCTTGACTTTGCTCCACAGTGAGGAATTTGCTTGGGTGCCATGGAAGCAGCGTGGAATCGGGGATGATGGAGAGAGATGAATTAGAGAAGATGGGTGGAGATGAGATGGAGGAGAGAGGAGATGGAGAGGATTCAAATCCCTTGCCGGAAACCAAAAGAGTGGTCACCGTCGGGTCGACCTGGAGAAGAAGAAAGGGGGGTTTTGGATAACCTACCCCGCAGGAACAACATGCTCTTAACCGGTGCCCACGGTTTAAATGAGTCTGGCAGGGGTCAGTGTCGACAATAGAAGAAGTTAGTGTCGACCTGAGTCAAGGTGTGTCGACACTAGATGGAGTAGTGTCGACCTGGCCTGATGAAAAATTTTAGATTTGAGTTTGGAAAAAAAATTTGTGAGCTTTTGGGATAACTTTATAATGATAATTAACGGGTGGAATGATCATTTCAAGGATTTTTAAGAGACTAAAAATTCATTTGTTATATTTTTGAAAAAATTCAACACAATTCAGGTTCTACACAATATCTAACAGGATATGAGCATTCAGAGACTTGAGTCATGAAAGTGATGATTTGAGGGATATAAGACATTTAACAATCAACTACACACTACCATATTCTTCAATTCCAAAGAAATAAAAAAATCTTTTAGACTGAAATCAAGTGTGTTGAAAGTAAACAATTTTTAAGAACAACTTGATGATGGATAAGAATGATTCTTTAAAAACAAATTCTCCAATGACATACACATTTTGTTTTGAAACAAACTATCAAATGAGATATATCTTGTTCACTCAAGGACTAATGCTTTTCACACACTATAGTCCCTGGATACTAAAGATTTATCCATTATCAAGTCTCAAAGGGGTAAATGATGACCTTTTGACATGAAAATATACATTTTTTAGACGCCAATATTTCCAGTTACTCAGTCATCATAAAAAATTTGGCATATTTTACTTTGTTTTGCATTTATTTTTGATTTTTAATCCCCTTTGAATAGAGATAGTACTAGTGCCTCATGACATACATGGCACTTCATTCATTGTGAAGGTGTGCAGTTTCTCAGCACATGTGTCATTGCTCTGTTGAATTGATATATTTTGGAGACTTCTTGACAAAAGGACATCATCTTTATCCAACATCAGTTGCAAACAAAAGCATGTTTAATGTCAAGACACACATTATCCTTCAGTCTTAGAAAGAAATCAAAATTTCTATAGTTTTGAAGAATATAGGTGAGAGTTGACAAATGAATGTTGTGGATCACTCAAAGGATCATTTTGAGACTCTAGACTCCTGAATGAGGACATAATGCAAGGAAATTGATGTAATGCAAGAAGAGTTTTGAATATTTCAAAATACATGACTTTTGAATTATTTAGCTCCCCCTGAGATGAGAATTTCAAACATTTTTCATCAGAATAGAGATATGCAAGTTTTTAAATCAGGAATGATTCTCTTTAAAACAATAAAAGCTCCCCCTCAACAATTGCATATTCATTTCTTGGTACTTGGCAGAGACATATACTCTCGCATAGTGAAAGTGTCCAGACAAGCAGAACTTGTCCTTCTTCAAATCACCATTTGATATACCAAGAAGTTCAACACAATGTGAGGTGAAGAGTTCATTGTCAAAAAGAGTTAGAAGTGAAAAGTAGAGAGATGTGATGAATCATGGAAGCAAATGAGTATGATAATGCAAAGAACTCCCCCTCAAAACATGCCTAACACTCAACCCAATCCCAAAGGACATTTACAAAGACCAAGTTCTCTCCTTAAGGATGAGAATCTACTGTCAGGAAGGGGTTTAGTGAAAATGTCAGCAATTTGCTTTTCAGTTTCTATGAAGTGGAGTTCAAAAGATTTCTGTGCTACCTCATCTCTCAAGAAGTGATGCCTAATTTCAATATGCTTTGTTCTGGAATGCTGAATGGGGTTTTTAGACAAATTTATTGCACTTGTGTTATCACAAAGGATGGGAACACAACCTAACTCTTGGTTGTAATCAAGGAGTTGATGTTTCACCCAAAGAATTTGGGTTCTACACCTACCAGCAGCAACATACTCAGCCTCTGCAGTTGACAGAGCAACTGAATGTTGCTTCTTAGAAGCCCAAGAGATTAGGCACCCACCTAAGTACAAACACAAGCCACTTGTGCTTTTTCTATCTAATTTACAACCAGCATAATCAGCATCACAATAGGCAATCAAATCTAACTTGCAATTAGCAGGATACCAAATTCCTAAATCACATGATCCAACAAGATATTTGAAAATTCTTTTAACAGCTAGCATGTGACTTTCTTTAGGATTTGATTGAAATCTAGCACACAAACAAACACATAATTGAATATCAGGTCTAGAAGTTGTAAGATAAAGTAGAGAGCCAATCATACCTCTGTAGGTCTTTGGGTCTACTGACTTACCATTTGAGTGTTCTTCTAGCTTAGCATTTATAGCAATTGGTGTGTTGGAGTGCTTGAGGTTTTGAAAGTCAAACCTTTTCAAAAGTTCCTTTACATACTTGGTTTGACTGATGAAGATACCCTCATGTGTTTGGTTAACCTGCAATCCCAAGAAAAACTTTAGATCTCCCATTAAACTCATTTCAAATTCATTTTTCATTTGATTGGAAAATTCATTGCACAGGCTTTTATTAGTTGAGCCAAATATTATGTCATCAACATAAATTTGGACTGCAATTATTTCTTTATTAACTGTTTTTGTGAACAGTGTTTGATCAACATTACCTCTAGAGTATCCTTTTTCAAGCGAAAAGGAGCTCAACCGGTCATACCAAGCTCTTGGAGCTTGTTTAAGACCATAGAGAGCCTTATGAAGCTTGAAAACATGGTTAGAATATTTTTCACTTTCAAATCCAGGGGGTTGTTCAACAAAAACATTTTCTTTGATATATCCATTTAAGAATGCACTTCTGACATCCATTTGATAGACTTTAAAATTCATGGAGGATGCAAAAGTAAAGAAAATTCTAACTGCTTCTAGTCTAGCTACAGGGGCATATGATTCTTCAAAATCAATTCCAAATTCTTGATTGTACCCCTTTGCAACTAGCCTAGCTTTATTTCTAATTACTTGACCAGATTCATTCAGTTTATTTCTGAAAACCCATCTAGTGCCAATGATGGTTTGGTCACTAGGTCTAGGTACTAATTCCCATACTTGATTTCTTTTAAATTGATAAAGTTCATCATGCATGGCATTAATCCAATCAGAACTTGATAAAAGCTTCATAAATTGATTTTGGTTCAATTTGGGAAATTAGAGCTAGTGGGTCTTCTTCAATAGCAAGCATGAAAGATGATCTAGTGCTAACTCTATCATGTAAATTACCAACTACATTATCCAAAGGGTGATCTCTCAAGATTCGATGTTCAGTAGTTACCTGTTGAGGGGTACTTAAATTTGGAGCAATATTACCTGTTCCACATGAAGATGGTGAATTGTTGTTCAAGTTCTCACCACAGTCTTCAAGCTCCTCAACAGTTGGTGAAGAGTCCACAATGAAGTCATCCTCTTCACTGTCTTGTTTTTCCCTTTCCAGATCCTATGATCTTTCCTTTATTTTTACCTCCAAATGTTACTGAACCTCCCTCCTTCTCTAGCAGGAAAGAAAATTTGGCTCTATCTCCAGTCATATGTCGTGAACACCCACTGTCAAGGAACCACACATTTGAATTGGGTGCACGACCTTCCTGCAAGACAATTAGTGGAGAGAAGATTTTGGTACCCAAATAGAGTTGGGACCATCAGAAAGTTTGGACAGCATTATCAAATCTTTTCTCACCCAAATTTGACTTGATTTTAATTTTAGTTTTATGATATTGGTGTTCTCTGACTTTTTCACTTTCTTCTTTTCTTTAGGAATGAAAACACCAGTGTTTTTGTTTTTGATAGGAGGGGTGTTTTTCAATTGAGCATGAGAGTATAGATGAGGAGGTGAAATCCAAGGATTTTGTTGGTACATCAAAAAGTTTGGATAGAAAAATTGAGGATGATACCAACATGGGTTGTTATACCATTGGCTCCAAGAATTGGTCCAATCAGCTTGATATGCTGTCTTGGAGGTCCAAGGTTTTTTATCAATGATTTTCTTTGGATTTTTCTCATTTTTCAAATTTTTATTTGAAATTTTTATTTTGTGGTTTGTCTTGGTTGATGTTGAGCAGGTCGACCTCTCTTTGACTGGTGTCGACACTACAACCACAAAAGCCTTCTTCTTGTGGACTGGTGTCGACCTGTCAAAAGATTGTGTCGACCTGGTTGCCTTGTCTTTGTTCTGAGTTTTTGAACTTTTTTGTGTTTTGCTTGATTTTTGTTTGACTTCTGTGTTCTCAAGACTAGGGCCCTTAACAAATTTAATTAGTGGTGCTTTATCCTTCTTTTCACCGGATTTGTCTTTCTTGGATTTTTGTTTATCAAACCCTAGTCCATGAGAGATTGATTTCATGTTTGTTCCCAGCAAGGCCTCCAGATTATCTTTACCATTTGTAAATGTTTCAATAACTTCATCTTTTTGTTTTAGCTGGTTTTCCAAGATTTTGATTTCTTCAATCTTTTGCTGTTTATCTTGGTTTTCTTTTTCCAGCTTTTCAGAAAGTTCTTTGAATTCATTGGTGGCCTTTTGAGAAGCTAGCTTAAGTTCATGAATCACATTCAGAAGATTTTCTTTTTCTTCATTCAATTCAGTTACTTCATTTTCTAGTTCACAAATTCTTTTGTTTGAAGATTGGTTGTGATAAATGTTTTCATTTTTCTTTTTGATGTGTTTGTTTTCTTTTCTCATTTCAGAATATTTTTCAACTAATTCAGCATAAGCATCCTGCCAATCTTCAATAGAAAAGTCTTCAAAAGAAGTGCTTACCTTTCCATCTGAGCTGTTTGCCATGAAGCAAATCTCCTCACTTCCAGAGCTTGAGGATTTTTCTTCTTCTTCATTTTCACTTGTGTCCTCATCAGACCAAGTGGCTACCATGGCCTTCGGCTTCTTGAATTTGTGAATTTTCTTGTGCTTCTCCTTCTTGTTCTCAGGACATTCTCCCTTCATATGTCCTGGTTTGTTGCACCTATAACAAATGACAACTTGATCAGTTTTCTGATTCTTGTTAAAATTAGCATTAGAAAAGGAAGTGTTTCTTTTGCCTGAAGAGTATTTCTTTTTACCAGAAAATTTTCCTTTTCTATATTTCAAGAATTTTCTGAATTGCCTGGTCATGAGGGCAATTTCATCCTCATTTGACTCAGACTCATCATAACTTGTCTTATCCTGACTTTTGTCCTTGTTACTAGATGAGGCCTTTAATGCTACTGGCTTGGTTTTGATTATGTGCTCTTCATTTCTCTTTAAGTTGATTTCATATGTCATTAAAGATCCTATTAATTCATCCAAAGAATTTTGGACAGATCTTTAGAATCTTCAATAACAGTGGCCTTTGTGTGCCAAATTGAAGATAGAGAACGTAGAATTTTTCTTACCAAGTCATCATCAGTATAGTCCTTACCTAAGGCCTTCAGTCCATTGACTATGATCATAAACCTGGCAAACATTTCAGAGATTGTCTCATTAGACTTCATCATGAACAATTCATATTCAGAGACAAGTATGTTAGCCTTGGTTTCTTTAACCTGAGATGTTCCCTCATAAAGTACCTCAAGTTTATCCCACATCTCTTTGGCAGATTTGCACATTGAGATTCTTGAGTACTCTTTGGGGTGAACAGCACATTGAATCATGTTCATGGCACTATAATTCAATGTAGCTCTTCTTATTTGTTCCCTAGTCCAGGTTTCTTCTTCTCCCTGGTTTTCATAGGGACCTACCTCCACTACTTTCTAGATTTCATAATTTTGGGCTCTTAGAAAAACTTGCATTCTATTTTTCCAATATGAATAGTCCATTCAATTAAAGAATGGTGGCCTATTTATTGAATGACCCTCAGCTATGAACCCTCTGGAATCCATTTAATTAAACAGATGGTGCAAAGAAGGAAACACTCAGCAAAACAAACAAGCAAGCAATCAAGCAACACAGAACACTCAGAAACTACTCAGATCAAATCAGATCAAGTGTAATCCGCTCTGATACCAATTGAAGGATCGATAAAAGATGTGGACAAGATCTAGAAGGGGGGGTTGAATAGATCTATGCCAACTAATGCGGAAGCTAAACCAATTTTGAAAAACCTTTGAATCAGAGTTAGATTGAGAGCAAATTTCACAGATTTGAGGAGAGATTAAGTGAGTTAAACAATTGGAGTGATAAACAAGTTGATTAGATAGATTCAAACGATCCTATGCATTCATCTAACGAAGAATAAGTTCAAACCACAAATAGACAAATGCACAGAGATTTTTAGGTGGTTCGGAAATCACACCACGTGACTCCTACATCCACCCCTCACACACAGTGAGGATCCACTAACAACCTGGGTAATACAACCCACACTGGAGCCTGACAACTCCACAATGAGTTAAACAACTCACACACTACCTACAGCAAGACTACTCTACACTCTGAGCAAGACTGCTCAACCACACAACTTGAGTACGACGACTCAAAGACCTGAGCACAAAGGATCACAACCAATTGATAGAAAGAAACAACAAGATCCAGATCCTCTAGCAATGATCTGATCTATTAAGGCCAATTCATGAAAATTAGTGCAACAGATTATGCACAATTTCTAGAATAGCCAAGAAGAAACCAGAAAAACTTAAGACACGAAGTTGACAGTTCTTGTTCTTCAAGAAAACTCCCTTGTAGAGGCAGAATTGGAAGGATCTTGATCACTTGAAGTCCATTGGCCGATGCTCTGCAACTTTGATCTTGGGATCTTCCTTGAGAGCTTCACAATTGCTGGCTTCTACTCGATCTGCTCCTCTGAAGTTGATCCAAATGTTTCATGTTGATCAATCTTCGATCCTTGTGCTAGGAGAAAGGTGAATTGAGGTGTGGAAGCACAAGAGGGAGCAAAACAGGGAGAAGAGACTCTCTAGCCGCCACTTGCAGATGCTGGAGGCTCTTAGAAGGTTCTCTTATGGATGGGTGCCCATTAGGAGGGTATTTATACCCTAAATATCCGAAAGATACCCTTGGGGTACGTGGGCACACGATCCAAGGTTGATCTGACATCTCCCTTGGGTGCCACGTGTCCAGGAGGGAATTAAGTCACAGAGATTCCGGAGTGTGTCGACCTGCCCAAGAGGTGTGTCGACACACTGTCCCAGACTGGCAAAAAAATTCCCTGGGAGGGGTCTGTAGTGTCGACCTGAGATGATCCAGTGTCGACCTGCTGTCCCAGACAGCAAAACAGGCCTTCTGGGAAAGCCATCTAGTGTCCACCTGATGCCATTTGGTGTCGACCTGCTGTCCCAGACTGCAAAACTGGCCTTCTGGGAAAGCCATCTAGTGTCGACCTGATGCCATTTGGTGTCGACCTGCTGTCCCAGACTGCAAAACTGGCCTTCTGGGAGAGCCATCTAGTGTCGACCTGATGCCATTTGGTGTCGACCTGCTGTCCCAGTTTGTTGATTTGTTTCTCTGGAACCTGTGTCTAGTGTCGACCTGCTCTAGACTAGTGTCGACCTGAGATGGACTTTTCTTCACATTTCTGCCTTTGTTCTGATTCATTGTGTCGACACCAAGGATGATTGTGTCAACACTACCTTTGCAGAAAATGTTGTTCCTGAGAAAATAAACACATAAATCATTAGTTAAATATATTATAATGAATGTCAATGATAAATGTGCTTGGAAACATACTTTTTGAATATTATAATTTCAGGTGATGTATTTTACATGTTCCAATGGTTATGCATTAAAATTACAACTTGTCATCATCAAAATGTGAGGAGAAATGAATTATATTCACACTCAACCCAACACTGCTGAAACTGCTGCGGCTACTGGTACTATCCCTGTGGCTGCTGCTACTGTGGGCGGGGTTCCTGCTGCTGTGGGGGGTACTGGTACTACGATAACTATTGAGTAAACTGCAACTGCACTGGCTGATGGACTTGCATCATCGGGCAATCCCTCTTGTAATGGCATGGAAAACCGCAATTGTAGCAGATCACCTCCTCCCTACCCTGCTAGAGAAACTACTATGCCATCCTGGACTAACGCTATTGCTGCTGTCGGTACAGCCCACCCCCACGAAGGGGTCATCTGCCTAGGACTCGAGTGCAGAATGGAACTGCCGAGCCCGAAGAAGAGGATGAAGTCGCACTGCCACGGCTACCAGTGGGACACTGGTACAGGGTGGTTCTAGAGTAACCTCCTCCCTGTTTTTTTTGCTGGGGCTGCCAAGCCTCTACCTCCAATGCAGTGGCATTAGCCACTGCTACTCCCAAGGTGGCACACATGTGAGTGGTTACGTCCCACTATAAATCTGACCTCAAACCTGCAATAAATCTCTCTACACAAGTCTGCTTGTTGGTGGCTACATGGGGAACATGCCTCAACAACCGGACAAACTTCTAATGTTACAGCGCAACTGACATATCCCCCTGTGTCAACTCATGGAATTGGTCTCACCTTTCACGTCGAGCATAGTCAGGGAAGTACTCGCTGTGGAAGACCTCCAAGAACTACTTCCAAGAAATCTGATCTAATCCTTGCCTAGTGAAGTGAGTCTGCCTCTGAATTCTCTACCACTCATGGGCTGGTCCCTTCAGCTGATACACCACTAGTCTCAGCTAACCCTCCTCGGCGCACTCCATGGTCTCAAAGTATGCTCCAACTCATGATCCCAACTCTTAGCCCTATCTGGGTCATACTCACTAAAGAACATCGATGGTCAGAGACGTAAAAACCTCTCCAGGAAGGCGGTCCGGTCCTCAATCGCTGTCATCCTCACCCTGCCCACTCGGGTATGCTAGGTACCTGACGCTTGCACTATTGGTGGATCCGCCTACTGCTCTAGCATGCCACCCGGAACATGGCCATGAAAAGCTACTCGACCATGGGGAGCATGGTCTCGAACTGCGGTGGTTGGGGCTGGTATCGTTGATGCTTTTGCTCACAATGTGTCGCTGCTGCTGCTGGCTCCTGAGGCTGTACTACAGACTCCTCTGCTGACACATCTTCCTAAACCTCACCTAGTGCTGGCATATCAGACTCTCCCTACTGCTCCATCAGTTCTCTGGCCTGCCTGCGTCTGCGCGGAGCCATATCCTGCACGACACACTACCAATAGGGTTAATGACACTAACTACGGTGACCAGCAGTGTACTTGTACTTCTGTTGGGACCTTTCATGTTTATGTTTAAATCCTCTACAAGTCTTGATAGACTCTCGCTTTGATAACAACTGTAATGACCCCGAGAACCCAACCCTCGATCCCACTGATGACTTGATTTTTCGCTGTCTCTGCCCACAGATTCAGGGACCCGAAAGGGCTATAAGATAAGTCTAACAGGATATGTAAAGGAAATAAACATCAACAACTGAACTAGAAGCACTCAAGGAAGTAAAGAAAGGAAAGAGCGAGAGTACTGCATATCGCTCTAGGTACAGTCCCAACACACAACGAGTATACCCCAAGGGTGAAGCACAACTGAAAGAAAGGGGCAACCCACTCCTAGTTACGGGGACGACGACTATTTTGAGTTATGGTCATGTGAATAACCATAATCATTGTTTAATAATGTTTATTTTGATTTGTTTTGAGTTTTGATGATATGTTTTGATGATGTCAATATTGAATATCAGTCTTGTGATGAACTTAAGTGATTTCATGTTTCATATCCTCAGGTAATTGGTTGCATATCATGGACATAACTTCGAATGCTCACATTGTCCAACTCTTGTGACAGTCGATGTTCTGAAAAGTCTTCTGCGACAGTCGATGTTCTGATAATCGATGCTCTGACAATCACTTAAACATAGATTACCTCATGTTTAAGATCAATTATGACAACATCAATTGCCAATCACTTAAACATTGATTATCTCATGTTTACGATCGATTATCACAACATCGATTGCCAATCTCTTAAACATCGATTACCCCATCTTTAAACATCAACTATCTACACATCGATTTCTAAACAACTTAAACATTGATTACCTCTTGGTAGACATCGATTACCTCATGTTTAAGATCGATTATCACAACATCGATTGCCAATCACTTAATTTCGATTACCTCATGTTTTTGATGCATTGTCACAACATCGATTGCTAATCATTTAAACATCGATTACCTCTTTGTAGACATCGATTACTTCATGTTTAAACATCGACTGTCTACACATCAATTGCCTTTTTCTCCTGAATAACTAAGGATGCCATTTGTGCAGGATGTCATGTGACTGGCACATCTCTTACTTGGGGTCCACGAAACCCTAGGTACAAGGTTTGGGCATTTGGCAATAAATAGGCTCATTCCTTTATGAATAGTGTGTGGCTAGAAAGGAGGAGTCTAGAAAGAGGGAAGTACCCTAAAAGGGAGAGCCCGAAAAGAGGCAAGTGCAGCACCGCCAGGTGATGCAAGCAGCAGAAGAGCAGCAAACGCGAAGAGGAGAAGAAGAAGAAGAAGGAGACGGAGAAGAAGCCAGAACGCAGATCAAGTAGAGGCTGCAACCAGAAAGAAGGAGATTGGATCTGAGATCGTGAAGATCAGAGCTAGTGTTGAAGAGAAGATTTCTTCCTTCTTTCTTTTTTATATTTTCAGAACAAATTTGATAGTGTGCGATCTATGTAAGCGTTCTACACAGATTACCTGATTGTGTCTATTTTATCTTCACAATTGTACTGGGATAGATCATGCTAGAGGATCTACTCCCTAATTGGGCTTGTTCTAGTAGAACTTGGATCAGTCATGGTCCAAAGGGTTTGAGCACTGTGTGCTCAGGTTTTGGAGCTGTCGTGCTCTGATTCTTCTAAGCCATCGTACTTAGTGGTTTTGGGATGAGCCGCCGTGCTCTATCCTAGTGGAGTGAGTCATCGTGCTCATCTCTAATTGGTGCTTGTAGGACGTCGTGCCTATCTCCAGATTACTTTGAGCAGTTGTGCTCAAAGGGTTTTGGAGCCGTCGTCCTCTAGTTTGTACTCAGGTTTGAGTGGTGCTCCTTCATCGTGGGGAGGTGGACGTAGGAGACACAATTTGTGTTTTTCGAACAACCTTAAAAATCCCTTGTGCACTATGGTTTGATTTGTAGTTTGATCTTGCTATGCTAGATGATTGCATAGGGATTTCATTTATATACTACTTGTTTAATTTGTTCACACACACACTGTTTGATTAAATGTTTCACACACTTTAATCACACATAGTGTATCAGATCTATGGGGATTTTATTGGATAGAACTCATATTTTTTAAGTAACTTTTAATTACTTAAGTTTATGCTGCAAATCTATTCAACCCCCACTTCTAGATTCTGCCATCACTGAATATCCGATCCTATAATTGGTATCAGAGTAGGTAAACCACTCTGATTATTAGATCTAATTTTCTGTTACACTGATTCACTATGTTTAGATCTAATAATCTTTTGATTTGATCTGGTGTAATGCAAAATCTCTTTAACTTGCATGAATTTCCTACTATAATTTCGAACAAGTCCTCAAGCTTACAACTACAATCTAATTTACAGGACTCCTTCATGAAGGTTGGAAGGAAGGAAAATAAAAATTCTGATAGATGCTTGATGATCAAGGAAAGCTCCAATGATTCACGAAAATTATAAGTCCAAAACCTGTTAGCACTCACAGCACATTCAATGAGCTTAGAGCATCCTTCATCCTCTTCGGAATCCAAGAAATCAAATGGGTCTACAAGGTCAGGTAAACCAATTCCAAACCAATTTATGAACTCAAATTCTGATTCTAATTCAGATGAAGACATGTTTTATGGTGATTGGTTGAATTTTGTGAGAAAGTACGTAATATTAATGAAAAGTTGATCACTATAAATAAAGATTTGAAAAAAGACTTTAAAAATTTGTGAAGAAGAAAATGAACATTTGAAGTGTGAAAATAAAGAGAATCAAATTGAAATTGATGTGCTTAATGATGATCATAAGTCATTGGAAACTAAAATCTTCACATTGAAAAATGAGCAAGAAAATTTAGGGAAACAGATTGAACAACTTACATAAGAGAAAGATCAATTGAAAATTCAAGTTTCTAATATGTCTCAAGATTCCAAAATCAATGACAAATGCAAACAACATGTTAATAAAATTGTCATTTGAAAAAGAAGATTGAATGCATGTTGCATGATAGACCATTAAACATTCATTGCAGAAATTTAAACAATAAATCTGCTGATTTGGAAAATCAAATTGTTCAATTTGAAAATGGAATGATCAAAATGAAGAATGGTTTGGATGTCATGCTAAACAAGCTTCAGATTTCAGAAAAATAAGTTATTGCATTAAAAGTTGAAAACAAAAGCTACAAAATGAAGTCAAGAAAGCTATAAAAAAACTCTTGATTATGTGAAAAAATAAGAAAAATGAAAAGAAACCAAAATAATATTTGTTAAAGTTGCTGCTAACAAGAAACCCAAATAATATTTGTTAAAGTTGCTGCTAACAAGAACTCTTCTATCTTAATGAAAAACCAATGAAAGTTCTTGTTTAGAAAAAAAAAAGAAAATCAGAAAATCAATAAAATTCTCCTATCAAGAAGAATCTTGTTTCAATGAAAAACATAAGAATTGAAATAGAAAAATAGTGGACTTTGCATATGATTCCTCCATTTTCTCCACAGACAAGGAAAGCTCCAAGGCAAGCTCCAACTCTACATCATGCTAGGAGCTAACAAAAAGTAAGGCCTCGTCAAAGAAAAAGGGGTTCCAACATAAGCATTCACGACAAGGTAAGTATCAAGTAGGAAATTCTCTGATTTGCTTTAATTGCAATAAATTAGTCATCTTTCCAAACATTGCTGGTTTAGAAATCTGAATTTCTATAATCATGCCAAACTAGTCCAGTGCTTCACATGTCATAAGCATGGTCATATTTCTAGGGACTGTTAGCATAGAATTGTTCATTTTTTTGCATGCTCCCATGCCCCATGCATAAACATATTTTCATACACATAGGAGTAAACACCATGTTCATACTGAGAGAGTTCAAAATTCCATGTGTCGATGAATAGGAAAATTGCGCAAAATAATTCTGCTGTTGTTGATAATAAAAATCCAAAAATATAAAATCTCATGAAAACATAGATGCATTGAACGAGACTAAGAAAAAAGTCTAGAACTAATGCTACTCATAGTTCCATTAATGAAAGAATTGCATCTATACAAAAAATAAAATCATTTTGGATTCAAAAATCATTGTTGCATACTGACATTGTGTGCACTGTAGAACCCAATAATGTATGTGTCCTAAGACCAGCTTGATCAACAAGCTGTGGAGCCTTGTAGCCATACCTTTTCATTTGGAATAAAGACATTAGCTATGCTAGGCAGGAACTGATTGAAGACCACAAGAAAAATCCTTGAAAATGAAATAAAGATTGTTCTGGTAAACTCTCCTATCTTTTCAGAATTGAGATTGTGTTAGAGCATACTCTTAGAGTTTTTATCTAAGAAATAGATGAAAAATAAAAATTTGCCATGTTTGCTATGCTGCTGCCCCCAAATGACAATTTGTATTAACAATTGGAATCATGTTGTGTCATCATGCTTACATAATTGTGCCCATGATTCCTGTGCATAATCATGTTTGAAGTGCTTACAAACGTTTACATATCATGCACATGCTAAGGGGGAGTAATTTTAAAAAGGGCAAAAATGTCTTTGAAAATGTTGTTCAATAAATGTCAAAACTTTTGAAATTGAAAAAACTCAAGAAAATTGATTTTGATCAAAATCAGGTCGACACACATTTGCTCATGTGTCAACACATCATCATCGAATTTTTTAAAATTCTCAAATTCAGAGGGACCTAATTCTTTCTTAAATCATCATGATAACATCCACTTAAACTAATGCTTGAAATCAGTTTCGATTTATTTTCTCATTCTATCTCCTTGACATGCCATACCTTTTATTCAAGTCTTGCATCAGGATAAATGAGTCTTTATGATATTCCCATATGAGAGATTTCAAACATAAAGACTAAAATAAGTGTGAACTCAATTAAGTCTGAAAGATACCATCTAAAATGAAGCTTATGCCAATTTTTTAATACTGAACTCATTTAAACTAAGTTGCAAATACTTGTAGGCACATGAGTAGCTTTGGTGTTTAACATGTGTATGTTTTGAAGTTTTATATTTAACACATGTTAAGAATAATCTTTCTACACTCATGATCATGCTTATTCTAATCATGAAAATCTGTTCCTACAATGTTTGGAAAAGAATAAAAATAATAATATAAAAATAATATAGAGATACAGACAGAGCAATGAAAATTTCATTCTGTCATTGAGTAACCAGGCTAATTTCACCTAACCAGTGTCTTAGCTTCGGTCAAAAGGTGATAATATTTTTTCAACACTGTATAAGATAATGAAGGTTACACCACTGAGTAATTAGGAGATCTTGCATTGGGTAAATGTGACCACTTACACTGAAAAGTGTGATTTGACCAATTTATGAAGGGTTGCGGAATTCCCAATATGGTAATCTAGAAGGGGGGTTGAATAGATTACTGTCACTTAAAAAAACTATTATCAAGTTCTTTTCTTTTAAGCACAGATTATCAAGACAGTATCAAGATCTAAACTATATGTAGATGATGTAGAAACCTATCTAGCGTGTGAGTATGCAACGTGTCTATCAAACATCTAACGTAAAACGATCAAACCACGAGACACGCAGATTTACGTGGTTCGGAGTACACAACAGTGTATCCTACGTCCACGGCACACACACACACACAGAGTAAACTGCTTATGAGCGAGTTCGGTGACTACAACTCACACACACACGTGTTTTCTGATGTGCACCCACGATCAGAACAACACACACACGTGATCTCAAGCACAAGAGACGCTTGAATCACACAAACACACACACGTTGATGAGAATTATGAAACAGGAAGAGTTCAGAGTGTAGGAGTAAATCCTGATGTGGAACTCTTCTGAGAACGCCTGGATGGAGTTCAAACTTCGACTTGAATGCTCTGAACTGATGGAGAAGGTTGAATCCACGACGATCTATCTTCAGTACTGCAGGATCAATAGATCTTTCGGTCTCTGCACTGCAGACTTGAAGCAGAGCAGCAGCAACTTCTTTTCTCTTGGACTTGGCTCTAGGGTTTTGGTTGTGGCTGCTTCTGTACGAGATTCTCTTCAAAAGGATGCTTATATAGTTGTGTTTTCATGTGGAGAGTCGTGGGACTTGAAAACACAATCTTGGATATGAAGGAAGGTTTCCGTATTTGAAGATCCTCTGCGTCTGTCGACAGGTTCTGAGTATCTGTCGACAGATTGCAACAGATTTGCAATAGACAGACTTCAGGTTGCTCTGGTCTGTGGCATCTGTCGACAGGTCTGTGAGCATCTGTCGACAGGTGCTCTCAGTACTTTTCTGTCTGATCACAACTGTGACATCTGTCGACATATGCCTTTGGGTCTGTCGACAGGTACATGTATACACTGTGATTGTGATCATTTTCTCATGATTTAGAAGGCTTGGTTATATGCATTTGTACCTACATGATAAACATGTATAGTTAGGTATAATGAAGACATAGATAACCAAATATTGTATCATGTTAATTGACATGTATGAAACCTCAATTCAACTCATTCATCATTAAAAACATTGTTTGACTTTCATTTATCACTTAGAGTGTGAATTCATTTAGTTTCCAGAATATTAACCCAACATTCTCCCCCTTTTTGATGATGACAAAATTATTCAATTAATGCTAATGAACTTGAGGTTTCTTCTCCCCCTTTTGACAACATCAAAAGTAAAAACAACAATCACACATGTAGATTTGCACAGAATATGTGATTTCATTCATTGGAAATTGAAGCATTCACATGACAAAAGTGACTGAAATAACATTAAGTGAAGAAGAAAGTACATGAAATAACATAAGAGAGAAAAGACATTGCTCAGACTGAATTGAAAATACAGGACATGACCCACTCCTAGACATTAAATCTATCTAAGCAGCATCATCTTCAGGAGCTTGAGGAGGGGCATGACGCTCAGTGGCAAGTCTGTCAATGCGTGTGTCCAAGGTATCCATTCTTTCATTCAGCCTCTCAAAGCCATGCGTCATCTGGACTTGTAGCTGGGCTATCAAATCCCTAATGGAGGGCTGAGCAGCGTCACCAACATCAGCATCTCCCGGAGCATCTAGTGGCTCTGACTGGGAGTCTTCATCACCTCTTCAGCATCTTCTTCATCATCAGCTTGATCGTCATCCCCAATGTAATCTTCATCCTCGGCAGCAGCAGGTGCCTGCCCTTAAGTTCCCGGGTGACTACCCCATCCACTAGCTTGTAGCCCATACGAGAGGCGGCAGTGATATCAAAGCTATTGCGGGAGTTGAGTGAGACACACTCACTGTCTGGAATGGGAATGCCAATAAACTTCAAAAGAGAAGTAATTTGGCAAGCAAGGGCATGGATCTCCTGGGTTGGTAGAAGCACTTGGTGATCAATGAAACATCAGGAGAGGAAGATTGATTGGTTCACAATTAAGGAAGAAGGTAAACAGTGATTTGTGAACATTGGTGACGAGTTCACGACTGCCATGCTTTGGTGCAATGCAAGTGGTGAAGATTTGGTGAATCATGCGGTTGAGTGGAGGGAAGGTATTGGCATTGAGCTTAGCAATCTCCTTTGTTGTATCATAAGGTTGAAGAGTAAGAAGGGATAGTAGACAGAGGCTTCTGGATGATGAGCAAGAATATCCGCCCCGGTGTTCGGAATCTGGAGGGTAGTGCTAAGAAGGTTAGCAGTGATTTGAAAGGGAGTGCCCTTCACAGAGGTGTAGAACCTTGAGCAGAGGTGGAGAGATTGTTGAAGAACTCAGTTACGGCAGTGGGGGAGTATGCCGTATGAGCATAGAGAAAGACTGTCCAACCCTGGGTATCGAACAGGGGTTGGAGGTTGGGAAAGAGATCGGCCAAGGAGTGGAAATCCACAAAACGTGGAGGAACAAACTTTGTGAATGTACCGTGAACCCGTTTGAGATTGAGACGGGGAGGTACGACCAACTCTGGAAGGCGATCATCCCGGTGTTTGGTCCGACGTTCATCGTGAGCCCTGGATCCTTCGCCGGGCGAGGAGGAGGCGGGACGACGACGTGAGGCCAACTTCTTCACCTTGGGTGCCATTGAGAAGATGAGGCACGGATGGAGGAAGGGAAGAAGTGCAGGAGACAGTGGGAGGAAGAAGGGAGAGGGAGGTAGGGTTTCCCGTCCAGAAAAGGAAGAGGATGGATGAGGGAGAGGCAAGGGATGACTGGGGTGGTGTTGGATGTGGAAAGGGCCGGAAATGCCTATATAAAGGAGGAGGGGGAAGTTTAAAAGGCAATGGCCCACCAATCTACCCAAACGGCGTGTCCGTTGAGCTTCCAAACAGGACAGCCGGCGTCTGTCGACAGACAGATTGTATCTGTCGACAGATGCTTGCAGAATATGACTTTGTTGGATTTTTGGAAGGAATTTGAAGTGGACCTCTTGAGCAGTGTTTTTAACGATTACCTAAGGTGAATAGATGAAGAATACATATATAAGAACCATCATATACATGTAGATGTAAAGCCACTTCAAATATCTTAATGGTTCAACATAATACTGAATTAGCCTGAAGTTGAAGCATGAAGAAAACACTTACGGGTATCCAAAAAGAAACACTTTTACTCTTCTTTTTATTATTAGAGTATAGGACAACACAATCCTCAGTGGAGGTGCAAATGATCAAGGAGGGAAATATCTAAATGCCAAGACATTCAAAAACATCAATTACTCATGGGAATTATCACTCAGTGGAGGCTTCACACTATTGCATTATTGTCTTTATTTGCCATTCATTTATGCAATGGGAAAAAAATGGTAATTAAGATAACTTCTCGCCTTTGAACATGAGGGTAGACATTATTCGTGCGGTACCCCAGTTACTCAGTGAAAGTGTCCATCATACCGTTGTACAGAGTTGACGAATTAGCCTTTTGACGCGAGGGCAAACATTTGTGATGCCCACTCCCCGGTTACTTAGAAAAACTCATCATTGCTCTGCATTTTTCCAAATTCTGTAGTTTTAGTTTAATGGAATGTAATGTTTAGGAATAGGTAGCTTTTCTCCAAGTATTGTGTTAATAACCCAAGATTAATATAGTGATTGATTATCTATCAATTGTAAACATTAAGCTCAATGATCATAATACCTTGACAAAAAGAATCATTTGCCTATATGTAAATAATGAAGAAGAGTTAGGTGTTAAGTTTTGGAAATGGTGAAATGTTTTTCAGAATGATGGAACCTAGACTTAACTTGAGTATTATGTAAAAATCACAAGATTGTTGAAAATTGCTTTAATATCTTATGCACATGATGTGATCAAATGTAATTAACATCATATAAACACCTTAGACTTTCAAGAAACCAGCTCAAAGAGGTTTGGATTGAATAGACTTGGAATACCAGGTGGAAGTGTGTCTGTCGACAGCTAAGGGAGCTTGTCGACAGGTACACTCAGACAGAGAAATGGGTGTTCAGCTAGAGGAGTACTGTGCATCTGTCGACAAGCCAGGGTGTGGTTGTCGACAGCTACACACAGACAGATTGTAGGCTGTGCGGGGAGGACAAAACCTGTGTAATCTGTCGACAGATGCATGGTCGACTGTCGACAGATGCACACAGAGTTCAGAACCTGTGGTCTGTGGATGCTATCTGTCGACAGGGAAGGAAGGAGCTGTCGACAGATCCTTGTTGAAAGCCAGTCTAGAGAAAGAGGGAATATGAAAAGATCATCCCATGTGAAGGAGTTAATGAACAGCAAAAAGAAAGTGTTTTCCTCACAATAACACCAAACTTTGAACTAGCTCCCCCATAATGTGTGCTCATGAAAAGACACAAAGTTGATCAATGCAATTCAATCCAAGCAAGATAGCACACTTGTATTCAGCAAAAATTCATGGAATTGAGACTGTTTTGGTATTATCTAATTTATGATTTTTTGATTTTTTTTGTATATTTTTTTGTTTTGTGTAGAATTGGCTAATGAAATGAGACTTACCCTTTATCCAACATGGATGTCCCTTCATGGGCTCCAACTACGGGTACTTGGCGGAGAATGTTTTCTCACGCATAATGAAGGTTCCAAACAAGCCGAACTTGTTTTTCCACAAATCACCATTTGATATACCCCATAGTTGTTGCTTACGAAGGACATTCATCAAGGACTGGGGATATGTGTCACTGAATTTTACATAGGCCTAATTCTCTTCTAAGAGATGTGAACCTATCCTCTGCCAATGGTTTTGTAAAGATATCAGCTAGTTGTTGTTCTGTGGTATGAAGCTAATTTCCAAATTTCTATTTGCAACCTCATCTCTCAAGAAGTGATGACGAATTTCTATGTGTTTTGTCCTAGAGTGTTGAATGGGATTTTGGATAGATTGATTGCACTAGTGTTGTCACATAGGATTGGTGTGCATCCAAGGTCAATGTCGTAGTCACACAACTGACTTTTTATCCACAACACTGTGTTGCACAACTCCCTGCAGCAACATATTCTGCCTCTGCAGTGGAGAGTGCAACCGAATGTTGCTTCTTGGATGCCCACGAAACCATGCAACCACCAAGCATCTGGCAATAGCCACTAGTGCTCTTCCTGTCAATTTTACATCCAGCATAGTCAGCATCAGAATATGAGATTAAGTTAAAGCTACTCCTGCCGGATACCAAAGACCCATGTCATGTGTACCTGAGAGATACCTGAATATTCTCTTAACTGCAATTTGGTGGCTTTCCTTTGGACTAGATTGATATCTAGCACAGAGGCAAACACTGAATTGTATGTCAGGTCTACTTGCAGTAAGATAGAGGAGTGAGCCAATCATACCTCGGAAATGTTTAGCATCTACCGGTTTACCTTTCTCATCACTTTCTAGCTTAATGCTTGTGCTCATCGGTGTTGAGGCAGGTTTTGCAGTTTCAAACTGAAATCTCTTGAGAAGCTCTTTGACATATTTTTCTTGGTTATGAAGAAGCCATCTTCCATTTGCTTGACCTGCAGACCAAGAAAAAATTGAAGCTCCCCCATTAAACTCATCTCAAATTCACTGTGCATATGATGTGAGAATTCTTCACACAGTGATGGGTTAGTAGAGCCAAAGATTATGTCGTCCACATATACTTGAACAACAATGATGTGTGTGCGAACTTTCTTTGTAAAGAGAGTTTGGTCTACTTTACCTCGTGAGTAGTTTTTGCTTACCAGAAATTGGCTTAGCCTGTCGTACCAAGCTCGGGGTGCCTGTTTCAAACCATAGAGAGCCTTGTGCAATTTGTATACATGGTTTGGTTTGTCATGAAGTTCAAAGCCAGGTGGTTGAGAGACATAAACTTCCTCTTTGATGTAGCCATTTAAGAAAGCAGTTTTAACATCCATTTGATATATTTGAACTTGTTTGAGCATGCATAAGCTAACAAGATTCTGACTGCTTCTAGTCTAGCTACAGGTGCAAAAGATTCTTCAAAATCCACACCAAATTCCTGATTATAACCCTTTGCAACCAGTCTAGCCTTGTTTTCTCACCACCTTTCCCTCTTCATTTAGTTTATTCCTAAAGACCCATTGTTCCAATTACAGAAATTTCGGGGGTTCTAGGAACTAAACTCCAGACATGTTTCTTTGAAATTGACCTAGCTCCTCATGCATAGCATCAATCCATGAATTTTCGTTTAAGGCTTCTTCAACATTTTTAGGCTCCACTTGAGAGACAAAGGCTAAATGATCCTGTTCAACTATTTGATGAACTTGAGACCTAGTTTGAACTGAATCATTTATGTTACCTATGACATTCTCAAGTGGATGAGCTTTAGAGTACCTCACATTTGTGATTGTGAAGGACCGGGTTGATCTTGCACTTCAGAAGTCTGTTCTGGAGGAGGGGTGGCTGGAGGACTTCCATGTTGTGGTTCATCTCGTGTTGTGGATCTTGTGCAGGTACTTCATCTTCATTTCTGAACAGAAATCCGTCATCTTCATCATTGTACCTGCGTAGATAGCCATGATTATTGTTGGAACTGACTTAGAGATTGTGTTTGGTTTTCTTTGCAGTTTTCATGTGTTGTATCTTCAGTGTCATCTTGAAACTGTAAGGATTAGGACTGTTAGATTTGGTTTGAGATTCATCAAATACAACATGTGGAGTTTCTTCCACTTTTCTGGTTTAAGATTAAACACTCTATAAGCTCTAGAGTGTTCTGAGTATCCAAGAAAAATACTTTGTCGCTTTTGGCTTCAAATTGTCCAGATCAATTTTATCATGTTATGTGAACACCTTTGAACCAAAAACTCTGAAGTATCCAAGGGATGGTTTCTTACCTTTAGAAGCTCATAGGGAGTTTCTTGAATATCGGTCTTACCATGGCTCGATTGAGAATGTAGCATGAAGTGTTACGCTTCTGCCCAAAAGGTTCTGGAAAGTTGATTTTCGATCAGAAGCGTACGAGCCATCTCCACCAAGGTTCTATTTTCCTCTCCACAACCCCGGTTGTTCTGGAGTTCTTGGGGAGGAGAACAAGTGTCTATTCCTTGGTTCCTGCAGAAATCAGTGAAGGAGTGATGTCAAATTCTCCCCGTGATCAGTGCGGATGGAGCATATCTGTGAACAGTTCCATGCTCAATTTATTGAAGAATCTTCAAAAAAATTAAGTGCATCATCTTATGAGCCAGAAATTTCACCCAAGTGAACCTAGAAAAATCATCTACAATGACAAAACCATAGCGTTTGCCAGTGAGACTCAATGTTCTAGTAGGTCCAAATAGGTCCATGTGCAACAGTTCATAAGCTTTGGAAGTACTTACAGGTGCTTTCGATTTGAAGGATTTTGGGTCTGTTTCCCTGTGCACATGCATCACAGAAATTTTCATTTTCTGAATGGAATTTCAGGAAGTCCACTTACAAGTTGAGCCTCATTATCTTGTGCAAAACATTGTAACTCGCATGTCCAAGCCTACGATGCCACAATGTAAGCTCATCCTGTTTATTTGCTACAAGACATAAATCATTATTTTTGGATCATCAAATCAAAATGTAGATGTTATTCATTTTTTTCCAGAAAATTTGAGACTTCCTGTTTCCTTAT
Source organism: Colocasia esculenta (assembly GCA_014218235.1). NCBI lineage: Eukaryota > Viridiplantae > Streptophyta > Magnoliopsida > Alismatales > Araceae > Colocasia > Colocasia esculenta. The sequence goes on along the minus strand of CM024756.1, from coordinate 82,538,744 downwards.
CAAGGATTTGACATGAATCAGATTCAAAAAACAATTTTAGCCCTTATCACACAATTGACTTATACTAAGCAAATTGTGATGAAGACCATCAACTAATAATACATTATCTATTGAGTTGGAGGCAAACTTACCAACCTTACCTGAGCCGATGATCTGGCCTTTGTTGTTACCTCAAAGACAACGTGACCTCCGTCCTTTCCACAAGCAAACTGAATTTTCTTTATCGCCCGTCATATGCCTCGAGCAGCCACTATCCGGTACCATTTGTTTGATTGTGAGCTGCTAGGCATTCCTGCACATGTGGATCAGACAAGAGGTTTGGTACCCAAATTACTTTGGGTGCCTTTATCATTCATGCCAAACAGTAATGCTTTGGAATCCAGATTTGTTAAATTTCTGTTTTAGTAGATTGTTCCAGCATTGTTTTTCATTGTGCCCAATATTTTTACAGATCTTACATGATGATGGCTTATGAACAACAGAGGATTTTGGATTCTTAGTTGCATGCAAGGCATCTTACCTTTTGTTGCCTAGTGAGCTTAGCCTTAGGAACTTGCTGTTTTGCCTTGGACATCCCTGTTTGGGGTTGTAGCAAACTCTTAATCTTAGTTGGAACAAATTTGGTAGCCTTAGGTTCCTGGGTTTTGCCCTTGGTTTGATTTTTCCTTTCCTTGAGGGATTTTGATTGCTAGAACTTGGGATAGGATTAGTGAAATTAGTCAGCAGATTTTTTCCTGTTTCCTTTGGCTTGGGATTTTGAAACCCAATCCCATGTCTAGCAACAAACACATTGGATCCTAAGATTGCATCTAGATTCTGTTTGCTCTGACAAAAAATAGATAGATCCTTTGTTTTGCTTTCAATTCCTTTTCAGCTTTTTCCAATTTCTCTTTTAGATCAGTATGCTCATTGTTTAGAGTTTCAAGGAGGTTCATTAGATCATCTTTCTCTTTTTGAACTTCTTGAAGCTTAATTTTCATGCTCCATCTCTTCACTGGTGTTTGTTCATCTATTTCATCATGTCAATTACCTTATTCAGAGATTCAATTTCATTATTAAGTTTCATGAAAAGGAAATTAACTTTCTTCTTGAGTGCTTTATTTTCTGATTGGAATTGACGGAATTTTCAAAAAGGACAGTGTATGCTTCTTCCCAATCAGCAGTAGAAAAAGACTCAAAGGAAGAATTACCTCAGAGGAGTCATCACTCCTTGCCATAAGACAGTGAATCTCGTCATCTCCTGAGGTCGCTTGACTTTTTTATCATCGTCTTCATCACTCCATGTAGCCAGCATTGCTTTGGCTTTCTTGAAGACGAACTTGTCCTTTTTCAGTTTCTTCTTGAGCTCGGGGCACTCTCCTTCATGTGTCCCTGCTTCTTGCACTCATAGCACACAAAATCAGATTTTTTATTGGACGAATCAAACCTGTTGGTGCCTTTTGGAAAGGTTTGGAGTTTCCTGAAACTCTTCTCTTGAATTTAAAAAACTTCTTAAACTATCTAGTGAGCATGGCCATTTCATCATTTCACTATCAGTAGAGGTTTCGGACTCAGACCCTTCCTGTTGGGCATTCTTTTTGGAATCTGAAGATACTTTATTGGAAGCCTTCAAGGCAATGACTTCCTTGGATTCTCTTCAGTTTCTTTTCTTTTTACATTTAGTTCATAAGTCATGAAGAGATCAATCAATTCATCCACTTTCATTGTTGAAAGATTTTGGAATCCTCGATGACAGTGACTTTGGTGTTCCAAGAGGATGGAAGAAGACCGAAGTATCTTCCTTACCAAATCACTTTCAGAGTATTCCTTCTTAAGACCTTTCAATCATTTATAAGTACCATGAATCTAGCAAACATGTCAGAGATTGTCTCATCACGGTTCATCTTAAACATTCATATTTGAGACTAACATGCTTACCTTGGATTCTCTTACCTCAGACGTACTTCATATATCAACTCGAGCTTGTCCCACATCTCCTTGCTGAGGTGCATGTGGAGACTCTCGAGTACTCCTTTGGGTGGACCGCGCACTGCATCATGTTGAGGGCGCTCCAGTTTAGTGTCCCTTTCGCAATCTGGTCCTTGGTCCATGTATCTTCTTCGTCTTGAGGCAATCCATATGGTCCTGTTCTGACTATCTTCCAAATCATAGTTTTGTGCTCGTAGAAACACCTGCATGCGGTTTTTCCAATATGGATAGTCAGTGCCATCAAAGAAGGGTGGCCTGGTCACAGAGTGTCCCTCGGCCATATACCCTTGGTAGATTCCATTTGACGTGAATCTCCTGATCGTAAGATCAAATAGATAAAGCAATAAATCAGAGAACCACAGCTCTGATACCAATTGAAGGGTTGCGGAATTCCAATATGGTAATCTAGAAGGGGGGTTGAATAGATACTGTCACTTAAAAAAAACTATTATCAAGTTCTTTTCTTTTAAGCACAGATTATCAAGACAGTATCAAGATCTAAACTATATGTAGATGATGTAGAAACCTATCTAGTGTGTGAGTATGCAACGTGTCTATCAAACATCTAACGTAAAAAACGATCAAACCACGAGACACGCAGATTTACGTGGTTCGGAGTACACAACAGTGTATCCTACGTCCACGGCACACACACACACATAGAGTAAACTGCTTATGAGCGAGTTCGGTGACTACAACTCACACCCACACGTGTTTTCTGATGTGCACCCACGATCAGAACAACACACACACGTGATCTCAAGCACAAGAGACGCTTGAATCACACAAACACACACACGGTTGATGAGAATTATGAAACAGGAAGAGTTCAGAGTGTAGGAGTAAATCCTGATGTGGAACTCTCTGAGAACGCCTGGATGGAGTTCAAACTTCGACTTGAATGCTCTGAACTGATGGAGAAAGGTTGAATCCACGACGATCTATCTTCAGTACTGCAGGATCAATAGATCTTTCGGTCTCTGCACTGCAGACTTGAAGCAGAGCAGCAACAACTTCTTTTCTCTTGGACTTGGCTCTAGGTTTTGGTTGTGGCTGCTTCTGTACGAGATTCTCTTCAAAAGGATGCTTTATAGTTGTGTTTTCATGTGGAGAGTCGTGGGATTGAAAACACAATCTTGGATATGAAGGAAGGTTTCCGTATTTGAAGATCCTCTGCGTCTGTCGACAGGTTCTGATATCTGTCGACAGATTGCAACAGATTTGCAATAGACAGACTTCAGGTTGCTCTGGTCTGTGGCATTGTCGACAGGTTGTGAGCATCTGTCGACAGGTGCTTTAGTACTTTCTGTCTGATCACAACTGTGACATCTGTCGACATATGCCTTTGGGTCTGTCGACAGGTACATGTATACACTGTGATTGTGATCATTTTTCTATGATTTAAGAAGGCTTGGTTATATGCATTGTACCTACATGATAAAACATGTATAGTTAGGTATAATGAAGACATAGATAACCAAATATTGTATCATGTTAATTGACATGTATGAAACCTCAATTCAACTCATTCATCATAAAAAACATGTTTGACTTTCATTTATCACTTAGAGTGTGAATTCATTTAGTTCCAGAATATGAACCCAACAATTTATTCTTGTATTCTCTCTCACAAAATGATAGCAAAATTCAAAGTCTCAAAAGAACACGTGCATTGACCTAGATGAAGTTCATGATAATTTGGTTTAGAGTTATTATTCTACATTATGTTAATATTTAGCTACTAAACTCAGGTGATAAACCTATTGTCAACTCATATAGGTCACTTCATCACATTTGCTTCATCTTTTAAATGTATTCAGGCTATTAACACCTTGACATATGCGGTGACTGAATGTGTCTTTGTTCTTAAACATTGTTGCATAATCACAAGACACAATAATTTATCTCCCATATTCTACTATCTAAAGATCTCATAGGTTTGATACATTTTCATCTCCCAATTCCCCTCCTAGCTTTCATGACACTCATACTTTAATCTCCACTCCTTGATGTCCTTTGTATCACATCTATGTCCCATCTCAGGGGGGAATGTTTGCCATTAGCTGAATTTACTAGTCCTTGATTAAGGGGGAGGTTATCTTTTTGCAATTGTTAAAAAGGGGGAGAACTTTTAGCTGTTGAGATTGATTGAGTATGTTTTGTCATCATCAAAAAAGGTGAGAATGTTATGTTATGGTATGTGAATAACCATAATCATTATTTAATAATATTTGCTATGATTGTTTTGAGTTTTGAGGATAACATAATTGAATATCATAATATCATTGTCTTGTGATGAACTTAAGTGATTTCATGTTGCATATCCTCTGGTAATTGGTTTAATATCATGGACAGAACATCGAATATAACATTGTCCAAGTCTTGTGACAATTGATATCTGACAGTCGATGTTCTGACACCTGATGTTTTGACAAGTGTTCGTGACAATCGATTGTAATCACGGGGTAGCGCACCCTCGAAACACACAACAAGATGTCACAGCATGATGTAAGGAATGTGAACACCACCTAACATGTTGCCCTAGGGTATAAACGAAGTTTAAAGGCTAACATGCTAGCGAAAGGAGGTGAGAAGGGCCACTTTGCTGTGTCGCGCGGGGGTACTCGTCGCGATACGAAGCTTGTCGTGGCTCCCCAACCGTCACGTTCTTGATGTCGCGACGGGGGACCCTGACGCCTTCTCAGCAGTGCGGGAGATGGATGGGGGGATCTCCTTCCCGTCCTCCAGCCGACCAGAGGATGAGACCCCTCGTCTGCTCTGTTGTAGAACCTGTCAAAACAACAAAAGCAAAGAAAGAACCCTATTAGACCATATTTAAGTGAAGTATCTAGTCAAAATGAAATGAAATAAGGGAAGCATGGAGGGAACAAACCTGGGGGTGTTTTGGAAACCCCTTGGGTTGTAGAAAGCGAAGGAATGGATATATGTTACTATTTAAAAAGAAAATAACAACATGCTTGAAAAAGAAATCATAATGGAAGAGGGAAGAAAGGCCCCAAAGGGGTAACTCCCTGGCTGAAGAAGATGCTCCTGATGTTGTACAACAGCCTCTGATGGTCGTGAATGCTGCCCTCCTAGCTGCCCAGCTCCATGGATGAAGGAAATGAGGTGACTTGGTGAAGTGAATAAGAGGAAAATGGGAGAAGATGGGAGGGCTACGAGCTAAGGCGAAGCTGGTGAGATTTGGCTGCACTTCGTGGCAACTTTGGGTCCCTACCTCATTTAGAAGGAGAGGGGTCAATTATATAGAGAGGGGAGAGAGTATCCTATCCTTAAGTGATAATGGCCCATGAAAATGGTGAAAAAGGCAAGTAAATCGCATGGGAAGAGTCTAGGATGGTTCCAAGGTGAGATGGAACCTCAAATCGAGGTGGGGTCATTGCAAGGCTGTTGTAGATGAAGATAGACCCCATAGTCGCGACCTTGAAGGCACGTGAATTGATATACATGGGCTGTCGCGACGGCCAGAGCGAACGTGACCATGATGCTAACGCGACTCCATGACCTATCGCGTTAAGGATAATCAGTTATTAATGGATTATAATTGATCAATTGACATGAATGCGATCCCCAAGGCTGTCGTGTTACGGTCTGAAGGCTAAAACCATAGGACATGGACACTTGAAGTGATATTGGATGAGATAAACTAGCAATTGGGCTTTAATGGGCTCAAAACGTGGCTAACAATTGGGCTCAGGGTGAGTGACCAACTTGAGGCTCATAAGAGAACAAGAAATATGGTTCGACTTATGGGCCAGAATTAGGTGTCTACAGATTGCCCCCCTTGGCTTCCACTTGCAAGGGAGCGAAGCGGAAGTGTAGCGGAGGTGTCATGAAAAGACGATGAGGCGGAAGTGACGTGGAGTGAATTGAAAAGGTGGGATCCAAAGTAAAGAGACCCCGATCTGACTGAAAAGCAATCAGAATCTTCTGTAATGCCCCGAGTTAGCTGCTCGAGCAGAATGCAAGGAAGACACAAGTCTAGATGAGAGGAGAATAAATGGATGATCAACCCCTCGATTGAGAGGTACCCTAGCCGATTAGCCTGCAGGTTTCGTTTTGGAGGGACATGTGCGTGCTAGACAGGTAGCTCTTGCTCAAAACCTGGGAGTGGTTTGCAACCAAAAAAGATCAAAAGGAACATAGATGAAAATTAGATAGAGAATCCAGATACAGAAATACTAGACAAACTGGCAAGAGGAACTTGCTCGAAGGTAATCTTTTTGATTTGGAGTTGAATGGTAATTTCTTGTTCTGAATATAAAGAACAGTTGGGCATTCATCAAGAACTCATTATAGCCAAGGATGAGTCATGATAGCTCAATGACCTACATGATGCATGATGGGTTAAAAGAAAAGAAATAATAAAATCAAATGTAAAGAAAAGAAAAAAATAGAAAATATATCAAGGATAAATATAAACTGAACAAGAATGGTTCGAGAGTCTTCCTGCAACTGCTGTGCAAGACAGAGTCCATCATCTCAAAACTTACTCAACCTAATGGCCGGTCCAGCAATTAACAATGTGCACCTAGATCATCACTATTTTGATGAAGTGGGAGCTTAGATCCCAGAGCATATTGAGAACCAGCCAGTCCTTGAAATGATATAATAAGTTGGCTAACATATAGTAATGCACGGGATAAGGAAAGAAGATCATACCTGCACTTACTTGTGGACAGCAGATCATGCCATTTTTTTTTTGATTTTCAATTTTTTTATTCTTTTGTATTTCTGATAAATAGACAAACAACAATTGACTGAAAATAGGAGAAATATCTACAAAAGAAAACATCAGTGCTAGCATATCATAGAAAGACAGAAAAACAAAATAAGTACTGACGTGACGCTTATGAGGATCATGACAGTGTCGTGGCGCCCATGGAGGACGCGACCTGATCACATCAGATCGTGGTGTCGCAACATTGTTCTGTGCACTGGACCCCGAAACTGACCATTATCCCTATCGCAGGACCTATCCTATCACTAATGGGACTCTTAAGCACAATCCTAATGCTACTCTAACCACTAGGTACAAATTAGAGTGGGATTAACCCCTCCTAGAGCTCCATAAATAGGGGTGCAGGGCTCAAATTCACAATCCACCTTCTCTCTATTCTTCTCTCTTGGTTTTCTCTCTCTCTAAGCCATGAAGAGATCTTCTAGCTTCCTCCAAGCTAACCCCTCCCCCTACGCTGGTCCAAAGGTAGCTAGAACGGCCTATGGGGAGCTTCATCGCCTCACTTCTGTGCTAGGGCATGGGAGCTCCAAGCAAGATGCCCATGTAAGTTCTTCTAACTCATCTTCTAGTTATTCTCTCTCTTCTTCATCTTCATCTTTTTCTTCTTATTTTTCTTTTTTCTTCTTCTTCTTATCAGATACTTCCGGGTGGACGCCGTTACTCTAAAATTCCTTAGCTTGAGCCCATGATAAAAGCGCTCCCCATAGCATCCATCAATCAACTACGGGAGGGGAATCAACAACCGTCCTGGTGCTGGCAAAGAACTACGATAAAATTGTGCACATCTCGGACAGTCTTACAACACTAGTGGAGCTATGGCATCCCCAGATGAATACTTCATTTTCCCACATTCAAGGCCACAATCTTGTTGGAGGAATTAGAGATCATGCTAGGGCTCTCAAGGATAAGAAGGGAGCGGAGCACCTCATCACCCACACTGTAGCTCCCAAAGATGCTTGGGCTATACTTAGGGAAATTACCATGAAGACCTGGAATCTTCAAACCATGACAAGACCAGGCTACCTTGATCCCTCTCTCCCAGTGGATTGTCTCCGATTGCAAGAAGAAGAGTGGGAACTACCTCTCCATCGCCAAAGCTGCCACCATCTGCATATGCGGCGTCATCCTTTTCCCTACTCAAAATCACCTCCTCTCCTTTTCTAACTTGAGTATCATCAGTTGTGTGTGGGAAGGTATGCCTATCTCCCAAGACATCTTAGGCTATTTCTATCACATCCCGAGAATTATGTAGCAGGTATTAATAATGCGAAAAAAATTCGAGTCGATATCCCGAGACGTGAACAGTCGGAAAATAAGCCTCTAGCTAGCACGCACTTAATGTATAAACATACATCATCATAGGGCCCAAATTGAACTCAACTAATCTCGGATGAAAATCTCAACTCATTGTATTCAAATGGGAACTATTACAGGACTAAGACTCAATGAAAATAAAAGTACATTTATTCCTCGCTTCCTGCTACATGAATCTAACACTCAAAGCAAACTAACTATAGATAGACTCATAGTTGGAACGCACATCAACTCCATCCCATCCTCGATGTCATAATCACCTAGAATGGTTAAAAGTAGGGGATGAGCAAACTAACCCAGTAGGATTTATATCTCAATGTGCGGGCAATGATATAAGTGATTAGCAATTTAGAACAAGGTAAGCACGATGAATGTCATGATATGCATGTACGAATAAAAGTCGTTAAAACATGATACATGAACAAGTTAGATAGAGTGATCATGATAGAGCAAGATCTAGAAGGATATAACAAGATAGAAGTAGCAATATTTCACTTTGTACATGCACTCAAGGTTTCACTTGATGTCAATAGCTTTCAAGAACGTGAGATATCATAATTGTATTAAATGCAGGATGGCCATATCATGCAAGCAAGCACGCACGAGCACGAACTTTTAACACGATTCACTTAATCAGGCACAAAGACACTAATGTACACCAAGAAAAGATCTATCTTGAAATGCACTCTAGGACACGTGTATGTGGTTATTGTATCTATCATTAACATGACACACACGACTCCCAGCGCAGATGCAATGCCAGTAATCATTATACCCCATGGTTAACAATATATTTATGACTCTCCGTCATTGGGGCTAGACTGGAGCCCTTGGACACTCACTATGCCCGGTCAGCATCTCACTTAAATTTTAAATGTAGATACCCAAAGTCATTAATAATGGCCAATGAGAGTTTCAATATGTAAGCATGTGTAATGTCATGTTCCTGATGATGATGAGAACAAGTAATAAGTAAATTGAACATGATTTCATGAGAACAATGGTCAAGAGATAAATTTAGAAGCATAACATTACGATTTATACTTAAATTCAATCTTTACATAATGGCTTTAGTCTAGATTGTAAATCACACTCACGAGAACAAGATGAGAGAGGAAGTGCATGCAATCTTCGGGAAACTTCAATGGTACAACATACTCGGCATCCATGGGGAATCCACGGAGAGTGGAGATTGCGGAGGTCTTAGAGAAAAGGTAGCTAGTCTACCGATTCAGAATGATCGGGAGAGAGCTTCCAAATCCCCAAGAAAGGGCTTCCTAGAAGTGCAAGTGTGTAGTGATGTACGCATCTCAATCACAATCCACCGGTTTCAAACTCGCGGAAAACAATTAACAATATAACATGGGATAAAACTATGCACTTTAACTAATCATGGTTTACAAGATTTTAAGATAACAATTATCATTTAAACATGGCAAAAACAGTAGGAAGATTGAATGATCACGTCATTAAGAAAGCAATTAGAATAATATTCACGTAATTATAACTTTTAAATGGGTTAAACACTTTTAAGCCATTAAACAGACATCATATAATGATCAGACCCAAGACAACAAATTACACACTAGCTACCATGTTAAACAGACCTCAGGTAAGATTGTAAATATGCGTCCAACACAGTGGACGCACTTTAAAACACTGTGTATAGCGAAAACAAGCGAAAATAAGAAATCAAAATCGCGTCCACCCTGGTGGCCGCCTTCATGCATGAATCCCGTCGGAGGAATGCGACGCGTTAATGAAAATCCATTTAATAAATCTTGGGTAGGAAAACTTGTCAGAAACACGTTTGGGCCGGCCGCCATGGTTCAGAGCGGCGTTGACTCCCAGGCGACGCGCAGACCCACGCGCAGGTTGACCCGTCAATGTGTTAAACGCATCGGGTCTCCCGGACGCCTTTTAGATGGTCGCGTTGCCCAGTAGCATCACGATACCAGAGGCTTGAAATGCGTCCTCAGGACCAGACGCGTTTCAAGGAATAGACCAAAAACGTCCAAAACGTAGGAACACAGGGGGTGCAACTCATGCAACACTTATATCTCCTAAAATAGGGATTTTCGGACAAAAGTCTCAACATGAAAGTTGTTGGGAACATGACAGAGGAGAGAACTATGATTTTTAAATAATTTTAAATAGGCTGAAGATGCATGATAAATCGACATGAACACAAAAAGTCCCTGACAAGCGCGACTTTGGAAAAATACCTATACTTCAAAATCTACTCATTGGAATTTGATGAAACCTACTGGACATCAAACGAGACTTGATTCTCTACACATTGGTATAAGATGTGGTAAAGTTTGGCCCAAGAAAACCTACCTTCTAGATTGATGAAGTCTCGTTCTTCAGAAATTCCTTTTTCAGACCACTGTTTGAAGAACGCTTAATACTTCGTGTATACTGCAAGAAATTGTGCATTCTAGTTGGGTTAGGAAGTAGACTTGACCATCATTCCAGCGGTATAAGCTTGCACGATGTGATTTAGGTTTGACCTAACTTTGCTCGACTCCAAGGAGACGATTTGCACAGGCCGTAGCCGACGAACAAGGGAAGAAGATGTCCTTCTTGTGGTCGATCCACAGCTCCCCAGCCGCCCAGCACTCCTCCACATGACCCCAACAAGTTGTAAAATTCGTCCCTAGGGTTTAATGGAGAGTATTTAAGCATCCATGGTGTTTAGGAGTCCTATTGTAACAAGGAAACTAGGGTTGCGGTTTTGATATATCACTTCCTAATTTGAGGATTCTTCCTCTATTAGAGTGTGTGAGGCTTTAGGAAACCTCCCACCATGGTAAGCACGAATTCAGGTTGCCAAGGAAGGCTAATTGCCTTGGGGTTTGCCCTGAATACCCACTTCTATTTTCAGCTTAATTACAGCTGTGAATTTCCATGCCTTTTCTTGCTTCATTTGATTTTGGACCAAATGTTGTCTATTGGCCCAATTATGAATTGGGTCATTAATATATAATTTGAAAGTCTCCCCAACATTTTTACTTAATTTTGGTTGCGTCGTATTTCCCTGTTAACAGTTTCCGACTTGTTTCCTTATTTGGGTAATCGGTCACCATGTGATGTACACATGGTTAATAAGATTTTTGTTGCACGAATGTTTTCTGGAACACTTAGGAATAATGTGTGGGGTTGATTTATTATTTTTACAGAATTTTTTCCAATGTGTTTTAGCATATACGATAATGATACGTATGTTTTAAATACTCTGATATTATGGAAATTATTTATTTCCATTTATTTGAATTTTTATGTAATTAACATTTCTGGGGTGCTACAATTTATATGCTTGTCTCTCTTCTGCAGCCACTGGCAGACCCCTATTACGGCTCAGTGATCGCCCTGGAATACTGGATGGGCATGCGAATCTATACAAGGTGATGGAAGACACCTATGTCAAGTGCATGAGCATGACCCATCATCTTCACTCCTTCGTTGGTGCTCCACTAAACATGACCACCTATGTGTGGTGCAAGACCACGCCGGTCAAGGGATTGAAAGACTGGAGGATATACTTGAACACGTTGCAGGTGGAGCAATTTGAAATCCGACCGACCTTCCTCACAAACAAGATCATCAGAGTTCCTCAACCGGTCGGCCTAGACCTAAGGTTGATAGGCGATGAAGCACTAGTCCTCTACCACACCGGTAGCACCTTCAAGTCCGTGTGCCACACATAGTTGTTCCAACTCTCTCTCATTACCCGACTATTCAAGTGAGGAAGATGGATGATGCACAGGATCAGTGAGATGTGAGGAGCGTCATTATACATTGGGAGGTGTGTGCTATCGGCCTCATCTTGGCGGAAATGACGGAGGATGATGACATGTACCAGGAATACTTGTAGGAGCTGAGGAAGATCCGACTACAAGGGGACCGCGCCGTGGCTGAAGCTGCACGGGCTGAGGGACACACTTGAGTGATTTGAACTATATGAGGTGGTAGATAGGACATGAAAGATAATTGATTAATCCTTGATATTATTCGAGTTTGTATTTGAGGCTTTAGATCAATAAAATTTGAATTTTTATTCATTGTTGTGCGTGTCAGATTATGTCCCGACTGGTACAGACATCGCCTTAATGTCACAACGGCTATCTAGGTTGCGACTAGGTAGGACATTGCGACGTTAACACATCATCTATTGCGGTCGCGACTCTAACCGAGAGTTCAAAAAAGCAAGTGGCCCCTCTTCTCCCCATTCTGTGCTCAAACTCACCTTAGCCCCGACGATTTTGAGCTCCGACGGTTGACCCCCTTCTTTGACTATTCCCTCTCTCTCTCTCACTCTCTTTCTCTCTCTCTTTCACTTTCCCTCTCTTTCACCCTCTCCCTCTCTTTCCTCACATCGATGGAAGGCGGTGGTAGCTCTCTTGGTGGTGAGAGGGGGAAATGGTCGGCAACGAGGCGGCTCTGACAGTGTGAGGAGGTAGCTCCAGCCAGCGAGGAGACATCAGAGATCTAGATGGCGGAGGAGGAGGCACCGGCCATAGATGTGGAGGAGGCGGCCGAGGCCCGACAGGCGGACATGAAAAATGTAGGTCTTCGCTGCTCTAAACCCTCAATACATGTGTGCGGATGGTGAAGAAGCCCCACAGAGGGTTATGTAGTGCTTGATGCCCAAGAGATGTGCCGCCGGAGAGGGAAGGCTCCGGTCAGCCAATCGATTGAGAACGCGATGGCCCGCCCCGTCGCGATAGGGATTGTTGCAATGGGGGTCAGGGATCGCGACACTGTCATCATGGTCAAGGGCGTTGTGACAAGGTCGCAGCCCACCTAAGCGTCGCGACATGGTCACGATGCATTGGGCATCGCGACCAATTGGGTCGACGCGACCTCAGTCGAGGGCTATTAAATTGCATGATTTCACTAACCAGTTGCTTCTTCTTGTGATTGAAGGGCGAGATGAGGGCCAGGGTCTCCTGGCTGCTCATGATAGTAGTGTACCTGGTGTTCCCGAGGTTATAGAGGGAGAGGTTGGAGGACATGGGGTTCGGTAAGGTCCTCTGGATGGAGAGGATGAGGGTGGATGCAGCTCTGACCCAGGCGCTGAGGAGTAGGTGGGACACAGAGGTGATCACCTTCGTTCTCCCATGGGGTCACATGATCCCCAACCTAGAGGATGTGAGTAGGATCACTGGGTTGAGTGTGTATGGCTGCCCGGTGAGTGGTTCAAACCAGTGCCATAGAGAGATAGCCCAGAGGCTCCTAGCATTGACAGTCAGATGTAGGTCTTCCTACCTAGGGTAGATCTGCAAAAGAGTCTGGGACTGAGGCAGACAGCACATGAGGTTGGGAGATGTGGATGAGCAGCTAGGTAGACTAGTTAGGGGGGCAGCGTGTGACGGACCGGGATATTTATGCCCATTAAGGCTCCATATCCAGATCCGCCTCCCGCGAACGGACCGAAGTCTCGCAAGGGATATCTCACACACGTGTCCAGTAAGAGTATAAAAAGACAAACCACAAGAATATAAGACACAAGAAAGTACATGTGCTCATATCTGTTCACAAATTGTACAACTGTCCCATTACATTAATACATGTCCAATTAAAAAGTACAACTACCTGGGGCATACCCCGAGGGAGCACAAGCTCACACAACACTAACTATACTACACTACTGCTGGTGGTACAAGTCTGTCACAACACTACTGCACGCCAAACAACACGGCAAGCCCTGAAAAGAACTGTAGGGGAGTGAGCTCAACAAGTCACTGGCTCAGTAGGGGCTACCCAAACAACACTGTAACCACAGACACCTCAACCCCAATGGGTTTCACTGGCAACAACAATAGCCAAACCATTTCATGCTCAATCATTTCAATAAATAACAATTAAACATGCTTATGATAATAAACATAAAGTCCTCAGAAGAAAAGTAGGACTACAGGACTAACATAATGTCATAGTCAGCCCAACTACTAAAGTGCCTAAACCACAGTCTCACTGGCACATTATTACAACAACTGGTTGCCTAAGCTATAAGCCATACAGGCAAGTCACTGCCCAGGCTACAAGCTTCACAGGCAAATCTCGAACACTTAAGTAACAGGACTGCTAACAAAGAGCTGGTCCTTTATACTCCAAATCACACTACGTCGAGGGCCACACATAAATGGTAGGACTGGCTACAGCTAGCTAGTCCATAACACACTAAATCCATAATCGGAACCCATGCCCAAGAAGGGTAAAACTCAACAAGTGGAAGGTCTCACACGGCCTCCACAGAGCACAGCTCTACTAAACCACAATATGCCTAGGCACAAGCCTCATCGGCAAATTACCCACAAAGGTAACGTAATTAATAATCAAACTAGTCCACAATAATCTTATAACAAAGATCTACTTAAAGCAGTTAGGATACAACAAGTGGCAGGTCAAACCACAAGACCTCCACGACACACGAGAGCCTAAAAGGTTGGTACACAATGTACCACCACAAAACTACAAAGTAACCTACGAAGGAAATAGGTACCTGCTACTCTGAGGTACCACAACACAAACACCCGAACAAGGGTACAAGAAGGTGGTAAACACTACACTGAACCACAATTATATTATACCTTTATTTAGGCACAATATTACAAGTAAAACCTTAATCGGCAAGTCACACAAACCACAACTCAATCACAATTGTGCCAACACCAGGGCACACCTCGAACTGGTCAAACCTCGACCACAAGTCACAAACTCTCAAACCACAACAAGTAGCAAAGCACGAGTCGGAAGGGAACGACGTCACTACAACCACAACTGGAGCTAACAAAGCACGAGTCGCGAAGAACGACGCCACCACACTGGAAGGACTACTGGCTGATCAGGCCAGTATCCAACCCATACACAACACAAGAACAACCTCTCAGCCTCGCAGTCACGGACGAAAGGTCCAACTGCCGCTCCACAAGAAAGAAGTCAAACAACTGTGACCAACCAACACCACACCTGCAGACACACAGCTACAGGCCCATGCCTGGCACCTCTAGAGTCTCTGGCCGGAGCACTCTAAAGTGAGGCACTGGAAAACAGGACTAGCTGGGGACCAGTGTCGACTACTGGTGTCCGTACCCCCAACTACGAGCGCGCTACAAGCGACAAAGAACAAACTCTGGGAAGTCGCTGTCCCACTGTCGTCTTTCCCTCAGCGGACGTGCAACTCAAACTCAGGAGTGAGGGTGTCCAGGAAGACGACACAGACCTCAACGGTACAACACAAGTACCGGGACAAAACCCCGAGCACAACAAACACACGTGCCTGGCTCACAAAGAACCTGGGGTACCCGACTAGAGAGGCATTCCGGAATAGGCGCCGGACCACCACACTCGGCTAGCACAAACCACGGTACTTACACAAACACTTTCTGTTGTCAATCACGGTACAAAATCACCATTAAGGATAGATTGTGATTAGGACAAGCTAATGCATAACTAGACATACTAACCATATTAAAAATAACACCGCAATTTGTCATTGGTCACACGGTGACCTACAAGCTAACTCACACTAACACTTATATAAATCACGATAGCCAATCATATTTGACCTATCTTTAATCATCTTGTGACAATGAAGGTCACACTAAACACAATCACGATAATCACATTTATATTCTACTAATTATCCCTCTAGGATAATCTATAAAGGATTCTAACGAATCAGAGCTAGGTTCATATCTGAACCTCATCGCCACAACACCACGATAATTATCATATAATAAACATGATAACATACGATGTGCCATGAATACACAAACCATATACATGGCATCCAAAACTCGTAGGCAACATGTGTATAATACACTCTGGTTAGTGTACCACACGTCAGCCACGCAAACCACATGTCCAACACATGGACGACATGCACATACTGAAACATCTACGTGCAACACACATTAATCACGTAAAACATGCCCATTATATAAGCAATATGCTCCAAGAGCATAACAAGTGCACAGGCTCACACGGTCATCGCCATGCACACACAAACGAAGAGTTACGTAAACCACACTGCATGGATACATGCACAAGTTGGCGGCAACATCGACTGCCGCTTATAAGAAGTAAACGGCAATCGATCTAGCCGTTGATATCTTAGCTGATGATCTTGGCGACAAGAGATGTTGACGCCAAGATCTTCAGCTCTTTCCCTGCAGAAACCCTAACTGATCCCACATGCATTTCTGTTCCCGAAATCATCAAGAAAATAGAAGGAAACAGTTCCTCTAACTCCCATGCATTATAATTAAACTTAAAACAGCATGATTACTACATAAAATCACCAAACCACCCATTATCCCCACATGATGCGACTTAATCCGAAAATACAATAAAAATGCTGGTTCAAGTAGTTAAGACATGTTTTAATGTTTCTAACAAGCTAACAGGGCTCGACCCTACCTCAGAAACGCAATTAAACTCCCGAAGAACCCCGAATCACGCCGAAACCCGAGAAACGTCCCACGAACACCGCGCTCCAATCCGCCATTCCCCGCCTGATCTGCCGCTACCACGCGCACCACGGCCTCCCCATGAGCTCCCGCCGACCGCCAGAACTCGTGAAGAAGCTCAAGGTGAAGGTGGGGGAAAGAGGAAGGGAGAAGGAGGAGAAAGAACAGAGCTCAGGTCTGCCATAAAACACAGGCATGTCAGGTTAACGTCAACCCTTGGGCTGTTTAACCAAACCGCCACAACTAGACGTCCCAAAGCTTGACGCCAAGTTCAACAGTCGACGTCCTCATCGATGGACGCCAACACACTGCTGGTGTCCAGCAAGCTGAACACCAACACAGACCCAAACCAAACCCGGTAAGGATCTAGTAAAAACCACACAACACTAATGGGCCTCACATTGGCCACCAAACCCACTAAACCTGGATCCACGGGGATCCGGAAAACGCGCGACGTTACATTATTATCACCTAAAAACAAATGTCGTCCTCGACATATAAAACAAATCACAATAAACCAAATTATCACCTAAAAACAAATAAAGCCAAACACAGAACAAGTAGGATACTCTTTCTCTGCTTTAGCCTTTCAATTCATCTCACAATTACACTGTTCTGTCGATTCCATTAACTTTTCTTTCTTTCAACTGTAGGTGATTCTTTCCTTGCCAGTGGTGCTTTATCTCCTTAGACTGAACCTGCTTCCACAATTTCTGGGCTGTGTTTGCAACATTTCTTTCGAGACCATTTTACCTTTCTTAAATATCTTACACTGTAATATTCTTTCATACCACCATTTTCTTTTTCCATTTATAGCTGCTTGCTGTTATCCTGCCTCATCTGCATTTACATTCACAACTGACACTTCTTCAAAGAAAAGCAATCATCATCTTGAATTTCCTGCTCTTTCATATTATTCTGCTCATACCGCTTAAAATCAATCTCTGATCAAAGACCATAATAAACTCTATTCCTTTATTCCACTGTGCAAAACTTTACACTTTCTCTTTATTCAAACAAACTTAAACAATCTCTGAATATTAAATCTTTATTTGCTTCCGCTTCCGCTGCGCTACTCTGATCACGTCGAACACCTTTGCAAAATATTCCACAATTTTTGCTTACATTATTACTTTCAATTACTTTCTTTTGGCTTCAACTGCTCCTCAAATCATCCCATTCAATTAATTCATACTGAAGAAATTACTGTAATTTCTGACCTGTCAAATGCCATTAACATGCTTTATTCTTCATATACCTTTTCTACTTTACTGACATTCTCTGGCTAATCTCATAATTCTGGGGCATAACCTTTCCAAATAATTTTAATCAATCTGTTCCAGCATTAAACCCTGGAATATCTTAATAACAGTTTACTTTTGTTTAACTGAATCATTTCTTTGCACTGATATGCAAACTCTAACTGATATTTCCTGACTTATCTGACTTTATTAACTTCATCATTTGCTAAATTCTTCCTTTCTTTAATCCATATCCTTTCTGCAAGATACCTCTCTTATTTCATTAAATGTTCTTTCTGAAAAACTTTTCATAATCTGCCATTCATCAACTAAATATTCTCTTGTGCAATTTTCACAAATTCTTATTGCACACTAATCCTTATTTTCTCTCTTTCTTTATTCAATTGATCATTTCTATACTTATTTATACAGATCTTTATATCACACTTTCTGTTACTATCATTATTCATAACAACATTTTTTTCTCAAATTTCTGACTTCAGGCATATTAAATTCATCTGCCATAAACCACTGCCTTTATGTACTGATACCTCTTTTAAAGCTGATCTGCCCTTCTTAATCATATCAAGTCTTCATAACTCTAATCACATTCTTATCCACACTGTTTCTTAATATTATCTGACTCAGATCTCTGATGCCACTATACACTTACTGAGGTTCTCAACTGCAACTTATCACACACACCGACCTGATCCTTATCACCTTACTACCATGCACCTGTCTCTGCCAACTTTCTATTTCATTATAATTTACTTACTGAATTCCATATCCAATCTTGCTAATCTCTTCAATTCCTTTAACTGCAACTCTTTAACATCCAAACTAATCTATCATAGAAACATTCTATACTTGTCTCCGCTAACTATGCACTTTACTAACATATAGCAGGTATATCCTTCTCAAGGCATTACTTTACCTTTCTCTTCTAATCTCTACAACTGAAAGCTTTTAAATACTATATTTTAACTGCTGTAACTGCACTAGTGCCATGATGTTACCACACAACTTATGCCACTATCCACATTGTGGCACAACAACTGCTCTCAACTGCCAATCTAACAAACAGAAACACACGGTTTACGTGACAAAAGCTCACGTAAAAACTACTTTATATCACACAAAACCGCAGACTTACTACCAGCAGTGGACATTAACCCATGTATTGGGACATTGTACTTTCAATGTCTTTTCATATTCTAACTGACATTGCTCTGATACCAACTGTGACGACCGGGATATTTATGCCCATTAAGGCTCCATATCCAGATCCGCCTCCCGCGAACGGACCGAAGTCTCGCAAGGGATATCTCACACACGTGTCCAGTAAGAGTATAAAAAGAAAACCACAAGAATATAAGACACAAGTACACGTGCTCATATCTGTTCACAAATTGTACAACTGTCCCATTACATTAATACATGTCCAATTAAAAAGTACAACTACCTGGGGCATACCCCGAGGGAGCACAAGCTCACACAACACTAACTACTACTACACTACTGCTGGTGGTACAAGTCTGTCACAACACTACTGCACGCCAATGACACGGCAAGCCCTGAAAAGAACTGTAGGGGAGTGAGCCTCAACAAGTCACTGGCTCAGTAGGGGCTACCCAAAACAACACTGTAACCACAGACACCTCAACCCCAATGGGTTTCACTGGCAACAACAATAGCCAAACCATTTCATGCTCACATCATTTCAATAAATAACAATTAAACATGCTTATGATAATAAACATAAAGTCCTCAGAAGAAAGTAGGACTACAGGACTAACATAATGTCATTAGTCAGCCCAACTACTAAAGTGCCTAAACCACAGTCTCACTGGCACATTATTACAACAATGGTTGCCTAAGCTATAAGCCATACAGGCAAGTCACTGCCCAGGCTACAAGCTTCACAAGCAAATCTCGAACACTTAAGTAACAGGACTGCTAACAAAGAGCTGGTCCTTTATACTCCAAATCACACTACGTCGAGAGCCACACATAAATGGTAGGACTGGCTACAGCTAGCTAGTCCATAACACACTAAATCCATAATCGAAACCATGCCCAAGAAGGGTAAAACTCAACAAGTGGAAGCTCTCACACGGCCTCCACAGAGCACAACTCTACTAAACCACAATATGCCTAGGCCCACAAGCCTCATCGGTAAATTACCCACAAAGGTAACGTAATTAATAATCACAAACTAGTCCACAATAATCTTATAAACAAGGATCTACTTAAAGCAGTTAGGATACAACAAGTGGCAGGTCAAACCACAAGACCTCCACGACACACGAGAGCCTAAAAAGGTTGGTACACAATGTACCACCACAAAACTACAAAGTAACCTACGAAGGAAATAGGTACCTGCTACTCTGAGGTACCACAACAACAAACACCGAGCAAGGGTACAAGAAGGTGGTAAACACTACACTGAACCACAATTATATTATACCTTTATTTAGGCACAATATTACAAGTAAAACCTCAATCGGCAAGTCACACAAACCACAACACAATCACAATTGTGCCAACACCAGGGCACACCTCGAACTGGTCAAACCTCGACCACAAGTCACAAACTCTCAAACCACAACAAGTAGCAAGCACGAGTCGGAAGGGAACGACGTCACTACAACCACAACTGGAGCTAACAAAGCACGAGTCGCGAAGAACGACGCCACCACACGGGAACGGACTACTGGCTGATCAGGCCAGTATCCAACCCGGACAACACAACACAAGAACAACCTCTCAGCCTCGCAGTCACAGACGAATGGTCCAAGTGCCGCTCCACAAGAAAGAAGTCAAACAACTGTGGAGACCAACCAACACCACACCTGCAGACACACAGCTACAGGCCATGCCTGGCACCTCTAGAGTCTCTGGCCGGAGCACTCTAAAGTGAGGCACTGGAAAACAGGACTAGCTGGGGACCAGTGTCGACTACTGTGTCCGTACCCCCAACTACGAGCGCGCTACAAGCGACAAAAGAACAAACTCTGGGAAGTCGCTGTCCCACTGCTAGGGGTGTTCATTATTTGGTCCAAACCGAAAAAACCGAACCGAACCGACAGGTTCGGTTCGGTTCGGTTCGGTTTCATGAGCCTCACGGTTCGGTTCGGTTTGCAGCTGGGAAACCGAAATAAACCGAATATAGATATATAGTATATAAATAATGAAAATTAACAAAAAAAAGGGTGGTGCAGTGGAGGGCGTGCGTCTGCGCCCTCCACTGCGCCGGGTGGTCGCGAGTTCGAAACTCGCGACCACCCAAAACCTGGCATTTTGCCAATTTACCTAAAACAAGTCAAAAAAATGTCAAAAAAGTTAAAAATTATCAGAAAACCCTTAAAATATTAGAACAGTAGGGATTTTGGTTTGAACCGAACCGAACCGGTTCGGTTCGGTTCGGTTCAATAATGGAATTCGGTTCGGTTCGGTTTCCTCCAAAAATGGAGGAAACCGAACCGAACCGAACCGTGTACACCCCTACCCACTGTCGTCTTTCCCTTAGCCGGACGTACAACTCAAACTCAGGAGTGAGGGTGTCCAGGAAGACGACACAGACCTCAACGGTACAACACAAGTACCAGGACAAAACCCCGAGCACAACAAACACACGTGCCTGGCTCACAAAGAACCTGGGGTACCCGACTAGAGAGGCATTCCGGAATAGCGCCGGACCACCACACTCGGCTAGCACAAACCACGGTACTTACACAAACACTTTCTGTTGTCAATCACGGTACACAAATCACCATTAAGGATAGCTTGTGATTAGGACAAGCTAACTTGCATAACTAGAAATAATAACCATATTAAAAATAACACCGCAATTTGTGATTGGTCACACGGTGACCTACAAGCTAACTCACACTAACACTTATATAAATCACGATAGCCAATCATATTTGACCTATCTTTAATCATCTTGTGACAATGAAGGTCACATTAAACACAATCACGATAATCATTTATATTCTACTAATTATCCCTCTAGGATAATCTATAAAGGATTCTAACGAATCAGAGCTAGGTTCATATCTGAACCTCATCGCCACAACACCACGATAATATCATATAATAAACATGATAACATACGATGTGCCATGAATACACAAACCATATACATGGCATCCAAAAACTCGTAGACAACACGTGTATAATACACTCTGGTTAGTGTACCACACGTCAGCCACGCAAACCACATGTCCCACATGGACGACATGCACATACTGAAACATCTACGTGCAACACACATTAATCACGTAAAACATGACCATTATATAAGCAATATGCTCCAAGAGCATAACAAGTGCACAGGCTCACACCGGTCATCGCCATGCACATACAACGAAGAGTTACGTAAACCCACTGCATGGATACATGCACAAGTTGGCGGCAACATCGACTGCCGCTTATAAGAAGTAAACGGCAATCGATCTAGCCGTTGATATCTTAGCTGATGATCTTGGCGACAAGAGATGTTGACGCCAAGATCTTCAGCTCTTTCCCTGCAGAAACCCTAACTGATCCCACATGCATTTATGTTCCCGAAATCATCAAGAAAATAGAAGGAAACAGTTCCTCTAACTCCCATGCATTATAATTAAACTTAAAACAGCATGATTTACTACATAAAATCACCAAACCACCCATTATCCCCCATGATGCGACATAATCCGAAAATACAATAAAAATGCTGGTTCAAGTAGTTAAGTCATGTTTTAATGTTTCTAACAAGCTAACAGGGCTCGACCCCTACCTCAGAAACGCAATTAAACTCCCGAAGAACCCGAATCACTCCGAAACCCGAGAAACGTCCCACGAACACCGCGCTCCAATCCGCCATTCCCCGCCCGATCTGCCGCTACCACGCGCACCACGGCCTCCCCATGAGCTCCCTCCGACCGCCAGAACTCGCGAAGAAGCTCAAGGGTGAAGGTGGGGGAAGAGGAAGGGAGAAGGAGGAGAAAACAGAGCTCGGGTCTGCCATAAAAACACAGGCATGTCAGGTTAACGTCAACCCTTGGGCCGTTTAACCAGACCGCCACAACTAGACGTCACAAAGCTTGACGCCAAGTTCAACAGTCGACGTCCTCATCGATGGACGCCAACACACTGCTGGTGTCCAGCAAGCTGAACACCAACACAGACCCAAACCAAACCGGTAAGGATCTAGTAAGAAACACACAACACTAATGGGCCTCACATTGGCCACCAAACCCACTAACCTGGATCCACGGGGATCCGGAAAACGCGCGACGTTACATAGGGAGAGCCTTGCTATTGAGCCAGGCGCTCAGGCAGATCTGGACTTGCATCGCTTCCTCACGTTCTTCCTCGGTAGACTTCTATTTGCCACGATGGGCGACGCGATCCACTACGATTTTATACCACTCGTAGAGTACCTAGATAGGGTAGGAGATTATGCCTGGGGTGCTACCCTTCTGGTGCACCACTTGACAGTCTTGGGGCCTCTGACTGGCAGACGGCAATCAGCGGGTTTTCCCCTTCCTTCAGATACTTCACTTTTTTCCCCATTCAATTAATGAATTTCAATTTTCCTATGTGATCTGATCGCGTGCTTCTCTTGCAGGTCTGGACCTACCTCCACCTCCTAGGCATGGGGCAGGGGACGTTGGAGCGACCGGGCCTAGTGCCCATGGCGAGACACAGGCTGCCGTGTCGAGACATGCACCCCTTAAAAAAAGCAACTGGCATCCATCTAGGATGCCATTGACGTGTACCCTCAGCTTGATGTAAGCACTACCCCTTTCTAGCTTCTAGCTAATTTCCTCAACTGCATCGGATATTGACAAGATGTGCTCCTTATTGTGCAGGTGGTGTGGCAGCCATATCTATAGGTGGGAGATGAGAGACAGCCCTGGTTGGAGCAGGCCGCCCCTACTTTGGTAGGGCGACATGGGTGCATGCTCTCAACTTGGTGCCTCCCCTCCATCTGCACCTGACTCAGTGGGCATTCAGGCTACGTCAGAGTGCCGTGGAGTTCCCCAGCCGAGGCAAAACATCGAGACCTGGCCGGAGTTTTAAGGGGCTCCATGACATGACTGACTGGCGCGAGAGGGACAGGGAGCAGATCGCGGAGCATCGAGGGAGCCGGTCACATCCAACACCCAGACGAACAAGGCATGCCTACAGTTCTTCGGTTTATGTATTGGGTGAGGGTCTATAGGGGCGCTCGACAGCATGTAGAATTCTAAAATTAGATTTTATGAAATCTTTTAATTGAACTGGATCTAACATGATTTTGATGTTTTGCAGGCGGACGTGACCGGGCAGATTGCGTCACTCCAGGCCCTGTTGCACTCTATCGTGCAGAACTGGGACATCACCAGGAGAGAGGCAGATCAGCTGGTAGGTACCTACTCAGACTTTGGCAAAATACTAGTTTCCTTGGATTAAAATGTTGACAAGAGTTTCATGTGCAGTGTGCGGAGTTGGCGATGCTGAGGATGTCACAGGTGACTGCATCCTCATCTCAGGTAGTAGCGACGCATCCTCACCAAACCTTGTTGATCAACTGGCGGGTGCCCTAAAGAGGGCAGAGGAGGCAGAGGCAGCACTGGCAAAGAGGGTAAGTGTGCCTTGAACCTGATCCCTTTTGATTAAAGATTATATGCTGACATGATTTGATACAAGTTGCGGAGTTGAGGACCGCCACTAGCTAGGTGGATACAGCGATGGCAATGATAGCCCAGTGGCATCTCCAGGTGGAGGCGGTGGCAATGGAGACGGCTCAGTGGTGCATCCAGGTAGAGACGGTGGTGACGTAGGTGGGGGGCTGTCACAGGAGCTGGCAATGCTGCGGGTGCAGGGGTCAACAATGGACTAGGCGGAGCTGACCCGACTGCATGCCGAGATGTCCGCACAGCAGCAATCAACATCACAAGCTCCATAGCCTAGTGACAGCGATCGTCCAGAGCCAGAGTTGGAGCAAGAGCGGAGCGAGCGGCGCCTCGGTGAGGCAGTATCTGGCAGGTTCCTCCAGATGTTGGAGGAACGAGGAGGAAGAGAGGTGCCGAGAGTGGGAGCCGAGTGCTCGAAGTGTTAGGGGTGGCGGTGAGATGCCACCTCTGCCGAGAGACTTAAGGATCTGAGGAGAGTGGTGGTGGACAGTGAAGAGTTTGTGAGCCACCTCCCCCTTATCCTGTATATGATGTCTATATTTAGTAGATCTTTTGGTTTTGTGTCGAAGTCGGGAATGTTAAATGGAACGTGATTGATACGAGTGAGAAATGAGATCCAAGAGAGAAAACTGAGTAAATCGTTGTTATGCTCAAAACATCTTGTCTATGCACACTCAATAAACCAAGTTAGATCTGCTCTATGGCTCGGCCCCTTGCATTAAGCAAGGCTTGACTTTAACTCCATGATAGTCAAGGGTTGAGCCTTATTAAATAGGCAAAATGAAAAGTAACAATGCATGCTAAAGAACGATATGAAAACCTATTGTTTTTCAGATTTTTAGATTTTCATTTTTTTAATTTTTGGACTTTCTATTATTTATTTATTTGATTTTTTATTTGGGATTTTCTATAGGGGCAATACCTACATTTGAGTGATTAGCCAAGAATCTCATCCCTTTCCTCTTGTTGTTAAAAATCCGTTGAGTGCACCATGCATTTGTTTTGGCAACCCCTTGGTTGATTGCCCTAGTTGTTAGTGTTCCTACACAGACCAGGCGAGGGAGCGTTCCGGGCATTAGTGACCATAGGAAGACATAGGGGGTAAGACTTAGCGTTAGTTCTTAGGATGTTGGTTCGTTGGTTAGTTAGGGTGTATCTTATATGGATTCCGTCTATTCTCCAGAGACTTTGTGGTCATTGATTTTGTTGGGGCATGCGTACGACCGGGCTCAAGGGTGTCCCATGGGGAACTATACTGCAACTCTTTGCCATGCCCTATTCTTCATTTTGACTCATTTGCTTTTCTATATTTTCATCATTTTTTTTTGCAAGCTTAATTGACCGTCTCTATTTGAGATTTCAGTCACACATGATCTACCTCCCTCTCTATCTTCAAACCAGTGATCCTTCTATACCCCTACGCAAGGGCTAAGCAGGAACATCTGACTAGAGGATACTCGACCGTGGGTTGCTGTGTCATGTGTGGTGACTGAACAGAGGGGTCATTTGACAACCATAAAAGGATAAGAGACCCAAGACTGTTAGTACTCCTTGTACGATACCGTCGCTATAGAAACTCTTTTATTAAGGGTAGAATCTTTTAAGATACAAACCATTCCACAAGTGAGAGAGCTCTTCACCATCGGCATTCACTAGCCTGTAGGCGTTCCCACAATACATTTCTTTTACTAAATACAGATCTTCCCAATTAGCTTGCAGTTTGGACCTAGGACCTCCAAGTTTTATGAAAATTCGCTGCAAAACCATGTCTTCTTCTTGAAAGTTGTGTTTAATATGAAAGCATATGATCGGCTGCGGCCAGGCGCCTTTAGTCTAAGAGTTGTAACTGTGTGAGTAATGCCTCTCGACAATCAGCGATATTAAGTTCATTGTCCAGTTGTACTGTAACGTCGCATGTTTTTTGGATCTTCGTGGATCCTCGATTTAGCGTTTGGGGTTGTCACATCTTGACCAGTGCGACTTGAGTTGTGTGTTTCTTATTGGATCCTTACCAGGTTGGTTATGGATCTGTGTTGGTGCTCAGTGCGCTAGACATCAACAGTGGGTTGGCGTCTAGGTGTGTGACGTCTGTTGTGTGTTGGCGGCAATGGTGTTGTCGTTAACATATTCTTAGCATCTATCGATGTGGACGTCCACCGTGAGAACTTGGCGGAGAGCGATGTGGACGCCTAGTTGCAGCGGTTTGGTTAGCGGCGCAGAGGTTGACGTTAACCTGAGGCACCTAGGTTTTTAGGAGCAACCCGAGCCTTCTTCATTCCCCACTTTCTCCCCCTCCTCTTTCCCCCACCTGTACTCTTATGTTTCTTCACTACTTCCGGCGGTTGAAGGGAGCACGTGGGAAGGCCGTAATACGCGCAGCAGCGGCAGATCAGGCGGGAAATGATGGATTGGAGGGCGGTGTTCGCGGGAAGCTCCTGGGTTTTCGGCGCGATTTGAGGTTATTTAGGAGTTTAATTGCGTTTCAGAGGTAGGGACTGGACCCTATAATTTCTCCTAAATGACTTGTCATGCTTCGTTTGCATAGATTGTTTGTTAATTGTGTTTTTGGGAATGAAATGTTTACCATGCTGGGAGATTGGGTGGTTTGTTCGATCCAAGTGTTAGATCTTGCTTTTATGTTTAATTATAGTATACAGATGTAAGGGAAGTGTTACGTGTTACCCCTCATTTTTCTGTTATTATTTAGGTTGGATTGCCTGTGTGATCGGCCTGGGGCCGTTCTGCACGTTCTGTGTGTATGCTGGTGCTGATGATCTTGACGTCACATCGGTTGACACTGAGTTCTCTCGTTGGGAGATTAACGGCTAGATTCTAGCCGTTGATTTTGAGTAAACGACCAGGTGGTGGCCACTTACTTAGTATTGATGGCAAGAAATACTGTCGTCTATATCTATGGACGACAATCGATGTTGCCGCCAACCTGTGCATGTATCAGCACAATGTGTTTTACAGTGTTTTGTGGTGCGATGTATTTATTGTTACTAAGTGGTGTATTAACACCTGTGGTGCTCCTAGAGCATAGGGGTTTGAGGCCAGCTTACCGGCTATGTAGTTTACTAGATCTTTACGTGTGTGCGTGGATTCACTACATCCTAACGCACAAGGTTTGTGTGAAATATTATGAGGTTTGATGCCGTGCATGTGGTTTGTGTGTACATGGCATATCGTATGTTATTGTGCTTATTGTATCTTAATTATTATGATTAGTTCGCAGTGTTGTGGCGTTGAGGTTCGCGTCTGAACCTAGCCTTTATCCTTTAGGATCTTTTATAAATTATTCTGGATGGATATTTAGTAAACTGTAAGTATGATTATTATATAAATATTATTGTCAGTGTTTAGTGTGACCTCTACTATCACAAGATGATCAATGATAGGCCAAGTATGATTGGCTATCGTGATTTATATGGTGTTTGTGTGAGTTAGCTTGTAGGTCACTTGGTGACCGATGACAGGCTATGGTGTCATCATTAATATGGTTTATATGCGTGATTGGTAACAGAAAGTATTTGTGTATATACCGTGGTTTGAGCTTGTTGAGTTTGGTGGTCCGGCACCTATTCTAGAATGCCTCTCTAGTTGGGTACCCCAGGTTCTCTATGAGCCAGGCATGTGTTTGTTGTGCTCGGAGTTTTGTCCTGGTACAGTGTGGTACCGTTGAGGTCTGTGTCGTCTTCCTGGACACCCTCACTCCTGAGTTGAGTTGTACATCCGGCTGAGGGAAAGACGGCAGTGGGGCAGCGACTTCCCAGAGTTTGTTCTTTTGTCGCTTGTAGCGCGCTCGTAGTTGGGGGTACGGATACCAGTAGACGTCACTGGTCCCCAGCTAGTCCTATTTTTCCAGTGCCTCACTTTAGGGTGCTCCGGCCAGAGACCCTAGAGGTGCCAGGCATGGACTTGCAGCTGTGTGTCTGCAGGTGTGGTGTTGGTTGGTCTCTACAGTTGTTTGTCTTTACCTTGTGGAGCGGCAGTTAGACCTTTCGTCCGTGACTGCGAGACTGAGAGGTTGTTCTTTTGTTGTGTTGTCTGGGTTGGATACTGGCATGATCAGTTAGTAGTCCGTTCCCATGTGGTGGCATCGTTCTTCTCTGACTCGTGCTTTGCCACCGGTTGTGGCTTTTGTATTGTTACTTACTGATTGAGGTTTTCCTCAATGAGGTGTGCCCTGGTGTTGGCACAGTTGTAATTGTGGTTTGTGAGCGGAGACTCACATGTTGTGGTTTACTTTGTGTGGAGTGCCTTATTTGGCACTAGTATGATTATGTTGTGTAGTGGTACCTCGTGGCAGGTACCCGTACCCTTTGAGAGTACCGGTTTCTCGTGGTACATTATGTACCAGCCTTTTTAGGTGTTGAGGTGGAGCTGTGCTCCGTGAAGGTCGAGTGGTGAGACCTTCCACCTGTTGTGTTCTACCCTTACTCGGGTATGTTTCCATCTATGGTTTTAGTATATAATTGTTTGGCTTGCTGCAGCATATTCTATTGCATGTGTGTGGCTTCTGACGTTTGGTGACTTCGGGTATAATGGACTAGTTCTAGTTAGTAGTCCTATTACCCTTTGTGTGCGATTAGATTCGCCTGTGAAGCTTATGGCCTAGGCAGAAGTGTGCATGTGTGGTCTGTAGCTTAGGCGACCAGTTGTTGTTGCAGTGCGCTGGTGAGGCTGCGGCTTAGGCACTGCAGGGCAGACTAGTAATATTGTACTAGTCCTAGAGACCCACATTCCTTTCTAGGACTTTATATTTATTGTGATGGTTATGATTAGTTGTTATTTATTATAAATGATGTGAGCATGCCATGGTTTTGCTTTTGGTGTTACCTGTGAGACCCTCTGGGTTGAGGTCTCTTGAGTTTCTAGTGTTGTTTTGGTGCCTCCATACTGAGCCTGTGACTTGTTGAGGCTCACTCCCCTACAGTTCTTTTCAGGGTTTGCCAAGTGTTCGACTTGTGGAGACATTGTGACAGACTTGTACCACCAGCAGTAGTGTAGTAGTTAGTGTGGTGTGAGCTTCTGCTCCCTCGGGGTATGCCCCAGATAGTTGTACTTTTTATTTGGTTATGTAATTATGTAATGGGATAGTTGTAAATTGTTATATGCACGTATGAGCACATGTATTTTATTGTGTCTTATGCTGTTGTGGTTTGTCTTTTATGTTCTTACTGGACACGTGTGTGAGATATCCCTTGCGAGACTTCGGTCCGTTCGCGGGAGGCGGATCTGGATATGGAGCCTTATCGGGCATAAGTACCCCGGTCCGTCACAGTTGGTATCAGAGCATGGTCCAGTTAGAATATGAAAAGACATTGAAGTTACAATGTCCCAATACATGGATTAATGTCCACTGCTTGTAGTAAGTCTATGATTTTGTGTGTTATAAAGTAGTTTTTACGTGAGCTTTTGGCACATAAACCGTGAGTTTCTGTTTGTTTAATTAGCAGTTGTGAGTAGTTGTTGAGCCATAGCATGGTTAAGTGGTATAAGTTGTGTCGTTGCACCAGTGTGCCAGGATGCAGTTGAAATTTTGTGTTTAAAAGTTTTCAGTGGCAGATATTAAAGGAATTAGTGGAGTTAATTATGTTGGTTAGCAAAAGTAAAAGGCAATCTCAGAAAGATATTTGCAAATGGTGCTTTAGTAAAGAATAAGGGTTAATAGAGACAAATATAAGGTGTTACTATGATGGATCAGCAGAATGTTACTAGTAAGAAATAGTGTGTATGTGATAAGTTGCAGAAAAGGACTTAGTAGAGGTATTATTATGTTTGAGATTTGTATTAGTAGGAATTGAGAAACCATTTGAGTAATAATGTGATTAGAGCTATGGCAACCTGAGAATGATTAAATGAGGCAGACTGGTTTCAGATGAGGTACGGGTACATAGAAGAATAGAGAATTGAGCAGAGGTGGTTAGTTAAGTAAAGAAAGGATAAAGAATGATTACTGTATAGTTAGACTTTTCTGAACACAAGAAAAATACCGGCTTAGCAAGTGGCAGTTTATGAGATTTATATAGAGTGGGATGTAGTGTTACAGATAAGGTTACTGTTGTTTAATAACAGAGTATAATTCAAGAAGAGAAGAGGTGAAGTTTGTGTTTAAAAGAGATTGTGGCTGTACAAAAAAATAAGAGTTATGTGAATTAGAATAGAAAGAAGCAGATTAATTAAGAAATAGTTAAGTGGTGCCCGGTTAAGTGAAATGGAGAATCAGGCGGAGTAGATTATTGTATTTAACGAGATTGGTTTCAGACTATGGCCTTGGCAGTTGTGAATAAAGAATACTTGTGTGACAACAACAATAGCGGTATGAGTGGTACAGGATGAACAGCTAGGCAGCACAATAATTGAGAAGAATATTTACAGAGAAGGTATTATGTGTAATACAATTGGCAGATTATTAATCTGGAAAAGAAAGAGTACGATAGATTGTGAAACAGATATAATTGGAAGATCGAGAAAATGATCAATAAGAGTTTGCATGGCTGAATGGAAATTGAAAGTGGCAAGTACAAAACGGAGAGAATGTAATCAGTTAAATAGTGAATGGCATAAAGTCAGATGATACCCGATTGAAGTAAAGTTTAATGCATGTAAAGTCAGCTGACCAGTTTAATTCTCCCCTAAAAAGAAAATGATACAATAATGAAAGCAGATGTTTTGAGAAATGATAGAAATATTGTGGTTAGTCAGCCAGAGAATGTAAATTGAAGCTAGAAAGGAATATGAAAAGCAAAGTATGTTAGTAATGTAATGGTATGGCAGAATTTGGATTTTTAAAAGGTATGGCATAATCAGAATTAAAGTATTAAAGAAAACAGTTTAGAAGCTTTGATATTGTCTAGCAATAGTGATCAATTAATTAAGGTGATTTGAGAAGCATAAATAGTCAGTATTGAATATAGCCGGAATTAAAGCAATTATAAAAGTGTGCAGCAATTGTGAATAATAGTAGAAGCAGAATGTATGAAATATTCTGTCAGATATTCAGCAGGATCAGAGTAACGCAGCGGAAGTGTGGTGGGTTGTAACCCACAGATCAGACAATTGAGAATATGAGAATAAATAAAGCAATGTAATGGCTAATGGTGATAAGCAGATAGTGAAATGGCACCGAGTAACCTGGAAATTTAACCAAGGTTCAATATAGCGGAGTATCCAAAAGTAGCAGAGCAAAGTAAAAGGATTTGAGCAAGAAAAGTGGCTCGGAAAGAAATGTTGCCAAACATCCCAGAAAATGTGAAGATAGGTTCAGTCCAAGGAGATAAAGCGCCACTGGCAAGGTAGAATTGCCCATGATAGAAAGATAATGACTAATAGATGGAATCCGTGAAATAAAGCAGTTATGAAATAAAAGAAGGAGAAAGGAAAAGCAGGACAAGTGCAGAGTGGAATAGAATGAGACTGGCAGTGTGAAATAAATTGAAAGGCAAGTGTAGAGAAAAAAAGTATCCTTCTTGTTCTATACACGGTTTTGTTCTTTTTAGGTGTTAGTCTGGCATGCCGTGGTTTATGTTGAATGTCGAGGACGACATTTCTTTTTAGGTGATAGTAATGTAACGTCGCGCGTTTTTCGGATCTTCGTGGATCCTCGGTTTAGCGTTTAAGGTGGTCACATCTTGACCAGTGCGACTTGCATTGTGTGTTTCTTATTGGATCCTTACCAGGTTGGTTAAATGGATTTGTGTTGGTGCTCAGTGCGCTGGACATCAACAGTTGGTTGGCGTCCAGGTGTGTGACGTCTGTTGTGTGTTGGTGGCAATGGTGTTGTCGTTAACATATTCTTGGCGTCTATCGATGTGGAAGTCCACTGTGAGAACTTGGCGGCGAGCGATGTGGATGCCTAGTTGCGGCGGTTTGCTTAGCGGCGCAGAGGTTGACGTTAACCTGAGGCGCCTGTGTTTTTAGGAGCAACCCGAGCCTTCTTCTTTCCCCACTTTCTCCCCTCCTCTTTCCCCCACCTGTACTCTTGTGTTCTTCACTACTTCTAGTGGTTGACGGGAGCACGTGGGAAGGCCGTCATGCACGCAGCAGCGGCAGATCAGGCGGGAAATGATGGATTGGAGGGCGGTGTTCACAGGAAGCTCCTGGAGTTTCGGCGCGATTTGAGGTTCTTTAGGAGTTTAATTGCGTTTCAGAGGTAGGGACTGGACCCTTTAATTTCTCCTAAATGACTTGTCATGCTTCGTTTTCATAGATTGTTTGTTAGTTGTGTTTTTGGGAAAGAAAGGTTTACCATGCCGGGATATTGGGTGGTTTGTTCGATCCAAGTGTTAGATCTTGCTTTTCCGGTTTAATTATAGTATACAGATGTAAGGGGAAGTGTTACCCCTCTTTTTCTGTTATTATTTAGGCTGGATTCCCTGTGTGATCGGCCTGGGGCCGTTCTGCACGTTCTGTGTGTATGCTGGGTGCTGATGATCTTGACGTCAACATCGGTTGACGCTGAGTTCTTCGTTGGGAGATTAACGACTAGATTTCTAGCCGTTGATTTTGAGTAAACGACCAGGTGGTGGCCGCTTACTTAGTATTGACGGCAAGAAATACTGTCGTTTATATTCTATGGACGGCAATCGATTTTACCGCCAACCTGTGCATGTATCAGCACAATGTGTTTTACAGCGTTTTTGCGGTGCAATGTATTTATTGTTACTAAGTTGTGTATTAACACCTGTGGTGCTCCTAGAGCACAGGGCTTTTGAGGCCAGCTTACCGGCTATGTAGTTTACTAGTTCTTTACGTGTGTGCGTGGATTCACTACATCCTAACGCACAAGGATTGTGTGAAATATTATGAGGTTTGATGCCGTGCATGTGGTTTGTGTGTACATGGCATATCGTATGTTATTGTGCTTATTGTATCTTAATTATTATGATTAGTTCGCAGTGTTGTGGCGATGAGGTTCGTGTCTGAACCTAGCCTTGATCCTTTAGGATCTTTTATAGATTATTCTGGATGGATATTTAGTAAAGTGTAAGGATGATTATTATATAAATATTGTGGTCAGTGTTTAGTGTGACCTCTACTGTCACAAGATGATCAATGATAGGCCAAGTATGATTGGCTATCGTGGTTTATATGTGTGTTTGGGTGAGTTAGCTTGTAGGTCACTTGGCGACCGATGACAGGCTATGGTGTCATCATTAATATGGTTTATATGCGTGATTGGTAACAGAAAGTATTTGTGTATATATCGTCGTTTGAGCTTGCTGAGTTTGGTGGTCCGGCGCCTATTCTGGAATGCCTCTCTAGTTGGGTACCCCAGGTTCTCTGTGAGCCAGGCACGTGTTTGTTGTGCTCGGGGTTTGTCCCGGTACAGTGTGGTACCGTTGAGGTCTGTGTCGTCTTCCTGGACACCCTCACTCTTGAGTTTGAGTTGTACATCCGACTGAGGGAAAGACGGCAGTGAGGCAGCGACTTCCCAGAGTTGGTTCTTTTGTCGCTTGTAGCGCGCTTGTAGTTGGGGGTACGGACACCAGTAGACGTGACTGGTCCCCAGCTAGTCCTGTTTTTCCAGTGCCTCAGTTTAGGGTGCTCCGGCCAGAGACCCTGGAGGTGCCAGGCATGGACCTGCAGCTGTGTGTCTGCACGTGTGGTATTGGTTGGTCTCCACAGTTGTTTATCTTTACCTTGTGGAGCGGCAGTTGGACCTTTCGTCCGTGACTGCGAGACTGAGAGGTTGTTCTTGTGTTGTGTTGTCCGGGTTGGATACTGGCCTGATCAGTCAGTAGTCCGTTCCCGTGTGGTGGCGTCGTTCTTCTCTGACTCGTGCTTTGCCACCGGTTGTGGCTTTTGTGTTGTTACTTGCTGATTGAGGTTTTCCTCAATGAGGTGTGCCCTGGTGTTGGCACAGTTGTAATTGTGGTTTGTGAGGGGAGACTCACATGTTGTGGTTTACTTTGTGTAGAGTGCCTTGTGTGACACTAGTATGATTATGCTGTGTAGTGGTACCTCGTGGTGGTAGGTACCTGTACCCTTTGAGAGTACCGGTTTCTCGTGGTACATTGTGTACCAGCCTTTTCAGGTGTTGAGGTGGAGCTGTGCTCCGTGAAGGTCGAGTGGTGAGACCTTCCACCTGTTGTGTTCTACCCTTACTCGGGTAAGTTTCCGTCT
The DNA here is from genome assembly GCA_014218235.1 of Colocasia esculenta. Taxonomy (NCBI): domain Eukaryota; kingdom Viridiplantae; phylum Streptophyta; class Magnoliopsida; order Alismatales; family Araceae; genus Colocasia; species Colocasia esculenta. The sequence continues at coordinate 82,504,186 of CM024756.1, read as the reverse complement.
ATGGTTTTAGTATATAATGGTTTGGCTTGCTGAAGCCAATTCTATTGCCTGTGTGTGGCTTCCGACGTATGGTGATTTTGGGTATAGTGGACTAGTTCTAGTTAGCAGTCCTGTTACCCTTTGTGTGCAATTAGATTCGCCTGTGAAGCTTATGGCCTAGGTAGAAGTGTGCCTGTGTGGTCTATAGCTTAGGCGACCAGTTGTTGTTGCAGTGCACTGGTGAGGCTGCGACTTAGGCACTGCAGGGCAGATTAGTAATAGTGTACTAGTCCTAGAGTCCCACATTCCTTTCGAGGACTTTATATTTATTGTTATGGTTATGATTAGTTGTTATTTATTATAAATGATGTGAGCATGCCATGGTTTGGCTTTTGTTGGTACCCGTGAGACCCTCTGGGGTTGAGGTCTCTTGAGTTTCTAGTGTTGTTTTGGGGCCTCCCTACTGAGCCTGTGACTTGTTGAGGCTCACTCCTCTACAGTTCTTTTCGGGGTTTGCCGAGTGTTCGACTTGTGGAGACATTGTGACAGACTTGTACCACCAGCAATAGTGTAGTAGTTAGTGTGGTGTGAGCTTGTGCTCCCTCGGGGTATGCCCCATGTAGTTGTACTTTTTATTTGGTTATGTAATTATGTAATGGGACAGTTGTAAATTGTTATATGCAGGTATGAGCACATGTATTTTCTTGTGTCTTATACTGTTGTCGTTTGTCTTTTATGTTCTTACTGGACACGTGTGTGAGATATCCCTTGTGAGACTTCGGTCCGTTCGCGGGAGGCGGATCTGGATATGGATCCTTATCGGGCATAAGTACCCCGGTCCGTCACATGTACCCTTAGCGAAGAGATGTGTATTTCATATGGAACTACCACCTCTATCCCATAAGTGAAAAGGGAGTTTGCCTCGTGGGCATGCAGACAGAGGTGCAATAGGAATAGGCCCATAGAGCCTCAATCAGTTTTTTGAGCCAATCAACAAATTTGTGAGACTCACAAGTTTTCTTTAAAAAAATTTAAAGTGTTTTATTTGTGGCTTCAACTTAACCGTTGCCCTGTGGATATTACGAAGACGAATGATGGAGAGAAATGTTGAATTTCTTACATAAGTCCTGAAGCTCTTGAAATATGAACTGGGGTCCATTGTCGGTGACGATGCCACTTGGTACTCCAAACCGTGAGATGATATTCTTCATGATGAACTGGCACATGGTTGAAGCTTTGATTTCTGCGAATGCTTCAGCTTCGGCCCACTTGGGGAAGTACTCAGTAGCAGTGAGGATGAATGACTTTTGTTTGATTTCAGCATTAGGATCACCAAGGGGTCCAATGATATAAAAGGCCAACATGGAGAAAGGCCAAGGAGATGATAGTGGATGTAGGAAGGAAGATGGAGCATAGATCTTGTCGGCATGGAACTGTCATTTGACACACCTACGAATGTAGATGGCATAATGTTCTTCTAAGGTTGGACAGTAATAGCCTGCCTAAGGATCTTCTTAACTAGCATCTGGCTATTCACTTGCCCTCCACACTCGCTGGGATGGGCGCCTTCCACTACCTTCCAAGCTTCTTCATCAAGCAAGCATCTAAGGAGCATCCCATTTAGGGCGCATCTGTACAACACTTCTCCGACAATGGTGTACCTTAGCGTGGCTCTACGGATGGCTCTCTTATCTTCAGATTCTATTTTTTTCGAGAAGGTACTATCCTTGCAGTATTGCTCAATCTCGTGGTACCATGGCCTTTCTTCTTCCATTATTTCTCCAAACTCCATGAGCATTACTTCCTTCGCTTCTCTTCTCTCCACCTTCACAATCAAGGAGTTCCTGAGGTTGTCGAACCAAGGAGTCTGAGTTGATGGTGCTTCTAACCCCTGGACAATGATAGTCTCAGCACTCTGGCTGAGAGGGAAAGAGAGGGATGAGGCCAAAGATGTCAAGGCATCAGCCAAGATATTCTGAGAGTGAGGAGTGTGAATATAGATGAGTTGGCTAAATTGCTTATCTAGGAGTGTGACTAAATCTTGATAAGGCTTGAGCATAGGGTCACGAGTGCGGTATGTAGAAAGGACCTGCCGAAGGATGAGCTGAGAGTCTCCTATGATCTTGAGTTGACGTGCGCCTAGGAGATTGGCACATTTAATACCAGCTAGGAGAGCTTCTTACTCAGAGATGTTGTTGGTGGCAAGGATCTGAACTTGATACAGCAAGGGATTGGTCATTTCTTCTGCGGTGAGCAGAACAACACCTATGTCCCATCCCCTAGAATTCAGAGCTCTATCAAAATCAAGTGACTAGAAGGAATCACGAGAGATGAGTGACAAGTTTTCATCGGGAAAATCCTCTTGGACTGTGTCACAATGAGTAAGAGGAAGGCAAGCAAGGTGCTCGGCAATAGCGTACCCCTTTATAGCCTTCTCGACGACGAAGGTGATGTTGAACTGAGACAAGAAGCTCTGCCAACGTGCCAATCTGTCGGCGAGGACTGGTTTCTTCACGAGGTATCTAATGAGATCCATCCTAGAGATCAAACTCACCTGATGTGCTAGGAAGTAGTGCTTCAATTTTTGCACTACCCATACTAGCACTGCGCATATTTTCTCCATGGTAGTGAGCATGAGCTCGGCAGGATTGAATAGCCTAGACAAGTAATAGACTGCCCTTTCTTTGCCAGTTTAATCATGTTGTGCAAGGACAGCTCCTAGGGAATCCTTAATAGTTGACATATATAGGATCAGGGGTTTTCCTGGGATAGAAGCCTACAACATGGGCAGATTCATTAGATAACTCTTGAGTTCATCGAAGGCTTCTTGGCACTTAGCATTCCATTCCAATTTTACCCCTCCTTTCAACAGTTCATAGAAGGGACGACATCTTTGAGAATGTTGAGAAATAAATCTCCATATGAATTGTAGTCAACCCATCAATCCTCGAAGTTCGGATATGTTCATAGGAGGAGGCACCTCACCTATTGCCTTGGCCTTGTTCGGGTCTATTTGAATCCCCCGCTTGCTAACTATAAACCCTGAAAGCTTACTCGGGGAAACCCTAAATACACACTTCTTCGGATTCACCTATAATTGATATTCACGTGCATGTTGAAACACTTTGGCAAGCACGGAGGAGTGTCCACTTCTTGTCCAAGACTTCACCACAAAGTCATCCACGCAAACCTCAACATGAATATGAATCATATCATGGAATATAGCCATCATTGCCCTTTGATAAGTGGCACCGGCATTCTTCAACCCGAACGGCATAACCACATAGCAATAAGTTCCCCAGGGCGTGGTGAAGGATGTTTTCTCTTGGTCCTCCAAGGTTAGACAGATCTAATTGTAACCTGAATAACCATCCATGAATGAAAGAGTTTCGAACCCAGCTGTGTTATCAATTAAGACATCCAGATGAGGTAATGGGAAGTCATCTTTAGGACATGCAAGATTTAAGTCCCGAAAATCTATGCAGATCTATGCTCTTCCATCCTTTTTTATAACCGGGACTATGTTGGCCACTCATAGGGGATAGAGTACTACACAGATGAACCTAGCTTTGTGTAGTTTGTCATTCTCCTATTTCATCTCCAATGCAATATGAGGGTGGAATCATCTCAATTTTTGTTTAACCGCTCTTGCCCCTGGCTTTAAGATTAACCTATGTTCCACCAATGTACGGTCAATGCCGGGCATGTGCTCATACAACTAGGCAAATGAGTCTTTGTACTCCCTCAGCATCTCTATAAGCTCTTCCTATTCCTCAGGAGGGAGACTAGAAGCTATGGCTAGAAGCCTGGGTTCTTCAGCTATTCCAACCTTCACCTCTTTGGTAGGCTCATCCACCGTCGATGTAGGCTCATCAAATCTCCTCATGCCACTAACATACATTTCGACAGTGTCCTCTACCTCACTGTCCTATTCATCCACTGGGTCCTCATCATTCATGATTTCATAAACTCTGAATCCATCATCTAGCCACTGCTCTTCATGTTGAGCTTCCATGTTCAAAACAATTGCTTCATGGACGAACTCTTCGACAGGTAGAAGAGTGCCACACCTTTGTGCCAGATCTACTAGATATCTAAGGGGAATGGTACTGCCCTTGCTCTTCCTAGACGGGGATGGGTACTTACTAGATTCTACCCTTTAACCTATGCTAGGATTAGAACCTAAGGGGCACTCTGGGGGAGAGTCCAGAGGCTTATTGGAAGGGCAAGAATGGGATGCGACGCAGCCGCAAGGGACCTCCGATGGGTCTGGAGGTGGAAGCAGGCGACCTGAGCTCAGGGTGCCTGAAGCGGAGTTATGGTGCAGGGGAACAGAAGGCCCCTCACCTAGTGAGTCCATGATGATCAGCACGTGTGTCAGAGAGCAGCGATCACCACTATAGTTTGAGTAGAAGGGAAAAGGCGGGGATTGCTGCCAAAGTAAGAAGGTGAGAGGGTGATAGGGATCACCATTAATAGGTTTTAAAATGGGGAGAAATGGAGACGAAGATCTCCGTCGAAGAGAATGAGGAAGGAGACGGGGATTGCCGCCAAAGTAGGAAAGTGAGAGAGTGACAGGGATCACCGTTAGGAGGTTTGAAAATGGGGAGAAATGCAGACAAGGTTCACCATTGGAAAGAAGGAGGAAGGAGACGAGGATCACCGTCGGGAGGAGTGAGAGGAAGAGTGGAGACAGGGATCGTCGTCAAAGGGAGAAGTGTTGGATTGAAATGGCAGATTCACAGTCCTAGAGGGGGGGGTGAATAGGACTTTGTAACTTTTAAAAAAATTCTTCTGAAAGGCACAACACTAAGTAGATGTGTTAGTACTTGGTGTGGTGTGTGATTCAAGTGTGAACTTGGTGGAAATCAATCACACAGAAAATTGCACAAGAGATTTATCCTGGTTCGGCCCTTCCTACATGGAAGTCCTACATCCAGTCCTCAAGCCAACCACTTGAGATTTCACTAAACTGCCAATAAATTTGGCCTTCTCTCACCCTTGAGAGGAATTACAACACCCACTTTCTCCTTAGCAAGTCTTCCCTATACAGGGGTACAAGACTGCCTTATACCAAAGGCCTTCCCTTCACAAGAGGGGCAATGCAGAATCAAATTTTTGCAAAAAATACAACAGAAATGAAGGAAGAAACTCTTGTGTGTTTGCCTCAAAATGAGCGCAAACGAACAGACTTCAGATGGATATAACAGATAAAGAATTGACTCTAAATCCTATCTGAAGTAAAAAGGGGGTGGACCAACAAGATTTGAAACTGAGTACAATTGCCACCCACACACAGAACTTCTCCTGTCTGAGCACAAGAAAACTCTCAAAGGAAATCAAGCATGAAGGCTTCAGAGAGCTTGATGAAGTCGAATGGCTGTTCTAGGAGAATGAGACTTGAAACACTTGTGGGTTCTATGTATCACTGTATGTATCTCTCAGTGTATTATTTTTGTTTCATTCTCTTGAGCTCCTTTTATAGTCTTCAAATTGTGACCGTTTCAGAAGATGGCCGTTTGATGCTTGTGACCGTTTGAGGAGGAATTCTGGGTTTCTTTGTGTCTTGAGGATATTGCCCAGCATGTCTTCAAAATAGCTTCTTGCCGAGGTCTTCATTTTGTTATTGGCTAGAAGATAAGCACTTGTAGCAAATAGTTGAGGGAGAGGCATGCTAGACATATGCTCAATAAATGCCTGCTGCAAGGACAAGACAAACAAAAAAACATGTCTCCATACCCTTACGGTAGGTGGGTCAGAACAGTTCAGTACAAAGTATGGAACCTCGTATCCCACCAGTATTGTAGATAGCAGATAGACAGACAAAAAGTTAAAGTATGGGTCTGTCAGTGGTAGGTGAGATGGTCAGATGCCATGCGTCTGAAACTTACATAAATGCTTTGTGTCTCTTAGAAGATACGGATTGAGGCAAAGGATACTAAGACTGTGAGACTAGAAATAAATTGCAAAGAATATTTTGCATAAATTTGAATGTACTGAATTTCATCAGAAGAAATATATTAAATAATGATCATGAAATTTGTCACTGATTTTATACTGAAGAACTTTAAGATTCAGCAAAGAATTAATAGAAATAATTTCTGACAGATAGATCTGACAAAGGTACAAGTACACACTAATAATGTAGTCAAATGCAGTGGAATAGGTAATTCGACTTAGAAGTAAGCATGATTTGACTACAGTAGGAACTATGTAAATCGACTACAATACAGCAGTCATCAGTCAAATGTAGTGTAAGACTGAGTCGAGGTGGTGAGTCGAATGATGTTTAACTGTGAGTCAACATCTTGAATCGAGTACAGTGTAAAAGACATTCGACTGTGTGAGTCGAAGTCATGAGTCGAATACAGTATAAAAGACATTCGACTGTATGAGTCGAAGTTATGAGTTGAATGCAGTATAACGTTGTGGACTTAGAAAATTTTGGGCATTGAATCTGTCTAGAAATTTTTGTGATATATCTATATTATGAAAAATATATATTTAAAGATTTGTCATAGCAAAACCATTATTACTTAAAGTCTTAGGGGTAGTTGCTCAACAAGAACGAAAGGAAGAGTGGAGACGGGGATCACCTTCAGAGAGAGGGAGTATGAGAATTTTTGTCAAAGAGAGTGAAGGAGGGAAGACGGTGATTGTAGTCTAATGAAGGAGAAGGGAAATACGGGGATCGCCGTCCGATGAAGGAAAAGTGGAAGATGGGGATTGTCGTCCGATTACTAAGGTAGTGAGGAAAAGGAGAGTTTTTTTTTTTAAGTAAATAAGGAAATCATACATTAACCTTTAAATAAAGACAAACTACCCCACATTTAAAGGCATCGGGAGAAGGAAAGCGATGTGCCATTGAAAGAGAGAACAAAGTGAGGAGAGGTAATGGTTAACGCTTCGAGAGTGTCGGACGAGAGTTGGAGGATAAGGGGAGTTGAACGAGTAATGAAGGTGAACTTAGAAACAAGAATTTAAAATATGGAATGTTTGGGGGCAAGGAATACCTTGGCCAGAGCTCATCTACAGAGTTGTTGTTTTCACAGAGCACATCTAGATCTCCAATATCTTCAACGTCTCCAAGCAACTGTTGCTTGGAGGTGATAGTAGATGGGGGTTCCACCAGCTCGGCGACTGCAGGGGGCCATGTGAGGTCGTCATCCCAAAACAGCCAAGTAAATGCGATCGTTAGGTCCTCAAGATCAAACCATCTGCACTATTCTGATTTAGGATCATCTATTTTCCTCCTCTTCTCGGGTCTTAGTGCTTCCAAGGCTTGGTATGTAAGCATCGGCGTCATATGGCGAGTAAAATGACGTCCATAGACATCGTAGTCGATGAGGTCTGCCCCTATCACAATAGTGTCATATCCCGACTGAAGAATCCTCTAACAAAGTGACAATATAATGACCATGTGAGTGGTTGCCGGTCTGGCTTCAGCATAGATGAGAAAGTGGTCCATGGCTGGACTTCTTCTTTGTAACCAATACTATGTCAAGACTGTGTCTTGTGATCTGTTTAGAGCTGGAGATGATCTGGGTCCTTCCTTGGAGCTGAGCTCAAGCCCTTTCCCTAGTTGATATTCGATTTTGAACATAATATTCCAACCTTTTGTATCTGACGGTGTCGCCCTCTTAGCAGCCGCCACCGATGGAGACACTATTTGGCGACAGGAAGAGAAAGTATATGCCTATGGGTAGTTCACATCAAGCACAGAGATAATGGGCTTGTTAGTGGGCCAGACTGCCGGCATGATCTGCTCAATGGCATCAACCATATGTGTGGTGGCCGCACTCTTAACTTTGACGATCCATCTTGGAATGGGAATTTCAGATATTGATGGGTTGTAGAGGGGACTGCTCCTAGTGCCTCAATCCATGGATTGCCAAGAATAGCTTTGAAAGTAGGATCAATGTCAAGCACATAGAAGTCCACGGTCATCACAAGCGGCCCCAATTCTGCTTGCGGACAGACCACACCATGTCAGGGTCGCCTGGAGTTATCATAAGCCACAATAGTGGTAGGAGTTGGCTGCAAGCAGCGCTCAGATATGTTGCACGACCATAGGGTGCTGAGGGGACTCACATTAATTGATGATCTGGTGTCTACTAGGGTGGCATCAATAGCCACTTTGTTTATTGTCAGAGTTACACACAGAGGGATTCTCCTTGCCTCGAGAGGAGCTAGCTCACTATCGTAAAATGTAATCATCATCCCCCTGGTAACAATTGATTAGACCAATGGCAATGTCTCTAGGGTCATGTCCTCACTGACCATGACCCTTTGTAGAAAAGTCTTCAAAGCAACCTGATGTGTCTAAGACCTCTTGATCAGTTCAAAGATAGAAACTTTGGCAGGTGTCTGGTCCAGGTGCTTCAGAATATCGGAATAAGTGCCTGGGACCGGGTCTGCCTCTTCGACGTCCTTCTGTTTTTGTTGGTTGTTGGGGTTGGAGTTGTGGCTTGGCTGACCTGGCATAGACATGGATGCATTGGGATACATCAGTGAAACATTTGCCTACTCTGGAGGGCGAGGTTGTGTTGTAGTGGAGGTGGGGTGGTGCTGATGATGGATGGGTTTGCTATTATTGGCGCTGGCATGGGAGAAGGTGGGATGTTGATGGGTGATGGATTAATGGGTGGTATGAGGGGAGTGTTGTATAGTGGTGAGCTGATTGTGGCAATTGTGGGTGTGTTGGAGGTGATGGTGGTATGGGAAATAGCCAATAATTGACCCACTTCATATTCATCATCGTTGGCCCAAACGACGGTTGGTGGTGGATGGTGGAAAACAGGGTTAACTTGAGTGGGTGGTGGAGGTGGTGGAGTAGGTTATGGGTTCGGAGCGGGCTGATGTTGGGGCATGGGGTTTCGGACTATGATGAGGTCATGAGCTAGTTGTTGTGGCTGTTGTGGTTGCTGGAATTGCCGCTACTATGGTGGTGGCTGCTGTCGCCTCTGCTGCTATTGTTGCTGTCTTTGCCCTTGTTGATTCCTTAGGGTCTGAATTAACCTCTTCATCTCTGCCCAATCAATTTGTTGTTGCTCATGAAGATCATATATCATGTCCCTAAATTGAAAGCAGTCTGATACATTGTTCCCTGGATGGCGGTGATATATGTAATACTTGGTCTGATTCGCTGCCATGTTCCAGTTAGCCTTTTCCAGAGGAAGTCTAAGGGCATTGAGAGACATGAGGGCTGCAAAGATGTTGGATAGACTCTCAGGGAGAGGAGGGTACTGAGCCTTATTGGGACCATTGGGTTTCCTAGAAGCATAGCCATTTTGAGGTGGAGGGACTTGGTTGTATTGGCGTTGCTCCTGCTGAGGGTTTTGAGCTTGAGGAGGTGGTGGCCTATTATTCCATGGTTGCTGAGGAGGTTGATTACAAGGATTCCTACCTGCTTGGCCTTGAGGGTTGTTAACAGCACCTACCTGTTCATTGGTTTGTACCCCTTCAGTGATAGAACCTTGTGGTTTCTTGGGGTAGCGAGACTTTGGGTTCTCAAACATGGAGTGGATAGGCGAGTCCTTAAGTTGGGTTGAATGAAACGGGATCGGCTATACAATTGGTGCATGGTGGTGATATCATTCATGTCCAAGATGGATCAGTTGGCTTCTCCTCCTCCGACATGGGGCAGTGGACCTTCACAGCTAGAGCATGCCACCGGTCCATATAGACAACAAACTCTTCATCGGCCTTCATTTTTTCTACCACTAAATCCACAAAAGAATATTCGAGTCTGACCCAATCTTGGAACTTCTGTAAGAATCTTTCTTGTACAATTTGGAAGTCTTCAGCTTCTTCCCGTGGTAGAGTGTAGAACCACTCGAGGGCTGGCCCATCTAGTGAATTCCTGAATAAATATGCCATGAGGTGGCGTCATACTTGTGTGGAGCAGATTCATACACAAAGTCCTTGATATGTACATAGGGGTCACCTACCCCAGAGTATGGCTTGTAGACAGGCAGCTCTGACTGGGGTGGAACCTGGAGATGCTGGAGAGAGGGGAGAGGGATGTCGGCGACCTTCTGAGGGTCCAGTTTCCTTCAGAGATTATGTAGCTCCCTTTTCATAGACGTCCATTCCGCAAGGAAGTCGGAAGGAGACGAGATGTGGTGTGTGGGGACAAGGGAGCGCAATTGCTCTAAAGAACATGACCTTTCATGGGAAGAGCATTGTGTTCGGCCTGATAGTATGATGAAAGTCGAAGGAATTTGGGCTAAACCTCCCGTGCTAGAAGGTAGTTGTGCTCGTAGAAATGGATAGCCCGCAGACGAAGTTGAGTGGGATGAACCACGACGGAGGGTACACGTGGTGCAGAAGCAACGGGCGTGGAGGAAGTCGCCTGTTGGACAGAGACATGAGAGGGCGGAGAGAGGGGGTGCTTGCCTTTGGTAACCGCCAGGAATTCCCAAACTTGGGCCGAGCTTAAATGGGGAAGAAGTTGACTGAATTGAGCATGCGGGCCATCCGCCCCAGAAGGAAAAGGGGGGCGACATTGATCGTCAGCAGCTGTGGGGGGCTAGATTTTCCCCGTGGGGGTGGCAGCAAGTGCCTGGGCCACGTCCTCGAGAAGCCCAATGGGCAGAGAATCACTGGTGAGGATGCAGGATTATGATATAATACAATGGTTTGGGGAGACTGACTCGATAGACCTGGGCACTGACGCATACACTACCCCTAAATGATTATGGGAGACGATGAGACTACAAACAAACCCTAGACTCTAACACACAAGAATGGATGATGAGATGAGAGGGGGTATCTCAAACAAACACCCAAGTTGACATTATTATCGTTAACATCTTAGGGTTTGCACTTAGCCTTTAAGTGAATTAATTAACGAAATGGCACTCGGGTAGATAGGAACCCAAATAGGTTTGTACTCGAGTACTCCGATGTGACCAAAGTAGACACACAACTCACGCGCAAACGTCCTGAACTAAGGGGCAATGAGTAGAACCAGCCCGGCAACCGCAATGCGCGTATGGCCATGGTGACTTACGGAGGCCCTCGGTAGTAGGCCCTGGATAGCCCATGAGTGCTCAGAGGTGAGAGGTTCTCCACTACCAAGGAGAAGTCCTATCTATACGAAAATAGTGTATGCATGAACCTATGTGCATCGTAGTGCATGCAAATACTAACCTAAACTAACAAACAATAGCTGAATGGTCTTTACTGAGATCACGACGACCAAGTCCGCCGCGACCTTATCTCGACCGAGGGATTGGTCGCGATAATCTCGGGTTGCAGAAACCCATAGCTACACGCAAACAGCAAGCAAACAGACTATCCTAAAGTGCAATACAGCATGGAAGCAAGTAAACAGAAGATGAAGACTCCCTAAACAAGCAAAAACTTAGGCATGGAACGGAAAACAGTAACAACCAATGCATACCTGCTGTTGCATCCTCCTCTCCAGCCGTGAAAAGGTCGCATCGGCCCGATGTGTCGCGGCAGCACCCAAAAGCAAACAATGAAAATAAATGGAAAACTCGAGCCCTAGAAGGGTTCTAACATAGAGAATTGCAGGTATACATGGTGAAACAACATGGAGATGACATAGGAAAGTTTCCAAAAGAAGATCAAGATGGAGGATAGGGAGGAGAATGCATACCTGAGGTCACGTCTGCCTTTATGGATGCGATAAGGTCGCGACCACATGATCTGACGCGATACTAACAGAAGATAAAAAGATAACAAAACAAGGAAACAACCCTAACAGGATTCTACTAGACAAATAAACACACAAAAAATGGCAGGTAAACAGGCAAGACAGACGAGGCTGGTAGTGGACGTCCCACTGTGATCGCCAAAAGGTGTAATTACGGGGTTGCGCGGCCCTCAAAACACATAACAAGTTGTCACAACATGATGTAAGGAATGTGATCGCCACCTAACATGTTGCCCTATGGTATAAATGAAGTTTAAAGGCTAACATGCTAGGAAAAGGAGGTGAGAAGGGCCACCTATTGGTGTCATGACGAGGTACCCGTCGTGAAACGAAGCTTGTTGCGGCTACCCGACCGGTCACATTCTCGATGTCGCGACGGGGGACCCTGACACCTTCTCAGTAGTACGAGATATGAATGGGGGATCTCCTTCCCATCCTCTGGCTGACCAGAGGATGAGAGCCCCTCGTCTGCTCTTGATGTAAAACCTGCCAGAAGAATGAAACCAAAGAAAGAAACCATGTTAGACCATATTTAAGTTAAGTATCTACTCAAAATGAAAGAAGGAAGGAAAGCATGGAAGGAATGAACCTGGGGGTGTTTTGGAAACCCCTTGGGTTGTAGAAAATGTAGGAATGGAGATATGCTACTATTTAAAAGGAAAATAACAACATGCTTGAAAGAGAAATGAGAAAGAAAGAGGGAAGAAAGGCCCCAAAGGGTAACTCCCTGGCTGAAGGAGATGCTCCTGAAGTTGTACAGCAGCCTCTGATGGTCGTGGAAGCCGCCCTCCTAGCTGCCAAGCTCCATGGATGAAGAAAATGAGGTGACTTGGTGAAGTGAATAAGAGGAAAATGGGAGAAGATGGGAGTGCTACGAGCTATGGGGAAGCTTGTAGCGACCCTCATTATATCGGTACGGTTATACCAACCCACGTCGATATAGTGAACGTTGCCACAATGGGACATTTACCCAACAATAACATTCAGTTGAGACACACGTGAATATACGAATAGAGTAGCGGAAGTAAAAGAACCACTGTCTTCATTTCATTCATCATCCACAATTGACATACATGATTCGATAACATTGAAGAACTAAAAGTCCACATAATTTAAATTGCTGAAAAATCAAATACATAGATGTCCATACTTATACATTCTTCCATGATAATGCTAGTACAATGTTCAATTTACATACTATGAAAATCACAAAATGTCACAAGTACTCCAACACTCTAATCTCCACGCTCGGAGTGGGTCTCCAACGTCTCCTCCACAAGTGTCTCGTCACCGACTACACCTGTACGCCGAAGCAAGTAGTGAGTCTAAAAGACTCCGCAAGTAATTCTACACATACCGTACATGCACGTATCATAGTAGGTTCTACATACACGTTCACAAGACACAACATGTAGCATGCTTGACATTAAACTTTACAACCTGTCATGGTGAATCTACAATTTAAACACATTGGCTATGCTTTCAGATTTCCTAAAATAGAATCACCTATCACATGCTTTCTATTCATTTCTCACATAAAAATCTATCTTCAACCAACTAAGACATGAAAGCCATTAAGATGAATTTCCGAGCATGCCTGAAAGGAAACTTACCTAACATGGAATATACACATTCCTACGCATATACGTAACCATTTTACATGCTTTAAGCTTGCTGGTTTTACATGTTTTAGCAACCATAATCTAACACATGAGAGCTACAACAACGTTTAAATTACAACATGTGAACAACCAAGTATGGAAGTTGTTTATATATGCTTAACAATTATCCCTAGCATGGATTCAAGGCATTTTGCATACATAAACATGATCATAACATAGTAAAGCCACTGTTTAAGCATGATTTCAGATTGTCATAACATGGATACAAACTCACATCCTCACATTTCGGTTTCACATCTTTACACAATTTCAAATTCGCATATTTCACACTTTACACATGCACTTTTACACATTGTTCACATTCACATTTTTCACATGAACTCATACACATTTACACATTCACATTTAGTTCCGTGACACACAGTCCAAACCACCAAAGAAGGACACAACATATCACATCACATAGACGCCATCTAGGCAATACAATGGCGACTCTTGGACTGCGCAGATCGGGAGAACAAGTCTCCACCCTAACTGATTTCCCCCTAATGCCCTTAGGGTCACAACACATTGAACCTTCTCAGGGGGACTTTTCCCTGATACGGTTCCACTGCCCTCTACGGAAGCAGTGTCACATTTGGCACAAGTTACACATTACATATTTTACCGATTTTTAACACATATGTTTACACATGTCACTCTCATTTTGTACACTTTCTCACTCACATGCACTTTTCTCTATTTTCCTAACATGACACTACAATTTCAGGAATTTAGCACTCAAGAAATCCTCATCAATCAGGTTGGGTTACACCGGAATTGAATCATTTCACATCGTCATGCATAAATTCACATTTTACATGGAAAATTCATATTTCATTATGTACTAGCCCAGATGACCTGAAATTTTAACCACTAGCTGATTTCGGGTTCAAGATCCCTCATGCAAATTTTCAGAATTTTCTAAATTAAAACATAATTACGGAAAATCTAACATCGAATTCACATGCTATCCACAACTCAAGTTAACATGAAGTTGAACACCAATCACAAAATTAACAACTCACTGTCTGAACCCTAACAGACATGGAGCTACAGAATTTATTTCTTGAAATTTGTGGGCAACATGATTTACCGAAGATTTATCATGTCCTACGCTTGATCTCTATTTCCCAAACAACATTTTCACTAATTCATACAAGCATGGGAAAAAGCTCAGGATTTCAGAACAAAGACTGACTAATACATGCATGACCCATAAAATTTAGGACATTCAGACTCGTCCTAAGTCATTCAAACAAAGGGTTGACAAGATTAGCAACTCATCATACATGTATTTCCATGGAATAATTAAGCTCTATCATTTACCACCTTGCACAAAATCCATCCACACACCACATTTGCTAGTATACATAGTACATGAAGGTTACAATATATCCTCATCACGAGAAGCACATCGAAAATAGTCGTATAAGAGGAGAGAACAGTTTTCTGTTCTGTCCTGAAGAACTTAACGGCAAACTATGGCCGCTAATTACTGTTAACGGCACAATCGATGGACGCTAAGCATGATCTTAACGACAAGAGATGTTGTCGTTAAGGTTAGGTCTGTGCAAAACACAGACCCGAGCTCCAAGGATGGGTGAATTTGGGGGTCTAGGACACGAGGGAAAATACAAAAAAATGAAAACCAACCTAGAGACATACAGGGACATTATGGGTAGGGTACTTGCCTTTTAGATATACTCCAAATGGATCAAAAGGCTTGGTGAAGCTCTCTTTGGGCTGTCCCAAGAAGTTCCCAACCAGCCTCCAAGATGGCCTTCCTCCGGGTTCTTGAGCAAGCTCCAGCGAAATCTGAGGTTGGGGATACTTTCCTTGATGATCCAGCAAGCTCCTTGATGCAGCAGGTGGCCGGATCAAGCTTCATAACTTCGGATTTTGGGCTGCAAAGGTGAGGGTTTCTCACAGTCCGAAAATAGAGTTTTCACTCCTTTCTCTTCTTCCTCTCTTGCAAAGGGGCAAAGAGAAGGCTTAGGGTTGCAGAAAAGGGTTTGTATATAGGAGAGGGGGTTCTCCTATCACGCAGGGGTGACAAGATGGACTTTCAGACCGTTGGGGACAGCTCCCCAATGGTTGGGGTGGCTTGCTTCTGAAATTTCCGGCTCTGCAACGCATGCAGGTCAGAGAAGTTAATGTCTATATCGCTGGACGCTGGATTTAGTGCTGGCGTCCATATTGTTGACGCCTACTCAACACAAGCATCCATTGATATTGACGCCAGTCTGGTCTTCGGCCAGAACTCCAAACATGTAGAAACCATGCACAATTCACACCTATATACATGCCATATGTATGTATTATCATGTACACACTAGCATCATACCATTCATACATTATTTATATCTAACTATATACATGCATGCAATAATATACTTACTAGTACTTACGTAGACATTTGCATACATACATACACAAACATGAAGCATTCACATGCAATACCAATAATGCAACAAATCCGAGGGTCTTACATCCTCTCCCCCTTAAAAGAATCTTCATCCTCGAAGTTAGAACGACACTACTCAAACAAAAGGGGATTTTCTTCTTCATCGCATCCTCAAGCTCCCAAGTAGCCTCCTCTCGCGAGAAGTTCCGCCAGAGAACTTTCACAGATGCAATACTCTTGTTCCGGAGATGCTGAACCTTCCTGTCAAGAATAGTTATGGTTGCTCGACATATGACAGATCTGGCTGAATCTCCACTGGCTCATGACTAATCACATGAGACGGATCTTGGACATACTTCCTGAGCATCGAAACGTGGAAAACGGGATGAATACTAGCCAAAGATGGGGGTAATGCTAGCTCATATGCCACGTTGCCCAATCGTCTGAGAATCTCATATGGGCCAATGAACCTAGGGCTCAACTTACTATGCCTGCCAAATATGATGACTCCTCGAGTAGGCGATATCTTCAAGAAGACATGATCACCAACCTCGAACTCCAAATCCTTTATCCTATTGTCGGCATAACTCTTCTGCCTATCCTGTGCCACAACAAGCCTCTTTCTGATCAGCTGGATCTTATCCGAAGTTTCCTGAACTAACTCCGGTCCGATCAACTTCCTATCACCAGTCTCCTCCCAACATAACGGAGATCTGCAGGGCCGACCATACAACGCCTCGAATGGAGCCATACCAATAGTCGCATGAAAGCTGTTGTTGTATGCGAACTCCACAAGAGGTAAATGACGCTCCCAATCATCCTTCCAATCCAAGACACACGCTCTCAACATATCCTCGAGCGTCTGGATAGTCCGCTCGGACTGTCCATCGGTCTGGGGATGAAACAACGAACTGAGCTTCTGCTCCGAACCTAGAGCATCCTGAAGACCCTTCCACAACCTCGAAGTGAATCTCGGATCACGATCCGAAATGATCGACTTCGGCACACCATGCAATCTAATAACACTACCAACATACAATCTAGCCAGACTCTCTACTGACTACTTCTTCTTCATAGGCAAGAAATGAGCAGTCTTCGAGAATCTATCTACAACTACCCAAATCGAGTCATTGCCCCTTCTAGATCGAGGCAAACCCGAAACAAAGTCAATAGTGACAGCTTCCCACTTCCACAATGGGATCTCCATCCTTTGCATAAGTCCGGATGGTCGCTGTCGCTCGGCTTTCACTTGCTGACACACCAAACACCTAGACACATAATCCGCTACATCCTTCTTCATTCCGAACCACCAAAATGATCTCTTCAGATCCTGATAGATCTTAGTGTTACCCGGATGAATAGAGAATCGCGATCTATGAGCCTCCGCTAACACATGCTCACGGACATCTACTAAATAAGGGACACAGACACGGTGCTGAAATCTAATCACACCGTCCTCATCACGAGCAATGCCTGCCTTGCCCACTAACTCTAAGAGTCTAGGGTCGGCTTCCTGTTGCTCGATCACTTCATCCAAAACCGAGGACCTAAGGGATAACTTAGCTACAAAAGCCTGGCATAGCGATGGCTCTAACTCAGTCAACGCGCAAGCCGTATCTTCCAACATCTTCCAATCCTGCTGGAGAGATGGCCTCCTTCTACTTAGAGCATCCGCTACGACATTCGCCTTCCCACGGTGATACTGAAGGTTGAAGTCATAGTCCTTCAAGAACTCAATCCATCTCCTCTGCCTCAGGTTTAATTCCTTTTCGGAGAAAAGATACTTCAAGCTCTTGTGGTCGGAAAACACCTCAAATCTGACACCATAAAGATAGTGCCTCCAGATCTTTAGTGCATGAACCACTGCTGCAAGCTCCAAGTCATGAGTCGGATAGTTCTTCTCATGCTCCTTCAACTGACGAGAAGCATAAGCCACTACCCTTTCTTGCTATATGAGCACACAGCCTAACTCAATCCGAGACACATCCGTGTAGATAGCAAAGCCCTCTACACCGCTCGGTAAGACAAACACCGGGGCTGACGTGAGCTTAGTCTTCAAAAATTAAAAACTACTCTCACACTTCTCAGACCAAACAAACTTCACTCCCTTTCTGGTGATCTGGGTCAAAGGGGTGGCGATGGATGAAAATCCCTCAATAAATCGCCGATAGTAACCAGCTAAACCAAGAAAACTACGAATCTCCGAAGGGGTATGGGGAATCTCCCAATCCATAACTGCCTGGACCTTTGCTGGATCAACTGCTACACCAGCACCGGAGATAACATGCCCGAGGAAATGAACCTCGCGCAACCAGAAATCACACTTGCTGAACTTAGCATACAGCTTGTGCTCACGAAGAACCTCTAACAGTACCCTCAAATGCTGACGGTGTGTGGCCTCGTCCGGAAAGTAGACCAACACATCATCAATAAACACTACGACAAAGCTATCTAAATAAGGCCTAAACACCCTGTTCAGGAGATCCATGAAAGCTGCAGGGGCATTGGTCAATCCGAAAGGAAGGACCAAAAACTCATAATGTCCGTAACGGGTTCTAAACGCCGTCTTGGACAGATCCTCACTCCGAATCCTCAACTGATGATAACCAGATCGCAAATCAATCTTAGAAAAGACTGATGCCTCTCGCAACTGGTCAAACAAATCATCAATACGAGGTAAGGGATACCTGTTCTTTACAGTCACTTGGTTCAGCTTTCTGTAGTCAATGCATAACCTAAGTGACCCGTCTTTCTTCTTGACGAATAATATAGGTGCGCCCCAAGGGGAAACACTATGGCGAATAAATCCCTTATCAAGCAACTCCTGCAACTGCCTCCTCAACTCGGCTAACTCCGCAGGTGCCATCCGATATGGAGCCTTCGAGATAGGAGAGGTGCCCGGAAGCAACTCTATGGTAAACTCTATCTCTCTATCCGGTGGCAATCTAGACAAGTCATCAGGAAAGACGTCTGGAAAATCCTGCACTTCCTCAATCTCTGCAAGAGTAGGTGACTCATCAGCCTCTGGCACTAGGACCACGCTGTCAAGAAAAGCGTCACAACCCTTGTATACCATGCGCATCACCTTCATGGCAGAGATGACCAACTTTCCTGCCAAGTTCCTTGGCAAGGGGTGAGAGAACTCATCCTCACCAGGAATGCGGAAAACAATCCTCTTCCGAAGACAATCCACTAACGCATAGTGCTCCCCTAGCCAATCCATACCAAGAATAGCATCATCGTCCTTCATCTTTAGCAAGAAGAAACACCCTTCTAGGACTCTATCCTCAATGCACACAGGTAACGACGGAATGCACTTCCTAGCCGATACCGTACCCGCAGGGGTGTGCACAGACAAAGGGACCTCTAGATCCTCAGACTCTACACCTGACTCTAGGGCTAACTGCCTAGTGAACCGCTCGAAAATGAACGAGTGAGTAGCACACGTATCAAACAAAACCCGAGCGTGCACACCTAAAAGCAAAACCGTACCTTCGGTGACATGCTCCGCCTGCTCGGCATCCTCGCGTGCTAAAGCGAACACTCGAGCTGGGGCTCGAGGCCTTCCTGGTCTTCCCGCAGCTGGCGCTGCTGCTGCTACCACGCTCTCCGCGCTGAACTCCTTGCTGAAGTCTTGGGCAATCTTTGATCTTGTGCTCGCTGCTCCCGCACTTCAAGCATCTACCCGCTACCAACCAACACTCGGAACCACCGTGTGTCTTCACGCAATGGGGACACTCTTTCTTCACACCAGGGGAACGTACAGAAGGTACCTGAGTACTGCCGACTGCCACTGATCGCTGTTGCGTCTGTACACTGATTTCTTCTTATCCTACTGCTGGAATGTCGCTGCTGGCCTCTTCTACGAAGCTTTCTTTTCTTCCAGGTATTGCTCCATTTCTCCCTCCTACCTACAAGCAACGCTGAGGGCCTCGTCCAAAGTCCAGTGGTCAAACGCCATGAGTCTCGTCCGCAGTGATGGCTTGAGTCCCATCACGAACTTCTTTGTCTTCCTGTGCTCGTCTGCCACGATATGAGGTGCATACTTAGAGAGTTCAGAGAATCTTGCCTCATATTCCAGCACGGTCATGGAGCCTTGAGCCAAAGAGAGAAACTCCTGCTCCATCCGATCTTGAACATGCTCGGGGACGAACTTGGCCCAAAAGAGCCTCACGAACTCGTCCCAAGCAACATCCATAGCTCCATCCTCAAACTGGGTACGCAGCAATGACGTCCACCATACATCAGCTCTTTGCTGCAGTACACCTTCATAAGCTCCATCTAATCAAATCTAGCTTAGCAAAACATACAATCATACAAAATTAACACATACCTGTAGCATGTAGGTGGCTAATGTGACCTTATCCTCATCTGCACACCTGATGGCTTGGAAGATCTTTTCTATCTCCCTCACCAGCCTTCAGCCAACAGTGGGTCGCTCTCCCCCTTAAAAGAGGGTGGCAACATCCTCTTGAATCTTTCCATGGTAGAAGGCCCACCATGGTCCTGAGCTGATACTTGAGCCTGCTACAGTACACAACAAGCAATTTACAATCAACACAATATTGCATAATTAATAAAACAGGCTATTAATCATTTTATTAGTCTAACCTGAGCCTCCAACTGTGCTTGGAGTGCTGCCTGAGTATGAGCCTGCGTCTGCATGGCTTGCACTAGACCTTGCATGAATACTCCATAATCCACAGGCGGCGGTGGGGGAAGTACAGGGCCCTGTGGAGCAGGGCCTGCTGCTCAGTCCGCTCATCACGTCTCGGATCATCCTCACGGGTCGGCGCTCCGCCACGCCAACCTCTTGAAGCCATGGATGTAATAAATTTCAGCCACCATTAGAGCTAGGTTACTAGTTTTCTAACCATTTTCTTCTCTATTTTTCATTCATTATTAATCAATACTACACATGTGGTCATTCATATGTAGACTTAGCATGTAATGAAGATGATGACTTAAGTACATTCATGTGCAATCTCAACCGGTTGCTCTGATACAAATCTCTGTAGCGACCCTCATTATATCGGTACGGTTATACCAACCCACGTCGATATAGTGAACGTTGCCACAGTGGGACATTTACCCAACAATAACATTCAGTTGAGACACACGTGAATATACGAACAGAGTAGCAGAAGTAAAAGAACCACTGTCTTCATTTCATTCATCATCCACATTTGACATACATGATTCGATAACATTTAAGAACTAAAAGTCCACATAATTTAAATTGCTGAAAAATCAAATACATAGATGCCCATACTTATACATTCTTCCATGATAATGCTAGTACAATGTTCAATTTACATATTATGAAAATCACAAAATGTCACAAGTACTCCAACACTCTAATCTCCGCGCTCGGAGTCTGTCTCCAATGTCTCCTCCACAAGTGTCTCGTCAGCGACTACACCTGTACGCCGAAGCAAGTAGTGAGTCTAAAAGACTCCGCAAGTAATTCTACACATACCGTACATGCACATATCATAGTAGGTTATACATACACGTTCAGAAGACACAACATGTAGCATGCTTGACATTAAACTTTACAACCTGTCATGGTGAATCTACAATTTAAACACATGGGCTATGCTTTCAGATTTCCTAAAATAGAATCACCTATCACATGCTTTCTATTCATTTCTCACATAAAAATCTATCTTCAACCAACTAAGACATGAAAGCCATTAACATGAATTTCCGAGCATGCCTGAAAGGAAACTTACCTAACATGGAATCTACACATTCCTACACATATACGTAACCATTTTACATGCTTTAAGCTTGCTGGTTTTACATGCTTTAGCAACCATAATCTAACACATGAGAGCTACAACAACGTTTAAATCACAACATGTGAACAACCAAGTATGGAAGTTGTTTATATATGCTTAACAATTATCCCTAGCATGGATTCTAGGCATTTTGCATACAAACATGATCATAACATAGTAAAGCCACTGTTTAAGCATGATTTCAGATTGTCATAACATGGATTACAAACTCACATCCTCACATTTTGGTTTCACATCTTTACACAATTTCAAATTCGCATATTTCACACTTTACACATGCACTTTTACACATTGTTCACATTCACATTTTTCACATGAACACATACACATTTACACATTCACATTTAGTGCCGTGACACATAGTCCAAACCACCAAAGAAGGACACAACATATCACATCACATAGACCACCTAGGCAATACAATGGCGACTCTTGGACTGCGCAGACCGGGAGAACAAGTCTCCACCCTAACCAGTGGTACTTGTCCACCTCCAGGATTTCCCCTAATGCCCTTGGGGTCACAGCACATTGAACCTTCTCAGGGGGACTTTTCCTTGATACGGTCCCACTGCCCTCTACGGAAGCAGTGTCATATTTGGCACAAGTTACACATTACACATTTTACCGATTTTAACACATATGTTTACACATCTCACTCTCATTTTGTACACTTTCTCACTCACATGCACTTTTCTCTATTTTCCTAACATGACACTACAATTTCAGGAATTTAGCACTCAAGAAATCCTCATCAATCAGGTTGGGTTACACCGGAATTGAATCATTTCACATCGTCATGCATAAATTCACATTTTACATGGAAACTTCTTATTGCATTTTGTACTGGCCCAAATGACCTGAAATTTTAACCACTAGCTGATTTCGGGTTCAGGATCCCTCATGCAAATTTTCAGATTTTTCTAACTTAAAACATAATTACAAAAAATCGAACATCGAATTCACATGCTATCCACAACTCAAGTTAACATGCAGTTGAACACCAATCACAAAATTAACAACTCATTGTCTGAACCCTAATAGACATGGAGCTACAGAATTTATTTACTGAAATTGTGGGCAATACATGATTTACCGAAGATTTATCATGTCCTACGCATGATCTCTATTTCCCAAACAACATTTTCACTAATTCACACAAGCATGGGAAAAAGCTCAGGATTTCAGAACAGAGACTGACTAATACATGCATGACCCATAAAATATAGGAGATTCAGACTCGTCCTAAGTCATTCAAACAAAGGGTTGACAAGATTAGCAACTCATCATACATGTTTTCCATGGAATAATTAAGCTCTATCATTTACCACCTTGCACAAAATCCATCCACACACCACATTTGCTATTATACATAGTACATGAAGGTTACAATATATCCTCATCACGAGAAACACATCAAAATAGTCGTATAAGAGGAGAGAACAGTTTTCTGTTCTGTCCTGAAGAACTTAACGGCGAACTATGGCCGCTAATTACTGTTAACGGCAGAATCGATGGATGCTAAGCATGATCTTACACAAGAGATGTTGCCGTTAAGGTTAGGTCTGTACAAAACACAGACCCGAGCTCCAAAGATGGGGTGAATTTTGGGGTCTAGGACACGAGGGAAAGTACATAAAAATTGTAAAATCAACCTAGACACATACATGGATGTTATGGGTAGGGTACTTGCCTTTTAGATATACTCCAAAGGGATCAAAAGGCTTGGTGAAGCTCTCCTTGGGCTGTCCCAAGAAGTTCCCAACCAGCCTCCAAGATGGCCTTCCTCCGGGTTCTTGAGCAAGCTCCAGCGAAATCCGAGGTCGGGGATGCCTTCCTTGATGATCCAGCAAGCTCCTTGATGCAGCAGGTGGCCGGATCAAGCTTCAAAACTTCGGATTTTGGGCTGCAAAGGTGAGGGTTTCTCACAGTCGGAAAATAGAGTTTGACTCCTTTCTCTTCTTCCTCTCTTGCAAAGGGGCAAAGAGAAGGCTTAGGGTTGCAGATAAGGGTTTGTATATAGGAGAGGGGGTTCTCCTATCACGCAGGGGTGACAAGATGGCCTTTCAGACCGTTGGGGACAGCTCCCCAATGGTTGGGGTGGCTTGCTTCTGAAATTTCCGACTCTGCAACGCATGCAGGTCAGAGAAGTTAACGTCCATATCGCTGGACGCTGGATTTAGTGCTGGCGTCCATATTGTTGATGCCTACTCAACACAAGCGTCCATTGATATTGACGCCAGTCTGGTCTTCGGCCAGAACTCCAAAACATGCAAAAACCATGCACAATTCACACCTATATACATGCCATATGTATGTATTATCATATACGCACTAGCATCATACCATTCATACATTATTTATATCTAACTATATACATGCATGCAATAATATACTAACTAGTACTTACGTATACATTTGCATACATACATACACAAACATGAAGCATTCACATGCAATACCAATAATGCAACAAATCCGAGGGTCTTACAAAGCTCTTGTGAGATTTTTACAGCACTTCGTGGTAGCTTTGGGTCCCTACCTCGTTCAGATGGAAAGGGTCACTTATATAGAGAGGAGAGAGAGTATCTCGTCCTTAAGTGATAATGGCCCATGAAAATGATGAAAAAGGCAAGTAAATCGCATGGGAAGAGTCCTAGGATGGTTCCAAGGTGAGATCGTACCTCAAACTGAGGCTGGGTCATTCCAAGGCTATTGGAGATGAAGATAGACCTCAAGGGAGATAGAGAGGAGGTGGTTGTGGAGCCAGCGCAAGCAGAATGATGTCGCCATGAATCGTAGGGGCACGACATGGTGGTCGCAACCCTGAAGGCTGGTGAATGGATATGCATGGGCTGTCGTGACGGCCAGAGTGGACGCAAACATGATGCTAATGCGACGCCACGACCTGTCACATTAAGGATAATTGATTATTAATGGATTATAATCGATCAATTGACATGAACGTGACCCCCAAGGCTGTCGCATTTAGGTCTGAAGGCTGAAACCCTAGGACAAGGACTCTTGAAGTGCTAATTGGATGAGATAAACTGGGAATTGGGCTTTAATGGGCTCAAAATGTGGATAACAAATGGGCTCAAGGTGAGTGACCAACTTGGGGCTCATTAAGAGAACAAGAATATGGTTCGACTTATGGGCCAGAATCGGGTGTCTACATCGATGTTCTGAAAATCACTTAAATATCGATTACCTCATGTTTATGGTCGATTATCACAACATTGATTGCCAATCACTTAAACATTGATTACATCATGTTTATGATCGATTATCACAACATCAATTGCCAATCACTTAAACATCGATTACCTGATATTTAAACATCGATTGTCTACACATCGATTGCTAAATAACTTAAACATCGATTACCTCTTGGTAGACATCAATTATCTCATGTTTAAGATCGATTATCACAACATCGATTTCCAATCACTTAAACATCGATTACCTCATGTTTAAGATCGATTGTCACAACATCGATTGCTAATCACTTAAACATTGATTACGTCTTTGTAGACATCGATTACTTCATGTCTAAACATCGACTGTCTACGCATCAATTGCCTTTTCTCCTAAATAACTAAAGATGCCATTTGTGCAGGATGTCATGTGACTAGCATGTGTCTTACTTGGGGTACATGAAACCCTAGGTACGAGGTTTGGGCATATGGCTATAAATAGGCCCTTGTCCTTTGTGAAAGATGTGCGGCTAGAAAGGAGGAGTCTAGAAAGAGGGAAGTACCCTTGAAAGATGCAAGTGTAGCGCCGCAAGGAGAAGCAGAGCAGTAGAAGAGTAGCAAACGTGAAGAGAAGAAGAAGAAGAATGAGACGGAGAAGAAGCTAGAAGGCAGATCAAGCAGAGGCTGCAACAAGAAAGAAGGAAATTGGATTTGAGATCGTGAGGATCAGATCCAGAGCTGAAGAGAAGGTTTCTTCCTTCTTTCTATTTTGTATTTTTAGAACAAATTTGATAGTGTGTGATTTGTGTAAGCGTTCTACACAGATTTCCTGATGTGTCTAGTTTATCTTCACATTTGTATTGGGATAGATCGTGCTAGAGGATCTACTGCCTAATTGGACTTGTTCTAGCATAACTTGGATCCGTCATGGTCCAAAGGTTTTGAGCGTTGTGTGCTCAGGTTTTGGAGCCGTCATACTCCAGTTTTTCTAAGTCGTTGTGCTTAGACATTTTGGGAAGAGCCATCGTGCTCTATTTTTTCTAGGTCGTCGTGCTTAGAGGTTCTGGGAAGAGTCGTCGTGATCTTACCCAGTGGTGTGAGTCGTCGTGCTCATCTCCAGTTGTTGCCTGTGAGTCGTCGTGCTCACAAGTGGGTTTTGGAGTAGGACATCGTGCCTATCTCCATATTATTTTGAGCATTTGTGCTTAATAGGTTTTTGAGCCGTCGTTCTCTAGTTTGTACTCAGGTTTGAGTGGTGTTTCTCATCATGGGAGGTGGATGTAGGGGACACAGTTTGTGTTTTCCGAACCACCTTAAAAATCCCTTGTGCACTATGGTTTGATTTGTAGTTTGATCTTCCTATGCTAGATGATTGCACAGAGATTTCACTTACATACTACTTGTTTAATTTGTTCACACACACTGTTTGATTAAATGTTTCACACACTTTAATCACACATAGTGTATCAGATCTGTGGGGTTTTTATTGGATCGAACTCTTAATTTTGATGTAATTTGTAATTAATTAAGTTTCTGCTACAAATCTATTCAACCCCTTATTCTAGATTCTGCCATCACTGAATATCCGATTCTACAGACTACCACCCTGCCTCCTTCGAACAACGTGCACCTGACCACTGTTGGGAAGTCTCACCTGCAAAAAGGAATGATGAGCTTCACAACAAAAGCTCTATAGGGAGTACCAATCGCCTACTGGCTCTAAGATGCGAGATAACAAATATAATTAAAGTAAATGACAATAGTTATATGTTCTATTCTAAGCAGGAAAGTGCGGAAGGAAAGCTAACCAACTAGAAATAGTATGGGAAAAGTAACATGGTTAGGAACTCTGTACGAACTGCACGTCGTGACCACCACAATGCTATAAACACAGACAGAGGGAACCCTGCCTGGACAAATGACACTAGCTATGAAAGCAACTACCGCTAGTCAATAGGTCAGGAGCATCCACTGACATCTTACCCTCGACCAAAGTCCTGGCCTCCACATCTCATCAAAGTAGAGCGGAGGAACACAAAGTAACCACAACAGCTGTAGAAGAGGTAGCATATCTACTGTCTCCTGTACTTGTTTCATCATGCAACTTCCACACATTATTGAAGTCTTCCTTAAGTTGCTCAAGCTATTGAGAAATGTTCCCATTGTATTCCCTCATCTGTTCTATGTCATTTACAAGATGAGCAAATGATAGTCTCACTTTTGATATTTGAGTAACAGCTTGATGACCTATAAAATTTTCCTTGTTGTGTTTGATTGGCTATCCTTGTCGACATATCATGATGTCTGGTCTGTAGAAGAGACATATGTGTTGAAGCATCACCAAGGTTATCAACCAATCGATTAAATCTTCTTGTTGCATATTCTACAAGTTCTTGTTGTTTCAAGACATGACTGTTGACAGTGTTTTCCAATCTTTGTATCCTTAGCTCAAAATTGATTGACATTTCTCTTGTAGAGGAGTTTTAGTTGTCAAACTGAATCCGAAAGAAATTATACAACTGAGGTGGTACTGCATATCCACTTATGGATGTTGAAGTTGTACTTTCATGCTGACACATAGGATTGTGTACAACAATATCTTGAGTTGGCAAACTAGTAGTTGGAATGGAGGACTGTGGAACTTCATGAGGAGTTGATTGCTCAGGGATGTTTGGAGCTAGGTCTTGTTCCACTATTGGCTGATCCACTTGATGCTCTTCCGATGTAGGTGGCTGGTCCACTTGATGTTCTTCAGTTGGAGGTGGCTGGTCCACCTAATGGTCTTGCTCTTATTGAGGTGTTGCAGGTGATTGACCTCTGGTGACTTGTGCTCCTTGAATTTTGAACTTCATGTACCTCACAATATTGTTCAGACAATATACATTGTATTGTGGGTGTAAGATTTGGCTCTCTTAGGCATTGTCCCCATCTTCATGGTCGCGACGGACCAACCGAACATGACGTTGTAACGCTAGAAGGGTCAGTCGCAACATGGTTCTGTCACGCCCACATGGGTGACGCATTCTTGACACTGCATCTGGACGCGACGCATTCTTGACGCACCGTCTGGAGGTGACACAACCTTGTTTTCTGACCGTTGCAATGCTCCGTCTTTCCTTCTCATAACGGTCTTGTCGGGTGTTAGTTTGTGTATGGCTGTTGATGCGACCAGGTCAGCCGTCCGTTCTGGGTTACTCAGTCTCCGAGGTATGACTCACTTCTGGTGTCGCTCTAGGATAGGCGGACACGACATGGTGTCCCGACCAGGACGGCCATCGCGATAGCCTTCTTGTCGCGTCACCCCAACCCATTGTGTTTTGGGGCCGTCGGTTCAAGACCGAGGCAGATGCCCCATTTCCTTCCTCTTCTCATTTTCTTCTTCTTCCTTCTTCTTCTTCCTCCAAGCCCCTTGCTTCTTCCGACAATTTCTTGATGCCTTTGCGTGGAGGTGACGTCCTCTTCATGTAGGCGATGTTCGTGTGGTGCTTGGAGCAAGGAGGAGGTGGCCATTCCTACGTGACGTCCCCAATGGGTTGGCTCAACTTCTTGAGGTATGAACTCCCCTTCTCCTTCTAGTTCTACCATCCTCCATTCCCTTTGAGATTCTTGTGCTTCCGTTGTGCGTGGGTTGGGGTGAATGATCCTTGCTCCGTTGTTTGGGAGGATTTCCTTAAGTGTAGAACTTCTTGTTTAATGCATGATCCATGGGGTTTGAGGGTGGTTTGCTTGGTTACATGCTTCCTTGCGTCTCCCATGCTCTTGCTTTAGATGTAAGAATAAAGAAGAATCATTAGCACTGGAACAATAGCTAAGAATACTTCAAATTCAATTGATAATTTTCTTCTTATAGAAGGTTTAGATCATAACTTGTTGAGTATTAGTCAACTGTGTGACAAAGGTCACAAAGTAATTATTGAATCAAATATCTGTCAAATTGTTGATACAAAGTCAAATTCTGTAAGTTTGTTGGGCACCAAATCAATAACATTTATTTGATAGACTTAGATGACTTTTTTTATGAAGACTTATGTTCGGTTGCAAATAAAAATGATCTAGCTTCGATTTGTCATCGTAGGTTAGGGTATCCTAGTTATAATATCTTGAATAAATTAGTGAAACTTGATCTAGTTAAAGGTCTTTCGAAAATAAAATTTGAACAAAATAAGACATTATGTGAAGCATTTGTAAAAGGTAAATAAACCAGGAAATCTTTTAAATCAAAATTTCTTATTTCACATAAAAACCCTTTGAATTGCTTCACATGGATGTTTTTGATCCCACTAGAACACTCAATCTCAATGGAAGAAAGTATGGCTTTGTTATTGTGCATGATTCGCAAAGTTTAATTTAGTAATTTTTTGACACATTGCAGGAATTCTAGGAGTTTTTTAAAAAGATACAATAGGGAAGTGTTTTAAAAATACTGCAATTCAAAATGATCATAGAGGTGAATTTGATACTTATAATTTTGTTGATTCTATAATGAATAAGGAATCTCTCATAGATTCTCCTCTCTAAGGACACTTGAGCACAATAGAGTTGTGGAGAGAAAGAACAGAACAATGACAGAGATGGCTCAAACAACGATGGTGGAAGTGATCTTCCAAGGAAATTTTGGCTAAGGCAATAAATACTTCATGCCACATTTTAAACTGAGCCATGGCACGACCATTAATAAAGAAAACCCCTTATGAACTCACTAAAGGTAAAAAGCCCAACATCTCTTACTTCAAAGCATTTAGGAGTAAATGTTTCATTCACAATATTGATAAAGATGATTTAGATGAATTTGAGGCAAGAGTGAGGAAAGATTTTTCTCGGATACTCTGATCATTCGACAGCTTATAGAGTCTTTAATGTAAGAATAAATATGTAAAAGAAACACCTCATGTCATTTTTAATCAGATGAACACAAAGTCTAACATTCATAATGATGGAGGAATAATGACATAAATGGTTAGCTACTACAGATTCGCAACTTGATCAACAAGTTGAATTTGAGACAAA
Source organism: Colocasia esculenta (assembly GCA_014218235.1). NCBI lineage: Eukaryota > Viridiplantae > Streptophyta > Magnoliopsida > Alismatales > Araceae > Colocasia > Colocasia esculenta. The sequence continues at coordinate 82,474,451 of CM024756.1, read as the reverse complement.
ACAAGGAACAAGAATAGTTCGATCACCAAGGACCCTATCAAGTTGACTGAACCAAATGAGTCTTCCACAAATCTAAGAATCATAAAAGATCATCCTATTGAAAATGCTATTGGTAATCTAAATTATCATGCTCACACTAGATCATCATAAGAAATGTTTTAGAATAGGACTTAGTTGCCTTCATTTCACAAGTAGAACCTAAGTCAATTAATAAGCTCTAAAAGTTAACTCATGGATTTCAGCTATGCATGAAGACCTACATCAAATTGGTAGGAACAAAGTGTGGAGTTTGCTCCCTAGAATGTCTGATCATCCAATAATAGGGACTAAATGGGTTTTTAGAAATTTAATGAAGGTGACAAGGTAGTAAGTACTAAAGTCATTTGGTTGTTGAAAGGATATAATCAAGAATTTGGCATTGACTTTGAAGAATCCTCTTGTAAGACCCTCGAATTTTGTTGCATTATTGGTATTGCATGTGAATACTTCATGGTTGTGTATGTATGTATGTGAATATCTATGTAAGTAGTAGTTAGTATAATTATTACATGCATGTATATAGTTAGATGTAAATAATGTATGAATGGTATGATGCTAGTATGTACGTAATAGTGACATATGGTACATATATAGGTGTAGGTTGTGCATGGTTTCTGCATGTTTTAGAGTCCTGGCCGAAGGCCAGATTGGCGTCAATATCAACAGATGTCGATGTGGTGTCGGCGTCAACCATATGGACGCAACACTACCCTAGTGTCCAGCGATGTGGACGCCAATTTCTCTGACCTGCATGCGTTGCAGAGCCCAGAATTCTGGGAGCAAGCTAGCTCACCATTGGGGAGCTGTCTCCAACGGTCTGAAAGGGGTATCACATCATCCCTGCGGGGTGAGAGGTCTTTGGCTATAACAGAGCCATCTTTGCAAACCTAAGCTACTCTTTCCCCTTTTGCAAGAGAGGAAGAAGAGAAGGAGTGAAACCCTATTTTCAGACGTGAGAAAACCCTCACTTTTGCAACCCAAAAACTGAAGTTCTGAAGTTTGATCCGGCCCACCTGCTGCTTCAAGGAGCTTGCTGGATCATCAAGGAAGGCATCCCCGACCGCGGATCTCGCTGGAGCTTGCTCAAGAACCCGGAGGAAGGCCATCTTGGAGGCTGGTGGGAACTTCTTGGGACAGCCCAAGGAGAGCTTCACCAAGCTTTTGATTCCTTTGGAGTACATCTAAAAGGCAAGTACCCTACCCATAGTGTTCATGTATGTGTCTAGGATGGGTTTACCATTTTTATGTATTTCCCTCGTTCCTAGATCCCCCAATTCACCCTATCTTGGAGCTCGGCTCTGGTTCTTTACAGACCTGAAACTTAACGGCAACATCTGTTGTCATTAAGATCATGCTTAGCGTCCAGCGATTGTGCCGTTAACATTGTTTAGCGGCCAAGCTTGCCTTAAGATCATATGAGCAGAACAGTAAGCTGTTCTGCCCTTCTATATGATTAATTTCGATATGTTTCACGATGAGATATAATGTAATCTCTAATATGCTATGTATACTAGCTAATGTGATGGATGGGAATGTGAATGTACACTTGTTGTGAATGGTAGAGCTATTTACATATTTGAAAAGCATGTGAAAGAATGTTCATGTGTATGTTCTCACCATATCCTGATAATCCGTGGTAAAATCATTGCCCTAATTTTGTTAGACCATGTATGTACAACCCTGTCTGTGCTCGGAGTTTCTGGAATTTCCATGCTTGTATAATTATTTGAATCTGTTTTTTTTTGGGAATAGAAATCATGCGTAGGTCATGATAAATCTTCCGTAAATGTGTATTGCCCATAATTCAGGAATAAATCATGTGGCTCTATGCATGCTAGGGTTCATACAGTGAGTTGTTAAATTGTGATTAGTATTCAACCCCATGCTAACTGGAATTGTGGACAACATGTGAATTCGATTTTAGATTTCTGTAATTATGTTTTGGGTTAGAAAAATCTGAAAATTTGCATGTGGGATCCTGACCCGAAATCAGCTAGTGGTTAAAATTCAAGTCATTTGGACCAGTACATAATGTAATATGAATTTTCCATGTAAAATGTGAATTATGCATGACGATGTGAAATGATTCAATTCCGGTGTAACCAACCTGATTGATGAGGATTTTCTTGAGTGCTAAATTCCTGAGATTTGTAGTGTCATGTTAGGAAAACAAGAAAGAAATGTGCATGTGAGTGAGAAAGTGAACAAAATGAGAGGTGACATGTGTAAACATATGTGTTAAAATCTGTAAAATGTGTAATGTAAATTGTGCCAAGTGTGATACTGCTTCCATAGGGGCTGGGACCGTACATGGAAAAGTCCCCATGGGAAGGTTCAATGTGTTGTGACCCTAAGGGCATTAGGGGGAAATCCTGGAGGGGACAAGTACCACTGGTTAGGGTGGACTTGTTCTCCGGTTTGCGTAGTCAAGAGTCGCCATTGTATTGCTAGATGGCGTCTATGTGATGTATGTGATATGTTGTGTCATTCTTTCGTGGTTTGGACTATGTGTCACGGTACTAAATGTGAATGTGTCATGTGAAACATGTGAATGTGAACAATGTGTAAAAGTGCATGTGTAAAGTGTGAAATATGCGAATTTGGAATTGTGTAAAAATGTGAAACCAAAATGTGAGGATGTTGAGTTTGTAATCCATATTATGACAATCTGAAATCAGGCTTAAACAGTAGCTTTTACTATGTTATGATCATGTTGATGTATGCAAATGCCTAGAATCCATGCTAGGGATAGTTGTTAAGCATGTACAAACAATTCCATGCTTGGTTGTTCACATGCTGTGATTTAATCGTTGTTGTAGCTCTCATGTGCTAGATTATGGTCGCTAAAGCATGAAAAACCAGCAAGCTTAAGGCATGTAAAATGGTTATGTATATGCGTAGGAATGTGTAAATTCTATGTTAGGTATGTTCCCTTTCATGCATGCTTGGAAATTATGTTAATGGCTTCATGTCTTAGATGGTTGAAGATAGATTTTCATGTGAGAAATGAATAGAAAGCATGTAATAGGTAATCTATAGTAGGAAATCTGGAAAGCATAGTCCATGTTTAAATTGTAGATTCACATGATAGGTTGTTAAAATTTAATGTCAAGCATGCATGTTGTGTCTTGTGAACGGGTATGTAGAACCTACCATGATATGGCATATATGGTATGTGTAGAATACTTGCTGAGTCTTTTAGACTCACTACTTGCTTCGGCGTAAAGGTGTAGTGTGGTGACGAGACACTTGTGGAGGAGACATTGGAGACCGACTCCGAGCGTAGAGATTAGAGTGTTGAGTACTTGTGACATTTTGTGATTTTCATAGTATGTAAATTGAATATGTACTAGCATTATCATGGAAGAATGTATAAGGATGACATCTATGTATTTGATTTCCAGCATTTAAATTATGTGGACTTTTAGTTCTTAAATGTTATCGGATCTTGTGTAAATGTGGATGATGATTGAAATAAGATAGTGGTTTTTTACTTCCGCTACTCTGTTCTTATATTCACGTGTACCTCAGCTGAATGTTATTGTTGGGTAAATGTCCCACTGTGGCAACGTTCACTATATCGACATGGGTTGGTATAACCGTACCGATATAATGAGGGTCGCTACACCTCTACACTCGTAGCTCGATTAAGGCGCAGTAAGGATGTTATTAATTATTGCATGTTCTAATAACTTCAAGCTTTTTGAAATGGATGTTAAGAGTGTTTTCTTTAATGGGTATATAAAAGAAGATGTCTATGTTGAGCAGCCACTAGGCTTTGAGAATTGTGAACACCCTAATTATGTGTTTAAAATTCATAAAGCCATTTATTGTTTAAAGTAGTGTAGGAACCCGATTTTTGAAAAATAAAAATTTAATAAAATAAAAATAGAGCAATTAGAAATCAAATAAAAGAGATTAAATGAAACCCATTAAATGAAAGAAGTAGTGGGCTTTGTTAAATAAACCCATTAGAAATTAGTGGGCCAAAATAATATTTTTTAAACGGGGAAGAATAGGAAAATATCCTAAATTTGTAATTTAATTATACTTAAATAGAAAGAGGTATTTAATGTATTAATAAGAAGTTTGAATTGGATTTGGATTCCTAAACCTACCCTAGTAGCTTGGCCATGAATTAGCTCCCATCCTACCCAATTAGAAGTTCTCAAGCTTGGAAAGGGTGAGAGAAATAGGAAATCCCGAAATTTAATAGTAATTAGAGTCTATTAGGAATAGAAACCAAGAGACATAAATACGCTCATAAAGCTCCATGGCCGGCCCTAACTCGTTGCCAGGGTTTCTGGACCAGGAGGAGAGGCCAAGGAAGAGGAGAATTCATCGGGAGACGAACCTCTCAAAGCACTCAACCCCGTTCTTCAAGTTCTAGCCCTAGAAGAGTAAAATGATCAAAGGTAGGCATTCTCACGAGCAAAACTAAATCAATTTATCTGTAGGTTGATCTAAACCTCAGGAATCAAAGCCTCTTGTCTCATTTTTCCATCGAGCAAATCTTTGTTTAATTTTTGAAGTTTTGTAAACTCCATGACCCCAAGCCCCCTTCTAAATTCTGATCTCCATGTATACTGAACTACATGCTACAAAATTTTTATTAGGGATACTGATGCATGTTAGGCTTTTGCCACTAAAAGCCCTAATTTTCATTCATCCTATCTTCGAATTAATTGTTGCTCTCATCTATGTGTGATCCATGTTCTTCATGAATGCATATGACCAAGCATGTCGAAACCTATTTTTTTTTCAATCCCTATTTATGTAAGTACCATGCATGTCTAGATCATTCGCAACTGTTTCATGATTTTCATCGCTTGTACGATTAGTTATGATTTATGAATCCTGTGTCAAATAGTTAAGTCTGGCCCACAATCCAATACACTGTTCTTCCCTGTCGAAATAGTCGCAGACCCTGTGAACGTGATGGCCCGATAGAGCCTAGTTGTACCCTAACACCTATGATACCCTTTAGGGATCACATGATCCAAACGGCTAGTACAAGTTCACTCTTATCTTGAAACATGCAGGACCTCTGGACCTGTGCATAACAAGGCCAGGGAAGGGTTGTGTGATCCACGAGACTGCCAACACCAACGCGTGTGTTGTGCAACTGTACTATCGCTCGTTACTCGACATTCATGTGCAATGTCCACTATCTCTCATCTATACTCTACTCGCTCATCTATTCACGTTACTCTACTATCTCATATATTCATCTAGTACTCTCATCTATTCTTTGTACTCTATATTGGCCATGACTGATGTCTAAAGAAAACAATATAACCAATGCCTGGCAATATATAATGGGCCCGATCTGGTCCTGGTGTCCGCCTGAAAGTGCTAGTACCCATGGGAATTAAATACTCAGAGTGTTGGCATTACACTCGAGTGCTATCTATCTCGGCTATGTAAATGACAATCAAAGTGCTATGTTCTCTCGTTGTCTATGACAAAAGTGCTATACTATACCCGTTGTGCTATTGCTATACTTTGTGCTATTTGTGCTAAGGCATCTTGCTATTGTGCTATACTCGACACTCGTGCTATATTGGAAACATGTGTTATTTCGTTCACTTGCTATCATGCTCTCTCTCATGTTACTTGACTCTCTCGCTCTATCATAGTTACTCTGCCTTTTAATGCATTAATTATTTAAGGCCTGCTTGACTATTGAGATTTAAGTCCTACTGGCTTTATCGCTCACCTTGCGTTATTTGTCGTTGTGTTCTTAGGTGAGACGAGGATGACACATACACTCAAGAGGACGGCAATGACCAGGAGTGAGTGATGTAATGAGAACCCTAGTGTCTTAGTACTATGTTGAGTTATAGTACTTATGTTAGAAGTTGAGTTTGTCTTTTGCTCATTTCAATGTAATTGAGCCCCATGATTGGCTTTGATATTAGTGGTTGTAATTAGACATGAAAAGTATTAATGAGAAGAATTTCTTTCATATTATTTATTTTGCAATGGTTTGATGTTCTAGTACTGCTCTGTACCCGCTACTTGCAACTGCCTGCGTTTCGATATTCCATGTCAGGGCGTGACAAGCGGCACCTCGAACATGATATGACAGGTTGATGCCTCTTTTTAGGTAAGAATTAATCAGGGGTAAAGCAGATCAGAACATTTTACAAAATTTAGTGGCAATCACATTTTAGTTGTCCGAGTGTATGTTGATGATATTAGATTTGGATCAATGAATCCTGAACTATGTATTAAGTTTGCCATCTATAAAGAGTGAATTTGAAATGACCTTAATGAGTGAACTTCAATTCTTTCTCGGTTTGCAGGTAAAACAACTAGAAAATAGGTGTTTCATCAACTAAACAAAGTACACAATGGAGTTTCTCAGAATACATGCATATATGGAAACAAATCCCTCTGGTGTTGCTGGATTGGAATTTACTAGTAAACCCCACATGTGCCTAGTGATGTGATCATGTAGAACAACTTTTTCCCCAATGAGGGGTGTGATTCACCTCCACAGTGAAGTAGCCAATTTGCCTTCAATGAATAGGTGGTTCATATTTTCCACTGAAGGAGACATGCAACATGAGCATCTGGATACTAAAGGGAGTTCCACTAACATAATCCTATCATCTGTCACAATAGCGGATTCAATATTTCCATGCAAATGGAGAAGCTTAGGAATATAGGCAGTGTGCCAAAGATGATGAAGAGCAGGTCTAAGAACTCCATGTACTCTTAAAGTTTGGTAGCAAGATTTTGAGGTAAAATGCCCACACAGGATTTGGACCACATGCACACATAGTTCATTTGAGGGAGTAGTTTGTTCTATCACTTAAGGACTAGTGTCAAAAGCTTCAGAGGGGTGATTGGCATCACTAACCACATCATAAATAATGCTTTTTCATGTTGTTGCGTAGGGAATAAGGAGGCTAGAGGCAAGTTTCCAACCCATCTATCCCGCATTACAATACTCTGTCATTCCCAAGGATCCATCTTGATTCACCGACAATAACCACCTTAACTTCATGAATAGTTCCTTGGAAATACCAAATAGAAAAGGTGAGTTAGTATCAACCAAATCAGCAGAAAGGTCACGACCTCTGGCATATTTAGACCAAATCGAGGTCCCATGGATGACTTCCCAATAAGTTTACAGAAAGAGACAGCCGGATATACCAAAGATTTCGAATACCCAGACCGCTTCTGCTTGGGAGTTGGATTTTTTCGAGGCAACCTAATGTCTACGGAGCACACCATCAGCTTCATGTTGAGCAACTATCTTGAGAACTATTAAGCAAAAATGTCACGCCCCGACATTTAGCAGCGTAAATAAATATCGAGACCGTGAACGATACAAGTATAAGTATCCAAGTCGAGTAATTCAGAGAAGCGTCTAAGTAAACAAAAGATTTAAGACAATAATATTGCCAGCCAAATACTCTTTATTTCATTTCCATCAAAACTAACTTTAAAACCTTACCTAATCAGAGCAACATAGGGCCCATTATTGTATTTCAAATACATACGACTCAAGAAAGTGAAGATACTATTATGAACTCCTTTATCTCTATCACATTGGCTGACATGAAAGGTACACTTGAGAAGCTCATCACTCTCCCCGGTCCCATCATTCTCTAGTTCTTCATAATCAACACCTGAAAATATTAAGGAAGCAGGTGTGAGCGCACTAGCGCTCAATAAGATTTATATCTCATGGTGCAGGCATGCTTTACATAATTAAAAATGTAACATGTAAGTACTGTGAGACCCCGAATTTTATTCATTTTATATTGTGCATGTGATAGTTACTAGTTATGTATATATGTGTGTATTAAATTGTGCATATTACAATTTCTAAATTACTCATGTGCATATATAGTGTGCATGTTATTTTCTTGTGAGAATAAGTAATTAGCCAATTTTGTGCATATTGTGCTTACTAAAAACATAGGTATATTATATTTAGTAATGTTGTGCATAAATATGTGAATATTGCTATACATCTTGTAGGTAGATATGAGTTAATTTTTTATGCATGTAATGTGTATAAATGTGCATGGTGAATCTAATAATTGATGTACATATTGTAATTGCCTATTTCATGCATAATGTATGTAACTATGTTATGTACATGTGTATATATATATAAATATATATGTGATACTCGGTGCATGTATGTATTTATTTAGATGGCATATGTAAGTATATATATATATATATATATATTATTTTCTGTGAATATAAGAAATTAACTAATCTTTAGCATATTGTACTTAATTAGAAACCATGCATTTTATATTTGAGTATGTTGTGCATATGATATGTAATTACTGCTATATACCTTGTAAGTGCACATGAGTTATTTTTCATACATGTATATATTTAAATGTGCATGCATTATCTAACTATCGATGTACATGTTATATTTATCTAATCCATGCATGTTGTATGTAATTATGTTGTGTACACGTATATATGTATATGTTTAACTTTGTGCATATGATATCTACGTATTCTTGTAACCATTAAACTATTTATGATGTGTGGTATAGCCATTTTAATGTATGCTTGTTTTCTAGCCGAGATGTACAGTGGCGGCAACATGCTCGCCGCTGACTGCCTGGGCAGGAGGAGTTGTCATCCAGATCGATGGACGCAAACCCCTATTGGCGGCACCATAGGGTGGACGCCAAGTTCCCAGTGTTTGATAGTTTTAGATTTGGTAAGGCATGTGCTTCGTTCGGTTCCAGTTTAGGGAAACCATCCCTAACCGTAGGAGACCTACATTGATGCATACCCAACCTACCCAGCTCTACAAAAAACACCTTGGTTCGGCCGGATCATGTCTTTTGGTCTTGTGAAACCCTAGAGCTTTTGTGGAGAAAAGTTGATCTTAGAGAGCTGGATCCGGCGATTGGGGAGTTTCGTAGCAAACTGCACTGATTGGAGAATTGCCCATACATAGAGGAAGCATTCCCACTTCAAGGATCAATCTACATCAACAGAAGGAACGGATTTGAAGAGGTTTTAAACACCTCTCTGGCTGGGTCGAGGAGGGCTTCGTCAGCACGATTTGATCTCTGTGGATTTATTTTTAGGATGTAACCTATGGATGTCAACCCTACTCATGTCACCTTAGGTCCTAGCATTTTTTCGGAATTTTCCTCGTGTCTGAAACCTCCAAATTTCCCTTGCACGTGTTGTGCCGTCTGCATGGTCTGCAGACAGGAAGTTGGCGGCCACATATTATGCTGCCATGTTCTTGTGTTGGCGGCACCAGAGTGTGTGTTTCACTATTGGCGACACACACTGTGCCACAAGTTCCTCAGGGTTTTTAAAGAACTTTGTTTGATCTCCTTAAGGTGTTTATTTGACGTTGCGGGTATGTGTGCATGTTGTACATATTTGATGTGATTAGGAACAGTCATTAGGTCATATCATGAGGTCGTACTGATTTTTGTGACTTGTGTTAATATTAAAATTCCAGTAATTGAACTATGAGCATAATATGACCCTGTTTAAACTGTGTAAATAGATCTGTTTTGAGTTAGGGTTTCAGAATATTTCTACAATCATGTAATGACTATCTTTAAGCATTGGCAATGTTAGGTATGACTGTTATATTGTAATTTCTACTTATGGGAAAGTAGGATGAATGTACCTATAATCTGTTTTAATTGTTATAATTATTTTACAAATCCAAAAAATCTGAAAAATTTGAACATGCAACATGTTTCCTATTTATATCTTGTGATAAAAAATTGGATCTATTTTGATGGCAGCAAGTGTAATTATTAGTCAAACCATGGAAAATAGTCATATTGTGCATGTTAAATTTAATCTTGTGTGATTCAGTAATTAAAAACATGTCTAGGACTGTGATATGAGTTATTTTATTACTATGAACAGTAGTATCATGTTAGGTCATTGAAGCATGTGCAATTGTTAAATAATGCATGAAAATGATTAAATAGTACATGTGAAATATGTAAACAATGTGAGAAAATGTGATAAAGTGAAGTGTAAAATTGGTTCGAGATTGACACTACTACCATAGAGGTCTGAAAGCTGTACCATAGAAACGTTC
>CM024756.1:82138160-82464237 GCA_014218235.1 Colocasia esculenta | reverse complement strand
CGGGAATTTTTCTAGACACGTGTCTGCATGGGAATCAAGGGATTTGACCTAGATTTTTGTTCCCACGCACCCCAAGGCACCTCATGGACATATGGGGCTATAAATACCCATGATCCTCGTACTCCAAAGGCAAGCAGCCCATACAATTCCCAGAAAAGGTTTTTGGAGGCAAAAAGGGATCTCTCCAGTGCCTTGCTCAATCTCTAGAATTTGCAGACCAGCCTTTCAACATAGAGGACGTGGGAATCAAGGCCAAGCTCTGGAGAAAGAAGGGGAGTGCTGAAGAAGGAGTAGATCTGGAAGAAGTGCAGAATCAGAAGAAGAAGAAATCCCAATCCAGAAGCTACTGAAGCAGAGCAGTGTCGATCAAAAAGAAGAAGAAGAAGAAGGAAAAGAAGAGGAAGAGGAGCAGCAGTAGAATTAAGGAAGAAACATTGTTGATCTGTGATCGTGGTGATCAGATCAATATTTGAAGGGGCATGTCTTTCCTCACTCACACCTTTTCTCAACTCAATTCATGTATATGTGTGTGTGTGTACTGATTGGAAATCAGTACGTGGAGTTTGTGATCGTGTGTGCTTTATGATCTATGCTAGCTTGTGTATAGATCAAATCTGTGTGTGTGGTGTGTAGATCAGATCGAGGCTAGAGGATCTGATCTTCTTTGAACTTGATCTAGTGTGTGTGTGTGTGTGAGCCTGAGTGCTTGTGTGTCCTACACACTAATTAATTTGTTCACCACGTTAATCACATATTTGACACTTACACTGTTTGATAAAGTGTTTCTCACATCTGATAACACACATTACATCAGATCAAAGGGGCTTTAATTGAGTAGATTTTTATTTCGAAGTTATTTTTAAATTGCTTAAGTTTCCGCTGCAAATCTATTCAACCCCCCCTCCCTTGTAGATTTGCCATTACCGAAAATCTGATCCTAACAATTGGTATCAAAGCAAGTTTTCTGTTCATCGGTTGTGATTTGGCATATCTATTTTTGTGTGCTTAATTGCTCTGATCCTAACAATTGGTAGGTATCAGAGCAGGTTAATGTTTGATTTGATCAGATTTGATTGTGTCTGTTTGATCTTAATGAAACATCATCTGATCTGTTTGAATTGCTTGATTGCTTGAATATTGAAAAATTGCTTGATATGTTTGATCAGATTCATCGCTTGATATTTATTGACTTTGTAGTCTTGAGCAGATTAGATGATTGTTAATTGGTCTAATCATTTGAATCAAACTCGGTAACATGGCTGAATTTTCAAGTATCATAAATAGACCCAAAATTGTTGGGTTTGATGACAATGATGATAACATCAAGTTTGATAAATTATAGGACTTTTATATGAAGACAAACATGATTGGAAAGAAATCCAAGAACAAATGCTTCATGGCTCATGATAGCTCAAAAGGTTCTTCCAGCTCAGATAAATCTAAAGGATCACATTTGTCAGAAAAGTCAAGAAAGTCTCAAAAATTAGGTAAATCTGGTTCAGACCCATTTGATATATCAATGTCTGGTACTGACTCAGAGAATGATATATCTTTGATGAACTGATAGAATGCTATGAGCACATGTGCAAACAGTTTATAAAGGTAAAATATTAAAACAAGAAGCTGAAGGATCAATTAGAGATAAATGAGATGAAAATTGATAACCATCAAGCATTCTATGAAGAAAATGAAGAACTGAAAATTGAGAATGAAGATTTGAAAAATGAAATTGAAAAGTTAAATTCTGAGCAAGTCAATTTGAAAAATGAAGTAAAAATTTGTGAAAATAAGTTGTCTAAATTAAAAGAAAATCATGATCAGTTGGAAAATGAAAATCTTTATTTGAAATATGAAAATAAAAAATTGATTGATCATAATGAGAATCTTAAATTTGACAATGATTAATTAAATAATTAGATTTCCAACATGGCTCATGATCATCAAATAAATGAAAGATCTAAACAACTTATTGACGAAAATAGTCATTTGAAAAGGAAGATTGAATGTTTGTTGCATGACAAACCATTGGACAATGACTGTAGCAATTAAGTAATAAAATTGCTGATTTGGAAAAACAAATTGCTCAATTGAAAATGAAAAGAACAAGATGAAAAATGGTTTGGATGTCATGCTAAACAAACTTTAAATTTTAGAAAAAGAAGTTGTTGCATTAAAAGCTGAAAAATAGAAGCTTCAAAATGAATTGAAGAATACTACAAACACAAGTCTTGCTTCTGTAAGAGATAAGGAAAATGAAAAGAAAACCAAAATGATATTTGTTATAGCTACTGTAAATACTCAGAAATAAAATGAGAAAAATGGCAAAAATGCTGCTAAGAAGAAGAATCATGTTTCTGTGAGAAACCAGAAAATGAAAACAAAGAAACAAAAACCATTGTATAGGATTCCTTTACCTTCTTCACAAGTCAGGACAGCATCAAAGAAAGTTCAATATTCACATCATGCCAAGAGCCACCAAAAGGTACCTCATTCTCCTCATGGTAAGCCTCCCCACAGGAAAAGGAGATTCCAACAAATGCATACATGCCAAGGTAAGTACCAGGTAAGAAATGATCTCATTTGCTTTAACTGTAATAAACTTGGTCATTTAGCCAAATTTTGTTGGAATAGAGATCAACATTTCCATAAATATGCCAAACCAGTCCAATGCTTCACTTGTCATAAATTTGGGCATATTTCTAGGAATGTTGGCATAGAATTGATAATTTTGTGCGTGCTCTCATGTTTCATGTTCATGTACATAAGAATAAAGATCATGTTCATGCTGAAAATACTAAGAAATTCCATGTACATGAAAATAGAATTGTTGTACAAAAGAATTTCTCTAAATTCCATATTAAAAATCTCAATGATAAAAATCTGAAAAATAGAAAACAAAATGTTGAGTATGTCAATGGTGCATTTTATACGTATAACTCTAAGATTAGAAACCAAGATTCTAATGTTTCTAGTCTTCAGAAAATGCACCCAATATAAAATCATTTTGGATTCAAAAATCGTTGTTGGAGATTCATGGAAAATCATTAGGACCCAAACAAGTTTGGGTTCTGAAATGTGTTGCTTGAATGCTGGATGCAGAGATTCTTGTAGTCAATTTCAAGATGAAGGCTTCATGACTAAGGCTACAAGGAAAGTAAGTAGAGAGAATGAAAGAAAATGAAAAATTTTACCAGGTAAATACTTTGAGAGATTCCCTGCTAAATAAAAACTTCTTGTTGATAAAAATGTCTTGAATAAACTACTTGATGATTGAAATTGAATGCTAAAATGAAATCATGATGAGTTATATATCTAGATCTCTTGGTATATGAAATGGTGAAATGTGGAAGGACAAGTCATGCTTGTTTGGAAACTATCACTATGCGTGAGAAAACTTCTCCGCCGAGTACCAAGAGTCACTCCTTGCTTAAAGCTAAATGTGTGCATAATCATGCTTGAATTACTTACAAAAGTTTTCACATCATGCACATGTAACTAAGAATCATGATTTTGTTGAAAAAGCTCAGAAACTCCATGTGAACATAAATTGAACATTTCATGAAAAATATAGGTGCATTAAATAAATAATAATTGTGTTATGGAACTAATGCTACTCATAGTTCCATTAATGACAAACGTGCATCTATACCAAAAAGAAAATTTTCTTGGATTCAAAAAGTTTATTAGCTTGATCAGCAAGTTGATGAGCCTTGTAGCCATACCTTTTCCATATGAAATCAAGACAACGGCTATGCAAGGCAAGAAAAATTGGAAACCATAGGTAAAATCCAAATGAAGACTGTTCAGGTAAAACCTCATATCATTTCCAGATTGAACTGCTTAAGTTAAAGAAATTCTTAGAGTCTATCTGAACAATGAAGAGTGTGTTTTGATGTTGCTCCCAACAATAACTTTGTGTCATAACAATTGGAATCATGTTTGTATTATCATGCTTGCCTGACTGTGTCCATGATTATGTGTGCATATCATTTGCTTTGACTTCTTGGTATATCAAATGATGACATGTGGAAAAACAAGTTATGCTTGTTTGGAAGCTATCATTATGCGTGAGTAAAATACTCCGCCAAGTACCAGAAGTCATGTTATGCTTAAAACTAATTGTGTGCATAATCATGTGTGAATTGCTTGCTAGCTTTTTCATTCCATGCACATATTAAGGGGGAGTAAATTTGAAAAAGTGCAAAAATATTCTTGAAAATGCAATGAATTTCATGCTAAAACTAAAGAATAATTGACCTTTTTGCAGTGACTATGTGGTATATTAAATGGTGAAATGTGGAAGAACAAGTTACGCTTGTCTGGAAACTATCATCATGCGTGAGAAAAATTCTTCGCCAAGTATCAATAGTCTTTTCCTGCATAAAGGTCATCAAGCAAAATGAAAATCTCAAAAACTTTATTTTAAGTCTTTGAAAAACTTCTCTCTTTAAATAATTTGTCTATTGATGTATGCTTGATCATGTTCATATTCTTTCTGTGCAAACTGCTTGGAATGAACATATCTGAATTGCTTAAATGATCATTTCATATCATGCATGTCTTATGGAGGAGTGAGTCAAAAGAATCTTTGAGTGAAATGCTGGAGAAATATTCTTTCATATCTAATTTATCGACAACTCACATTCAGTTTGTTGACAAATGTTCTTGCAAAGCTGCTTAATAAAAGTCAACATTTGTAAACCATTGAAAAAACCCATAAAAAATGACTTTGATCATGCTCAGGTCGACACACATCTTCTCTTGTGTCGACACCAGTTGCTTTTTATCATGATCAGGTCGACACATAGTTGCTCATGTGTCGACACTAGTTGTTCTATTCTTGAGATTTTTGCTCTTGTGTCGACACACCAAGGATTTTGTGTTGACACATCATCATCTATCTTTTCAAATTTTCACATATTCAGAGGGAGCTGATTCTTTCATAAATCCTCATGATAACATCCACTCAAACTCATGCTTGAAAAACATTTTCCATTTATTTCCTGATTCTATCTTCTTGACATTTCATACCTTTTATTCAAGTCTTGCATCAGGATAAATGAGTCTTTATGATATTCCTATATGAGAGATTTCATACATAAAGACTAAAATAATTGTGCACTTAGTTTAGTCTTAAAGATACAATCTAAGAACAAGTTTATGTCAATTTTTAATGCTGAACTCATTCAAACTGAGTTGCAAAACACTTGTAGGCACATGAGTTGCTTTAGTATTAAACATGTGTATGTTTTGAAGCTTATCCTTAACAAATGTTAAGAATAATCTCTCTACACTCAAGATCATGTCTACTCTAATTAATGTAAGTCTGTTCTTAAAAAATTCAAATAGAAAGTTTTCAGAAAAATAGAGAGATACAAACAGAGCAACGAAAATTTCACTTTATCACTGAGTAACCGGGTTCATTTCACCTAATCAAGTGTTTTGGCTTGCGTCAAAAGGTGACAAACAAGTTGTTTCAACTCTGTATAAGGTAATGAAGGTTAAACCACTGAGCAATCAAGAGGTCTTGCATTGGGTAAATGTGACATTTTGCACTGAAATGTGTGATTTGACCAATTTACTCTTGTATTCTCTCTCAAAATGAAAGAAAAATATAAAAAGCAGAAAAAGAATAGCATGTACATTGACCTAGATGAAGTTCATGTTAATTGGGTTTAGAGTTATTATTCTACATTGTGTTAAATGTTTAGCTACTAAACTCATGTGATAAACACTTTTGTGAACTCATATAGGTCACTTTCATCACATTTGCTTCATCTTTTTAAATGCATTCAGGTTATTAAAACTTTGACATATGTTGTGATTGAATGTGTCTTTGTTATTAAACTTTGTTGCACAATTCAAAGACATAATAAAATTTCTCTCATATTTTAATAACAAAGATCTTATTGATTCTTGATCATTTCTAATCATTCATCTCTCAATTCCACCCCTTGCTTTCATGTCAGTCATACTTTGATCTCCACCCATTGATGTTCTTGGTATCACTTTTTCCTACTTATTTCATTGACACCATCATAGGGGGAGAGTGTTATACCAAAGGGGGTGACTCTACTTGTTGTTGATTAAGGGGGAGAGAGAGTCTTTTGTTGTTATTAAAAAAAGGCGGAGAATTTGAGGGGAACAATATGATTGCAACGGCAAGCTTCTATAATGATTGCAATTTTTGAATGAAAACAATCCATGCTATCCTTGTTGTCCATGATTGCAAACTTTATGATATTCATCTCAACAAATGTTGTACAAACCATTGTGCTTTCTTGACATTTTATGTTTCTCTTCATCTTTTGATGTTGTCAAAAGGGGGAGAAATATGAATGTATATTTTGTCATCATCAAAAAGGGGGAGAATGTTGAGTTATGGTTATTTAAATAACCATACTTACTGACTTGATCATTGCTTTAAATTGTTTTTGATGATGACATAATTTTGGTCAATCATGTTAAGCACACAACTTCAAACATATTGTGTTTTGATGATGACATTTTGTACACAATCTGATGTCATATTGTATATATGTGGAAGATTGTTGAGTTGTGTATTCATTTGGATAATGACTAAAAAACCTTCATGTTGATGATGTCTACACACTCATACTTTGATTTTAATGATGACTACAACATTTGGTTGTGTATGATGTCCAAACACTTATACTTTGATTTTGATTTGATCTTGATGATGACACATTGTACATATTACAATGATGAGTGAACAACATGTTTTTAATACTTCAAAATTTCATATTTTGATGATAATGACATGTTTTGATGGTTCACACTTCATTATACAGGTTCACATAATTCTGTCAAAGTTGTGTCGACACAAGATGTCAAGTGTGTCGACATACCGTCTACATTCAGAGCATAAAAGAGTCAGTGGTGTCGACACATGTGGATGTTGTGTCGACACAGTGTATGAATTCAGCAAACAGTGAAGGAAGCAGTAGCCAGTGCTGTCGACACTATCTGCCTGTGTGTCGACACTCACTGTCCCTCCCAGAAGCCTGTTCTGAAGTAATAGCCATTGGTGTCGACACAGTCTGCCTGTGTGTCGACACACTTCAACTGAAGCTCAAAAAATGAGAATTTTTCTAGACATGTGTCTACATGGGAATCAAGGGATTTAACCTAGATTTTTGTGCCCACGCACCCCAAGGCACCTCATGGACATATGGGGCTATAAATACCCATGATCCTCGTACTCCAAAGGCAAGCCAGCCCATACAATTCCCAGAAAAGGTTTTTGGCGGCAAAAAGGGATCTCTCCAGTGCCTTGCTCAATCTCCAGAATTGCAGACCAGCCTTTCACATAGAGGACGTGGGAATCAAGGCCAAGCTCTGGAGAAAGAAGGGGAGTGCTAAAGAAGGAGTAGATCTGGAAAAACTGCAGTAGCAGAAGAAGAAGAAATCGCAATCCAGAGCTACTGAAGCAGAGCAGTGCCGATCAAGAAGAAGAAGAAGAAGAAGGAAAAGAAGAAGAAGATGAGCAGCAGCAAAATTGAGGAAGAAACATTGTGGATCTGTGATCGTGGTGATCAGATCAATATTTGAAGGGATATGTCTTTTCACAACTTTTCACAACTCAATTCATGTATATGTGTGTGTGTGTACTGATTGTAAATCAGTATGTGGAGTTTGTGATCGTGTGTGCTTTATGATCTATGCTAGCTTGTGTACAGATCAAATCTATGTGTGTGGTGTGTAGATCAGATCGAGGCTAGAGGATCTGATCTTCTGTGAACTTGATCTAGCGTGTGTGTGTGTGTCTGAGCCTGAGTGCTTGTGTGTGTGTTGCACTCAGTTCTTTGAGTAGTGTGTGCCTCACTGTGTAAGGGGTAGATGTAGGAGTCATGGATGTGATCTTTGAACCACCTAAAAATCCCTTGTGCACTGTGGTTTGCATTGTATTGCGCTAGATGCATGCATAGGGATTTTGCCTACACACTAATTAATTTGTTCACACACGTTAATCACATATTTGACACTTACACTGTTTGATGAAGTGTTTCTCACATCTTGATAACACACATTACATCAGATCAGAGGGGTTTTAATTGAGTAGAGTTTTATTTTGAAGTAATTTTCAAATTGCTTAAGTTTCTGCTGCAAATCTATTCAACCCCCCCCCCCCCTCTAGATTTGCCATTACTGAAAATCCGATCCTAAAAAACTTCACCATTGAACTATTACAGGAGCCGCTCTTGTATGCAAAGCTCCCTACCGTATGTCCCCCACAGAGCTACAGGAGTTGAAGAGGCAAATCCAGGAGTTGTTGAACAAGGGCTTTATCAGACCCAACGCATCCCCATGGGGTGCCCTAGTATTGTTCGTAAGGAGAAGGACGGATCGATGAGGCTCTGCATCGACTACCGTTAGTTAAATCAACTCACCATCAAGAATACGTACCCACTGCCTTGCATTGATAAGCTATTCAATCAGATCTTAGGCGCCCAATACTTCTCTAAGATCGACTTGAGGTTCGTTTATCATCAATTGCACATTAAGGAGGAGGATATCCGCAAGTCTGCATTTAGAAGTAGATATGACATTATGAGTTTGTGGTCATACCATTCGGCTTGATAAATGCTCCTGCGGATTTTATGCAACTCATGAACAACATATACAGGCCATACTTGGATCAGTTTGTGGTAGTTTTCATTGATGATATTCTTATCTACTCCAAGACAAAGGAAAAACATGAAGAACATTTTAGGACTGCCTTACAAGTGCTTAGGGACAACTAGCTATATGCAAAGTTGAGTAAATGTGATTTCTGGTTAGAGGAGGTGTCATTCCTTGGCCACATTATATCCAGGGAGGGTATTCTATAGACCCTTCTAAAGTTGAAGCAATGAAGAACTGGGATAGACCGACTACTATATCTGAGATCAGAAGCTTTATGGGACTGGCTGGCTATTATCGACGCTTCATCAAGGACTTTTCAAAGATAGTTGTGCCTTTGACCAAACTTGCAAGGAAAGAGAACCCATTCACATGGACGGTCGAATGTGAAGATAGGTTCTTGTCATTGAAAGAACATTTAACTTCAGCACCTGTGTTGACATTACCTGTAGCTGGAGGAAGCTTCGAAGGTATACAGATGCATCAGGAATCGACCTTGGCTGTGTATTGACGAAGAATGGGAAGGCGATATGCTATGCTTCCAGACAATTGAAGAAGCACGAGGACAATTATCCTGCACATGATCTGGAGCTAGCAGCTGTAGTCTTTGCTCTGAAAATATGGCGTCATTACTTATATAGTGAGAAGTTCATTGTATTTTCTGACCATAAAAGTTTGAAATATTTGTTTTCTCAGCAGGAGTTAAACATGAGACAATGGAGATGGTTGTATTACTTGAAATACTTTGACTTCACTATCCAATATCACCCGGGCAAAGCTAATCCGTCGAAGATGCTCTTAGTAGGAAGCCCATGGCTACCTTATCAAGCCTCATGGTAGGAGAATGGTGGCTACTTGAGGAATTTGCCAAGCTGAACATAGATGCTGATGTTAAGGAGAAAGAATATATGATTGCTAGTGTTAGAGCACAACCCACTCTACTTGAGGACATCCAAGTACTTCAAGACAATGCATGTAGAGGTAAGGCTAATCTGGACCAGAGGTCGGATTTTTCCTTAGTTGAAGATGGAAGGTTACTGTTCCGAGGGAGAATTTGTGTACCGGACCATGCGGAGACCAAGAAAGCAATTATGGATGAAGCCGAAAAAACTAGGTATACCATTCACCTTGGAACTACTAAAATGTACCAGACTTAAAAAGAAGTTTTTGGTGGCCAACATGAAGAGGGAGGTGGCGGAATATGTCACCAAATGCTTACTGTCAACAAGTCAAAGCAGAACACTTGCGACCAACAGGTAAACTTAAACCCCTCGAGACTCCAGCATGCAAATGGGAAGGTGTAGGGATGGACTTCATCTTCGGATTGACTAAATCTAGAAGTGGATTTGACGGAATATGGATGATCGTCGACCGCTTAACCAAATCCGCTCACTTCTTGCCAGTTAAGAACAAGTGGGCAATTGATGTTCTAGCCGCTTTATATGTAAAAGAAATTGTCATACTACATGGAGTACCTGTGTCCATTGTGTCTGATAGAGACCCAAGATTTACATCCCATTTTTGGAATGGACTACACTATGCCTTGGGGTCTAAATTGAACTTCAGCACGGCTTTCCATCCACAGACTGATGGTCAGACGGAAAGAACGAATCAAGTGATAGAAGACATGCTTAGAGCATGTGTGTTAGACTTTGGAGGTAGTTGGCATGAACATTTACCTCTTGTGGAATTCGCCTACAACAATAGCTATCAAGCCAGTATACAAATGGCACCAGTTGAAGCACTTTATGGCAGAAGCATTCGATCTCTGATTTGCTGGTATGAGGTCGGCGAGAGACAACTGTTAGGACCAGAGATGGTAAGAGAAACTACAGAAAGGGTAAAGCTTATTAGAGAAAGAATGGCAGTGGCGCAGCAGAGGCAGAAGGCTTATGCAGACAATAGAAGGAGAGACCTGGAGTTTCAATTTGGTGAACATGTGTTTCTAAAAGTATCACCAAACCATGGAATCAAAAGATTCGGGATCAAAGGCAAGCTATCACCAAGATTCATCGGCTCTTTTGAAATCCCCGAAAGAGTTGGTGAAGTTGCATACTGTTTAGCATTGCCTCCACAGTTAGATGGAATACCCAATGTATTCCACATATCTATGTTGAAGAAGTATGTATGTGATCCTTTCCACGTCACTGGGTACGAGGACGGAACTTATGAAGAAAAACCAGTTAGAATTATAGACTGAGAATTACGCTAGTTAAAGAACAAGGTTAACCCATTGGTGAAAGTCAGATGGCATCAACACCTGGACGAGGATGATACCTAGGAGACGAAAGAAGCAATGCGTAAAAGGTTCCAGAATTATTCCCAAGTAAGCATGATGATTAGTCCATCCCCATATAATTTTATTAATTATATACAATTTTGGTGATTAACAAAACCCTAACAATTATTTTCTAACAAGTTTTTATGAAGTTCATCCACAGGGAATAAATCGAGCCTAATCTGTAAGTAATTCTTACACTGTATCATTTAAAGGTCAAAGCATGCATTTCCTCTAAGTTCATATCGATTTCATTTATGGCATAACGATTTCATAAGAAAAAGAATGATTCTATCGCTATAACGATTTCGGTCTCACAACGATTCGTTAAGTGAAACAACGATTCGGTCTCACAACGATTTGTTAAGTGAAACAATGATTTCGATCTCACAACGATTCGTTAAGTGAAACAAAAATTTTGGTCTCACAACGATTTGTTAAGTGAAACAATGATTTCGGTCTCACAATGATTTGTTAAGTGAAACAACGATTTCGGTCTCACAATGATTCGTTAAATGAAACAACGATTTCGGTCTCACAACAATTTCGTAGTGTAACATCGATTCGGTCTCACGACGATTTCGTAAGTGTAACATCGATTTCGATTTCACAACAATTTCGTAAGTGTAACAACGATTTCGGTCTCATATCGATTTCATAAGTGAAACAACGATTTCGGTTTCACATCGATTTCATAAGTAAAACAACGATTCGGTCATCGATTTCTTAATAGAAACAACGATTTGATTGTTGTAATGATTGGATAAGTAAAAATAATGATTGATTGTTATAACGATTCGATAAGTGAAAACATCGATTTGCTTATATCTGTACAACGATTTGCTTGTACAACGATTTGCTTTCTCTTGTACAACGATTTACTTATACAACAATTTGCTTATATCTGTACAACGATTTGCTTGTACATCGATTTGTTTATGTTTGAAGAACGATTTGTTTATGTTTGAACAACGATTTGCTCAAACAACGATTTGTTTATGTTTGAACAACAATGATTTGCTCAAACAACGATTTGTTTATGTTTGAACAACGATTTGCTCAAACAACGATTTGTTTATGTTTGAATAACAATTTGCCTATATTTGTATAACGATTTGCATAAACAACGTTTCATAAGTTGAACAACTATTTCATTGTTATAACGACTTCATGGATTACATTGATTTCATACATGATATTCAAATATATTTTCAAATATTGTGAAAGTCAAAGTCTTCCCGCGTGCTTCACTAATATCCCTGCATTTATTGTGACTCTGCATGTCGCATGTCTGAATGCTTTCTGCACCCATGATACAATAGCAATACTTTATCAGGTGACAGAATAGCATTTCTATTTTGGTGTACGTTCTTACTGCATGGTTTCTAACATTGACTAACAAGCATAGAGACAGTCTAACTATCTACAGTTTGGCATTTATGGTGTGCAGGTCTTTGTGAGTACCAAATCTTACAACGTTGGACAACTAGAAGCTGAAGGATATCTGGGTGAATCTTCTCTTTGCGTGCATGGCTCCAGAGCATTAAATGGCTGCAAGCTTACCTGTCATACACCTAAGACCATGCGTCTAACATGCGTCTATCATAGAGACAACAGCCATTTCAACGGCTATATTTTTCAAGAGAATATAAATAGAAGACTGATGTCTATGAAGAAGAACTTTTGGCACATTAGAGCTTTCAGAGAACCAACCTTCAACTTGCGAGCATCAGAAACAAGAGCCCCAAAGCTTCACTCCATAATTTTCTGTAGCTCTTAGCTCTCCATGTTCATTTGCTTAGCTGTTGGAGAGCCTTTGTAGTTCTGAGAGTTTTCATCTAGTGAAAATCTTTTTCTCTCAGACATTGCCTCAGATCAAGCATTTGTTGTAAGCTTGGTCTAGGGGCCATTCGCTTTTATTCACATATGTTGTGAAATTCCTCTTCAGGTTGTGAAGAGAAGACCTGTTGGAAACAGGTGGTTGGTATTCCCTTCGTTGAGGAAGGAAGACTTGTGTATCAAAGTGGTCTTTGTACCTCTTCGGTGTTGAAGAGAAGACTAGCTGCTGCTGGATGTGTAAGGGTCCTTAAGAGGGACTGTACCCTTGGATAGTAAAATCCCAAGTGTTGCTTGGGGACTGGATGTAGGACTCCTTGGGATAGGAGGTCCGAACCAGGATAAAATTCCTGTGTCATGTGATTGTGTGTTTTCTCTCTTGTCTTCTCTATTACTAACACTAACAATCAATCTCAGTGTTTTTTCTGTTAAGCATTTTTGTTGATAGGTTTTTATTTAAACGAATTTTTAGAATCCCATTCACCCCCCCTGGGTTTGCTAGCTGGGCAACAAGCAATCTTCCTAGTTCCATATATTCTATCTATGAATTTGGGGCCAAAATTCTCTTAAGTGGGGGAGGATGTAGCACCCCAAAAAATTTTATTAATTGAAAATTAAGAATAAATTAAAATAATAATTTAATATTATCAAATTAGAAAACACATACGTACCATTATAACGGATGCGGAAACACATGGAAAATTCCATAAAATTATAGTTCAACTCTAAACAATAATCCCTAATTACCCAAGAAGGAATTTATTTGAAGAAAAATCAGATTCGTCGAGTTTAAAGCGTTTTGCGACTTATTATCGTAATTAGGGAATAAGTCGGATAATTACTATTACGGTACTTAAGTGAGTCCAAAAATAAAATAAAATTCATGAATGAACTTAAAACAATGGGTATTGACAACCCAATGAAATAATTGGACCAAAAGAAGTCTTTTGGGCTACAAAATAATTCATGCTAAGAAATAATCCAAAATTCGAAAATATTCACTAATGGACCATGATAGGGGAAATTCTCACCCAATAGACCACCATTGGACTTCAAAGCAAACCCAATTTGTGGTTACCACCTAAGGGAGGTTTCCATAAGCTTCCATCACGAATTGGGGAGGGAAATCCTCCATTGAGGGAAGGATACACCAAATTCGTACCCATTAGTTTCCTAATTTAAATTAGGGAAGTATAGACCCATACCTCTTTAAATAAGCCCCCTCTCTCCCATGGGACGACCCCTAGGGTTTCTGAGGTCGTGCTTGGAGTCTTTGGAGGCTGGGAAACGTAAGGAGCAGGCTTGAGCAAGAAGCAACTCATGCTCTTCTTAATCTGTGACCTGCACACGAGGCCTCCCTAGATCATCACCAAAGGTTAGTAAAACCTCGACCAAACCATGCAAACCTATATCCCTGGAAAGATCTACGAGTCTAGATTCTTATTGAACTATTTTGTCCAATTTATATCCAGTAGATGGTGAGTACTAGGCGTTCTTCTCCAAGCGGTCAGAACTAGGGCTTTCTGGAGAACGAATTTGATTCAACCCAAAAGGTAGTCATCTCCATTCCAAACTCTAATTAAACTCGTATAAATCATGTTCTTACTATTTTCCCCAATTTTTATCATGTGGGTTTCAAGAATTAAATCTGGTAAGATCATAATGTTGTGTGTCTGATTAAACTCTATCATGTCTTACGAGTTCTATATCCTTTTGTGGAGTCGTTTTCAGACCGAGCACGCAACATAGAACTTGTTACCCTATGAGTTTAGTTCAATTTGGCACTGCTTTCCTTAATTTTTTTATTTGTAAAGAGAGTATTAGCCTGTACATGAGCACTGTGTCAGATTTATGTAGATAGTCACAAAACATCTTATTACCTAGTCAAACAACTTTTGTTTCTCGATTACATGTTATTGTACATTGTAATGGAGATCCTCTAACTAACAGAAGTGGTTGCCTCTAATTTGGACCACCCTAGCATTAGTTTTGATTTTTTGAAACCATAGGAGTCTAACCTAGTTTGAACCAGACTAGGAAAACACCCATTTTAAGCACCCCTGCACTAGAAAAGGAAGACGACGTGTCGACCTGTCGCCTTCAGAAGGCGACAGGAAGGTTGTTGCCTTCAGGGATCAGAAGGCGACAACCTTCTGGTTGATGATCAGTTCATCCCCATATAATTCATTAATTATATGCCTATTTTGGTGATTAACAAAACTTCAATAAAGCATTATCTAACAAGTGTTTATGAAGCTTAGTCACAGAAAATAAATCAGGCAAAATCAAGCAAAACCTGTAAGTATGCTTACACTGTAGCATTTAAAGTTTAGAGCATGTAATTCTTCTAAGTACACATCGACCTCCTAAGTGATATAATGATTTCATAGATTGTTAACGATTTCTATCCCTTTATCGATTTCAGTCTCACAAGGATTTCATAAGTACCATATCGATTTTAGTTTATAACGATTTCATAAGTGGTGCATCGATTTCGGTCTCACAACGATTCGTTAAGTGAGAGAACGATTTTGGTCTCACAACGATTCGGTAAGTGAAAAAATGATTTCGATCTCACAACGATTTGATCTCTGTAACGATTTGGTTCTCATAACGATTCGATAGGAGAGAAAATGATTTGGTTCTCATAACGATTCGATAAGAGAAACAACGATTTGGTTCTCATAACGATTCGATAAGTGAAACAACGACTTGGTTCTCATAACGATTCGCTAAGGAAAATAACGATTTGGCCTTCACATCGATTTTGGGCTCACATAGATTCGATAAGTTACACAACGATTTGGTCCCTGTAACGATTCGATAAGTTACACAATGATTTTGTCGATGTAATGATTCGATAAGTTACGCAACGATTTGGTCGCTGTAACGATTCGATAAGTTACACAATGATTTGGTCGCTGTAACAATTCGATAAGTTACACAACGATTTGGTTGTTGTAACGATTCGGTAAGTCACAACAACGACTTGGTCAATGTAACAATTCGATAAAGTAAAATAATGATTTGATAGCAACAACAATTGGATGTTGTTTGAACAACGATTTGCTCAAACATCAATTTGTCTTTCAAACAACGATTTGCTTTGAACAACGATTTGATCTCACATCTATTTGGTTATACTTAAGCAACGATTCGCTAATATAATGATTTGCTTATAATTGTGCAACGATTTGGTTTAGCATCGACTTGACTCTACTTATATAACGATTTGAGTGACCAACGATTCTGTAAGTAGAACAATGACTTCATGGATTACATCGACTTCATGATATTCAAATATCATAAAGGTCAAAGTCTTCCTGTGGGTTTTTCTAAGATCCATGCATTAAATGTGATTGTACATTTCACTGCACGATGAATATCTGAGTATCTTCTATTCTTATGCTTACTATAGAAAACACTTCTCAGAAAGTAGAATGGCATTTCCTTTTTGGTGAATAGTCTTACTGCATGAGTTCTAACGTTGACTGACAACAAGAGATAGCATAGAGCTGTCTATGTCGTGGTAATTAATACGTGCAGGTCTCTGACAGTACACCTTCATACAATGTTGGACTACAAAAAGTCGAATGATATCAAGATGGATTTTCTCTTTACGTGCATGGAACGAAAAGAACGTTTGACTGGAAGCTCACCTTTCCATATCTATGAGCCATGCAGTCTCACGTGCACCAAGCTTAGAGACAACGCCACCCCAACTGAAGGATCAAGATAAATGAGTGGAAAATATCTAGAAGGGGGGGGGGATGAATAGATCTTAGCCACTTTTGCGGAAGCTTAAGTAATTTAAAGACTATTTAGAATCAGAGGCAATGTTATCAGTGAAAAGCTACAGATCTGATCAGATTTGAGTGAGTTGAAAAACTTAGATGTGAAGCAAGTTGATTAAGTGAATTAAAAACGGATCCTATGCAAGCATCTAGCGGATGAATCATCAAACCACAGAAGACAAATGCACAAGATTTTTTAGGTGGTTCGGAAATCACCCAAGTGATTCCTACATCCACCCCTCACAACCCGTGAGGCTTCACTAACACAACAGGGCTATACACCCAAAGGAGCCTGACAACTCCAACACTTCAGAGCATACAACTCACACAACCTCTAGAGCAAGACTACTCTAGACACACAGAGCAAGACTGCTCAAACCACCCTGAGCTTAACAACTCAAACTGAGCGACGGCTCACAACACCCTGAGCACAAAGCTCACACTGAAATTGCTAGACACCAACTTAAGACTAAGATCCTCTAGCAACAGATCTAGTCGAAGTTTGAGAATTCTAAAGAGAGTTATGCAGAAGCACTTGCATAATCTCAAAAGATATCTTAGAAGAACAGAAAAAAGGTAAATTGAATTGAGATGCTTCGTTCTTCAGTGTACTCCCTTGTAGAAGCTTGAATTGGGAAGGAACTTGTGAAGCTTGAAGTCCAAGTCGATGCTCTGGAATCTGAGAAGATGGATCTTCTCGAATTCTTCACCCAAGAAGTCTTATACAGGATCTGCCTCCTTGGAATGCTTCAGAGAGTCTTCAGGAATCAAATTCCAATTCCCACAACCTTGAATTGGTGGGAATTGGTCTTCTGGAAGCACTTGGAGAGCAGGGGAAGGAGACACGAACTCTTCTTGGCCGCCAGGAGCTTCTTGGAGGCTCTGAGAGAGTTGGGTCCTTCTCTCTTGTGGCGGCCCGAAAAGACACTTTATATCCTTAGGATTCCAAAGATACCCTTTTGGGGTACAAGGGCACGCATTCCTAGGAAGATTCTGATCACCCTAGAAGGACACGTGGCAGCCATCAAGTTTTAGGATGAAAAGTTTCCGTAGTGTGTCGACCTGCCCTGGTGATAGTGTCGACACACTGTCCAGACTGTGTAGAAGGCTGTTCTGGGAAGAGGGTCCCGTGTCGACCTGCTCTTGAGTGTGTCGACCTGCTGTCCCAAATCTGAAAACTGGCTGTTCTGGGAACTGGATCTAGTGTCGACCTGCTCTGAGAGTGTGTCGACCTGGGTAGGCTTGATTTCTGAAAAACTGCCACTCGTGTCGACACACTCTTGACATGTGTCGACACAGTCTCAACATTTTTATACATTTTGCCTTTAAATCTGTGTTGTTGTGTCGACACCATTGATGAGTGTGTCGACACATCTTCTGCATAAAAATGTTTGTACCTGAATAATAAACACATATATCATTAGTTAAATAATTTATCATGACCATAAACGATAAATGTGGTTTGAAAAATACTTTTTGAACATGAGTTTCAGGTATGATGTTTTTGACATGTTTCAATTAAATTTCTTAAGAGCACTTCTTGTCATCATCAAAATAGGAGGAAAGATATGACTTTGCATTCACCCAACATCTCCCCCTTTTTGATGATGGCAACATTAAATCCATATTTCAATGTGGTTTTGATGAAGTGTGATTTTAAGCAATTTTTGATTGTTTAAATTTTTGTTTTCCTTTTTGTTCATACTTGTCAAGGACCTTTTGATGTTGTTTAGTAACAATGATGATGTGTTTGTGAGATACAGTGTTACTTGAAATTAGAAATTTTGTGCACACAAGTCAAACAATTGGACAAGTATTCAAACACAAAGACAAAGATTTGCATTCAGAATCACAATACTTTGCATTGACGCCAAAACAACCATTTCATTTCATTCAAAAGTCATTACATCAAAATATTACATTCAAGTCATTCATTCTTCTCCCCCTTGTCATTATCAAAACAAATGACATTAGGTAGAAGATGGAGGAGGAGGAGGAATTGGAGCAAGAAGAACTTCAATGTCTGACAGTCTTTGTCCATTGACTTCATGCTTGACTTTATTTGTTCTGCATAGTTGTCAGCCTAGTGTGAAGATATGCTCCATTCTATCAGAATGCTCTATCAAGGAGCTTTGAGTTCTTTTCATTCATCTGAAACAGTTTGAGAACTTGATGAGCCAGCTGACCAACCAGGTCTTGCAGTATCTTGAACTCCTTGGTCAAATCTGTAAGCTGCATGTCAATGTGCTCATTGAAGTTTCTCATACTTTCTAAAGCATCCACAAAATGAGCAAATGACAATCTGGTGCTGGAAATCTCATGTAGCGTTTGCTTGGTGTTGAAGACATCGCTTGGGAATTTGCCAATATTCCCTTAAGAACTGTCTCCATGTTGTCTTGATGCTCTTTTAGCTGTAGAGGAGGCATCTGCCATTGTGCCAATCAACCTATTGCCTTGAGCTGCATAATCTGAAGCTGCCTTCTGCTCAATAAATTTTGGCTGACACTGTGTTCTCTAATCTTTGAACTCTCAATTCAAATTGGTCTGACATTGTTTTGAATGGTGGAGTTCAATGTATCAAATTGGCATTGAGGAAAGAGAACAATTCTGGTGGAATTGAGGACCCACCAGAAGAAGTGGAAGATTGGAATGTAGAGGGGAAATGTGGAGGTTCAAAAAGTATGTGGCAAGGAAGAGGAAGGATCATCCTGAGGTGGAATAGGGGTTTCAAGCTGAATGCCACCTTCAGAGGGATATGAGGCTGGTCCTCATTCATTAGAGGCTGACCTCTGGCAAGTGAACTAGCTCCTCTTGAACTTGAGGCTGGCCCTCATGAGGTGGAGGCTGATCCTCCTGATTTTGGTCTCCTTGAGCTGGAGGTTGGTCCTCTTGTGCTTGGGGCTGATCTCCTTGAACCTGAGGCTGGTCCTCCTGAGCTTGAGGGGCCTCAACCACAATTGGTCCTCTTCTAATCTGATTTCCCTCCAATCTAATCCCATAAACTTTTGGATATTCTTAAAAGTGTAGATGTTTGACTTGGGAATAGATTGGGAATTTTTCATTTTCCAATGGCACACCAAGTGCTTGACCACTGAGGTCAGATGTGCTCCATAAGGAGTGATCTCTTTAGGTCTGTCCTTGTTGTTTCAGACATGATTTGATAGAGATCACATGGAGGTTGATTTTATCTTTCACCATGCAAAAGAGGATGAACCTCTGAATGTCTGTCAACCTATCCCTCCCACCACCTTGAGGGGTAATTATTGTGGTCAAAATGTGGTGGATGACCCTTACACAGGTGGAAAGGTATTTTCATTAAACCTGGTTACATAGGTCTGTTTGGGATCTGATTCATCTGCAGGAAGGCCTTTCAAAATGGAGTAGGCTTCATGTAATCAATTCAAACTCATGGTAGTCTGCCCCTTCATTTGGTACTTTGAAAATGGAGGCAGCTACTGCAGTTGGCATGGCTATGGCTTTCCCTTGACTTTGGATTCATACCCTTCGTCTGTGCAGGTGGGTTCTTGTAGAACTCTCTAACTAATCTTGGATAGCAGACTTTAATTTCAGAAATAAAAGGTATCCAAGATTGAAAGGAAAAGTAGGTTTGAATTTCAGGAAGGGATCTGCTAGTTGGATGTCTGAAAGGTCTAGTATTCTTGGCTTCAAAATCCAATTTGGCTGCACTACGGATTCTGAGGAATATCTTCTTGAGACTCAGAAGAAGAGCAGGATGATTCCTCAGGGTTTTCAAAAGAGTCTCCGGACTGTCTGGTCTAGGTTTGAAACATTATCACCTCTGCCGGAAGTGGAGTCCTGGCATGCTTGGATCCTCAGAGGGCAGAAGAAGAGGCAGGATCGTTTCTCCTTTTTGTTCTTCTTTCCATCTGTCAAACCCGGGACCTCTGCCGAACAACGCAAAAAAGAAAAACAAAAAAAAAAAGCACTGGGCCTTGAGAGGCCTCTGATCTTGCCCACGGCGGGGACCCAACTTGGCGAACAGGTGCAGAGGAGTGGAATTTGGAGAGGAATGGCAGAATGGAGAGGTGATGAAGTATTGATATGATTTTAGAGAGAATTTGGTAGATTCTTGCCGGAAAGGAGTGGAATTCGGCCGTCGGGCGACCTTACGCCCACAAAGAGATGCAGTGGACGACTGCCCTGCGGAACAACCAGGGTTTAAGGTGAACCCGAAATGTTTTAAAA
Organism: Colocasia esculenta; assembly: GCA_014218235.1. Taxonomy (NCBI): domain Eukaryota; kingdom Viridiplantae; phylum Streptophyta; class Magnoliopsida; order Alismatales; family Araceae; genus Colocasia; species Colocasia esculenta. The sequence goes on along the minus strand of CM024756.1, from coordinate 82,443,480 downwards.
GTGTCTTCAGAAGGCAGTGTCTACACCTTAGGAAGGTGTGTCGACCTGACTGGGGTTGTGGTGTCGACACGATAGAGGTTTTGTCGACCTGACTAGGTATGGTTGTTGGGTTTTCCATATCATGTTTTTGATGATCACATTAACATCCTTGAACATTGATTTAATGCAAAATTGATGTGCTAACTAACATGAAAAATACATGAAAGTGATTGAGTTAAACATTTCCAAATCATACAATGTATATCACTAACAATGTGTTTGCATGTAGGTGCACAAGCATGAAAGATGGCATTGAAGAGGCATTGAAGAGTTGAGCAAAAGGCACAAAAAAAATGTCAAAGAGGTGCATCTGTCGACAGATGAAGTGTACCTGTCGACAGATTCAGACAGTGATCCCCAGACAGAACTCAGGTTTGCATGTCTGAGTGTATCTGTCGACAGATCCATACAGTCTTCCCCAGACAGAACTCAGGTTTGCATGTTTGAGTGTATCTGTCGACAGATGCATTGTACCTGTCGACAGATTCATACAGTCAACCCAGGACAGAACTCTGTGTTCTATCCCTGAGTCTGTCTGTCGACAGATGCAAGTGCACCTGTCGACAGCCGACGGAAACTTCAGAATTTGGGTTCCAAATCCGGCCCCACTTGGGTGTTTCCTTCCTCCACGACCCCCACCTTTACCTAACACTATATAAGCATCCTTTTGGTGCCAATTTCGCAGAGAGCAGCCTCCCATCCAAGAGCCTCCAAGGGACCAAGAGGAAAATCCCCAAATTGCTGCTCTGCTTCAACCTTCCGCCCAGATCATCGTGGAATCACCATCTATGCGGAGCTGAAGCCGGATCGTCATCAATTCAACCTTCTACGTCGATCAATCTACATCCAATCGAAGTTTGAAGAGCGTTTGGACGATCCACGAGAAGAATTCCAACCGGATTTGTTCCCTAATTCCTAATTCTTCTCCATTTCATAATTTCCATTCCATTGTGTGTGTGTGGTTGTGTTTCGAGCATCCCTTGTGCTTGATTCACGTATTCTTGGTTGTTCTGATCGTGCTTCATCAGACAACGTGTGTGTGTTTGAGTTGTAGTGTTGAATTCGCTCATAAGCAGTTGTTTCTGCGTGTGTGTGTGGACGGTGGATGTAGGATACACGAGTTGTGTACTCCGAACCACCTTAAATCATCGTGTTCTGTGGTTTGTTCGCTTTTTGCGATAGATGATTGGTAGGCACGGTGTTCATACGCACGTTTGATTCCCTGTTCTCATTTAGATCAACTCAAGCGGTCTCATACTTAATCGAATTCTAATCAAGTTTCATTAAGATCGCCGTAGCATCGAAAAGAACCCATCAATAGTTTAAAATTGCCGTAATCTATTCAACCCCCCCCCTTCTAGATTCCGTACTGTGTATTTCCGCATAACCCTTCAATTGGTATCAGAGCGGGTTTCTCCGATTTACAGTTTTCGTAATTTGATCTAACGATCAGGAGATTCTCGATCTTATGGATTCTAGCAAAGGGTATATGGCCGAGGGACATTCAGTGACCAGGCCACCCTATTTTGATGGCACTGACTATTCTTATTGGAAAAATCGCATGCAGGTATTCTTGAGAGCTCAAAATTACGAGCTATGGAAGATAGTTAGCAAGGGACCATACGTGTTGCCCGAGGATGAAGACACCTGGACGAAAGACCAAATAGCGAAAGGAACTCTCAACTGGAGCGCACTAAACATGATGCAATGTGCGGTGCATCCAAAGGAATTTGCAAGAGTCTCCACATGCTTAACAGCAAAAGAGATGTGGGACAAACTTGAACTCATTTACGAAGGTACGTCCGAGGTAAGGGAAACTAAAGTTAGCATGTTAGTGTCTGAATATGAAATGTTCAAAATGAAAACCGATGAAAACATATCAGACATGTTTGCTAGATTCATGATAATTTAACGGGCTAAAAGGTCTTAAGAAGGAATACTCTGAAAGTGACTTAGTAAGAAAGATCCTTCGTTCTCTTACTTCATCTTGGAATACTAAGGCCACTGTCATTGAGGATTCCAAAGACCTTTCCAAAATGAAATTGGATGAACTAATTGGCTCTTTAATGACATATGAAATCAACATTAAAAGAAAAGAGTTAGAAGAAAATCCTAGGAAGTCAATTGCTCTAAAAGCATCAATAAAACATCAACAAGTTCCAAGAAATCCATTCAACAAGATAGTGATGAGCAAGAAACGTCTAGTGAGAGTGATGATGATGAAATGGCAATGCTCACTAGACAATTCAAGAAATTCTCAAGTTCAAGAGGAGAGACACAGGTAACTCCAAACCCTTTCCTAAGAAAATTTTTCACAGAAATATGAGTCCAACAAAAAATCTGACATTGTTTGTTATGAATGCAAGAAACAGGGGCATATGAGAGGAGAATGCCCAGAACTCAAGAAAAAGCTGAAGAAAGAAAAATTCACCTCCAAAAGGACCAAAGCAATGTTGGCCACCTGGAGTGATGAAGATGAAGATGAAGATGCACAAAAACATCTGGTGATGAAGAAGTGAAATGCTTGATGGCAAGGAGTGATGACTCCAGTGAGGTAAACTTCTCATTTGATAATTTCACTGCAAGTGAATGGGAGGAAGCATACACCACTTTATTTGAAAAATTTCGTGAATATAGATCTGAGAATAGAGCATTAAAAAGGAAATGCAACTCCCTTGTGCATGATAAGAACAATGATGAACGAATTGCATTCTTAACAAAAGAATTAGAAATGATGAAAATTGATGAAAAGACTCATAATGAAGAAATGGATTGCTGAAAATGAAATTGCAAGAAACACAAAAAGAAAAAGACTGTTTAAGTCATTCTATTGAATTCCTTCAAGAAGAACAATTAGAAACAAAGAAAAATTGGAACAAACTGAAAAGGAATTGAAAGCAAAATCTGCGGACTTAATAATTTGTGAAAGGGAAGCAAAATCTAGATGCAGTTTTGGCACCAAAATACATGTAACCAAGCATGGGTTAGGATATCAACCAGTCAAACAAAAGAAAATAGGAGAATCACTGATCACCTCCTTCATTGATCCTAGCCCAAGCACAAGCAAGCATGCTCCCACAAAGCATAATTCAAGTCTCAAAGTCTCAGACCAACCAAACTACACAAACAAAATATTCCCAACAAACAAAAAAAAAGCCACCTGTCGACAGATACAATGGTGCCTGTCGACAGACAAGAACAGTTTCAATGGATAAACAGTCTATCAAGCAACAGAAAATTGAAAAGAAAATTCCTTCATGCAATGTGTGTAAAAAGATTGGTCATGATGAAAAACAATGTTGGAATAATCCAAAGAAACAAAAATCAAACAAGTTTGGATTCCTAAACATCTACTTTGTTGCATGAATGAAATTTTGGGACCCAAAGTAATTTGGGTACCAAAACCTCTTGTCTGATTCACATTTGCAGGAATGCCTAGCAGCCCAACATCAAAACAAATGGTACTTGGATAGCGGCTGCTCGAGGCACATGACGGGCGACAAAGGTAAATTCTGTTTCCTAGTGGAGAAAGACGGAGGACAAGTCATTTTGGAGGCAACAACAAAGGTCAAATCATTGGCACAGGTAATGTTGGTAAGTGTACCTCCAATTCAATTGAAAATGTACTGTTGGTTGATGGCCTTAATCACAATTTGCTTAGCATAAGTCAATTATGTGATAGAGGTCACAACGTCATTTTTGAATCAAATTCATGTCAAATTGTTGATAAGAAACAGGAAGTGTAAAATTTTCTGGAAAAGAGTGAATAACATTTACTTAGTTGACTTAGATGATCCAGAGAATGACAACTTGTGTCTTGTTGCAAATAGACAGGATGAATTGACCTTGTGGCATCGTAGGCTTGGCCATGCGAGCTACAACGTGTTGCACAAGATCATGAAGCTCAAATTGGTAAGTGGACTTCCTGATATTTCTTTTAGCAACAATGAAAGTTTTTGTGATGCATGTGCACAGGGAAAACAGACCCGGAAGTCTTTCAAATCTAAAGCACCGGTAAGCACATCTAAACCATATGAATTGTTGCACATGGACCTTTTTGGACCAACTAGAACTCTAAGTCTCAATGGCAAACGTTTTGGTTTTGTCATTGTAGATGATTTTTCTAGGTTCACTGGGTCAAATTCTTGGCACACAAAAGTGAAACACTTACAATTTTCCAAGAATTCTTTAACAAGATTGAGCATGGCAATGTGAATAAAATATGCTCAATCCGCACCGATCACGGGGGAGAATTTGATAACAATGCATTTTCTGATTTTTGCAGGCACCAAGGGATTGAACATCTGTTCTCTTCCCCAAGGACTCCAGAACAAAACGGAGTAGTGGAGAGGAAAAACAGAACCTTGGTGGAAATGGCTCGCACTCTTCTGGTTGAAGGCCAACTCTCCAAAAGATTTTGGGCAGAAGCAGTGAACACTTCGTGCTACATTCTAAACAGAGCCATGGTAAGACCTGTGATAAAGAAAACCCCCTACCAGTTGTTGAAAGGTAAGAAACCCAACCTTGGGTACTTCCGAGTTTTTGGCTCAAAGGTATTTATTCATAACAATGATAAATCTGATTTAGATAAGTTTGAAGCCAAAAGTGATCAAGGTGTTTTTCTAGGCTACTCAGAACACTCTAGGGCATATAGGGTGTTTAACAATAAAACACGCACTGTGGAAGAAACTCCACATGTCATCTTGATGAGACTTATGCCAAATCTAACTGTTTGAATATTAACAGGACTGAAAAAGAGGATGAAGGAACATCACTTAAGGATCTTCAAGTCAAAGCCAAAGACAAATCTGAAGAAGATTCCAAGACCAAAGGTGGATATCTTCACAGGGACTACAGTGATGATGATGAAATTGCATTCAGAAAACAAGATGAAACACTTGAAGAGAATCAACCAGAAAGTGAACCTCCTGAAGATCAACACTCAGAAGATCAAATTCCTCAAGGACAAGATACTCCCGGCCCTTCAACAATCACAAATGTGAGGTACTCCAAAGATCACCCACTTGATGATGTGATAGGTAGTTTAACTGATTCTGTTCAAACAAGATCTCAAGTAAGAAAAATAATTGAACATGATCTTTTTGCTTTTGTTTCTCAAGTGGAACCTAAAAATGTTGAAGAAGCCTTAAAAGACAACTCATGGATTGATGCTATGCATGAGGAACTTGGTCAATTTCAAAGGAATAATGTATGGAGTTTAGTTCCTAAAACCCCTGAAATCTCAATCATAGGAACTAGATGGGTGTTTAGGAATAAACTTAATGAAGAAGGAAAAGTGGTCAGAAATAAAGCAAGACTCGTAGCAAAAGGTTATAGTCAAGAGTTTGGTATAGACTTTGAAGAGTCATTTGCTCCTGTAGCCAGGTTAGAAGCAGTTAGAATTTTATTGGCATTTGCATGCTCCCATAAGTTCAAACTTTATCAAATGGATGTTAAAACTGCTTTCTTAAATGGCTATATCAAAGAAGAAGTCTATGTCTCTCAACCACCAGGTTTTGAAAATTCTGAAATGCCTAACCATGTGTATAAATTGCACAAAGCTCTTTATGGTTTGAAACAGGCACCTCGAGCTTGGTATGATAGACTAAGCAATTTTCTGGTAAGCAAGAACTACTCAAGAGGTAAAGTAGACCAAACACTCTTCACTAAGAAGGTTCGCAATCACATAATTGTTGTTCAAGTTTATGTGGACGATATCATATTTGGTTCTACTAACCCTTCACTGTGTGAAGAATTTTCTAAACACATGCACAGTGAATTTGAGATGAGTCTAATGGGGAGCTTCAATTCTTTCTTGGTTTGCAGGTGAAACAACATAAAGATGGATTCTTCATAAATCAAGAAAAGTATGTTAAAGAGCTTCTCAAACGATTTCAGTTTGAGCAAGCTAAACCGGCCTCCACCCCAATGAGCACAAGCATCAAATTAGAAAATGATGAGAAAGGTAAACCGGTAGATGCAAAGCACTTCCGAGGTATGATTGGCTCACTCCTTTATCTTACTGCAAGTAGACCGGATATTCAATTTAGTGTTTGCCTTTGTGCTAGATATCAATCTAGTCCAAAGGAAAGCCATTTAATTGCAGTCAAGAGAATTTTCCGATATCTCTCCGGAACATGCAATTTGGGTTTTTGGTATCCAGCCGGAAGTAGTTTTGATTTGATCTCATACTCTGATGCTGATTATGCTGGATGTAAAATTGATAGAAAAAGCACTAGTGGATATTGCCAATTACTTGGCGGTTGCATGGTTTCGTGGGCATCCAAGAACACCACTCGGTTGCACTCTCCACTGCAGAGGCAGAATATGTCGCTGCAGGAAGTTGTGCAGCTCAAGTGTTGTGGATCAAAAGTCAGTTAGCTGACTATAATGTTCAAATTGGATGCACACCTATCCTATGTGACAACACAAGTGCTATCAACCTTTCAAAAAACCCTGTCCAACACTCAAGGACTAAACACATAGAAATCCGTCATCATTTCTTGAGAGATGAAGTTGCCAATAAAACCTTGGAACTTATTTTCATTCCCAGAAAAACAATTGGCTGATATTTTCACCAAACCCTTGTCTGAAGACAGATTCACTTCCTGAGAAGAAATTGGGTCTGTGTAAAATGCAATGAAACTAACTATCCATATTGGAGTACATGCTCTTTATGTGTGAATGACTATGTGGTATATCAAATGGTGAACTGTGGAAGAACAAGTTCGGCTTGTTTGGAAACTATCATCATGCGTGAGAAATATTCTCCGCCAAGTATCAATAGTCCCATTTCATATAAAGGCCCTGTACTTCACATAGGATTCTTAGTTTCCTTACATTTTATCATGTTAACTCCATGAAACAATGTTCTTCTGTGACTATGTGCTTGTGTATAACATTCTTGAAATGAACATGTTTGCCTTATATCAAATGCTTATGTGAATCCTTGCTTGGATGTTGTGTCAACACGTGCACACACTATGGGGGAGTGAGTAAGGGTAGATGAGTATTTTCTTGAGGAAACTCTTCATACATCTTCTTGTTGAACTCTCACTTCCTTGAACTCAATGTGCAATCAATCTGAAACCAGAAAAATCCACTCTGTTCATATCTGTCGACAGACACATCCCATCTGTCGACAGATACAATCAGTCTTGTTCTGGCAGAAACTTCAATTCCTCAGTCTGTGTGCATCTGTCGACAGACAGACTTCTTCTGTCGACAGATACACCCATTCTTTTTTATTCTTCAACTCCTTCTTCATATGTGTCAAGAAAGTGTTCCTTACTTGATTTAAAGGTAACCTTGGTCTGTTTGTGTGCATTATAACCCTTCATATCCACTTCATATCAAAGTCATGAACCAAGTCTAAATGTTGTTTGATGCATGACCTGATTAAGGTCTTTTAGATCATTTTGAACACAATGAGCAAACCAAATGATTTTTAAACATCTCCTTTGAATAACTCCCTTGTCGTTGAACATGAATCTAAAATTGATTTGAAAAATTAGAAAGCTCTTGAATTTAATGTTCTACATTACAACTTGCCTAAAGAAATCTCATGTACTTGACAAAAAAATATAATAAAAAAAAAGGGAGAAAAGCTACCTATTTCTTCGCGTTCAATCAATTTATATCTCTTTATGGGATGGAGGTAGAGCAATGATGAAAATGACTAAGTAACCGGGGACATGGGCATCACAAATGTCGGTCTTCGCGTCAAAAGGTTGTTTCATTATCTCTATACAATGGCTTGATGGACACTCACATTGAGTAACTGGGGGTATTGGCATCACAAATGTCTACCTTCACATGAAAAAGTGAAAGTGCTCCTCATTGCCACTCTTTTCCATCTTCGTTGCCTAAACCTTCTAAAATCACACCTGAAATAGAGTGAAGCCTCCGAAATTTCTTTCTGTCAAGTCCAATGTGTTTCTTCGGTAAGACGTTCTTGTGGCCATTTAATTCAATTGTCATCTGACTATCATCTCTATTTAAATGCATGTTTTTCTTCAACGGCCTTAATCAAAAGAGTTGTTTAATTTTCACTGGCTTTTGTGAATGTGTTCCTCATGATCTAATTAAAGAACTTATCATTTCTAATTCAAAATCATTTTAGATTTGTGTCATGTCTTCATCTTAATGGATATGAATTTTTGTCTTGCACATACACCCATTTTGCCTTAAAACAACAAATGAACACTTGTCCCCTTGAAAATTTTGATAAAAATCCAATTTCACCAAAAAGGAGCTATCTGTCGACAGATAGACTTGCATCTGTCGACAGACGACGGCCCAGATCCGTTTTTTTAGAAACCCTCACCCTCGCGTTCACCTCCTTTTTGTGGGGCTTCCTTTTAAAACCTTCCAAATCTATTCTAAGGCCGCCCACGACCCTTTCTCACCCTCCTCTCTTGTTCCCCCTCCTCTCTCTCCAAACCCCCTCTCTTTCCCCCTCCAGGGCTCCGTCTCCGACAATCCTGCTGCTCCTCGTCTCGGATCCCTCCATTCTCCCTCTTCACATCATTCTCATCCTTCCTCCTGTGATGGCACCCAAGTCGAAGCTTCCCGCTCGCCGTCGTCGCGCTCCGACGGACGCCGGAGAAGCTCCAGGGCTCCTTCCGAACGCCGAAGCAAGCATCGTGAGGATCGGTTGCCGAACTCATCGTTCCCCAAGGTCTCCATCTTATCCGACCCCCGGCACCTTCAAGAAGATTGTCCAATCCCGGTATGTGGACTTCGAGTCCCTTGCACCGATGTTCCCCTCTCTTCTACCCTACTTCGACACTCAAGGGTGGACATCCTTCTTGTACTCTCCCATCTCCAATACTCTCCCACTGCCGTCTCTGAGTTCTACAACAATCTAGGGCTTTCCGATCAGGGAGATCTCTACTCTTCGGTGAAAGGCACTCGTTTTCCGCCTCACCGCCAATCTTCTCTCCACAGCCCTTGAAATTCCGAACTCAGGAGTTGAAATCTTCAACTACAATCCCTCTGCTTCTGAGTATTATGAGCTTTTGACATTGGAACCCTATGATGCTACCAAGGAGATTGCTCGTCTCAACGCCAACTCCTTTCCTCCCTTGATCCGGATGATCCATCACATCTTCACTACCTTGATCGTCCCGAAGGATGGAAGTCGAGAATTAGTCACCGAGGTCCACAAATCCTTGTTCATCTTTTTCCTCAAGTGTGACGAAATCAACCTACCAGAACTCATGATAAGCCTCATCCGTCGGTGTTTCTCTAACACCAAAAGATCAATGCCATATGCTTGCCCCATCACTTCTCTTCTTATTTTCCTTGGAATTTCTATCCCTCCAAGTGAGCTCATCTCACTAAAATCCCGAAGTGCCTTTGACCTCACTGCCGCCAACCGCATGGGCTACAAGATAGTAGACGGCGTCGTCACAAGGACTCTCAAGGGAAAGGAACACAAGAAGCTGACATGTCACTGGTGAAGAAGACAATGAAGATGATGAAGCAAATGACGGCACTGATGAAGACTCTCAGGATGAGCAAATGCCTGACCAAGCTCCAGAGGTTGATGGTGTACCTGTGCCTCCACAACAATCCATTCGTGATTACTTGGCACAAATCCATCAAGAAATGACCTCAGGATTTGCTCACATGACGTCAAGATTTGATCAAGTGGACGCTCGCCTCAACACTCTAGATGCCCGGCTTGACCACCTCTACTCCGAGAGAGATGGATCCCGTCACCCTCCTTCTGCTGGACATGACAATGAATAGAGGGTCTCAGGGTCATTAGAGGTCTTAGAGTCCTAGCTGGGAATTAGTCTCACTTGTCTTGTCTTGTCTTCTTTTGCTTGTTCATGCTATTTCCCCTTCTTTTGGTCTTTATCGAGTCATGTAATGTTTGTCAATGTACTGTGTAACTCAATGATCAATCAATGCAAACACAGTTCTTGTTTATATTTGACTCCCAATGTGCTTAACTTGACTTCTTGTATGAATGTGCATAACTTCACCTTTTGTATGTTGTCAAAAAGGGGGAGAACATCAATATATGCATCAATTGAATGTTTTTGTCATCATCAAAAATGGGGAGATTGTTGGGTTTTCCATATATCATGTTTTTGATGATCACATTAACATCCTTGAACATTGATTTAATGCAAAATTGATGTGCTAACTAACATGAAAAATACATGAAAGTGATTGAGTTAAACATTTCCAAATCATACAATGTATATCACTAACAATGTGTTTGCATGTAGGTGCACAAGCATGAAAGATGAAGCATTGAAGAGGCATTGAAGAGTTGAGCAAAAGGCACAAAAAATATGTCAAAGAGGTGCATCTGTCGACAGATGAAGTGTACCTGTCGACAGATTCAGACAGTGATCCCCAGACAGAACTCAGGTTTGCATGTCTGAGTGTATCTGTCGACAGATGCATTGTACCTGTCGACAGATCCATACAGTCTTCCCCAGACAGAACTCAGGTTTGCATGTTTGAGTGTATCTGTCGACAGATGCATTGTACCTGTCGACAGATTCATACAGTCAACCCAGGACAGAACTCTGTGTTCTATCCCTGAGTCTGTCTGTCGACAGATGCAAGTGCACCTGTCGACAGCCGACGGAAACTTCAGAATTGGGTTTCCAAATCCGGCCCCACTTGGGTGTTTCCTTCCTCCACGACCCCCACCTTTACCTAACACTATATAAGCATCCTTTTGGTGCCAATTTCGCAGAGAGCAGCTCCCATCCAAGAGCCTCCAAGGGACCAAGAGGAAAATCCCCAAATTGCTGCTCTGCTTCAACCTTCCGCCCAGATCATCGTGGAATCACCATCTATGCGGAGCTGAAGCCGGATCGTCATCAATTCAACCTTCTACGTCGATCAATCTACATCCAATCGAAGTTTGAAGAGCGTTGGACGATCCACGAGAAGAATTCCAACCGGATTTGTTCCCTAATTCCTAATCTTCTCCATTTCATAATTTCTTCCATTGTGTGTGTGTGGTTGTGTTTCGAGCATCCCTTGTGCTTGATTCACGTATTCTTGGTTGTTCTGATCGTGCTTCATCAGACAACGTGTGTGTGTTTGAGTTGTAGTGTTGAATTCGCATAAGCAGTTGTTTCTTCTGCATGTGTGTGGACGGTGGATGTAGGATACACGAGTTGTGTACTCCGAACCACCTTAAATCATCGTGTTCTGTGGTTGTTTTCGCTTTTTGCGATAGATGATTGGAGGCACGGTGTTCATACGCACGTTTGATTCCCTGTTCTCATTTGATCAACTCAGCGGTCTCATACTTATCGAATTCTAATCAAGTTTCATTAAGAGCGCCGTAGCTGAGCTCGAAAGAACCCATCAATAGTTTTAAAATTGACGTAATTCAACCAAACCCCCCCCCCCTTCTAGATTCAGTACTGTGTATTTCCGCATAACCCTTCAAGTGTGTCGACACGAGAGAGGATTGTGTCGACACAGCTTTGAGAGAAATTTGAATCTTTGAGAGGAAATTTTGAGAAAATTTGGGGACATCTTTATAATGATAAAAATATGAAGGAATTATCATTTCAAGGATTTTTGAGGCTTAAAAATTCATTTGTTTATTTTGCAAAATTCATCACAGTTCAAGTGTTTCAAACAATTTCCAACAGATATTAGCATTCCAAGACTTGAATCAACAAAATGATAAATTGAGGGATATAATGTATCTAACAATCAACCAAAAACTACCATGTTTCTCAATTTTCAAGAATTAAAGATGTCATCTAGACTAAATACAGTTGTGTTGAAAGTAAAACACAAACTTAAAGAACAACTTGATGAAGAGGAAGATGATTCTTTCTAAACAAATCTCCAATAATTTTCATATTTTTGTTCTTTTAACAAACTATCAAATGATATAATCTCTTTCACTCAAGTACTAGTGCTTTTTACACACCATAGTCCCTGGATACTTAAGATTTAGTCATTGTCAAGTCTCAAAGGGGTAAATGATGACCTTTTGACATGAAAATATACGTTTGTAGACGCCAATATTTCCAGTTACTCAGTCATCATCAAAAAGCATAGCACATAATTGCTTAAATTTTGAAGTTATTTTCAATTTGGATCCCCTTTGAACAGAGTTAGCAATAATGCCTCATGACATACATAGCACTTCATTCATTGTGAAGGTGTGCAGTTTCTCAGCACAGATGCCATTGCTCTGTTGGATTTTACAAGATTTTGGAGAGTTTGTGAGATAGAATTCAAATACATCCAGTCATCAGTTGCAAACAAGGAAATGTTTTAAGTTCAAGGCACAATTGTCATTTAGTTTAGGAGAGAGATCTGAATTTCTGTGGATTGAGAGACATAGTTGAAGTTGATTAAAAAAATATAATATATCACTCAAGGTTCATTTTGTGACTCTAGACTTTAGAATGAGGACATCATGCAGGGAATTGATGAAATGCAAGAAAGGTTTTGAATTTTGCAAAAGATGACTTGTGAATTTTCTAGCTCCCCCTGATGATGATTTCAACCATTTTTCATCAAAATAAAGATATGCATTTTGAAATCAAAAAGAGATTTTCTTCTTGGACAACAAACTTCTCCTCAACAATTGCATATTCATTTCTTGGTACTTGGCGGAGATAAGCTCTCACGCATAGTGAAAGTGTCCAGACAAGCAACTTGTCCTTCTCCAAGTCACCATTTGATATACCAAGAGATTTCAATACAATAAGAGTTGAAGAATTCATTGCCAAAAGGAAATGGAAGTGAAACTGTGCAAGTTTTGAAATCAGAAAAGAAATTCTCTTTGAACAATAAAAGCTCCCCCTCAACTATTGCATATTAACTTCTTAGTACTTGGCGGAGATATGTTCTCACGCATAGTGAAAGTGTCCAGACAAGCATAACTTGTCCTTCTCCAAGTCACTATTTGATATACCAAGAAGTTTCAACACAATCAAATGGAGAATTTATTGTAAAAGGGAAATGGAATTGAAGGTGGAGAGATATGAACAAGAGCTTGTAATAAGCAGGAGTTATGAAATGAGCAAAGAACTCCCCTTAGACAATGCATGCACTCAACCCAAACCTTAAGAGAGATCAAAGGTGGCCATTTACAAAGACCAAGTTCTCTCCTTAATGATGAAAATCTGTTTCAGAAGGGGTTTAGTGAATGTCTGCATTTGTTTTTCAGTTTCAATAAAATGAGTTCAAAAGATTTCTTTGCAACCTCATCTCTCAAGAAATGATGCCTAATTTCAATGTGTTTTGTTCTGGAGTGCTGAATGGGTTTTTAGACAATTTATGGCACTAGTGTTATCACATAGGATGGGTACACACCCTAAATCTTGGTTGTAATCAAGAAGTTGATGTTTCACCCAGAGAATCTGAGTTCCCATCTACCTGCAGCAACATACTCAGCCCTCTGCTGTTGACAGAGCAACTGAATGTTGCTTCTTAGAAGCCCAGAATAAGAAGCACCCACCTAGAAATACACACAAGCCACTTGTGCTTTTTCTATCTAACTTACACCCCCATAATCAGCATCACAATAGGCAACAATTCTAACTTGCACCAGCAGGATACCAAATTCAAAGTCCATGTTCCAACAAGATATTTAAAAAAATTTCACAGCAGCATATGACTTTCTTTAGATTAGATTGGAATCTGGCACATAAGCACACACAAAACTGAATATCAGGTCTAGAAGTAGTAAGAGCAGAGAGCCAATCATACCTCTGTAGTCTTTGGATCAACTGACTTACCAGATGGGTCTTCTTCTAGCTTAGCATTTATTGCAATGGGTGTGCTTGAGTGTTTAAGGTTCTGAAAGTCAACCTTTTCAGTAGCTCCTTGACATATTTTGTTTGACTAATGAAGATTCCTTCAGTTGTTTGGTTCACCTGCAATCCCAAAAGAATGTTAAATCTCCCATTAAGCTCATTTTAAATTCATTCTTCATTTGATTTGAAAATTCAATGCAAAGGCCTTTATTAGTGATCCAAATATTATGTCATCAACATAAATTTGGACAACAATTATTTGATTTTTTACTATTTTTGTGAACAATGTTTGATCACATTACCTCTAGAATATATCCTTTCTCAGTAAAAGGAACTCAAACGATCATACCAAGCTCTTGGAGCTTGTTTAAGACCATAGAGTGCCTTATTAAGCTTGAAAACATGGTTAGGATATTTTCATTTTCAAATCTAGGAGGTTGTTCAACAAAACATTTTCCTTTATATATCCATTTAGAAATGCACTTTTGACATCCTTTGAAGACTTTGAATTTCATGGAGGATGCAAAAGCAAGGAAAATTCTCACAGCTTCTAGTCTAGCTATAGGGGCATAAGATTCTTCAAAGTCAATTCCAAATTCTTGGTTATACCCCTTTGCAACTAGCCTAGCTTTGTTTCTTATTACTTGACCAGCTTCATCAATTTATTTCTGAAACCCATCTAGTACCAATCACAGTTGGTCACTAGTCTAGGCACTAATTCCCACACTTGATTTCTTTCAAATTGATGAAGTTCATCATACATAGCATTAATCCAATCAGAACTGGATAAGGCTTCATCAATGACTTGGGTTCAATTTGGAAATTAGAGCTAGTGAGTCTTCTTCAATGTTTTGCAAGAAGGTGATCTGGTCCTAACTCTATCATTTAAGTTGCCAACTACACTGTCTAATGGGTGATCTCTTAGAAACGAGGTTCAGAAATTACCTGTTGAGAAGTGCCCTCTTCTGGAGCAATATTACCTGAACCACTTGAAGATGGTGAGTTGTTGTCAGGTTCTCTTCAATGTTGTTTATCTCCTCAACGGTTGTGAAGAATCCACAATGAGGTCATCCTCTTCATTGTCTTGTTTTTCCCTTGCAAGATTTAGAATCATTAGTGGAAAAGAATTTTCATCAAAAATAACATGTGGTGATTCTTCAACAGTTTTGTTTTCAATATGTACACTTTGAAAGCCCTTGACACTTCTGAATAGCCAAGGAAGATAGCTTCCTGACTCTTAGCATCAAACTTGTCAAGGTTTTCTTTGTTGTTATTGTGTACAAAACACTTGCAACCCAAAGTTTTGAAGTAAGCAATAGTTCGCTTTTTTGTTTTTCAACAATTCATAGGGGGTTTTTCTGATCTTTGGTCTGCCAAGGCTCTGTTTAGGATGTGATTGGCTGTGTTAACAGCTTCAGCCCAGAAGGATTTGGGCAGATTACTCCCTAAGAGCATGGATCTAGCCATTTCCACAAGAGTTCTATTCTTCTTTCCACAACTCCATTTTGTTCTGGAGTTCTAGGTGAAGAAAACTTGTGAAATATTTGCAATTCAGCAAATAGATCAGAAAGGATGTGTTATCAAATTCACCCCCATGATCAGTTAAAATGTTTTTAATTTTAAATGGATAAGTTGTTAAGATAGTGGTACAGAAATTCCTGAATTCAAGGCATGCATCACTTTTGTGGGATAGAAAATAACCCAGGTAAATCTAGTAAAGTCATCAATGATTACAAACCCATATCTCTTGCCACTTAGGCTTAGAACTCTTGTTGGCCCAAGAGGTCCATGTGAAGAAGTTCTAGTGGCTTAGATGTGAGTACTTCTTTGAAGGCTTTAAAGGATTTCCTAGTTTGTTTTCCTTTAGCACGATCCCACAATTTGACCTTCAACACTAGAAAAAGATTCAGGAAGACCTTTAACCATATTCAATCTTAACAACTTATTCAAAGTTCTGAAACTTGCATGGCCAAGTCTTTTGTGCCAAGTCCATGCAATTTCATCTTTATTTGCAACAAAACAAAGATTTTCAGAAAAGTTTTTTATTAAGGTTGATCATGTAGACATGTTTTCTCTTTTTCCATAGAATTTGATTTTGTCAGTTGATGAATCAATTATTTTGCAAAAATCAGATTCAACACAACTTTGTGACCTTTGTCACATAGTTGGCTAATACTGAGCAAGTTATAATCAAGTCCATCAACTAACAAAACATTATCTACTGAGTTTGAAGAAGTTTGACCAACCTTACCAGATCCAATGATCTTTCCTTTATTTTTACCTCCAAAGGTGACTGACCCTCCTCCTTTTCAATTAGACAGGAAATTTGGCTCTATCTCCAGTCATGTGTCGTGAACACCCACTATCAAGAACCAAACATTGGTGTTGGTGCACGACCTTCCTGCACAAAGATCAATGGAGAGAAGATTTTGGTACCCAAACAGAGTTGGGACCATCAGTATGATTTAGCACAGATATCAATCCTTTCTCACCCAGATTTGATTTGTTTTAGATTTTTGTTTTGTTACTTTGGTGTTTTCAGCCTTTTTCTGTTTGTTCTTTCTTTTAGGAATGAAAGCACCAAGATCTATTTTTGGTTGGAGGAGAGTTTTTCATTTGAAAATTGAGTTCAGAGGAGGAGGTGGAATCCATGGATTGTGTTGGTACATCCAGAAATTTGGATAAAGTATTGAGGATAATACCAACAGGGATTTCATACCATTGGTTCCAAGGATTAGTCCAATTTCTTGTAGTGTTATCTTGGAGGTCCAAGGTCTTTCATGGATTTTTCTTTTCCCTTTTTCTTATTTTTCAGATTATTATTTGAATTTTTGGTTGAGTTGTTTTTGGTTTTTGGTGTTGAGCAGGTCGACCTCTCCTGTACTGGTGTCGACACAACAGCCACAGAAGTCTCCTTCTTGGCGGACTGGTGTCGACCTGTCAGGGGACTATGTCGACCTGATAGTCTTCTTTTGTTTTTGGGTTTTTGGATTTGTTTTGAGTTTGTTTAGGGTTTTGTTTGCTGTTTGTTGAATTTCAGTGTTTTCCAGATTAGGACCCTTGACAAAATTAATTAGTGGTGCTTTTCCCCTTTTTCTCACCAGATTTGTCTTTTTGGGGTTTCTTCTTGTTGAATCATAATCCATGAGATGTGGTTGTCATGTTGGATCCTAGCAATGCCTCTAGGTTTCTTGGCCTTTTGTAAAGGTTTGGATAACCTCCTCCCTTTCCTTTAGCTGGTTTTTAAAGAACTTCAATTTCTTCAATTTTCTGTTGTTTTTCTTGTTTTCAATTTCCAGCTTTTCATTTAAGTTTCTGAATTCTTGGGAGGCCTTTTGAGAGGCAAGTTTCAGTTCATCAATTAGGTTTAGGAGATTTTCCTTTTCTTCAAGCATTTCTGTTACTTCAGATTCCAGTTCAATTATTCTTTTGTTTGAGGATTGGTTATGGTAAGATTTTCAATTTTCTTTTTGATGTGTTTTTTGTTTTCTTTTCTCATTTCAGAATATTTTTCAACCAGTTCTGCATACACATTCTGCCAATCTTCAACAGTATAGTCTTCAAAGGAAGTATTTACCTTGCCATCAAGCTGTTGGCCATGAAGCAGACTTCCTCACTCTCTGAGCTTGAGGACTTCTTCTCTTCTTCTTCTTCCCACTTGAGTCTTCATCAGACCAAGTGGCCACCATGGCCTTTGGCTTCTTATATTTCTGGAATCTCTTGTGCTTTTCCTTTTTGTTCTCAGGACACTCTCCCTTCATGTGTCCTGGCTTGTTGCACCTGTAACAGATAACATCTCATCAGGTTTATGATTCTTACTGAAATTGGAAGAGGAAATATTCTTCTTACCTGAGGAAATTTCTTTTTCCAGTCATTTTCCCTTTCCTATATTTCAAAAATTTCTGAATTGTCTGGTCATGAGGGCAATCTCATCCTCATTCGACTCAGATTCTTCAGAACTTGTTTTATCCTGATTTTTATCTTTGTTGCTTGAAGATGCTTTGAGTGCCATAGGCTTGGTCTTAATGATGTGTTCTTCATTTCTTTTTAAGTTTATTTCATATGTCATTAAAGATCCAATCAATTCATCCAAAGAAATTTGGACAAATCTTTTGAATCTTCAACAACAGTGGCCTTGGTATGCCAATTGAAGAAAGTGAACGCAAAATCTTTTCTTACCAGTCTGCATCAGTATACTCCTTACCCAAAGCCTTGAGTCCATTGACTATCACCATGAATCTGGCAAACATTTCAGAAATAGATTCATTAGATTTCATCATGAAAAGTTCATATTCTGAACTAAAATATTTGCCTTGGTCTCCTTGACCTGAGATGTTCCCTCATAGAGTAATTCGAGTTTATCCCACATCTCTTTGGCAGATTTGCACATAGAGATTCTCGAATACTCCTTGGGATGGACAGCACACTGAATCATGTTCATGGCACTATAATTCAGTGTAGCTTTCCTTATCTGTTCCCTTGTCCAGGTATCTTCTTCTCCCTGGTTCTCATAGGGACCCACCTCTACAACTTTCCAGATCTCATAGTTTTGGGCCCTTAGAAACACTTGCATTCTATTCTTCCAATAAGAATAGTCCAAACCATTAAGAATGGTGGCCTATTTATGGAATGGCCCTCAGCTATGAAACCCTTGAGTCCATGACACTTAAGTAAATGCACAGAGAAAGATTCAAACAACAAGCAAACAACAAGCAAACAATCAAACACTCAATACTCAGAAACAAAACTGCTCAGTTCAAATCAGATCGATGTAAACCCGCTCTGATACCAATTGAAGGATCAAGATAATGAGTGGAAAAGATCTAGAAGGGGGGGATGAATAGATCTTAGCCACTTTTGCGGAAGCTTAAGTAATTAAATACTATTTAGAATCAGAGGCAATGTTATCAGTGAAAAGCTACAGATCTGATCAGATTTGAGTGAGTTGAAAAACTTAGATGTGAAGAAGTTGATTAAGTGAATTAAAAATGGATCCTATGAAGCATCTAGCGGATGAATCAATCAAACCACAGAAGACAAATGCACAAGGATTTTTTAGGTGGTTCGGAATCACCCAGTGATTCCTACATCCACCCCTCACAACCCGTGAGGCTTCACTAACACAACTGGGCTATCACCCAAAGGAGCCTGACAACTCCAACACTTCAGAGCATACAACTCACACAACCTCTAGAGCAAGACTGCTCAAACCAACCCCTGAGCTTAACAACTCAAACTGAGCTCGACGGCTCACAACACCCTGAGCACAATGCTCACACTGAAATTGCTAGACACCAACTTAAGACTAAGATCCTCTAGCAACAGATCTAGTCGAAGTTAGAGAATCTAAAGAGAGTTATGCAGAAGCACTTGCATAATCTCAAAAGACATCTCAGAAGACAGAAAAAGGTAAATTGAATTGAGATGCTTCGTTCTTCAGTGTACTCCCTTGTAGAAGCTTGAATTGGAAGGAACTTGTGAAGCTTGAAGTCCAAGTCGATGCTCTGCAATCTGAGAAGATGGATCTTCCTCGAATTCTTCACCAAGAAGTCTTCTACAGGATCTGCCTCCTTGGAATGCTTCAGAGAAGTCTTCAGGAATCAAATTCCAATTCCCCACACCTTGAATTGGTGGAATTGGTCTTCTGGAAGCACTTGAGAGCAGGGGAGGAGACACAACTCTTCTTGGCCGCCAGAGCTTCTTGGAGGCTCTGAGAGAGTTGGGTCCTTCTCACTTGTGAAGGCTGGCCGAAAGACACTTTATATCCTTAGGATTCCAAAGATACCCTTTTGGGGTACAAGGCACGCATTCCTAGGAAGATTCTGATCGCCCTAGAAGGACACGTGGCAGCCATCAACTTTTAGGATGAAAAGTTTCCGTAGTGTGTCGACCTGCCCTGGTGTAGTGTCGACACACTGTCCAGACTGTGTAGAAGGCTGTTCTGGGAAGAGGGTCCCGTGTCGACCTGCTCTTGAGTGTGTCGACCTGCTGTCCCAATCTGCAAACTGGCTGTTCTGGGAACTGATCTAGTGTCGACCTGCTCTGAGAGTGTGTCCGACCTGGGTAGGCTTGATTTCTGAAAAACTGCCACTCGTGTCGACACACTCATGACATGTGTCGACACAGTCTCAACATTTTTATACATTTTGCCTTTAATCTATGTTGTTGTGTCGACACCATTGATGAGTGTGTCGACACATCTTCTGCATAAAAATGTTTGTACCTGAATAATAAACACATATATCATTAGTTAAATAATTTATCATGACCATAAATGATAAATGTGGTTTGAAAATACTTTTTGAACATGAATTTCAGGTATGATGTTTTTGACATGTTTCAATTAAATTGCTTTAAGAGCACTTCTTGTCATCATCAAAATAGGAGGAAAAGATATGACTTTGCATTCAACCCCACATCTTCACAGTATCAAAAGTTTTGAGATATCTGAATGAGTGGCTCCAGTATCAAATAAAACAATCCTATATGGAGAAAACTTAAGTAGTTTCTACCCACGCACCCCTCCATAGTAGGTTCCTCGTCCTGTAGGGCTTGCAGTCGGCCCTGTTTCTTAGGGCGCATTAGGGTGCCTTTAATTTTTCATTTAGTAGCGGCACTCAGGGATACTGTGCTCGTGACTTCCGCAGTGCAGACTGCACCGGCTTTCCTCCAGCATTCCTCACTGTGGACCAGGCTTGTCACAGTGTTTGCAGTGCTCTTTATTGGGAGTTTGGGTACGAAAACTTGGGTTTTCCTTTCTTGGGAGATCCTCCGTTTGTTGAAGGGATGCTTCTTGCCATGGTAGGCTTAGCAGATGACTTACCCGAGTTCACTTCCTTCTTGACAAACTTCCCTTTTATACGTCGGTGAAGTACATAGTATCTTCCTAGCAGCTGAGCCCTGTTCACCATCTCGGTGTAGGTCGGATGTCGAAAGGTCGAGTTGAGTGATGTAGTGGGGCTTAAGTCCGTTAGAAAGTGCTTAGCTTCATCCTTTCAGTGTTCACCAGATGTACAACATAGCGGTCAGTCTAGAGAACTGGGCTTCATATTCGGCCACAGACAAGCTCCGTGTTAAGAGCAGCGAATTTCGCAGCCTTCCTTTCTTGAACACGCTCGGAGAAGTATTGGAGTTGAATGCTTCTTTAAACTCATTCCAGTTGAATTGCCCATTCTCTCTAGTAGCTTCCACTGCCTCCCACCAGGCACGGGCGTCCTTCTCCGTGTGAACGAGGCAAGTAGAGCTTGTCCCCTGCTACACATTGCATGACACGGAAAATTCTTTCCCTCTCTTGGAGCCATGCTCAGCTTCATCCGGATCCGTGGATCCGCTGACCAGGGGGGTCGGACTTCTGAGTTGCGATGCAGGTCACCTGCACCATGATTGCCACCTCCTTGAGTGGCTTGCACAATGGCGCGTGTTAGTTCTTAGATGTTTGTTGCATGCCCCTCATTTGAGCACGTTCGCAGTCATCTTGATTGCTTAGTTCCTACAAAATAACTTACTGTTATGATACTGATGTGAAATTTAATTTGTGCGTGTTTGAGTTTATTTTTGCTAGTTTACCCTTGGCTCTAACCACCATCACATAGGTAGGATAATGACTCTAGTCGAGGCAGGTTAACCTAGATCATCTCGTACTTAAGAATAACAAGGCTCTGATACCAACAAAAGTGTCATGCCCGACGCGGAATATCAGAACGCGAGGCAGTTGCAAGTAAAGAGTATAGAGTGAATACTAGACATCAAACCATTGACACAATGAATAATGATAAAGCAAATTCATTTCATTAATACTTTCAAAGTCTAGTTACAACCACTAATATCAGAGCAATCTATGGGGCCCGATTACATTGGAAAAAGCAAAAGACTAACTTCAAACCTAACTACTACAACGCTAAACTAGCAATAGGACACTAGGGTACTCATGACATCACTCCAGTCGTTCCCGTCCTCTTGACTGTATGGTTCATCCTCGGTCTCACCTGAGAATACAATGACAAATAACGCAGGGTCGTGAACATCGCCCAGTAGACTTAAATCTCAGGCTCAAGCAGGCTTCAAGAATTAATTCATTGAAGGCAGAGTAACTAATGATAGAGCGAGAGAGTCATGTAAAAATATAGCAGGACAGTACTGAACGAATTTGCAAGACTTTCCAAATATAGACTTTCTAAGAATAGCACAAGTGTCGAGAATAACACAATAATAGCATGATAGCACATGTCAAGTATAGCAAGTGGCCATAGTACATATAGCACAACGAGTATAGCATAGCACTTTGTTGTCAATGGACAACGAGAGAACACAGCACTTTTGATTGTCATTTAGACAGTCAAGATAGATAGCACTTGAGTGTAATGCCAAACACTCTGATCATTTAACTCCCATGGGCACTAGCACTTTCGGGTGCACATCCCAGGACCAGATCGGGCCCTTTATATATTGCCAGACATTGGTTATATTGTTTTATCTTTAGACAATCAGTCAATGGCCAATATAGAGTACCAAGAAGTAGATGAGAGCACTAGATGAATAGACGAGATAAAAGAGTGAACGTGAATAGACGAGAGAGTAGAGTATAGATGAGAGCTAGTGGGCATTGCACGTAACTTGTCGAGTAACCTGGTGATAGTAACAGTTGCACAACACGCGCACTTGGTGTTGGCAGTCAGGCGGAACTCACGACCCTTCTACTGGCCATGTTAAGCACAAGTCCAGAGATCCGGCGTGATTCAAGACGAGAGTGATCTTCTAATAGCCGTTTGGATCATATAGATCCCTAAAGGGTATCATAGGTGTTAATCCATGTGGGAATCCATGGACAGAGGAGACTTACGGAGGCCTTGAACAAAGACTTACTAGTCCGGAAGATGGAGTATCCAACGGAGAGTTCGTCCAAGTCAAGAGAGAGTGTATATAGAAACAAGTGCTCGACATTCTAGAGGAGTTCTAGAACAGTGGAGCGTCAATATCAGTCTTCCCAAAACATCGTGAGAACGATAGACAAGTATAGGGTAATTTAATTACATAAATTACCAGATGTATTTTGAAATAGTTTCATGCCAATTATGCCATAATTGGATGGTTCAAAGTGTGTGTAAGTGTCATGAAATTGTAGATAGGAAAGATCATGTGCATGTATTTTAATCATACATAAATGTTTAATTTATAACAAGTGTTATTTTCTGTATGTATGACCGTTAAAAAAGAGTACAACACTGTAGATAATCAAGCATTTCTGAGACAGGGGGTTTCATACAAAAAGAACCCAGATCGCGACGTACCCTGATGAGGGTCACGACGGGTCAACTGATATCGCGACGGGTGCTTGTACGGGTCACGACAAGCGGGCAACAGATCGCTACGACAGGCTCTGTCGCGATCAGATCGTGATAAAGGCACTGTCGCAATGACCCTTGTGAATGCGGCCAATCTGGCCATCGCGTTCACAGGCTCTGCGCCCGAGTCCGACAGGGAAAGGACTTTTCATTGGATTGCGGGCCAGAACATACCCTATTTGATACAGGTGGTTCAGAAATCACAACTAGTTGTATAGTCAATGAAAAATCTGAACCAGTTGCAAAATGACCTAGACATGCATGGATACTTACAATAATTAGGAATTGGAAAACACCAGGTTTAGACATATTTTAAACATGGTATTCATGATGAACATAAAATAGTACATAGTTGAGATCACGATTAAATTCGCAAAATAGGATGAATCAAATTTAGGCCTTTTAGGGGCAAAGAGCCTACATGCACCAGTTCCTACAGTAAAAATCTCGTGGCATGGGATTGATTATACAGGAGATCAAGAATATAGAAGAGGGTTCGGGGTCATGTCAGTTGCAGAACATGAAAATCAAGAACGAAAGATATGCTCGATGGAAAATTATGAAACCAAGGGCTTTTGTTCCTGATAGATGAGACATCCTACAAAAAAGTTTCATGGTTTATTGCTTATGAGAATGCCTACCTTTGATCATTTTCCTCTTCTAGGGTTAGACTTGAAGAACTCGGGGAAGAACTTGAGGATCCTTCCTCTCCCGAATTCTCCTCCTCTTGACCCCTCCTCCTGGTCCAGGAACCTCTTGGCACGAGCTTGGGCTGCCCATGAGGGTTTAAGAGAAGTATTTAACTTCACCCTATTCCTTTCCTATTTTAGGTCTAATTCCTATTAAATTCTGAATTTCCTATTTTTCTCTCCCCTTTTTAAGCAAGAGATCTCCTATTTGGGTTGGGAGAGAGGATTTCATGGCCAACCCATTAGGTAGGTTTAGGAATCCAAACCAACTCAAACTTCTATTTTAATGCATTAATTACCTCTTTTCTATTTTAGTACTATTTTAGTTACGAATTTTGGGTATTTCTCTATTATTCCCCTTTTTAAAATCTCTATTTTGCCACTAATTTCTAATGGGTCCATTTAATAAAGCCCATTACTTATTTTCATTTGATGGGTTTTATTTAATTCTCTTTTCTTTGATTTTCTAATTGCTCTTATAATATATATATATATATATATATATATATATATATAATATTATTATTATTATTTTTGAAAATCCAAGTTGCTACACAAGGTTAGGCTATGATGCATGGGTTTTGATATTTTGATTAATTCAAATCGATTAGAGTTTAATCCTTTATTAGATTAAAAGTTAATATAATAGTTTTAATTAGTTAAAGTGTTTATTAATTTCTAGTAGCTTATATATATCAATGTGATGTGTATGTTGTGGGTGGATGATCATGGACCTATGTGTGATGCTTAGTGTCTGGATGGTGATTCTTAGGGTCGCGAGCCCCCTTCTCTTTATCATTAAAATCATTGTGTATTTCTACCTTCCCCAATCGTGTAATTCGCCTTGATATGATCAAGGTTTCTTAATTTGTTACATGTACATTTTTCCGGCCTGCGTGCCTATTGTCATTTGTAATTATTTGAAATCACTCTCGGGCACAGTGGAAGCATGGAATTACTGATGAACTAATAACAAAGAGGAGGAGAACACTATGCATGGGATGCGTTGAGGACACACAGAGAGCTTTGTGATCAACTTTTTTGGCTCAGACTTGATCACGCTAGAATTTGATCCATAATCATCCGGTGGGCTATTTATATATGTGATTTATATTCATTTCCCGCACCTACTAGGTACATATTTGCATACGATGTAAATATATACTAAATATATGTGTGGGACGTGATTATTTTTTCTGAGAACACCTCAAAAAAATTAGAAACTCCCTCTATTACTAATATATTAAGTCGGTAAGTGTGAGGCAATAAGATTGACTCGCGTGGCTTTCCGTCATTATAGGGCATACGTCTTTTCTTGATATAAAATGGGTTGGCGGAGTCACTTCGGGCTCACCTACATTGGGATTTGATATCTGGCCTATGACATGGAGATGTCACCGGTGACTTGAGGATAGGGTATGCTTGGCTGAGTCCCTCGAGAGCATACCACCGAATCAAAATCATCTAGTAATGATGATGTGACTTAACCAACATCATGGGAGCGGAGTCCCTCTAGGCCATGGTGATTTGAGGCCAAATTATGACGGGAATTACAAGAGTTTTGATTGACAAGAGTTGCCTACCATTTGGGCTTGGTAGATTGGTCGAGTCCCTATAGTCATGCCAAGATCCAATTGATCTCGATCCCTAGTAGGAGTTTGCCTGAAACTTCCAATTCACATGTTAGAGGATGTTATGTGTCTTGCGAGAAAATAGTGGGATAAAATTGAGATAAAGTCAATGTCTTAATTTTCTACAAATCCAAAAGTCTGCAGTTTTTATTATTGCTACATATTTACTTTTAGAAAATTGTCGCATGCAAACCCACTCCGTAGCATATTAGATGCCAATCGTCTCACTGTCCTAACTACGCTGATTGGCTTCAATACCTGAGACTTGTTTTTACGGCGGAGAAAATTACGTATGTCCTCGATGATATTGTGTCCGAGCCAGTGGAAGGGGCTAGTGAGGAAGATGTTTCTCCCCACAAGAAGTATAAGGAGGACTCAGTTCTTGATCAATGTTATATGTTAGCCTCCATGACACTCGAGCTGCAAAGACAGCATGAAGGATGATACTCAATCCATCGTGCTGCATCTCCACACCTTGTTTGAGAAGCGAGGATGGACTCAAGATATGAGATATCAAGAGTCTGTTCAGGATGAGGATGGCAGAAGGGGCATCGTTCAGAACCTGTCCTGAAAATGATTGAGTGGATTGAGCTCACAATCTAGGTCTTGTCCTAGAGGATGACCATTGTGTAGATCTCATACTTCAATCCCTCCAGATTCCTTTTCACAGTTCATTATGAATTTCAATATGAACAGATAGTGGCAACCCTACCTGAGCTCTATAATATGTTAAGGGAAGCTGAGGGTTCCATCAAGAAGGAGAAGCCGTTCTCCATGTTGATGAATCAACAAGAAAGGAAGGCACAGAAGACCCATAAAAGGCAAAAGCAAAGGCAACAAAGCGGGCAAGGCAAGGTTGCCAAGAAAGGCTCGGCCAAGGACAAAGGAAAGTGCATCCACTGCGGCGAGGATGGGCATTGGAAGAGGAACTGCAAGGAATACCTTGCAGAAAAGGCAAAGCAAAAGCTTGGAGAAGCTTCAGGTATATTCATGATTGATCTCCATTTGTCAAAAAAAAATCTCTGATAATGCATGAGTATTAGATACCACATATGCATCTCATATTTGCAATTCGTTGCAGTTTCTGACAAAGTGTAGGGACTGGCAAAGGGCGAGTTTGACTTAAGAATGGGAACAATGCAAAAGTTTTGTTGTTGATGCCGAAGAAGTCACCTGCTACTACCTCGTGGAGCCACACTGTATTGGAGACATTTACTTTTGTTCCTACTTGCTAGTTATAGGTGCCCTGCAAACCATTCACATGAGTGATGGCACTTGTAATTATGTACAATATCTTTTGGTAATATTATAATGGTATTTTCTCATTGTATATTCCATGCGTATGTATACTATGATGTCCACGGGTCTGTGCAATGGGAATTGGATCATAATGAGATCATGATAATGAGGCCGATCATCTTTAAACACAGATCCTAAATATTCCTAGTCATAGGTTACTCAAGAAGGACATTGAGATGACCGAAAAGACCGGTGTGCCATATACCTGTCCATATGATGGAAGCAGCTGGTCTCATAGCTACTTGTGTGGAGATACTAGGGATATGGTGCAGGTGCTTATTGGAGAATGAGTTCACTAAATGATCCATTCTCGCAATGCTATATGGTTAATGATACCTGATTGTCAGATAGAGATTCCATAGTCTCAGTTTGTAACTGGTCCTTAGACTTGAGACCCAAAGATGTCTTGTTTGAGTACTCCATTCTTTGATACTGGATTTATAGGTCTGGATGTTCCAGGTCTAGTATAGCCAGTCATTGGAAATGGTAGCCAACCTTACGAAGGCAATTATGTGTCAATAAAGGATCATCCACTCTCGGTATCGTGAGAGGAATATCCCATATTGTCTTACTCAGGCAAATCCCTTGCCAGGTCAATTGGATTTAGTGAAAGGGAGAGTTCTCCGGGAGAATCCGATAAGAGTTTGACTTAACAGATTCCATATAGACGTGACAACACCATGCCTAATATATGGTCTCTGGGATAATAGATGGATGAGGGACTACAGGTACACGGTAACTGTTGGCAGACAGGTCCAAAGGATTTGATCACTCGTATCGTCTGGGATTTGGCATAGTGGCCTAGTATGTTCATAATCGATGAGTTTAAGTGAATATTATGGAGATAATAATTCACTAAGTCAGAAGGAGTTCTAACGACTACAACTCATGGCCATCTCAATATTGGGCCTAGAGGTCACACACAAAAGGTGGATAACGCGATGAATAGAGGATTGGACTGTTGGAAATCGACTTGGGGCATTACATGCGCAGCGGAAGTAAAACAAAAATCGATTTCCATCTATGTACTTGATCGGTTATGATGTACGGTGCATGTAAACATACATACAATAAGAGTGAGACAATCTCACATAGGGGAGATCGTATATCCCATGAACTGCAGAACTAGTCCTTGTTTGAAGGAGCTCTCGCGAGACCCCTCTAGAGGTATCCACACAGTGGATGATCGGCGATGATGATGACCCCTCCTACACCAGTGGTGCCACTCCTCCTAGTCGTGCATCGCCACACAGCGCCAACAGCAGCAAGTAGCAGCAATGACAATAGGGCTCGTCCCTCCAAGTTCTCCTATTGCCTAGGGAGAGCACATAAGGGATAGACGGGAAGGGGGATGAAGTAGGTGGTTTCACTTCTAAGATCTAGCCCATAAACTTCAAAGAGAACCCCTTCTATTTATAGAGAGCCTAAAGGACCCTCATCAGGGACACCTTATCATGTCATGATCACAAGGGACACCTCACAGAGACACCTCACCATGTCATGATGACAAGAGGGACACCTTGCAAGGACACCTCGTCATGTAATCATGACAAGGGACCCTTGCGGGACACCTAACCCATGTCATGATGACAAGAGGGACACCTTGCAAGGACACCTCGTCATGTAATCATGACAAGGACACCTCGCAGGGATACCTCACCATGTCATGATGACAAGAGGGACACCTTGTAAGGACACCTCGTCATGTAATCATGACATGGACACCTCGCAGGGACACGTCACCATGTCATGATGACAAGAGGGACACCTCGTCATGTAATCATGACAAGGGACACCTCGCAGGGACACCTCACCATGTCATGATGACAAGAGGGACACCTTGCAAGGACACCTCGTCATGTAATCATGACAAGGGACACCTCGTAGGGACACCTCACCATGTCATGATGACAAGAGGGACACCTTGCAAGGACACCTCGTCATGTAATGATGGTTAATGATGATGAGGTGTCCTCCTTCCAGAAGGGGTGAGGTGGCATGATCCTGGTATGCTTCCTTAATGGATCCTTATCAAGGCTTATTGGGTCTTACCCAATAGGTCCATAATATGTTAAATAAGGCTTAATGGATAACTTTTATCCAATCCTCTATTCATCGCGTTATCCACCTTTTGTGTGTGACCCTCTAGGCCCAATATCGAGCTGGCCGTGAGTTGTACTCGTTAGAACTCCTTCTAATTTAATGAATTATTATCTCCATAATAATTCACTCAACTCATTGATTATGAACATACTAGGCCACTATGCCATAATCCCCAGACGATACGAGTGATCAAATCCATTGACCTGTTTGCCCACAGTTACCGTGTACCTGTAGTCCCTCATCCATATATTATCCCAGGGACCATATATTAGGCATGGTGTTGTCAGGTCTATATGGAATCCGTTAAAGTCAAACTCTTATCGGATTCTCCCGGAGAACTCCTTCTCACTAAATCCAATTGACCCTGGCCAGGGATTTGCCTGAGTAAGACAATATGGGATATTCCTCTCATGATACCGGAGTGGATGATCCTTTATTGACACATAATTACCTTCGTAAGGTTGGCTACCATTCCCAATGACTGGCTATACTAGACCTTGAACATCCAGACCTATAAATCCAGTACCAAAGAATGGAGTACTCAAAGAAGGCATCTTTGGTCTCTCAAGTCTAAGGATCAGTTACACAACTAAGACTACAGAATCTCTATCTGAAAATCAGGTATCATTAACCATATAGCATTCCGAGAACGGATCATTCAGTGAACTCATTCTCCAATAAGTACCTGCACCATATCCCTAGTGTCTCCACACAAGCAGCTATGAGACCAGTTGTTTCCATCATATGGACAGGTATATGGCACACCGGTCTTTCTGGTCATCTCAATGTCCTTCTTGAGTAACCTATGACTAGGAATATTTAGGATCTGTGTTTAAAGAGGATCAACCTCATTATCATGATCTCATCATGATCCAATAACCATTGCACAGACCCATGGACATCAAAGTATACATACGCATGGAATATAGAGTGAGAAAATACCATTATAATATTACCAAAAGATTTGTACATAATTACAAGTGCCATCACTCATGTGAATTGGCTTGCAGGGCACCTATAACTAGCAATCTCCCACTTGACCTAAAACCAATCACCTACATGTCTGATTCCCATCAGACCTCGGTGTCGCTCAAAAATAATTTGAGTCAGTGGCTTTGTCAGTGGATCCGCAATGTTATCATCGGATGAAATTCTTTTTACTGCTATATCCCCACGGGCCACAATCTCTCTGATCAAGTGGAACCTCCTTAGAACGTGCTTAGACTTCTGATGAGACCTAGGTTCCTTTGCTTGAGCAATCGCCCTTGTTATCGCATAACAATGAAATTGGGTCTTCATGGCCAGACACCACTCCTAAATCTGTGATGAACTTCTTCATCCAGACAGCTTCTTTTGCTGCTTCTGAAGCAGCAATGTACTCTCCTCGGTAGTCGAGTCAGCAGTAGTCTCTTGCTTGGAACTCTTCCAGCTTACTGCTGCTCCATTCAAGGTAAAAACATACCCTGAGTTAGACTTACTATCATCGATATCAGACTGGAAACTTGAGTCCGTGTAGCCTTCAACCTTGAGGCTACCTCCTCCATATACTAGTAAAAGATCCTTAGTCCTTCTTAAGTACTTAAGGATACACTTTACTGCCTTCCAGTGTTCCAAACCTGGATCTGCCTGATACCTGCTCGTACACTTAGAGCATGCGCTATATCAGGTCTAGTACATAACATTGCATACATGATAGATCCTATAGCGATGCATAGGGTATTCTATCCATGTATGCCCTTTCTTCTAGAGTCTTTGCAGACATACTCTTAGAAAGAGAAATTCCATGTCTCAGTGGTATGAGACCTCTTTTGGAATTTTCCATGCCAAATCTTTTGACTATGGTGTCTATGTACATGGACTGGGACAAGCCAAGCATCCTCTTAGATCTATCTCTATAGATCCGAATCCCCAAAATGTAGGATGCTTCCGCTAAGTCCTTCATGGAGAAGTTCTTTGATAACCAAGTCTTAACTGTGGATAGCATTCCAATATCATTTCCAATGATGAGAATGTCATCCACATACAACACCAAGAAAATGATAACACTCCCACTTACCTTCCTATATACACAAGGCTCATCTTCGTTCTTAACGAAGTCATAAGATCTGATTACCTCATCAAACCTTATGTTCCAACTTCGGGAAGCTTGCTTTAGTCCTAAATAGACTTAAGCAACTGCACACCTTATCTGGCCTTTTCTCGAAATTGCCATTGAGGAATGTGGTTTTTACATCCATCTGCCAGATCTCATATCATGGTATGCTGCAATGGCCAATAAAATTCTGATAGATTTTAGCATGGCGACGGGCGAAAAGGTTTCGTCATAGTCAATACCTTGCCTTTGACGATATCCTTTTGCCACAAGCCTTGCTTTAAAGGTCTCTACCTTTCCATCTACTCCAATCTTCTTCTTGAAGATCCATTTGCACCCAATGGGTACAATACCCTCAGGTGCATCAACTAGGTTCCAAACCTGGTTGGAGTACATGGAATCCATCTCAGAATTCATGGCCTCTTGCCATTTCCTGGAGTCTATGCTCATAATAGCCTCCTCGTAGGTTTGAGGATCAATATCTTCAGAGTCTTGTCCCTTGATATGTCCCACATATCTTTCAGGAGGGATAGGAACTCTACTTGACCTACGCAAATTTGGAATTTGTGTGATAGGTACCTGAACAGACTCTTCTTGCAGAATGGTGCTTGAGCTAGGTTCCCCAACCTCACTCAATTCTATCACACTCCCACTGTTTCCACCAAGATGTGTTCCTTCTCAAGAAACACTGCTCTCTTGGCAACAAAGACCTTTTGGTCCTCGGGGTGATAGAAATAATACCCACAAGTTTCCTTGGGGTATCCCACGAATATGCACCATTCTGACCTTGATTCCAATTTATTAGGATTGTGTCTCTTAACGTGGGTAGGGCAGCCCCAAATCTTAATAACTTTAAGATCGGGCTTCTTCCCTTTCCATATTTCATATGGAGTGGACACTACCGTCTTAGTTGGAACTCTGTTCAGAAGGTAAGCTGCGGTTTGTAGGGCATATCCCCAGAATGACATGGGTAGGTTGGCAAAACTCATCATGGATCGCACCATATCCAACAGTGTGCGATTCCTCCTTTCCGATACACCATTGAGCTGAGGTGTATGAGGAGGAGTCCATTGGGATAGAATCCCATGGTCCTTTAGAAATTGGGTGAACTCTCTACTCAAGTACTCTCCTCCTCGATCTGAATGAAGAATCTTAATACTCTTTCCAGTCTGATTTTCTACTTCATTCTTATATTCTTTGAATTTTTCAAAGGCCTCAGACTTGTACT
Source organism: Colocasia esculenta (assembly GCA_014218235.1). Taxonomy (NCBI): domain Eukaryota; kingdom Viridiplantae; phylum Streptophyta; class Magnoliopsida; order Alismatales; family Araceae; genus Colocasia; species Colocasia esculenta. Next base: position 82,411,292 of record CM024756.1, on the reverse strand, counting down.
TCATTAAGTACACATGTCCATACCTTGAGAAGTCATCAGTGAATGTAATGAAGTAAGAATATCCTCCTCTGGCTTGTATGGACATAGGTCCCATACATCAGTATGTATGAGTTCTAGTAACTCAGAAGCTCTCTCTCCAGTTCCACTAAATGAAGAGTTGGTCAACTTTCCTTGAAGGCAAGATTCACAGGTTGCATATGATTCATAATCAAATGGGTCTAAATATCCATCCTTTAACAACCTTTGAATTCTACCCTCATGGATATGACCTAGCCTACAATGCCATAGGTAAGCCTCGTTCACCTCATCTCTCTTTCTTTTAGACGTACTAACATTCATGACATGTGAAGCAACATCTAATGTAAACAAACCATTGAACAATGTTCCTTTACTAATGATCTCATCATCCAAAATCAGTGAACAACCATTGTTCTCAAAAACAAACTTATATCCATTTTTAGTCAAACATGAAATGGAAATGATGTTTTTGATGATAGAGGAAACAAAGTAACATTTATCCAACACAAGTGCGGCTCCATGAGGTAGTAGTAGGTTGACTTCGCCGACAGCAACAGCAGCAACTTTTGCGCCATTCCCCATTCTTAAGTCAACCTCACCCTTTGACAGTCTCCTACACTTTGTCAGAACCTGCAACGAATTGCAAATATGAGATGCACATGCGGTATCTAATACCCATGCATTATCATAATTTTCTGACAAATGGAGATCAATCATGAATATACCTGAAGCTTCTCCAAGCTTTGCTTTGCCTTTTCTTCATGATATTCCTTGCAGTTCCTCTTCCAATGCCCATCCTTGCCACAGTGAAGCACTTTCCTTTATCCTTGGCTGGTCTTTCCTGGCAACCTTTGCCTTGCCAGCTTTATTGCCATTGCTTTTGCCCTTCTTAAGGGTCTTCCGTGCCTTCCTCTTCTTGTTGATCTCATCAACATGGAGAACTGGCTTCTCCTTCTTAATGGAACCCTCAGCTTCCCTCAACATATTAAGGAGCTCAGGCAGGGTTGCCACTATCTTGTTCATATTGAAATTCACAATGAACTGTGAAAAGGAATCTGGAAGGGATTGAAGTGTTAGATCCACACACAGGTCATCCTCGAGGACAAGTCCTAGACCTGTGAGCTTCTCAATCCACTCAATCATCTTTAGGACATGGTTCTGAACCGATGCCCCTTCTGTCATCCTCGTCCTGAACAGACTCTTTGATATCTCGTATCTTTGAGTCCGTCCTTGCTCCTCAAACAAGGTGCGAAGATGCAGCATCATGGATTGAGCATCCATCGTTTCACGCTGTCTTTGCAACTCGGGAGTCATAGAGGCTAACATATAACATTGAGAAAGAACCGAGTCTTCCTTATACTTCTTATAGTGAGAAATAACTTCCTCACTAGTCCCTTCCACTGGCTCGGCCACGATCTCATCGAGGACATATGCAATTTTCTCTGCTGTAAGAACAATTCTCAGGTTCCGAAGCCAATCAGTGTAGTTAGGACTAGTGAGACGATTGACATCTAATATGCTACAGAGTGGGTTTGCAAGCGACATTTTTATGAAAAATAAAGATGTAGCAGAAATAAACAACATGCAGACTTTTGGATTTTAGAAAATTAAGACATGGATTTTTATCTCAATTTTATCCCGCTATTTTCTCGCAGACACATGACACCCTCTAGCATGTGAATTGGTCCCCTAAGTCCTTCATGGAGAAGTTCTTTGATAACCAAGTCTTAACTGTGGATAGCATTCCAATATCGTTTCCAATGATGAGAATGTCATCCACATATAACACCAAGAAAATGATAACTCCCACTTATCTTCCTATATACCAAGGCTCATCTTCGTTCTTAACGAAGTCATAAGATCTGATTACCTCATCAAATCTTATGTTCCAACTTCGGGAAGCTTGCTTTAGTCCATAAATAGACTTAAGCAACTTGCACACCTTATCTGGATTTTTCTCGGAAATGAATCCATCAGGTTGTATCATATACACCACTTCCTCGAGGTTTGCCATTGAGGAATGCAGTTTTTACATCCATCTGCCAAATCTCATAATCATGGTATGCTGCAATAGTCAATAAAATTCTGATAGATTTTAGCATGGCGACGGGTGAAAAGGTTTCGTCATAGTCAATACCTTGCCTTTGACGATATCCTTTTGCCACAAGCCTTGCTTAAAGGTCTCTACCTTTCCATCTACTCCAATCTTCTTCTTTAAGATCCATTTGCACCCAATGGGTACAATACCCTCAGGTGCATCAACAACCGTTCCAAACCTGGTTGGAGTACATGGAATCCATCTCAGAATTCATGGCCTCTTGCATTTCCTGGAGTCTATGCTCATAATAGCCTCATCATAGGTTTGAGGATCAATATCCTCGGAGTCTTGTCCCTTGATATGTCCCACATATCTTTCAGGAGGGATAGGAACTCTACTTGACCTACGCAAATTTGGAATTTGTGTGATAGGTACTTGAACAGACTATTCTTGCAGAATGGGTGCTTGAGCTAGGTTCCCCAACCTCACTCAATTCTATCACACTCCCACTGTTTCCACCAAGAAGTGTTCCTTCTCAAGAAACCACTGCTCTCATAGCAACAAAGACTTTTGGTCCTCAGGGTGATAGAAATATACCCACAAGTTTCCTTGGGGTATCCCACGAATATGCACCGTTCTGACCTTGATTCCAATTTATCAGGATTGTGTCTCTTAATGTGGGTAGGGCAGCCCAAATCTTAATAACTTTAAGATCGGCTTCTTCCCGTTCCATATTTCATATGGAGTGGACACTACCGTCTTAGTTGGAACTCTGTTCAGAAGGTAAGCTGCGGTTTGTAGGGCATATCCCCAGAATGACATGGGTAGGTTGGCAAAACTCATCATGGATCGCACCATATCCAACAGTGTGTGATTCCTCCTTTCCGATACACCATTGAGTTGAGGTGTATGAGGAGGAGTTCATTGGATAGAATCCCATGGTCCTTTAGAAATTGGGTGAACTCTGTACTCAAGTACTCTCCTCCTCGATCTGAATGAAGAATCTTAATACTCTTTCCAGTCTGATTTTCTACTTCATTCTTATATTCTTTGAATTTTTCAAAGGCCTCAGACTTGTACTTTATTAAGTACACATGTCCATACCTTGAGAAGTCATCAGTGAATGTAATGAAGTAAGAATATCCTCCTCTGGCTTGTATGGCCATAGGTCCACATACATCAGTATGTATGAGTTCTAGTAACTCAGAAGCTCTCTCTCCAGTTCCACTAAATGACGAGTTGGTCAACTTTCCTTGAAGGCAAGATTCACAGGTTGCATATGATTCATAATCAAATGGGTCTAAATATCCATCCTTTAACAACCTTTGAATTCTACCCTCATGGATATGACCTAGCCTACAATGCCATAGGTAAGCCTCGTTCACCTCATCTCTCTTTCTTTTAGACGTACTAACATTCATGACATGTGAAGCAACATCTAATGTAAACAAACCATTGAACAATGTTCCTTTACTAATGATCTCATTATCCAAAATCAGTGAATAACAATTGTTCTCAAAAACAAACTTGTATCCATTTTTAGTCAAACATGAAATGGAAATGATGTTTTTGATGATAGAAGGAACAAAGTAACATTTATCCAACACAAGTATGGCTCTACGAGGTAGTAGTAGGTTGACTTCGCTGACAGCAACAGCAGCAACTTTTGCGCCATTCCCATTCTTAAGTCAACCTCACCCTTTGCCAGTCTCCTACACTTTGTCAGAACCTGCAACGAATTGCAAATATGAGATGCACATGCGGTATCTAATACCCATGCATTATCATAATTTTCTGACAAATGGAGATTAATCATGAATATACCTGAAGCTTCTCCAAGCTTCTGCTTTGCCTTTTCTGCAAGATATTCCTTGCAGTTCCTCTTCCAATGAGTTATTGGGCCAAGAGTAAGAGCCCAAGGGTGAAGATTAGAAATATTGGCATGAATAAAATTTAATCAATTTAAAAATATGAAATTACTTGAATAAGTGTGATAAATAGATTTACATAAGGATAAGGGTGAATAATTGGAATTAAGTCACCACCGCCCACTAGCCGTGCTAAGAACACTGGCCATGTGGTCCGGCGTGATCACAAGATAAGAGAGATCTTACTAAGGCCGTTTGGATCGTACTGATCCCAAGAGTGTAACAGGATTTAAAGGTACACCAGCTCGTCGGCAATGGATTGCACCAAAGCCAGGAAGACTCACGAGGCCTTGACAAGGAGTCCCTGGTCCAGTGTAAATCTTTTAAATGTCATAACATATATGGTAATTTATTAAACTTTATTCATAATGATGCCTTTTAATTAAAGGACTTGTATACATTTTTATCATTCGTTTTTTACATCGTTACCGTTTTCCCTCGGCCATCGACCACTCGAGGCACGACGGACCAGTTATCCTTGCCACAGTGGAAGCACTTTTCTTTATCGTTGGCCGGGTCTTTCTTGGCAACCTTTGCCTTGCCCCGCTTTATTGCCATTGCTTTTGCCCTTCTTAAGGGTCTTCCGTGCATTCCTCTTCTTGTTGATATCATCAACATGGAGAACTGGCTTCTCCTTCTTAATGGAACCCTCAGCTTCCCTCAACATATTAAGGAGCTTAGGCAGTGTTGCCACTATCTTGTTCATATTGAAATTCATAATGACTATGAAAAGGAATCTGGAAGGGATTGAAGTATTAGATCCACACACAGGTCATCCTCGAGGACAAGTCCTGGACCTGTGAGCTTCTCGATCCACTCAATCATCTTCAGGACATGGTTCTGAACCGATGCCCCTTCTGTCATCCTCATCCTTAACAGACTCTTTGATATCTCGTATCTTTGAGTCCGTCCTTGCTCCTCAAACAAGGTGCGAAGATGCAGCATGATGGATTGAGCATCCATCTTTTCATGCTGTCTTTGCAGCTCGGGATCATAGAGGCTAACATATAACATTGAGCCAGAACCGAGTCCTCCTTATACTTCTTATAGTGAGAAATAACTTCCTCACTAGTCCCTTCCACTAGCTCGGCCACGATCTCATCAAGGACATACGCAATTTTCTCCGCCGTAAGAATAATTCTCAGGTTCCGAAGCCAATCAGCGTAGTTGGGACCAGTGAGACGATTGGCATCTAATATGCTACGGAGTGGGTTTGCAAGTGACATTTTTCTGAAAAATAAAGATGTAGCAGAAATAAATAACATGCAGACTTTTGGATTTGTAGAAAATTAAGACATGGATTTTTATCTCAATTTATCCCACTATTTTCTCGCAAGACACATGACACCCTCTAGCATGTGAATTGGAAGTTTCCGACAAACTCCTAATGGGGATCGGGATCCAATTTGGCATCTTGACATGACCTCGAGGGACTCGACCAATCATACCAAGCCCAAATGGTAGCCAATTCTTGTCAATCACAACTCTTGTGATTCCTGTCATAATTTGGCCTCCAAATCACCATGGCCCAGAGGGACTCCGCCAACCATGATGTTTGGTTAAGTCAATACCATCATTACAAGATGATTTGATTCGGTGATATGCTCCCGAGGGACTCGGCCAGCATACCATGTCCTCAAGTCACCGGTAACTTCTCCATGTCGTAGGGCAGATATCAAATCCCAATATAGGTGAGCCCAGAGTGACTCCGCCAACCCATTCTATATCAAGAAAAAGACGTCTGCCCTATAATGATGGAAGGCCATGTGAGTCAATCTTATTGCTACACGCTTGCCGACTTATATATTTAAAACCATAGGGGTTTTTATTTTATTTGAGTGGTCTCGTAGCTAAATAATACACGTCCCACAGATATATTTAGCATATACTTACATCGCATGCAAATATGTACCTAGTAGGTGCGGAAAAGAATATAAATCATATATATAAATAACCACACCAGATGATCATGGACCAAATTCTAGCGTGATCAAGCCTGAGCCAAAAGACTTGATCACTAAGCCCTATGTGCGTTCCCAACTCATCCCATGCACGGTGTTAATCCTCCTCTTCGTCATTAGCTCCGTCGGTGATTCCATGCTTACGTCGTGCCTCCGAGAGTGATTTAAAATAATTACAACAATTACAAATGACTATAGACACGCAGGCCCATAAATATACATTTAATCAATTAAGAAACCTTGATCATATCAAGGGGAATTACACCATTGGGAGAGGTAGAAATACACAACGATTTTAATAAGAAAGAGAAGGGGGCTCGCAGACCCCAATGACTCACCATCCACACATAGGTCCATGATCATCCGCCCACAATATACACATCACATGCATATATATAAGCTACTAGAAATTAATTAAACACTTTAACTAATAAAACTATTAGATTAACTCTTAATCTAATACATGGATTAACTCTTAATCGATCTGAATTGATCAAAATATCAAAACCCGAACATCATATCCTAACCTTGGCTCTGATACCAGTGTTGGAAATCGACTTGAGGCATCACATGCGCAGTGGAAGTAAAACAAAAAATCGATTTCCATCTATGTACTTGATCAGAGAGATTGTGGCCCATGGCGATGTAGCAGTAAAAAGAATTTCATCCAATGATAACATTGCGGATCGACTGACTAAGCCACTTACTCAAATTGTTTTTGAGCGACACCGAGTCTGATGGGAATCAGACATGTAGGTGATTGGTTTTAGGTCAAGTGGAGATTGCTAGTTATAGGTGCCCTGCAAGCGAATTCACGAGAGTGATGGAACTTGTAATTACGTACAATATCTTTTGGTAATATTATAATGGTATTTTCTCACTGTATATGCCATGCGTATGTATACTATGATGTCCACGGGTCTGTGCAATGGGAATTGGATCATGATGAGATCATGATAATGAGGCCGATCCTCATTAAACACAGATCCTAAATATTCCTAGTCATAGGTTACTCAAGAAGGACATTGAGATGACCGGAAAGACCGGTATGCCATATACCTGTCCATATGATGGAAGCAGCTGGTCTCATAGCTACTTGTGTGGAGACAATAGGGATATGGTGCAGGTGCTTATTGGAGAATGAGTTCACTGAATGATCCATTCTCCAAATGCTATATGGTTAATGATACCTGATTGTCAGATAGAGATTTCGTAGTCTCAGTTGTGTAACTTGTCCTTAGACTTGAGACACCAAAGATGTCTTGTTTGAGTACTCCATTCTTTGATACTGGATTTATAGGTCTCGATGTTCCAGGTCTAGTATAGCCAGTCATTGGAAACGGTATCCAACCTTACGAAGGCAATTATGTGTCAATAAAGGATCATCCACTCTCGGTATCGTGAGAGGAATTTCCCATATTGTCTTACTCAGGCAAATCCCTGGCCAGGGTCAATTGGATCTAGTGAGAAGGAGTTCTCCGGGAGAATCTGATAAGAGTTTGACTTTAACAGATTCCATATAGACGTGACAACACCATGGCGAATATATGGTCTCTGGGATAATAGTTGGATGAGGGACTACAGGTACACGGTAACTGTGGGTAGACAGGTCCAATGGATTTGACCACTCGTATCGTATGGGGATTATGGCATAGTGGCCTAGTATGTTCATAATCGATGAGTTGAGTGAATTATTATGGAGATAATAATTCACTAAGTTAGAAGGAGTTCTAACGAGTACAACTCACGGCCAGCTCGATATTGGGCCTAGAGGGTCACACACAAAAGGTGGATAACGCGATGAATAGAGGATTGGATAAAAGTTATCCAATAAGCCTTATTTAAACCCATTATGGACCTATTGGGTAAGACCCAATAAGCCTTGTTAAGGATCCATTAAGGGAGAATACCAGGATCATGCCACCTCACCCTTCTGGAAGGAGGACACCTCATCATCATTAACCATCATGACATGGTGAGGTGTCCCTTGTCATGATTGCATGATGTGGTGTCCTTGCAAGGTGTCCCTCTTGTCATCATGACAAGGTGAGGTGTCCCTGCGAGGTGTCCCTTGTCATGATTACATGATGAGGTGTCCTTGCAAGGTGTCCCTCTTGTCATCATGACATGGTGAGGTGTCCCTGCGAGGTGTCCCTTGTCATGATTACATGATGAGGTGTCCTTGCAAGGTGTCCCTCTTGTCATCATGACATGGTGAGGTGTCCCTGTGAGGTGTCCCTTGTTATCATGACATGATGGGGTGTCCCTGATGAGGTGTCCTTTACGCTCTCTATAAATAGAAGGGGTTCTCTTTGAAGTTTATGGGCTAGAGCTTGTGAAGAGAAACCACCTTCTTCATCCCCCCTTCCCAACTCTCCCTACTGTGCTCTCCCTAAGCAAGAGGAGAACTAGGAGGGCCGAGCCTCTTGTTGTTGCTGCTACTTGCTGCTGTTAGCTGTTGTATGGCGTTGCACGACTAGGAGGAGTGGCACCACTAGTGTAGGAGGGGTCATCGTCATCGCCGATCTTCCACTTTGTGGATACCCCTAGAGGGAGTCTCGCGAGAGCTCCTTCAAACAAGGACAAGTTCTGCACTTCAAGGAATATACGATCTCCCCTAGGTGAGATTGTCTTACGCCTTATTTGTATGATGTTTACATGCACCGTACATCATATCCCGATCAAGTACATAGATGGAAATCGATTTTTTTTTATTTTACTTCCGCTGCGAATGTGATGCCCCAAGACGATTCCAACACTACTATCATCAAAAACATCATTTCCATTTCATGTTTGACTAAAAATGGATATAAGTTTGTTTTTTAGGACAATGGTTGTTCACTGATTTTGGATGATGAGATCATTAGTAATGGAACATTGTTCAATGGTTAGTTTACATTAGATGTTGATTCACATGTCATGAATGTTAGTACTTCTAAAAGAAAGAGAGATGAGGTTAATGATGCTTACCTATGGCATTGTAGGCTAGGTCACAACCATGAGGGTAGAATTCAAAGATTGTTAAAGGATGGTTATTTAGATCCATTTGATTTTGAATCATATACAACCGGTGAAGCTTGCCTTCAAGGAAAATTGAGCAACTCTTCATTTAGTGGAACTGGAGAGAGAGCTTCTGAGTTACTAAAACTCATACATATTGATGTATGTGGACCTATGTCCATACAAGCCAGAGGCGGATATTCTTACTTCATTACATTCACTGATGACTTCTCAAGGTATGGACATGTGTACTTAATGAAGTACAAGTCTGAGGCCTTTGAAAATTCAAAGAATATAAGATTGAAGTAGAATATCAGGCCGAAAAGAGTATCAAGATTCTTCGTTCAGATCGAGGAGAGTACTTGAGTACAGAGTTCACCCAATTTCTAAAGGACCATGGGATTCTATCCCAATGGACTCCTCCTCATACACCTCAGATCAATGGTGTATTAGAAAGGAGGAATCGCAGACTGTTCGATATGGTGCGATCCATGATGAGTTTTGCTAACCTACCCATGTCATTATGAGGATATGCCCTAGAGACCACAACTTACCTTCTAAACAGAGTTCCAACTAAGACAGTAGTGTCTACTTCATATGAGATATGGAAAGGGATGAAGCCCGATCTTAAAGTTATTAAGATGTGGTGCTGCCCTACCCACGTTAAGAGACACAATCCCAATAAGTTGGAATCAAGATCAGAACGGTGCATATTCGAAGGATACCCCAAGGAAACTTGTGGGTATTACTTCTATCACCTCGAGACCAAAAGGTATTTGTTGCAAAGAGAGCAATGTTGCTTGAGAAGGAATACATTCTTAGTTGAAACAGTGGGAGCGTGATAGAATTGAGTGAGATTGGAGAACCTAGCTCAAGCACCATTCTGCAAGAAGAGTCTGTTCAGGTACCTATCACACAAAATTCAATTTTGCGTAGGTCAAGTAGAGTTCCTAACCCTCCTGAGAGATATGTGGGACATATCAAGGGACAAGACTTCGAGGATATTGATCCTCAAACATACGAGGAGGCTATTATGAGCATAGACTCTAGGAAATGGCAAGAGGACATGAATTCTAAGACGGATTCTATGTACTCCAACCAGGTTTGGAACCTAGTTGATGCATCTGAGGGTATTGTACCCATTGGGTGTAAATGGATCTTCAAGAAGAAGACTGGAGTAGATGGAAAGGTAGAGACCTTTAAGGCAAGGCTTGTGGCAAAAGGATATCGTCAAAGGCAAGGTGTAGACTATGAAAAAACCTTCTCGCCCGTCGCCATGCTAAATCTATTAGAATTTTATTGGTCATTGCAGCATACCATGACTATGAGATCTAGCAGATGGATGTAAAATTGCATTCCTCAATGGCAACCTCGAGGAAGAGGTGTATATGATACAACCTGAGGGATTCATTTCCGAGAAAAGTCCAGATAGGGTTTGCAGGTTGCTTAAGTCTATTTGTAGACTAAAGCAAGCTTCCCTAAGTTGGAATGTAAGGTTTGATGAGGCAATCAGATCTTATGACTTCGTTAAGAACGAGATGAGCCTTGTGTATACAGGAAGGTAAGTGGGAGTGTGATCATTTTCTTGGTATTTTATGTGGATGACATCCTCATCATTGGGAATGATGTTGGAATGATATCCATAGTTAAGACTTGGTTATCAAAGAACTTCTCCATGAAGGACTTAGGGGAAGCATCCTACATTTTGGGGATTCGGATCTATAGAGATAGATCTAAGAGGATGCTTGGTTTTGTCCCAGTCCATGCACATAGACACCATAGTGAAAAGATTTGGCATGGAAAATTCCAAAAGAGGTTTCATACAACTGTGACATGGAATTCCTCTTTCTAAGAGTATGTCCCTAAAGACTCTAGAAGAATATACCCTATGCATCGGCTATAGGATTTATCATGTATGCAATGTTATGTATTTAACGCCCCTCTTGGACCGAGTATAGTTATTCCAACTCAGATTAGATCCAATAGAGATATTACAGTGGAAAATATCCAACAATAGACGGTACAGGTTGAGACATACATAAATGACAATTTAATTCCAACAATTGCAAAGGAACATGAAACCAAATTTCTCAATCAACATCATATTCAAATACTAAGTCTAAAATATAAGGGAAAGATAGTAATAATCCAACTTATTACAATCCATAAGTCTAAATGCATAAAATTCAAAGTACATCATGTCCTCACATACATAATCTCTCAAACACCCAACTAAAGCACTAAGTCTCCACGTCCTCACGCTCTGAGTCAGTGTGCACTAACTCCTGAGCATCCTCTGTCTCTCCTAAAATGTTAATCAAGTGTGAGTCTACAAGACCCAACAAGTCACATGAAAAATAGTTTAAGATCTAACATATACTAGGTTTAAAACATGATAACATAATACTCATACATCCTTGATATCATATAACTCTTCCTATCAACATGTTCTACGTCATTTGGAAATCATTCTTTGCATAACATGGTTATTTATTCATGAACATAAAACAATTCATGTAACATACATCTTACATCTCATATTTCAAAAACATGTTCATATGGCATGGCATGTAATCAATTCCTTAAAACATATGTTCAATGTCATGTAGCATGTAAACAATTTCACAAGTGACATGTAGTTCATGTGGCATATAACATGTAGATCATGTAGACATGTAGTTCATGTAGTCATTTAGTTGCCAAGACATAGCCCACACTATTAATAGAGACCATGTAGCATGTAGTCCTTCACTTATCACCTAGGCAAAGCAGTGATGAAGTCTAGGTTATTGCGCAATACTGGGGAAAGTCCTTCCCACCTTAATCTGTAGACATGTCTACCTCCAGGATTTCAATTCGTTGCCCACGGATTCATGTAGGTGAACCATTACCATAGGGGCTTTTCATGGTGTAGTTCCTTGTAGTAACCTCTATCATAGCAATGCCTTATTGGCCAATTCATTTTAAAATGTATTAACATATATATAATCATGCCATTAACATTTTCCTATAATTCTATCATGCTCTTTCATACATTCATGCATAATTTATTAAGATGGCAATACAATATCACCCAACATATATTTCTCAGTTCTGAAATCAAAACTCTACTGTCCAACAGCAACTTCTCATGGTACTACTTTTATCAAATCCATCATGCACATATATTCTCATGTTTATTAAATTCTATATGTTTTTTACCATTCAGAAAATCATAACAGTATGTACAGTGCTCCAAAAATCCCAAAATTTTGACAGTAAATCTAGCTCTAATCAAACCACGTACATGCAAAATTTTTAATAATTTTCTGAGTTCTGTAAACATTTTTCATGATTAACCTTCATTAATTTAAACTACTCAACCTTGTACAACAGTGATAAAATCATGCAGTAATTATGTGAAAATTGAATGCAGTATGTCTGTAGTACCATCTAGCAATAGTATAGTTTCTAACTACAACATTATAACATGAATCATACTTGAATCTATTTAACTTTTCTTTTACTAATCATATAGAATTCCTTAAGAAACAACCACACATAGTCCATACACCATTTTAATGACATGTCCACAGTTTAACAGCACTTACTTACACCGAATATAACCTGACCAAAACTCCATACATGTCTGAATCACAGTTAAGGAAATATGATCAGATTTCAGAAAAACACAGCACTGATAAACTTAACGGCCAAATATGTGGCGTTTACACAAAGTCAACATCCACATATCCTGTCATTAATATCAGTGGACTGCGGCACATAGCACCATTAACATATAGTAGACGTCCAAAAAGTTGTCATTTACAAGAAATCAACGGCGGTCGATGCTGTCGTTTACATAAACTAAACGGCAATCGATATGGACATTAAGTTCATTCGTCCAGAAAACACAGAACTTGCACATAAATAACAAAACTTACACCCTTTCCCACATGTTATTTCGATGGTTTAAAAATCTGTAAAATAATAAATCTAAAGATTAAGCTATCCTAAATCGATCCCCCATGTCACTTGCCTATAACCCTCTTGCTAGAGTGACGAATAGGGATTCAAAGATGCCCGCCTTGGCAACAAGGCAGTCCTCCTCTCCGACTTCAATCGCCGAAAACCAGCTTCTAGCACAGATCCCCCACATCGAGAAGCTTCTGACCTCGATGCTTGATGATCCTCCATGGTCCAGCACGCCTCAAATCGCACGAACGAATCTCTGGAACCCTTCTCTCGGCCTTCCTTTTCTCTATTCCAAACCAGTGCGAAAATCTCCCCCAAAGGCCAACACCGGGTCTTATAAAGATCCCTATGCCTTGCCCAAACCTAATCCTATCCCTTGGATCAGAAACACACCATATCTCCCAAATAAATGCATGGAAACGGCCGACAATCTCTTGCCCAAAACGGTAACAACAAAAATAGGCAAGTCAGGTTAACATCAACCAATGATGCCGTCGACCATGAGGTAGACATCCATCGATCAGGTCGTCAACATTCCTTCCCGAAAAACAAAATATTCCAGAAAATAATATACGACACAATCACCTGTCGTCAACAAACAATAAACGGCAATAGATCATGTCATTTACTGAAGTCAATGTCTGTAGATGTTGACCGCCATGTTCAACACAGAACAACATACAACTAAATACAAAAACACATACACAATTGCATTATACAGTTCAATGAAATTCTAGGGCACTATAATGTACTAGACCAGATATAGCGCATGCTATAAGTGTTTCGAGCAGGTGTCAGGCAGATCCAGGTTTGGAACACTGGAAGGCAATAAAGTGTATCCTTAAGTACTTGAGAAGGACTAAGGATCTTTTACTAGTATATGGAGGAGGTAGCCTCAAGGTTGAAGGCTACACGGACTAAAGTTTCATGTCTGATATCGATGACAGCATGTAGCAACCTGGATTCTTCGAAAAATAAAATTTAATAATAATAAAGATAAAGCAATTAGAAAATCAAATAAAAGAGAATTAAATAAAACTCATTAAATGAAAAGAAGTAATGGGCTTTGTTAAATGGACCCATTAGAAATTAGTGGGCCAAAACAGGAATTTTTAAAAGAGGAATAATAGGAAATACCCTAAATTCGTAACTAAATTATTACTTAAATAGAAAAGAGGCATTTAATGCATTAAAAAGGAAGTTTGAGTTGGATTTGGATTCCTAAACCTACCCTAGTTGCTTGGCCACGAATTTAGCTCCCATCCTAACCCAATTAGAAGTTCTCAAGCTTGAAAAGGGTGAGAGAAATAGGAAATCCCAAAATTAATAATAATTAGAGTCCTATTAGGAAATAGAAAGTCAAGAGACATAAATACTCTCTTAATCCCCCATGGTCGGCCCTAACTCGTTGCCAAGGGTTTCAAGATGTGGAGAGGAGGCCAAGGAGGAGGAGAATTCGTGGGAAGGAGGCTTCATCAAAGATTGAACCCGAGTTCATCAAGTTCTAGCCCTAGAAGAGGAAATTGACCAAATGTTGGCATTCTCACAGCATAAATCATAAATTTTGTCTGTAGGTTGTTCCATGCATCAGGAACAAAACCCCTATTGTTTCATGATTTTTCGTGCACCCAATCTTTTCCTATTGAATTTTGAAGTCATACAAACCTCTTGACCCCGAACCTTCATGTTTAATTCACATCACCATGAATACTCGATCCCATGCTCTCAAATTGTTATTGGAGATACTGATGCATGTTAGGCGGCTTTTGCCCCTGAAAGCCTGAATTTCATCGACCACATTGCTCGAATTAAATTGTTGATCTCTACTGTACATAGTTTCATGTTCTTTGTAAAGACACTTGTTTGAACCATGCCAAATCATGTTGGTTTTCAAATTCCTATTTATTACAAGTATTCTCGCATGTCAATATTAATTTGCAAGTGTTTCATGATTTTTCATCGACGGTACAAATAGTTATGATTTTCTGAACGTCCCTGTGTCAAAACAAGGATGTTCTGGACCGCAATCGAAGAACATATCCTTTCCCTGTCGGACTCTGGTATAGGACCTGAGAATGTGCCTGCCTGAACTGACAAGCCCGTCGCAATCTGTACAAGGCTATGTCGCGTTCTCATTGACCCCGTCGCGACCCTTACTAGGGTGCATCGCGATCTTGTATGAAAACTGCCTATTTCCGATGCTCTGATTTTCTACAGTGTTTGTACCCTCTCTTAACAGTCATATACGCAGTAAATATACTGGTTATAAACTGAACATTAATGTGTGATTTTAAAAGACATGCACATGACTTATTTCTAGCTATGATTTCATGACACATGCACACTCTTGAACCATCCAATATGGCTTAACATAACATGAAAATTTCCCATATATATCTGGTAATTTATCTCAATATTTATTTAAATTGCCTATTTTAAATGAAATTGTCTACGATTCTCACGATGTTTTGGGAACACTGATACCTATGGGGTTGAGTGTGTTTTGGAATTTTCTCAAGTTGTATTTTAAAGATGACCAATGAACATCACGCATACTTTGATTTTGATGATGACATATTTTGATTTTGATGATGACATGTTGAACATGTTATACATTTTATACATATCACAATAATGCTTAAACAACATATTTTTGATGTTTAATATCTCATATTTTAATGATAATATCTTGTACTAATGGCTTATGTGTTAAATTTTCAGGAATATCCAGATTTTGTCATGGTAGTGTCGACACACCCATTGATGGTGTCGACACTGGGTCAGAGTCCCTGAAGCTTTTTCATGAAAACAGGGTCAAGTGTGTCGACACAGTCCTTGGTCGTGTAGACACTAGACCCAGATTCCAGGAGATCCATTTGTCTGACTGGGACAGTGTGTCGACACAGTCAGTGGTCGTGTTGACACAGTCTATGGTCGTGTTGACACAGTCTGTGGTCGTGTCGACACTAGACCCAGCATCCAGAAGACCCTTTTTGGACAAATGGGACAGTGTGTCGACACACTCAGTGGTAGTGTCGACACACTCTGGCTGAAACTCAAAAACGTAAATTTCTCGGTACATGTGGCTGCTTGGGAATTAAGGGATTTGACCTAGGTTTTTGTGCCCACATACCCCAAGGCTCCTTATGGACATATGGGGCTATAAATACCCATATTTCTTGTACTCCAAGGGCATCCCACGAGGAGAGAGACCAGACATGTAACGTCGCGCGTTTTCCGGATCCCCGTGGATCCAGGTTTGGCGGGTTTGGTGGCCAATGTGAGGCCCATTAGTGTTGTGTGTTTCTTGCTAGATCCTTACCGGGTTTGGTTTGGATCCGTGTTGGTGTTCAGCTTGCTGGACACCAGCAGTGTGTTGGCGTCCATCGATGAGGACGTCGACTGTTGAACTTGGCGTCAAGCTTTGTGGACGTCTAGTTGTGGCGGTCTGGTTAAACGGCCAAAGGGTTGACGTTAACCTGACATGTCTGTGTTTTTATGGCAGACCCGAGCCCTGTTCTTTCCTCTCTCTCTCCCTTCCTCTTCCCCCACCTTCACCCTTGAGCTTCTTCGCGAGTTCTGACGGTCGGCGGGAGCTCGTGGGAAGGCCGTGGTGCGCGTGGTAGCTGCAGATCGGGCGGGGAATGACGGATTGGAGCGCGGTGTTCGTGGGACGTTTCTCGGGTTTCGGCGTGATTCGAGGTTCTTCGGGAGTTTAATTGCGTTTCTGAGGTAGGGGTCGAGCCCTGTTAGCTTGTTAGAAACATTAAAACACGACTTAATCACTTGAACCAGCATTTTTATTGTATTTTCGGATCAAGTCGTACCATGCGGGGTTAAAGGGTGGTTTGATGAATTTAATGTGTAAAGCATGTTGTAATGGGTTGTTCCGGTTCTAGTATGTTAAAGGAACCGGTTTTATATGTTTTTCTGTAGTTTAAACGGTTGGAAAACCTGTAGAGCTGGATTAGGGTTTCTGCAGGGTTTTAGGCCGGAGAACTTGGCGTCAAGATCTCCTGTCGCCAAGCTCACCAGGCGAGATATAAACGGCTAGATCGCTTGCCGTTTACTTCTTATAAGCGGCAGTCGATGATGCCGCCAACCTGTGCATGTATCCATGCAGTGTTGTTTACGTAGTTTTCCTGGTTATGAATATTGTGTGATTGTGTGTGCATGGCGATGACCGGTGTGAGCCAGTGCACTTGTTATGCTCTTGGAGCATACTGCTCATGTAAAGGGGCATGTTTTACGTAAATGATATGTGATGTACGTAATCGCTTTCCGTGGTATGTGTGGTGCGTTGGCACCCGTGGCACTCTTGGAGTGCGTTGTCCATGTGTTGGGCATGTGTTTACGTGGAAGACGTGTGGTACACCATCCAGGGTGTAATATACACGTATTGTCTACGTGGTTTGAGTGTGTGTTTACTACACACTTTGTGTAATATAATTCTTATGATTTATCATAGTAACTGGGCAGTGAGGTTCCTGTGTGAGCCTAGCCATGACTTTGTGGTGTTTGGGCAGTGAAGGTCCATACCGACCTAGCCCTGGTCCGTTGTTGTCTTTCGAATAATATTATATGGATTTATGAAGTAAGTAATGGTGTGTTGTTACGAAGGTCATCTCATAACCGATGATAGGCCAAATATGATTGGCTATCGTGATTTATATATGTATTAGTGTGAGCTAGCTTGGAGGTTACAAGATGACCAATGATAGGCAAGTTTGTGGTTCAGTTATGTGTTGGTGTGGGATAGCTTTGGGGTCACACGGTGACCGATGTTAAGCTAATCCTAACACTTGTATATTGTGAATTATAAGTAAAGGCTATATGTGTAAATATCGTGGTTTGTGCTAGCCGAGTGTGGTGGTCCGGCGCCTATTCCGGAATGCCTCTCTAGTCGGGTACCCCAGGTTCTTTGTGAGCCAGGCACGTGTGTTTGTTGTGCTCGGGTTTTGTCCCGGTACAGTGTGGTACCGTTGAGGTCTGTGTCGTCTTCCTGGACACCCTCACTCCTGAGTTTGAGTTGTACGTCCGGCTGAGGGAAAGACGGCAGTGGGACAGCGACTTCCCAGAGTTTGTTCTTGTGTCGCTTGTAGCGCGCTCGTAGTTGGGGGTACGGACACCAGTAGACGTCACTGGTCCCCAGCTAGTCCTGTTTTCCAGTGCCTCACTTTAGAGTGCTCCGGCCAGAGACTCTAGAGGTGCCAGGCATGGGCCTGTAGCTGTGTGTCTGCAGGTGTGGTGTTGGTTGGTCTCCACAGTTGTTTGACTTCTTTCTTGTGGAGCGGCAGTTGGACCTTTCGTCCGTGACTGCGAGGCTGAGAGGTAGTTCTTGTGTTGTGTTGTCCGGGTTGGATATTGGCCTGATCAGCCAGTAGTCCGTTCCCGTGTGGTGGCGTCGTTCTTTCTGACTCGTGCTTTGCCAGTGACTGTGGTTTGTGAGTTTGTGACTCGTGGTCGAGGTTTGACCAGTTCGAGATGTGCCCTGGTGTTGGCACAGTTGTGACTCAGTTGTGGTTTGTGTGACTCGTCGATTAAGGTTTCACCTGTAATATTGTGCCTAATTAAAGGTATAATATAATTATGGTTCAGTGTGGTGTTTATCACCTACTTGTACCCTTGTTCGGGTGTTTGTGTTGTGGTACCTCAGAGTAGCAGGTACTTGTTCCCTTCGTGGGTTACTTTGTAGTTTTGTGGTGGTACATTGTGTACCAACCTTTCCGGGTACTTGTGTGTTGTGAGGTCTTGTGGTTTGACCTGCCACTTGTTGTATCTATCCATTTTAAGTAGATCTTTGTTTATAATTTATTGTGGATTAGTTTGTGATTATTAATTATGTTACCTTTGTGGGTAATTTGCCGATGAGGCTTGTGGCCTAGGCATATTGTGGTTTAGTAGAGCTGTGCTCCGTGGAGGCCGTGTGAGACCTTCCACTTGTTGAGTTTTACTCTTCTTGGATATGATTCCAATTATAGTTTTAGTGTGTTATGGATTGGCTTCGTGGTAGCCAGTTCCGTTACCTTGTGTGTAGTTTCCGATGTAGTGTGGTTTGGAGTATAAAGGACCAGCTCTTTCTTAGCAGTCCTATTACTCAAGTGTTTGAGGTTCGCCTGTGAAGCTTGTAGCCTGGGCAGTGACTTGCCTGTGTGGCTTATAGTTTAGGCAACCCGTTGTTGTAGCAGTGTGCCAGTGAGACTGTGGTTTAGGCACTTTAGTAGTTGGGCTGACTAATGATATTATGTTAGTCCTGTAGTCCTACTTTTCTTCTGAGGACTTTATGTTTATTATCATGAGCATGTTTAATTGTTATTTATTGTAATGATGTGAGCATGAAATGGTTTGGCTATTGTTGTTGCCAGTGAGACCCATTGGGGTTGAGGTGTCTGTGGTTACAGTGTTGTTTTGGGTAGCCCCTACTGAGCCAGTGACTTGTTGAGGCTCACTCCCCTACAGTTCTTTTCAGGGCTTGCCGTGTGTTTGGCTTGCAGTGGCGTTGCGTCAGACTTGTACCACCAGCAGTAGTTTGGTAGTTTGTGTTGTGTGAGCTTGTGCTCCCTCGGGGTATGCCCCAGGTAGTTGTACTCTTTTAATTGGACATGTATTAATGTAATGGGACAGTTGTACAAATTTGTGAATAGATATAAGCACATGTACTTTCTTGTGTCTTATATTCTTGTGGTTTGTCTTTTTGTACTCTTACTGGACACGTGTGTGAGATATCCCTTGCGAGACTTCGGTCCGTTCGCGGGAGGCGGATCTGGATATGGAGCCTTAATGGGCATAAATACCCCGGTCCGTCACAGTTGGTATCAGAGCAATGTCCAGTTAGAATATAAAAAGACATTGAAAGTATAATGTCCCAATACATGAATTAATGTCCACTGCTGGTAGTAAGTCTGTGGTTTTGTGTGATATAAAGTAGTTTTTACGTTTGCTTTTGGCACGTAAACCGTGTGTTTCTGTTTGTTAAATTAGCAGTTGGGAGCAGTTGTTGTGCCACAACGTGGATAGTGACATAAGTTGTATGATAGCATTTTGGCACTAGTGCAGTTAAAGCAGTTAAAGTATAGTATTTAAAAGTTTTCAGTTGCAGAGATTAGAGAAGAAAGGTAAACTAATGCTCTGAGATATGTTAATAAAGTGCAAAGTTAGCAGAGATAAGTATAGAGTATTTCTGTGATAGACCAGTTTGGTTGTTAAAGATTTGCAGTTAAAGGAATTGAAAAGATTAGCAAGTTTGGATATGGAATTCAGTAAGTAAGTTATAATGAGATAGAAAGTTGGCAGAGACAGATGCATGGTAACAAGGTGATAAGGAACAGGTCAGTTTGTGTGATAAGTTGCAGTTGAGAACCTCAGTAGAGGTATTGTGGCATTAGAGACTTGAGTCAGTGGATATTAAGAAACAGTGTGGATGAAAATGTGATTAGAGTTATGAAGAGTTTGATATGATTAAGAAAGGCAGATCAGTTTTAAAAGAGGTATCAGTACATAAAGAGCAGTGATTTATGGCAGATAGATTTAATATGCCTGAGATCAGAAATTTGAGAAAAGTGTTGTTATGAATAATGATGGTAACAGAAAATGTGATATGAAGATTTGTATAAATATGTATAGAAATGATCAGTTGAATAAAGAAAGAGAGAAAAGAAGGATTAATGTGCAATAAGAATTTGTGAAAATTGCACAAAAGAATATTTGGTTGATGAATGGCAGATTATGAGAAATTTTTCAAAAAAAAACATTTAATGAAATAAGAGAGTTATTTTGCAAAAAGGATATGGATTTGAGAAAGGAAGAATTTAGCAAATAATAAAGTGAATAAAGTCAGATGAGTCAGGAAATGTCAGTTAAAGTTTGCATATTGGTGCAAAGAAATGACAAGAAATGATTTAATTGAGCAGAAAGGAATTGTTATTAAGATATTTCATAATATTATGCTGGAGCAGATTGATTAAGATTATTTGAAAAGTTTATGCCCCAGAATTATGAGATTAGCCAGAGAATGTCAGTAAAGCAGAAAAGGTATATGAAGAATGAAGCATGTTAATGGCAATTTGACAGGTCAGAAATTGCAGTAATTTCTTCAGCATGAATTAATTGAATGGGATGATTTGAGAAGCAGTTGAAGTCAGAAGAAAGCAATTGAAAGTAATATTGTGAGCAGAAATTGTGAAATATTTTGTACAAGTGTTCAGTGTGATCAGAGTACCGCAACGGAAGCAGAAGTAAGAAAGATTTAATATTCATAAATTGTTCAAGCTTTGCTGAGATAAAAAGAAAGTGTAAAGTTTTGCGCAGTGGAATAAAGGAACAGAGTTTATTATGATTTTTTAATCAGAAATTGGCTTTAAGCGGTATGAGCAGAATAATATGAAAAAGCAGGAAATTCAAAGATGGTGATTGGTTTTCTTTGAAGAGGTGTCAGTTGTGAATATAAATGCAGATGAGGTAGGATAACAGCAAGCAGTGATAAATGGAAAAAGAAAATGGTGGCATGATAGAATATTACAGTGTAAGAAATTTGAGAAAGATAAAGCGGTCTCGAAAGAAATGTTGCAAACACGGCCCAGAAATTGTGGAAGTAGGTTCGGTCCAAGGAGATAAAGCGCCATTGGCAAAGAAGATCGCCTATGGTTAAAAGCTAAAGAAAGGCAATGGAATTGACAGAACAGAGTAGTTGTAAGATGAATTGAAAAGCTAAAACAGAGAGAGTATCCTACTTGTTCTGTGTTTGACTTTATTTGTTTTTAGGTGATAATTTGGTTTATTGTGATTTGTTTTATATGTCGAGGACGACATTTGTTTTTAGGTGATAATAATGTAACGTCGCGCGTTTTCCGGATCCCCGTGGATCCAGGTTTGGTGGTTTGGTGGCCAATGTGAGGCCCATTAGTGTTGTGTGTTTCTTGCTAGATCCTTACCGGTTTGGTTTGGATCCGTGTTGGTGTTCAGCTTGCTGGACACCAGCAGTGTGTTGGCGTCCATCGATGAGGACGTCGACTGTTGAACTTGGCGTCAAGCTTTGTGGACGTCTAGTTGTGGCGGTCTGGTTAAACGGCCAAAGGGTTGACGTTAACCTGACATGTCTGTGTTTTTATGGCAGACCCGAGCCCTGTTCTTTCCTCTCTCTCTCCCTTCCTCTTCCCCCACCTTCACCCTTGAGCTTCTTCGCGAGTTCTGACGGTCGGCGGGAGCTCGTGGGAAGGCCGTGGTGCGCGTGGTAGCTGCAGATCGGGCGGGGAATGACGGATTGGAGCGCGGTGTTCGTGGGACGTTTCTCGGGTTTCGGCGTGATTCGAGGTTCTTCGGGAGTTTAATTGCGTTTCTGAGGTAGGGGTCGAGCCCTGATAGCTTGTTAGAAACATTAAAACACGACTTAATCACTAGAACCAGCATTTTTATTGTATTTTCAGATCAAGTCGTACCATGCGGGGTTAAAGGGTGGTTTGATGAATTTAATGTGTAAAGCATGTTGTAATGGGGTGTTCCGGGTTCTAGTATGTTAAAGGAATCGTTTTTATATGTTTTTCTGTAGTTTAAATGGCTGTAAAACCTGTAGAGCTGGATTAGGGTTTCTGCAGGGTTTTAGGCCGGAGAACTTGGCGTCAAGATCTCCTGTCGCCAAGCTCACCAGCCGAGATATAAACGGCTAGATCGCTTGCCGTTTACTTCTTATAAGCGGCAGTCGATGATGCCGCCAACCTGTGCATGTATCCATGCAGTGTTGTTTACGTAGTTTTCCTGGTTATGAATATTGTGTGATTGTGTGTGCATGGCGATGACCGGTGTGAGCCAGTGCACTTGTTATGCTCTTGGAGCATACTGCTCATGTAAAGGGGCATGTTTTACGTAAATGATATGTGATGTACGTAATCGCTTTCCGTGGTATGTGTGGTGCGTTGGCACCCGTGGCACTCTTGGAGTGCGTTGTCCATGTGTTGGGCATGTGGTTTACGTGGAAGACGTGTGGTACACCATCTAGGGTGTAATATACACGTATATTCTATGTGAGACCCCGGATTTTTATTCTCTTTATAAATATACGTATGTATATGAATGGCGTGTTGAGTATTTGCTTACTGTGTGCTTAGTGTGCGTAGTTCATTGTGCCTACTATAAATTTTATCCTTTCCTTGAACATGAGCATGTGCGTATATCTGTATTTATATATATATATAGATACGGGTGTATGGTAATTAATGCGGAAGTGAACAACTAAACAACTAGAGGTGTATTATGAATACCAAGAATCTCTGACTTAGGATACTTGAGTAACACTATGCACGTGCTATCTAAATATTGAAGAATATCCTATACTACCTATTTTATGGAACTTTGTATGGAAGTGTATGAAGTACATATGTGTAAGTACGTATGTATGTTATCTTATATGTGTGACAATTGTATACTTAATTCTACATGCATAACACCTTGGTGTATTTGCGTATGCATATGTATATTTGGTTGTAAACGTTGTTATTGCATGGTTTAGTTAATGTGTACATTGTACTTCGTGCGTTTCATGTACGTAAAAAGTTCAAGCATAGTAGGTGTAATTAGTGGTCATATTGGGATTCAATACTCCTCATGAATAACATGCATATATCTTTATGATGATTAGGTGAGAATAGTCAATTGGATGAATTATGCATATAGTGTATATTAAGAAATCCTGTACATGTAATACTTAAGCAATGTTAGGTAAAGTTGTGTAAGTTAATCAAATTACCGGTGCGCATATTGTACCCATCTGTTTCAATCATAATGTACATAAATAGGCTACACCAGTGCGCGTATACTATATATATGTCAAATCAAGTGTGTGCATGCGAGGACTATTTTATCGAATGGATTATTCCTAGCTAGCATAAATCATATCACCTCCTAATGATTTGCGAAGCCCTCATAATTCTCGTCATTTAATTTGCCGTGTGTTGAGTCATACTTATGTAAAATATCATGTACGTACAGGTAGGTGTCTACGTACATTTTATCTTAGTATATTTATGTATGCTTGTGTATGTATATAGATATTTATGTACATATTAATTAGTATAATTAATGTGCATATGGTTATATTAAATGTAAATAATTTGTGTAATGAATGGTGATAGTATGTATACCCTACTATATACATAATGCATGTATACATGCATAGTTTCTGCATAAATTAGGGTTCTGGCCAAAGGTCACCTTGGCGTCAACATCTGGCCGCCGAGGTGGAGTCAACGTCCAGACCTGGACGCCAAGCCTGACTCAGGCGTCCAGCGATGTGGACGTCAACCTCTCTGACCTGCATGTGCAGCAGAGCTGCTGTCTTCTGAAACAAGGCATGGCCACCCATTGGGGGATGTCCCCCAACGGATCTAAGGCTGTCTAATCGGCATGGTGAGTGGGTGAGGGGCTCTCCTACATCCTGAACCCGAATTGGCCTCTCCCCACTTCTCATTTTCACCCTTGCAAGAGGAGAGGAGAAGAAAGAAAAACCCTAGAGCATTCTGGAGAAACCCCATTTTAGAACCCTCAAATCCGACCCCTTGGAGCTGGATCTGGAGATCTACTGCAACAAGGAGGAGGCTGAAGCAAAGGAGAAAGCTTCCCCATCATCCCCTCGGCGTGGAGATCACCCAGGAACCCGGAGGAAGGCGATCTTGGAGGCACTTCTGCAACTTCTTGGAACTGCCCAAGGAGGTCTTCTTCGAGCCACAAATCCCTTGGAGGAATTTTAGGGAGGCAAGTGAGCTATCCATGGTGTTCCCTTATGAGTCTAGGATGTTTCTATGATTTTTATGGAATTTTCCTCGAGTCCTAGACCCTCCAATTCACCCAAGATTGAGAGCTTGGTCTGTGTTTTCTGCACAGACCTGGTTTGACGGCAAGGTCCCTGGACGCCGATATCATGAGCTTGGCGTCCATCGATCCTGCCGCTGACTCTAAGTCAGCGGCCAGAGACTGCCGTCTAGTTCTTCTGGACAGAACAGTGAGCTGTTCTGTCCCTCTTATACATTAAATTCGTTATGTTTTATGCGATGAGGATATATTGTACACCTTATACTCTATGTATATTGTGCATTGTGGTTGTGGATGAATGTGGGTTGTGTTGGTGAATGTGGGATAATGATATCTTGTAAACATGTGAGCATGACTTGTAGACAATCTTGTAAAAATTCATGATTTATGATTAGGGTTGTGTGAATGCCTTGGTTTCGGTCTGATCATGAAGAATAGTGGGTCAGCATATGTGTTTGCAAAATTTAGTAGTTTATCCATGCTTGAGAAATTGTAAATAAGTTCGGTTCGGTAAAATAAAAACATGCAAAAATGGTTTGTGGTAATTGATTTATAGATGTATGAATTAGGGTGATGTTGTATTCTAAAATCATGCATATATTAGTAGTCTCTGTGTAAAATAGTAAGTGGATAAATTGCAAAATGTGTTAGACCCATGTTAGCTTAAGTTGTGAATAATATGCTAATTAGGTGTTTGATTTTCTGCAAATCCTATTTAGCTCAGAAAAATCTGAAAAATTGAGGGTATGATTTTGAACCCGAAAACAGCATGTGGTTAAAATTTCAGGTCAATTGGAACAGTGAATAAAAAGTTATGTGTTTTCATGTGAAATGTGATAATTCGTGCATATAATTGTAATGTGGTTTGTTATGGACTAAAACCAACATGATTAGTGTGGTTAATGTATGTTAAACTTTTGAAATTCTGTAGTACCATGTTAAGGAAAAACAGAAATGTTCATGGGAGTGAGAAAGTGAATGAAATGAGAAGAGTTATGTGTAAAACCATGTGTAAAACGGAAATGTGTAAAAGTGTAAAAGTTGTGCCTATGTGACACTGCTACCCTAGAGGCATCGGGAGCCGTATATAGAAAAGTCCCTATAGAAGGCTCAATGTGATATAAGTTTGTCCCAAAGGCATTGGGAAAACCCCGGAGGTGGACAAGTACCACTGGATAGGGTGGAGAGGGCTTCTCCCGGTCTGCGCAGTTACCAAGATTCACCGCTGTATTGCCTAGGTGGTGAGTATGTGTATGAGTTGTGTAAGTGTTGTGTCATGTGTTGTGTTATGAGTTGTGTTGAGAGCTGTGCTAAGGAATGAGCACGAGCTATGAGATATTGTTAGTGTCCTCTACTGGTGGTTAGGACTATGTGTCATGGCAAATTGTTTAAGTAATGAAAAATGAGTAAAATGTGAAATATGTGAATATGGCATGTGGTAAGTGCCCAAGATGCACGCGGTAAGTGCAATCGATATGATATGTGATAAGTGAAAGTGAAAGAGAAAATGATGTGGAAATGAGTAAATTGTATAAGTGTGAACATGTGTACGTGTCAAATGTGTAAAAGTGAACAACGTGAATGAGTAAGTATGAAATCATGTGAAACCGAGAATGTGAGAATGTGTTATTGGAAACCATGTGAAATCAGTAAACTAATGTTGTCATTATCATGCTTATGTGTGCATAAATGCCTAGAATCCATGTTAGGGATAATGGGCGAAAATGAGTGCAAGATAGCTCGATTACTTGTTCACATGATGTGTTTTATGTATTATTGTAGCTCTCATGTGTAGAATTATAGTCATTGAATTATATGAAATCAGCAATCTAAAGCATGTGAAAAGGTTCGTGTATGTGTTTAAAACTATGTGAAATCCATGCTAGTTGTTTTCCCTTTCATGTGTGTAAATTGTTCATGTTGATAGCTTTCATGTTTTAGCTCTTTAAAAGACTAAAGTTCCTGAGCAAATGGAATAGAGATCATGTGATAGGTGAATTTCATTTTACAAATCTGAAAGCATGAGTTATGTATAAAATTGTAGAACTTTCATGATAGGTAGAAAACTTGAATTGACTAGCATGCTATGTGTTGTTAACTGTAAAAGTGCATGTAGAAACCACTAAGACTTGTATGTGTATATCATGAGTAGTGTCGCTTGCTGAGTCTTTGGACTCACTCTTGCTTCGGCGTACAGGTTGACAGGTATCGTGCACTAGGAGGTAGCGTGGCGAGGATCATCATTAGAAGACTATTTTGTGGAGCTGTTACCAGTTGTACTTTTCTTTTGCACAAAAAGGATTATTGTGTGGACAATATTTTGGACATTGTAACTCTCTTTACTTTGTATTAATGTGGACATTGTCCTTCTATCTCGCTATTTAGATTATGGAATGTGTGTTGGTGACGGATTAAGAGTTGAGTTGTTTATTTTATTCCGCTGTACTCTATTGCTATCCAGGTACATATCAACCTATCGACCAGTGTTGGGTAAATGTCCCACTGTGACGACGCCCTTTATACCGATGGGGATTGGTATAATCGTATCGGTATGAAGAGGGTCGTTACAGTCTATGTGGTTTGAGTGTGTGTTTACTACACACTTTGTGGTAATATAATTCTTATGATTTATCATAGTAACTGGGCAGTGAGGTTCCTGTGTGAGCCTAGCCATGACTTTGTGGTGTTTGGGCAGTGAAGGTCCATACCGACCTAGCCCTAGTCCGTTGTTGTCTTTCGAATAATATTATATGGATTTATGAAGTAAGTAAATGGTGTGTTGTTACGAAGGTCATCTCATAACCGATGATAGGCCAAATATGATTGGCTATCGTGATTTATATATGTATTAGTGTGAGCTAGCTT
The DNA here is from genome assembly GCA_014218235.1 of Colocasia esculenta. Classification (NCBI taxonomy): domain Eukaryota; kingdom Viridiplantae; phylum Streptophyta; class Magnoliopsida; order Alismatales; family Araceae; genus Colocasia; species Colocasia esculenta. The sequence continues at coordinate 82,383,729 of CM024756.1, read as the reverse complement.
GGAGGTTACAAGATGACCAATGATAGGCAAGTTTGTGGTTAAGTTATGTGTTGGTGTGGGATAGCTTTGGGGTCACACGGTGACCGATGTTAAGCTAATCCTAACACTTGTATATTGTGAATTATAAGTAAAGGCTATATGTGTAAATATCGTGGTTTGTGCTAGCCGAGTGTGGTGGTCCGGCGCCTATTCCGAAATGCCTCTCTAGTCGGGTACCCCAGGTTCTTTGTGAGCCAGGCACGTGTGTTTGTTGTGCTCGGGGTTTTGTCCCGGTACAGTGTGGTACCGTTGAGGTCTGTGTCGTCTTCCTGGACACCCTCACTCTTGAGTTTGAGTTGTACGTCCGGCTGAGGGAAAGACGGCAGTGGGACAGCGACTTCCCAGAGTTTGTTCTTGTGTCGCTTGTAGCGGGCTCGTAGTTGGGGGTACGGACACCAGTAGACGTCACTGGTCCCCAGCTAGTCCTGTTTTCCAGTGCCTCACTTTAGAGTGCTCCGGCCAGAGACTCTAGAGGTGCCAGGCATGGGCCTGTAGCTGTGTGTCTGCAGGTGTGGTGTTGGTTGGTCTCCACAGTTGTTTGACTTCTTTCTTGTGGAGCGGCAGTTGGACCTTTCGTCCGTGACTGCGAGGCTGAGAGGTAGTTCTTATGTTGTGTTGTCCGGGTTGGATATTGGCCTGATCAGCCAGTAGTCCGTTCCCGTGTGGTGGCGTCGTTCTTTCTGACTCGTGCTTGCCAGTGACTGTGGTTTGTGAGTTTGTGACTCGTGGTCGAGGTTTGACCAGTTCGAGATGTGCCCTGGTGTTGGCACAATTGTGACTCAGTTGTGGTTTGTGTGACTCGTCGATTAAGGTTTCACCTGTAATATTGTGCCTAATTAAAGGTATAATATAATTATGGTTCAGTGTGGTGTTTATCACCTACTTGTACCCTTGTTCGGGTGTTTGTGTTGTGGTACCTCAGAGTAGCAGGTACTTGTTCCCTTCGTGGGTTATTTTGTAGTTTTGTGATGGTACATTGTGTACCAACCTTTCCGGGTACTCGTGTGTTGTGCAGGTCTTGTGGTTTGACTTGCCACTTGTTGTATCTTATCCATTTTAAGTAGATCTTTGTTTATAATTTATTGTGGATTAGTTTGTCATTATTAATTATGTTATCTTTGTGGGTAATTTGCCGATAAGGCTTGTGGCCTAGACATATTGTGGTTTAGTAGAGCTGTGCTCCGTGGAGGCCGTGTGAGACCTTCCACTTGTTGAGTTTTACTCTTCTTGGATATGATTCCAATTATAGTTTTAGTGAGTTATGGATTGGCTTCGTGGTAGCCAGTTCCGTTACCTTGTGTGTAGTTTCCGATGTAGTGTGGTTTGGAGTATAAAGGACCAGCTCTTTTTTAGCAGTCCTATTACTCAAGTGTTTGTGGTTCGCCTGTGAAGCTTGTAGCCTGGGCATTGACTTGCCTTTGTGGCTTATAGTTTAGGCAACCCGTTGTTGTAGCAGTGTGCCAGTGAGACTGTGGTTTAGGCACTTTAATAGTTGGGCTGATTAATGATATTATGTTAATCCTGTAGTCCTACTTTTCTTCTGAGGACTTTATGTTTATTATCATGAGCATGTTTAATTGTTATTTATTGTAATGATGTGAGCATGAAATGGTTTGGCTATTGTTGTTGCCAGTGAAACCCATTGGGGTTGAGGTGTCTGTGGTTACAGTGTTGTTTTGGGTAGCCCTACTGAGCCAGTGACTTGTTGAGGCTCACTCCCCTACAGTTCTTTTCAGGGCTTGCCGTGTGTTTGGCTTGCAGTGGCGTTGCGTCAGACTTGTACCACCAGCAGTAGTTTGGTAGTTTGTGTTGTGTGAGCTTGTGCTCCCTCTGGGTATGCCCCAGGTAGTTGTACTCTTTTAATTGGACATGTATTAATGTAATGGGACAGTTGTACAAATTTGTGAATAGATATAAGCACATGTACTTTCTTGTGTCTTATATTCTTGTGGTTTGTCTTTTTGTACTCTTACTGGACACGTGTGTGAGATATCCCTTGCGAGACTTCGGTCCGTTCGCGGGAGGCGGATCTGGATATGGAGCCTTAATGGGCATAATACCCCGGTCCGTCACAAGACATCTCCAGAAAAGGGTGTGGCAGCTGCAGAAAGGGAAAAGGGAGCAGAGCCGTGCTGTTTGGAAGGAGAACGTGAAGAAGAATAGAAGAGGAGAGGAGATAGGATAATGTATCAGCATCCAGAAAGGGAGCAAGCAGCGCCATCAGATTGAGGAGTAGAGAGCAGCAAAGGAAGAAGAAGAACTGGCAATCCGCATGCCACTGAAGCAAAGCATCGTGGATTGAAGAAGATCTCCAACGAATTCCTTCAAGCATCTTCGATCCAAGCTTCTGCAAGTCTTCTTTATCAAGGAACATCCAAGTCACATCTATTTCATTTATTTTCTTGGAGTGTTCATCCAGTTTTTCATTGTGTGAACTGTGCATGTGTTCTACACAGATCACTTAATTCTGTTTGTTCGATTTTATCATTGTATTGAGATAGATCGGGCTAGAGGATCTATTCTCTAATTGAGCTTGTTCTAGCTGAACTTTGATCTTTCGTGGTCCAAAGGTTTGGAGCCATAGTGCTCCGGTTTTGAGCCGTTGTGCTCAAGTGCTTGTGAGTCATCGTACTCATATGTGGTTTGTGGAGTAGGTATTCATACCTATCTCCTGGGTTTTCTTTGAGTCATTGTACTCAAAGGGTTTGGAGTCGTCGTGCTCCGGTTGTTTCTTGAGTCGTCGTGCTCAAGGCTGTTTGGAGTCGTCGTGTTCCGGTGTGAGTTGTACTCTTTTGAGTAGTGGAGCCTCACTATGTGAGGGGTGGACATAGGAGTCACTGGAGGTGATTTCCGAACCACATAAAAATCCTCTGTGCAGCGGTTTGAATTGTGGTTTGACTTTGTATTACGCTAGATGCATGCATAAGGATTTCGTTCACACTTCTATATGATTTGCTCACACACACTAATCACACATATTGCATCTGTTCAGTGGGGTTTCATTTGAATAGATATCTTAATTCGAACTAATTTTTAAATTGCTTTAGTTTCCGCTGCAAATCTATTCAACCCCCCCTTCTAGCTTTGCCATTATCCACCTATCCAATCCTACAATTGGTATCAGAGCAGGTTAGCCACTCTAATTGTTAGATCTAATTCCTTGTTACACACGATTCACTGTGATTAGATCTAATAGTTTTTGAGTTTTGGTATAATGGCAAATCTCTTTAATTTACATGAATTTCCTGTTATAATTTCAGTGAAATCACCAGTCTCACTTTCATCAGGTTTTTCAAAAGAAGCACAAAGAAAAGGAGCAAAAAGAATTCACAACTGCTCAATGGCAAAGAAGAGCCTCAATGAATCCAAAATCAACAATTCAGAAGGTTGTGCCTCTCACTGCACATTCTAAGAGCTCAGAGCATTCTTCATCCTCTTCAAAACAAAAGAAATCAAATGGGTCTACAAGGTCAGATACATCCACTCTAGACTCATCTATGTATTCTAACTCTGATTCTGATGTAGATGAAGGAATGTCTCATGTTAGATTGATTGAATTCTGTGACAAGATACAAACTTTTAATGTACAGTTGAACACTAAAAATAGAGACTTGAAATAGACTTTAAAACATTCCAAGAAGAAATGAGAATTTGAAAAATGAAGTTGAAAAATTAAATTCTGAGAAAGAAATTTGGAAGATGAAGTCCAAATCTGTGAAAATAAACTGAATGGATTGAAAGAAACCATGAGCTATTAAAATCAAAAGTCATTGATCTAGAAAATGAAAAAGAAGAATTGATTGATCTCAATGAAAACTTCAAATTTGATAATGATCAATTAAACAAACAGATTTCTAACATGGCTCATGATCATCAAATAAATGAAAGATGCAAACAACTTGTTGAAGAAAATTGTCACTTAAAGAGAAAGATTGAATGCTTGTTACATGACAAACCATTAGATAATGATTGTAGCAGTGTCAGTAATAAAATTGCTGATATGGAAAACAAATTGCTCAATTTGAAAATGAAAAGAACAAGATGAAAAATGGTTTGGATGACATGTTAAACAAGCTTCAAATTTCAGAAAAAGAAGTGTTGCATTAAAAGTTGAAAAACAGAAACTTCAACATGAATTGAAAAATACTAAATAACAAGTCTTACTTCTGTGAGAGATAAGAAAAATGAAAATAAAACAAAATTAACATTTTTTAAAGCTACTGCAAACAAGAACTCTGCTAATTCTAATGAAAAACTAGTGAAAGTTCTTGTTCAGAAACAGACAGAGAAAAAGAAGAATGCTACTATCAAGAAGATTCATCTACTTCCTCCATCAGTCCAAAAAGCTCCAAGACAAGTTCCAAGTTCACATCATGCCAAGAGTACCAAAAGGTACCACCTTCTCTTCATGGTAAGCCTCCTCATATGAAAAGGAGATTCCAGCAAATGCATACATGCCAAGGTAAGTACCAGGTAAGAAATGCTCTCATTTGCTTTAATGTAATAACCTGGTCATCTTGCCAAACATTGCTGGATTAGAAATCAAAATTTCAATAAACATGCCAAATCAGTCCAATGCTTTCATTGTTATAAAATTGGTCATATTTCTAGGGACTGTTAGTACAGAAATGATTTTGTTGTGCATGCTCAGAAATTCCAGTCTAATGCATATGCTCATACACATAGGAATAAATATCATGTTCATACTGAAAATGTTCAGAAATTCCATGTGTATAGGCATAGAAATGTTACACAAAATCATTCTTTCTGCTTATATTAAAATCTAAAAATTAGAAAACTTCATGAAAACATAGATGCATTGAGCAAGGCAAAAAGAAAATCTGGAACTAATTCTGCTCATAATTCTATCAATGAAAGAAATGCATCTATACCAACAAATAAAATCACTTTGGATTCAGAAATCTTTAATGCACTCTAACATTGACTTCATTGCAGGACCCAAGCAAGTGTGGGTCCCAAAACTCGTTGATCAGCAAGCTGAGGAGTCTTGCAGCCATACATTGTAAATAGATTCAAGATATTGGTAGTGCAAGGCAAGAAATGATTGGAGAACACAGGTAAAATCTTTGAAAAAGCATTAAAGTCCATTCAGGTAAAACTTCTTTATCATTTCAAATTTGAATTGCCTGAATTGAAATGATGTTTGATTTTTTTTTACAATGAAAAATGTGTTCTGATGCTACTCCCAATAATGAATTTGTATCACAACAATTGAAATCATGTTTGCTTGTTTGTGCTCATGACTGCTTGTGCATATCTTCTGTTTTGACTTCTTGGTATATCAAATGATGACATGTGGAAAAACAAGTTATGCTTGTTTGGAAGCTATCATTATGCGTGAGTAAAATACTCCACCAAGTACCAAAAGTCATGTTATGCATAAAGCTAATTGTATGCATAATCATGTGTGAATTGCTTGCTAGCTTTTTCATTCCATGCACATATTAAGGGGGGGTGAATTTGAAAAAGTGCAAAAATGTTCTTGAAAATGCAATGAATTTCATGCTAAAACTAAGAATAATTGACCTTTTGCAGTGGCTATGTGGTATATCAAATGTTGAAATGTGAAAGGACAAGTTAGGCTTGTCTGGAAACTATCATGCGTGAGAAAAATTCTCCGCCAAGTATCAATAGTATTCTCCTGCATAATGGTCATCAAGAAAAATGAAAATCTCAAAAACTTTATTTTAAGTCTTTGAAAATTTTTGAGTTTTTGAAAACTTTTCTCCTTCAATAAATTGCCTGTTGATATATGCTTGATCATGTTCATACTCTTTCTGTGCAAACTGCTTAGAATGAACATATCTGAATTGCTTAAATGATCATTTCATATCATGCATATCTTATGGGGGAGTAAGTCAAAAGAATCTTTGAGTGAAATGCTGGAGAAATATTCTTTCATATCTGATTTATCAACAACTCCCATTCAGTTTATTGACAAATCTTCTTGCAAATAAATTCCACACTCTCACATTGCATTGGCATTCTTGTATATCAAATGGTGATTTGAAGAAAGACAAGTCAGGCTTGTCTGGACACTTTCACTATGCGTGAGTATATGTCTCTGCCAAGTATTAGAGTCTTGTATGCAATTGTTGAGGGGGAGTCATTGTCTTTCAATAAAACATTCTTGCTCATTCTATTTACACTTGATTCCATTCATATTTCTTCAATAATCTTCATGTTCACCTTGTGAGGGGGAGTCATTGTTACATTGCTTGACCTTACTTGTCTATCTTGAACCCCAAACTCATAAGAATTTTTCAGTCCTTGTGCTATTTTCTTATGAGAGAATTAAGACATTGAAACTAAACTCATTGTGCATTTAGATTAATTTCAAAGATTCATATCATTTCAAGGTTAAGCAATCTTAATACTGAATGTTTTTAAAATGATTTGCAAAACACTATTATAGGCACATGAGTGGCTTTAATATTCACATGTGTATGTTTAAGCTTCATTTTTACCACATGTTAAGAATATTTTTTATAATTCATAGTCATGACTTTTCTGGTCAAAGTAAATATATTCCTATAAAACATCAAAACAATGACAACAATCTGGAAAAATATAAATAGAGCAATGCAAATTCTTGAACCACTGAGTAACCGGGCCATTTCACCTAAAAGTGATTTGTTTTGCGTCAAAAAGTGGAAATCAAATTTTCAACTCTGTATAAGATAATGAAAGTTAAACTACTGAGTAATCAGGTGGTCTTGCATCTGATCAATGTGATCTCTTGCACTGAAAGTTGAGATTTAACTAATTTATTCTTGTATTCTTTTCCAGCTAAAATTGAAAGAAAATAAAAAAGACATGATAGAAAAGCTTAAGACCTTAATAAAGTTCATGTTTACTGAGTTTAGACATATTATTCTACATTGTGTTAAAATTAAAGTTCCGAACATCCTTGTTAAATACTCTGCTCACTCATAGAGGTCACTTTACTTCACATTTGTATCATATTTTAACTACATTCGGATCATTATATCTTGCAATACCTTGTGTTGAGTGTGTCTTTGTGATTAAACTTTGTTGCACACTAACAAAAACACAATAACTTCTCTCATATGTCAATATCACTTTGTCTCATTTATTTTGGTCACTTCTAACCACTCCTTTACTCCATTTCATTTCTTGATCTCCTACTATTCTTTGTTTCTCTCTCTTATCTATCTTTTTGATGCTGTCAAAAAGGGGGATAAGGCCTTTAAAAGGGGAGAAAGTTCTTTAAAGGGAGAAAGTTTTTTATGGGAGAAAATTCAAAAGGGGAGTTTTAGTCAGGTTATTGGGAGATTGTGCATATATTTGTCATCATCAAAAAGGGGGAGATTGTTGGGTTGAGTGTGTTTTGGAATTTCCTAAAGTTGTATTTTAATGATGACCAATGAACATCACTCATACTTTGATTTTGATGATGACATATTGTGATTTTGATGATGACATGTTCAACATGTTATACATTTTATACATATCACAATAATGCTTAAACAACATGTTTTGATGTTTAATATCTCATATTTTAATGATAATATCTTGTACTAATGGCTTATGTGTTAAATTTTTAGGAATATCCAAATTTTGTCATGGTAGTGTCGACACACCCATTGATGGTGTCGACACTGGGTCAGAGTCCCTAAAGCTTTTCATGAAACAGGGTCAAGTGTGTCGACACAGTCCATGGTTGTGTCGACACTAGACCCAGATTCTAGGAGATCCATTTGTCTGATTGGGACATTGTGTCGACACAGTCTGTGGTCGTGTCGACACAGTCTGTGGTCGAGTCGACAGTAGACCCAGCATCCAGAAGACCCTTTTTGGATAAATGGGACAGTGTGTCGACACACTCAGTGGTAGTGTCGACACACTCCAGCTGAAACTCAAAAACGTGAATTTCTTTGGACACGTGGCTGCTTGGGAATTAAGGGATTTGACCTAGGTTTTTGTGCCCACGTACCCCAAGGCTCCTTATGGACATATGGGGCTATAAATACCCATGTTTCTTGTACTCCAAGGGCATCCCATGAGGAGAGAGACCAGACATCTCCAGAAAAGGGTGTGGCAGCTGCAGAAAGGGAAAAAGGAGCAGAGCATGCTGTTTGGAAGGAGAACGTGAAGAAGAAGAGAAGAGAAGAGGAGAGAGGATAAAGTATCAGCATCCAGAAAGGGAGCAGAGCAGCGCCATCAGATTGAGGAGCAGAAGAGCAGCAAAAGAAGAAGAAGAACTGGCAATTCGGATGCCACTGAAGCAGAGCATCGTGGATTGAAGAAGATCTCCAACGAATTCCTTCAAGCATCTTCAATCCAAGCTTCTGCAAGTCTTCTTCATCAAGGAACATCTAAGTCACATCTATTTCATTTATTTTCTTGTAGTGTTCATCTAGTTTTTCATTGTGTGATCTGTGCATATGTTCTACACGGATCACTTAATTCTGTTTGTTCAATTTTTATCATTGTATTGAGATAGATCGGGCTAGAGGATCTATCTCTAATTGAGCTTGTTCTAGTAGAACTTGGATCTTTCGTGGTCCAATGGTTTGGAGCCGTAGTGCTCTGGTTTTGAGCCGTTGTGCTCAAGTGCTTGTGAGTCGTTGTACTCATAAGTGGTTTGTGGAGTTGGTCGTCATACCTATCTCCTGGGTTTTCTTTGAGTCATTGTACTCAAAAGGGTTTGGAGTCGTCGTGCTCCGGTTGTTTCTTGAGTCATCGTGCTCAAGGGTGTTTGGAGTCGTCATGCTCCGGTGTGAGTTGTACTCTTTTGAGTAGTGGAGCCTCACTGTGTGAGGGGTGGACGTAGGAGTCACTAGAGGTGATTTTCGAACCACCTAAAAATCCTCTGTGCAGTGGTTTGAATTGTGGTTTGACTTTGTATTACGCTAAATGCATGCATAGGGATTTCGTTCACACTTCTAATTGAATTGCTCACAGACACTAATCACACATATTGCATTTGTTCAGTGGGGTTTCATTTGAATAGATATCTTAATTCGAAGTAATTTTTAAATTGCTTTAGTTTCCGCTACAAATCTATTCAACCCCCCTTCTAGCTTTGCCATTATCCACTTATCCAATCCTACAATACCGACGCTCCACTGTTCTAGAATTCCTCTCGAACGTCGAGCACTTGTTTCTCTATACACTCTCTCTTGACTTGGACGAACTCTCTGTCGGATATTCCTTCTATCGGACTAGTGAATCCTTATTCAAGGTCTCTGTAAGTCTCCTCTGTCCATGAATTCCCACATGGTCAACAAGCTGGTTGTACTCTAACACCTATGATACCCTTTAGGGATCAACATGATCCAAACGGCTATTGGAAGTTTGCTCTTATCTTGAATCACGCCGGACCTCTGGACTTGTGCTCAACATGGCCAGTGGAAGGGTCGTGAGTTCCAACGGACTACCAACACCAAGTGCGTGTGTTGCGCAACTGTTAATATCACCTGTTTACTCGACGTGTTACGTGCAATGTCCACTATCTCTCATCTATACTCTACTCGCCCATCTATTCACGTTCACTCTACTATCTCGTCTATTCATCTAGTACTCTCATCTATTTCTTGGTACTCTCTATTGGCCATTGACTGATTGTCTAAAGATAAACAATATAACTAATACTTGGCAATATATAAAGGGCCCGATCTGGTCCTGGGATGTGCGCCCGAAAGTGCTAGTGCCCATGGGAGTTAAATGATCAGAGTGTTTGGCATTACACTCGAGTTCTATCTATCTTGACTATCTAAATGACAATCAAAAGTGTTATGTTCTCTCATTGTCTATTGACAGAAGTGCTATACTATACCCGTTATGCTATTGCTATACTTTGTGCTATTTGTGCTATGGCCATCTTGCTATTTGTCCTATACTCGACACTTGTGCCATACTTAGAAAGCTTGTGCTATTTCCATCATGTTCTATCCTGCATGACTCTCTCGCTCTATCATTAGTTACTCTACCTTTTAATACATTAATCATTTAAAGCCTGCTTGACTATTGAGATTTAAGTCCTACTAGGCGCTATCGCTCACACTGCATTATTTGTCGTTGTGTTCTCAGGTGAGACCGAGGATGACACCTACACTCAAGAGGATGGGAACGACCAGGAGTGAAGTCATGAGTACCCTAGTGTCTTAGTATTATGATAGAGTGTTAGTTTAGTCATTTACTTTTATTTCGATGTAATTGGGTGCTATAGAATGGCTCTGATATTAGTGGTTGTAACTAGACATTTGAAAGATATTAATGAGAAGAAATTGCTTTAGTATTTATTCATTGCTCAATGGTTTGATGTCTAGTACTCGCTCTGTACCCGTTTACTTGCAACTGCATAGCGTTCTGATATTCTGCGTCGGGGCGTGACAGTTTTGTGGTATCAGAGCCTAGGTTATTTTGAAGTATAGGATGATCTAGGTTAACCTGCCTCAACTAGAGTCAATTATCCTACCTATGTGACTTGTGGTTAGAGCCAAGGGTAAATAGCTAAAAATGAACTCACACATGCACGAATTAAATTCCACATCAATATCATAACAATAAGTTATTTTTGTAGGAACTTAGCAACAAGATGACTGCTGAACGTGCTCAAATGAGGGGCATGCAACAGACCATTCAAGAACTAACGCGCGTAATTATGCAAGCTACCCAAGGTGGTGGTAATCGTGGTGGTGCAGGTGACCTGCATCGTAACTTCAGGAGTCTGAACCCACCTAGGTTCAGCGGATCCACTGATCCAGATGAAGCCGAACACTGGCTAAAGTAAACAGAAAGGATCTTCTGTGTTATGCAATGCACAGCAGGGGATAAGCTGCTACTAGCCACATTTCAACTTGAAAAGGACGCTCGCGCTTGGTGGGAGTCTGTGGAAGTGACCCGAGCGAATGGGTAGTTCACTTAGGCCAAATTCAAAGAAGCCTTCAATTCCAAAAACTTCTCAGAGCGTTTCCAAGAAAGGAAGGTTGCGGAATTCGCTGCTCTGAAACAGTGGACCTTGACTGTGGCCGAATATGAAACCCAGTTTTCAAGACTGGACCGCTATATGGAACACCTAGTGAATACAGAAAGAATGAAGGCTAAGTGCTTTCTCAACGGCCTTAAGCCTCAATACATTACTCAACTGGCCCATCTCGACATCTAGACCTACACCGAGATGGTGAAGAAGGCCCAACTACTAGACGATGCTACGGACTTCACCGACCGTATCAAAGGGAAGTTCGTGAAGAAGGAAATGGCCTTAGGGCAATCATCTGCTAAGCCAAACAATGGCAAGAAGCATCCCTTCAACATCACGGAGGGACCCAGCCTAGAAAGGAAACCTAAAGCAATTGTCCCCAACACTCCAACAAAAGTAACTGCAAACACTGTGACAAGCCAGGTCACACCGCTGACGAATGCTGGAGGAAATCCAGCGCATGTCTGCACTGTGGAAGCGGCGAGCACCGCATCCCCGAGTGCCCGCTATTGAAAGAACATTAGAGGTGCCCTAATGCACCTAAGAAACAGGGCCGACTACAAGCCCCGCACAATAAAGAGCCCACTGATGAAGGTGGCGTGGTAGAAGGTACCTTACAAGTTTCTCCTTATCAGCTTTTGTTTTATTTAATACTGGAGCAACTCATTCATTTATATCTCAATACTTTGCTGATACCCTGACTGCAAAACCTATATCCATGGGTTGTGAGTTCTCTGTCACAACGCCACTAGGAGAAAAGGAGAAATTGAACAAATACTTTCCCTCTGCCGATGTAATGATCGGAGACGATAACCTAAAATCTGACCTAGTGTGTATGCCCATGGAAGGCTATGATGTAATTTTGGGAGCCAATTGGTTGTCCACTTATGGGGAAAGTGTCGAATGTAAGAAAGGAAGGGTGACATTTAGTGACTTTCCTAAATTGGCATTCTTTGGGATTAGACATAAGAGACGGATGTCTCTAATCTCCACCATAAAAGCCCATAACATGATAAGGAAAGGTTGTTTAGCTTTCCTTGCGGCCGTAGTAATTGAAAAGAAGTGTTCTAAGATAAAAGACAAACACATAGTACAGGATTTTCTAGATGTGTTTCCTGAAGATTTGCCAGGGATTCCCCCGGAACGAGATGTCAACTTCACCATTGAGTTGATCCCTGGAGCTGCCCCGATATCACGACAGCCGTACCGGATGTCACCTACCGAGCTAAAGGAATTGAAGATGCAATTGATGGAACTATTAGAGAAGGGGTTCATCAGACCAAGTACTTCCCCATGGGGAGCACCTGTGCTATTTGTCAAGAAGAAAGATGGATCGATGAGGCTATGCATCGACTATCGTCAACTCAATCAGCTCACCATCAAGAACAAATACCCATTGCCTAGGGTCGATGAACTTTTCAACCAAATATCTGGAGCTCAGTATTTCTCCAAGATCGATCTTCGATCTGGATATCACCAAATGAGGATCAAGGATGACGATATCTTCAAAACGGCTTTCCAGAGCAGGTATGGACACTATGAATTCATCGTTATGCCTTTCGGTCTAACCAATGCTCCTGCAGCCTTTATGCAACTCATGAATAGCATATATCGGCCATACCTTGACAAGTTCGTGGTCGTCTTCATCGACGACATCCTCATTTATTCAAAGACCAAGGAAGAGTATGAAGAACACCTAAAGATTGCACTGCAAGTCTTACGAGACAACAAACTGTACGCAAAGCTGAGCAAGTGTGAATTCTGGATCGAAGAAGTGTCCTTCTTGGGCCATGTCATCTCAAAGGACGGCATCTTAGTTGATCCCTCCAAAGTCGAAGCTGTACTCAATTGGAGAGACCAACCAACATCACAGAAATCAGAAGCTTCCTAGGACTGGCTGGCTACTACAGGCGGTTCATCAAGGACTTCTCCAAGATCGCCGTTCCTCTCACACAACTGACACGAAAGGAGAGTCCACACTCCTGGAGTAATGAGTGTGAGAAAAGTTTCCAAACACTTAAAGATTGTCTTACCTCAGCACCTGTTCTCGCTCTGCCAATAGAGGGAGAAGGTTTCTCTGTCTACACCGATGCCTCAGAGATTGGGCTAGGTTGTGTATTGATGCAAAAGGAGAAGGTTATTGCTTATTCTTCAAGACAACTGAAGACGCATGAAGTCAACTACCCTGTGCATGATCTAGAGTTGGCTGTCATGGTCTTCGCCTTGAAGATCTGGAGACATTACTTGTATGGTGAGAAATTTACTATCTACTCAGACCATAAAAGCCTGAAGTACTTATTTTCCTAGAAGGAACTCAACATGAGATAGAGAAGATGGCTAGAATATCTGAAGGATTTTGACTTCAACATCGAATACCATCTAAGCAAGGGTAATGTCTTGGCTGATGATCTTAGTAGGAAGCCAATGGAATCTGTTTCAAGTCTAGTCCTTGGCGAGATGCAACTACTAGAACAATTCGCAAGGTTAGACTTAACTATTGAACATAGAGATGATGGAGTCTTGATTGCCAATATCAAGATTCAATCCGACTTGCTGGAAGAGATTAAAACCCAACAAGATAATGATCCATTCTTAGTTCGCATCAAGGAAACCGTAACCGAAAGACCGGACTTTGCTATGACTGAGGATGGAAGACTGGTGTTCCAAGGGAGGACATGTGTCCCCGAAAATGAAGAACTGAAGAGAAGGTTAATGGATGAAGCTCACAAGACAAAGTACACTATCCACCCTGGAGGTACCAAAATGTATCAAGACATGAAAATAACGTTTTGGTGGTCGAACATGAAGAGAGAGGTAGCTGAACATGTCGCACACTGCCTTACTTGCCAACAAGTAAAAGCGGAACACATGTGCCCTGCTGGTGTACTCAAACCGCTAGATATTCCGGAATGGAAATGGGAATGCATTGGCATGGACTTCATCATGGGTTTACCTAAGACTCGTGGTGGACTCGATGCCATTGTCGACCGACTAACCAAATCTGCCCACTTTCTAGCCATAAAAAGTAAGTGGTCGGTAGAAGTACTAGCTGCCTTATATGTCAAAGAGATTGTAAGACTACATGGAGTTTCATCATCCATAGTCTCGGATCGGGATCCGAGATTTACATCTCATTTTTGGAAAGGACTGCAAGCTGCACTGGGTACCACATTCCACCCACAAACTGATGGGCAAACTGAAAGAACCAACCAAATAGTGAAAGACATGTTGAGAGTGTGTACTATAGACTTCCAAGGATATTGGAACGAGCACCTACCCTTTATTGAGTTTGCCTATAACAACAGTTACCAGGCGAGTATTAAGATGGCACCGTTCGAAGCACTCTACGGAAGAATTGTAGATCTCCTGCATGCTAGAATGAGGTGGGAGAACAACAATGGCTAGGCCCAGACATGGTACAAAATACAACTCGGGACATTCAGGTGATTAGAGTTCGGCTTAAGACTGCTCAGTCCAGAAAAAAGAGCTATGCCGACAAAAGAAGGCGAGACTTAGATTTCCAAGTCGGTGATCATGTATTCATAAAGGTGTCACCTACTCGCGACATCAAAAGATTTGGTGTGAAAGGAAAGCTTAGTCCAAGATTTATCTGTCCTTTTGAAGTACTCGAAAGAATTGGTGAGGTTGCATACCGATTGGCGTTGCCACCGGATCTGGCATGTGTACACAATGTGTTCCATGTCTCCATGCTCAAGAAATATGTATATGATCATACACACATCATTCGTCACGAGAAGTTGGTGTTGAACAGGGACACGACCTATGAAGAAAAGCCAGTCAAGATATTAGAACGGAAGGTGCAACAGCTCAGGAACCATCCCATTCACGTGGCTAAAATCTTATGGAATAACCGCGGAGTGGAAGAAGCCACATGGGAACCGGAAGGAACCATCAGACAGAACTACCCTAATCTTTTCGGTAAGACATTCTCTCCTGGATGATCATATGAATTTGGGGACCAAATTCTTTTTAAGAGGGGAGGATGTAGCAACCTGGATTCTTCAAAAAATAAAAATTTAATAATAAAAAATAAAAACAATTAGAAAATCAAATAAAAGAGAGTTAAATAAAACCCATTAAATTAAAAGAAGTAATGGGCTTTATTGAATGGACCCATTAGAAATTAGTCGGCCAAAACAGGAATTTTTAAAAGGGTAATAATAGGAAAATATCCTAAATTCGTAACTAAATTATTACTTAAATAAAAAGAGGTATTTAATGCAATAAAAGTAAGTTTGAGTTAGATTTGGATTCCTAAACCTACCCTAGTTGCTTAGCCACGAATTTAGACCCAATTAGAAGTTCTCAAGCTTGGAAAGGGTGAGAGAAATAGGAAATCCCGAAATTAAAAAGTAATTAGAGTACTATTAGGAAATAGAAACCCAAGAGACATAAATACTCTCTTAGTCCCCCAAGGTCGGCCCTAGCTCCTTGCCAAGGGTTTCAGGACGTGGAGAGGAGGCCAACGAGGAGGAGAATTCGTGGGAAGCTTCATCAAAGCTTCAACCCGAGTTCATCAAGTTTAGCCGTAGAAGAGGAAATCGACCAAAGGTAGGCATTCTCAAAAGCATAAATCATAAAATTTCGTCTGTAGGTTGTTCCATGCATCAGGAACAAAACCCCTTTTGTTTCAAATTTTTCGTGTACCCAATTTTTTATTATTAAATTTTGAAGTCCTGCAAACCTCTTGACCCCGAACCTTCATGTTTAATTCAAATCTCCTTGAATACTCGATCCCATGCTCTCAAATTTTTAATCGAGATACTGATGCATGTTAGGCATCTTTTGCTCCTAAAAGCCCTAATTTTCATCCACCATATTGCTCGAATTAAATCGTTGATCTCTACTATACATAGTTTCATGTTCTTCGTAAAGACACTTGTTTGAACCATGCTGAAACCATGTTGGCTTTCAAATTCCTATTTACTACAAGCACTCTCGCATGTCTAGATTAATTTTCAAGTGGTTTCATGATTTTTCATTGACGGTACAAATAGTTATAATTTTCTAAACGTCCCTGTGTCAAAATAAGGAAGTTCTGGACCGCAATCGAAGAACATGTCCTTTCGCTGTCGGACTCTGGTACAGGACCTGAGAATGCGACGGCTTGATAGGTCGCGTTCTCAGGGCCATCACGACAACATCTCCCGTCGCGATCTGATCGTGACATGGTCTGTCGTCGCGATATGCCTGCCTTTACTGACAAGCCCGTCGCGATCTGTACAAGGCTATGTTGCGTTCTCAGTTGACCCCGTCACGACCCTTACTGGGGTGCGTCACGATCTCAGATTTTTGCATGAAAACCCCCAATTTCCGATGCTCTGACTTTCTACAGTGTTTGTACCCTCTCTTAACAGTCATATATGCAATAAATATACTGGTTATAAACTGAACATTAATGTGTGATTTTAAAAGACATGCACATGACTTATTTCTAGTTATGATTTCATGACACATGCACACACTTGAACCATCCAATATGGCTTAACATAACATGAAGATTTCCCATAATATATCTAGTAATTTATCTCAATATTTATTTAAATTGCCTATTTTAAATGAACTTGTCTACGATTCTCGCGATGTTTTGGGAATACCGATACCGATGCTCCACTGTTCTAGAATTCCTCTAGAACGTCGAGCACTTGTTTCTCTATACACTCCCTCTTGACTTGGATGAACTCTCCGTCGGATATTCCTTCTGCTGGACTAGTGAATCCTTGTTCAAGGCCTCCGTATGTCTCCTCTGTCCATGGATTCCCACATGGTCGACGAGCTGGTTGTACCCTAACACCTATGATACCCTTTAGGGATCAACATGATCCAAATGGCTATTAGAAGTTCGATGTTATCTTGAATCAAGCCGGACCTCTGGACCTGTGCTCAACATGGCCAGTGGAAGGGTCGTGAGTTCCACCAGACTGCCAACACCAAGTGCGCGTGTTGTGCAACTGTTACTATTAAAGGGTTGCGGAATTCCCAATATAGTAATCTAGAAGGGGGGTTGAATAGATTACTGTCTCTTAAAAACTATTATCACTTTCTTTTTGCTAAAGCACAGTTTAACAAGACAGTATCAAGATCTAAACTATGTATAGATGAAGTAGAAACCTATCTAGCATGTGAATATGCAACGTTCCTATCAAACATCTATCGTAGAAACGATCAAACCACGAGACACGCAGATTTACGTGGTTCGGAGTACACAACAGTGTATCCTACATCCACGGCACACACACACAGAGAGAATAAACTGCTTATGAGCGAGTTCGGTGACTACAACTCACACACACACGTGTTTTCTGATGTGCACCCACGATCAGAACAACACACACACGTGATCTCAAGCACAAGAGACGCTTGAATCACACAAACACACACACGATGGATAGGAATTGTGAAACAGGAAGAGTTCAGAGTATAGGAGTAAATCCTGATGTGGAACTCTTCTGAGAACGTCTGGATGGAGTTCAAACTTTGACTTGACTACTTTGGATTGATGGAGAAGGTTGAATCCACGACGATCTATCTTCAGTACTGCAGGATCAACAGATCTTCCGGTCTCTGCACTGCAGACTTGAAGCAGAGCAGCAGCAACTCTTTTCTCTTAGACTTGGCTTTAGGGTTTTTGGTTGTGGCTACTTCTGTACGAGATTCTCTTCAAAAGGATGCTTATATAGTTGTGTTTTCATGTGGAAAGTCGTGGGACATGAAAACACAATCTTGGATATGAAGGAAGGTTTCCGTATTTGAAGATCCTCTGCGTCTGTCGACAGGTGATGTGTATCTGTCGACAGATTGCAACAGATTTGCAATAGACAGATTTCAGGTAGCTCTGGCCTGTGGCATCTGTCGACAGGCGACATTCATCTGTCGACAGGCAGAGTCAGTTTTGCTAAAACACAGGACTCTGGCATTTCTGTCTGTGACATCTGTCGACAGGTTTCTGAGCATCTGTCGACAGGTGCTCTCAGTACTTTTCTGTCTGATCACAGCTGTGGCATCTGTCGACATATGCCTTTGGGTCTGTCGACAGGTACATGTATACACTGTACTTTTGATCATTTTCTCATGATTTGTGAAGGCTTGGTTATATGCACTTGTACCCACATGATAAAGCATGTATAGTTAGGTATAATGTAGACATAGATAACCAAATATTGTGTCATGTTAATTGACATGTATGAAACCTCAATTCAACTCATTCATCATTAAAAACATTGTTTGATTATCATTGAACATTTAGAATGTGAATTCACTTAGTTTCCAGAATATGAACCCTACATTCTCCCCGTTTTTGATGATGACAAAATTATTTAATTAATGCTCATGAAATTGAGGTTTCTTCTCCCCCTTTTGACAACATCAAAAGTAAAGACAACAATCACATTTGTAGATTTGCACAGAACATGTGATTTCATTCATAGGAAAGTGAAGCATTCACATGACAAAAGTGTGACTGAAGTAACATGAAGTGAAGGAGAAAATACATGAAAATACATGAAAGAACAGAATAGAGAAACGACATTGCTCAGACTGAAATGAAAATACAGGACATGACCCACTCCTAGACATCAAATCTATCTAAGCAGCATCATCTTCAGGAGCTTGATGAGGGGCATGACGCTCAGTGGCAAGTCTGTCAATGCGTGTGTCAATGGTATCCATTCTTGCGTGCAGTCTCTCAAAGCCATGTGTCATCTGCACTTGTAGCTGTGCTATCAATTCCCGAATGGAAGGCTGAGCAGCTACATCAACACTAGCATCTCCCGGAGCATCTAGTGGCTCTGACTGGGAGTCTTCATCATCTTCTTCAGCATCTTCTTCATCAGCAGCGTGATCGTCATCCCCGATGTAGTCTTCATCCTCGGCAGCAGCAGGTGCCTTGCCCTTGAGTTCCCAGGTCACTACCCCATCCACTAGCTTGTATCCCATGCGTGTTGCGGCAGTGATATCAAAACTGTTGTGGGAGTTGAGTGAGACACACTCACTGTCTGGAATGGGAATGCAAATAAACTTCAAAAGAGAAGTAATTTGGCAAGCGAAGGGCATGGATCTCCTAGGTTGGTAGAAGCACTGGATGATCAAGCGAAGCATCAGGAGAGGAAGATTGATGGGTTCACAATTAAGGAAGAAGGTGAACAATGATTTGTGAACATTGGTGACGAGTTCACGACTGCCATGCTTCGGCGCAATGCAAGTGGTGAAGATTTGATGGATCATGCGGTTGAGGGGAGGGAAAGTGTTGGCATTGAGCTTAGCAATCTCCTTTGTTGTATCATAGTGTTGAAGAGTAAGAAGGGGATAGTAGACAGAGGCGTCTGGGTGATGATCAAGAATATCCGCCCCGGTGTTCGGAATCTGGAGGGCAGTGCTAAAAAGGTTAGGAGTGAGTTTAAAGGGAGTGCCATTCACAGAGGTGTAGAACTCCTTGTCGGAGGAAGATAGGTTGTTGAAGAACTCAGTTACGGCAGTGGGACAGTATGCCGTATGAGCGTAGAGAAAGATTGTCCAACCCTGGGTATCGAACAGGGGTTGGAGGTTGGGGATGAGATCGGCCAATGAGTGGAAATCCACATAACGTGGAGGAACGAACTTTGTGAATGTACCGTGAACCCGTGTGAGATGGAGACGGGGAGGTACGACCAACTCTGGAAGCCGATCATCCCGGTGTTTGGTCCGGCGTTCATCGTGAGCCCTGGATCCTTCGCCAGGCGAGGAGGAGGCGGGACGACGACGTGAAATCAGCTTCTTCGCCTTGGGAGCCATGGATGGGATGAGGCAAAGATGGAAGAATAAGAAAGAGGGCTGGAGAAAGAGAGAAGCAAGGGTATGAAGCCAGGGGGATGGAGGTAGGGTTTCCCGTCCAGAAAGGGAAGGAGGTGTTTGAGAGAGGAAGGAGAGAAGATTGGGGTGGTGTTGGAGGTGGAAGGGCCGGAGATGCCTATTTAAAGAAGTGAGGGGAAGTTTAAAAGGCAATGGCCCACCAAATCAGCCCCAAACGGCATGCCCGTTGGGCTTCTGAACAGAGCAGCCGCCGTCTGTCGACAGATAGATTGTCATCTGTCGACAGATGCTCCCAAAATGTTACCTTGTTGGGTTTTTGTGTGTGATTTGAAAGGGAACTCTTGAGCAGTGGTTGTTTGCTGTTTACCTAAGGTGAATAGATGATGAATACATATTTAAGAGCCTATCATATACATGTAGATGAAAAGCCACTTCAACTATCTTAATGGTTCAAACATAATACATAGTTAGTCTTAAGTTGAAGCATTAAGAAAACAGTCACTGATATCAAAAGGAAACACTTTTACTCTTCTCTTTGTTAATTAGAGTGTAGGACAACACAATCCTCATAGTTGAGGTTCGAATGATCAAGGAGAGAAATATCTCAATGCCAAGACATTCGAAAACATTAATGACCCATGGGAATTATCACTCAGTGGAGGCTTCACACTATTCCATTATTTTCTATATTTACCATTCTTTTATGCAATGGGAAAAAGTGGTAGTTAGGAAGACTTCACACCTTTGAACATGAGGGTAGACATTATACGTGCCCGTACCCCCAGTTACTCAGTGAAAGTGTCCATCATACCGTTGTACAGAGTTGACGAATTAGCCTTTTGACGTGAGGGCAAACATTTTTGATGCTCACTCCCCGGTTACTTAGCAAGAACTCATCATTGCTCTACATTTTTCAAATTTATCATTTTAATCTAATGGAATGAAATTGTTTAGAAATATGTAGCTTTTCTCCAAGTATTGTTTTAATAACCCATAATCAATATAGTGATTGATTATCCATCAATTGTAGACATTAAACTCAGTGATCATAATACCTTTCAAAAGAGAATCATGTTTGCCTACATGTAAATTATGAAGAAGAGTTGGGTGTTAAGTTTTGGAAAATAGTGAAATGTTTCCAGAATGATGGAACCTAGACTCAACTTGAGTATTATGTAAAAATCACAAGATTGTTGAAAATTGCTTTAATATCTTATGCACATGATGTGATCATATATGTTATTAACACCATATAAACACCTTAGACATTTTTTAAAGAAACCAGCTCAAAGAGTTTTTGATTGAAAATGCTTGAAATTCCAAGTAGAAAGGTGTCTGTCGACAGCAAAGAAGAGCTTGTCGACAGTCACACTCAGACAGATGAATGGGTGTGCAGCTGGTTGAGAGTTATGTGTTATCTGTCAACAAGACAAGTTGTGTCTGTCGACAGCTACACTCAGACAGATTGTAGGCTGTGCGGGGAGGTCAAAAACCTGTGCAATCTGTCGACAGATGCATGGTCGACTGTCGACAGATGCACACAGAGTTTAGATGCCTATCTGTGGACAGGAAAGGTAGGGGCTGTCGACAGATCCTTGTTGAAGGCTAGTTTATAGAAAGAAGGGAATGTGAAAAGATCATCCCATGTGAAGGAGTGAATGAACAGCAAGAAGAAATGATTTCCTTCACAATAACACCCATCTTTTGAAATAGCTCCCCCATAATGTGTGCTCGTGAGAAGACACAAAAGTTAAGGAATGCAATTCAATTCAAGCAAGATATGCACACATGTATTCAGCAGACCATTCATGGAATTGAAACTGTTTTTGGTAATTTTATTTTATTTTTTTTTTTTTTTCAGAGTAATTTGGCTAATGAAATGGAACTTACCCCTTTGTCCAACATGGATGTCCCTTAATGGGCTCCAACTACGGGTACTTGGCGGAGAATATTGTCTCACGCATAATGAAAGTTTCCAAACAAGCCTAACTTGTTTTTCCACAATTCACCATTTGATATACCCCTTAGTTGCTGCTTACAAGGAACATACATGAAGGACTTGGGATTTGTGTCACTGAATTTTGCATAAGCCTAATTTGTTGGCCCTTTTGGTACGGCAGCAAGCTAACCTAGAGGGGGGGTGAATAGGTTTTTCTGAAATCTGAAATAGAAACTTAAACATAGAAATTAACACTTGAAGGTTTGGTTAGTTTAGTGTGATAAGAGTAGCAGTGCGGAAGCAAATAAACAATCACACAAATAACACAAGAGATTTATCCTGGTTCGGCCCTTCCCACATGGAAGTCCTACGTCCAGTCCCCAAGCAACCTCTTGGGATTTCACTAACTAAGGGTACAGTCCCCCTTAAGGACACTACAACACCCAGCACCCCAGCTGGTCTTCTTCTCTTTCCCGGGCAAGAAGGCAGCCCACTTCTCTTACAGGTAAAGAAGCCAACCTCCTGGTACAAACCCCAGTGCGGTTCTGCTAGACACTAACCCCTAGCTAGGTTTACAACTGGTACAAACCCCAGTTTGGTTCAGCTAGACACAAACCCCTAGCTGGGTTATCTACTGTATACAGTCCTACAGCTGGACAAGGATCTTTCTTAGAAATATCAGATTGAGAAGCTTTACAAGATAAACACTTGTGTAAAGCTCACAGTCCCAGACTCTCCCCAGATATACAATGAGCTCGGAGAGAAACAGAAGA
Organism: Colocasia esculenta; assembly: GCA_014218235.1. Classification (NCBI taxonomy): domain Eukaryota; kingdom Viridiplantae; phylum Streptophyta; class Magnoliopsida; order Alismatales; family Araceae; genus Colocasia; species Colocasia esculenta. Next base: position 82,361,201 of record CM024756.1, on the reverse strand, counting down.
GAGAAAAGAAAGCAATAGAGCTTGATTGCTTGAACGCTTGAGATGCTTGAAGGCTTGAGTGCTTCTTCTGGGCTCAGGCTCTTTCTCTCTTTCTTTGAGTGTATGTGTCGTTGAGGTTCTTCTCACAGTTGTACACTCCTTCAAAGATATTCAGGAAAAGGCTCTTGTTTTTCTTCAGCTAAGCTTCTTCTTTTATATGAGCAATTTGAATGGATCCGTTGAAGAGATCCGTTGGATTTCTAGTCGTTGCTCATCTCCTCTTCATTTGTCTTAATCAGACTCTGACGGTCTTCGAGGTCTGTACACATAGAAGAAAGTGTTAGCATAAAAGAGTGTTTATGATAAACGATGCATAGTACTGTGCTTCTGCTAACATACTGAAAATAGTAGGTCAAATCTTTTTCTGACAAGATTATGCATGCAGCTTTTTGTGTCAGACAATATTTGACTTTTCAATGAGCGCCAAAAACACTTTAAAATATTCAAGAGAAATCGTTGTTCATTTACAAGTAAATCGTTGCAAGTTTATGAACAAATCGATGTGAAAGACAAGTCGTTATGATCATTGAAGAAATCGTTATGAGCATGACTTATGAAATCGTTATGGGAACGACTTCTTAACAAATCGTTATGAGCATGACTTATGAAATCGTTATGAGAAGAGTCGTTGCTCATTTATAAAGAAATCGATGTGAAAGACAAGTCGTTATGATCATTGAAGAAATCGTTGTGATCACTTATGAAATCTATATGAAAGGCAAATCGTTATGATCACTGAAGAAGTCGATGTGATCACTTATGAAATCGATATGAGGGAAAATCGTTCTGAGATCGATTTCTTAACAAATTGTTACACGATAAAATCGATGTTTCACTTAACGAATCGTTACACGATCAAATCGTTGTGTAACTTATGAAGTCGTTGTTAGTGAAATCGATGTGGCACTTTGAATAGAAATCGATGTATATTAAATGAACATCGATTTAGCATTTTAGTGCGCCATATTGCATCAATGTGAGACACAGCATTTTGCTATGAGATTGATGCGACACAGATGAAACAAAATATTCAATTTAAGTTACATCATAAATTTTATTATCACCAAAATACAAGAACAGATAGAGAGTGGTTCAACATAATTCTCTTCTAAGGGATGTGAACCTATCCTCAGCCAATGGTTTTGTAAAGATATCAGCTAGTTGTTGTTCTGTTGGTATGAAGCTAATCTCCAAATTTCTATTGGCTACCTCATCTCTCAAGAAGTGATGACGAATTTCTATGTTTTTGTCCTAGAGTGTTGAATGGGATTTTTTGATAGATTGATTGCACTAGTGTTGTCACATAGGATTGGTGTGCATCCAAGGTCAATGTCATAGTCACACAACTGACTTTTTATCCACAACACTTGTGTTGCACAACTCCCTGCAGCAACATACTCTGCCTCTGCAGTGGAGAGGGCAACCGAATGTTGCTTCTTGGATGCCCACGAAACCATGCAACCACCAAGCATCTGGAATAGCCACTAGTGCTCTTCCTGTCAATTTTACATCCAGCATAGTCAGCATCAGAATATGAGATTAAGTGAAAGCTACTACCTGCTGGATACCAAAGACCCATGTCACGTGTACCTGAGAGATACCTGAATATTCTCTTAACTGCAATTAGGTGGCTTTCCTTTGGACTAGATTGATATCTAGCACAGAGGCAAACACTGAATTGTATGTCAGGTCTACTTGCAGTAAGATAGAGTAGTGAGCCAATCATACCTCGGAAGTGTTTAGCATCTACCAGTTTACCTTTTTCATCACTTTCTAGCTTAATGCTTGTGCTCATCGGTGTTGAGGCAGGTTTTGCAGTTTCAAACTGAAATCTCTTGAAAAGCTCTTTGACATATTTTTCTTGGTTTATGAAGAAGCCATCTTCCATTTGCTTGACCTGCAGACGAAGAAAAAATTGAAGCTCCCCCATTAAACTCATCTCAAATTCACTATGCATGTGATGTGAGAATTCTTCACACAGTGAAGGGTTAGTAGAACCAAAGATTATGTCGTCCACATACACTTGAACAACAATGATGTGTGTGTGGACTTTCTTTGTAAAGAGAGTTTGGTCTACTTTACCTCGTGAGTAGTTTTTGCTTACCAGAAATTGGCTTAGCCTGTCGTACAAGCTCGGGGTGCCTGTTTCAAACCATAGAGAGCCTTGTGCAATTTATATACATGGTTTGGTTTGTCATGAAGTTCAAAGCCAGGTGGTTGAGAGACATAAACTTCCTCTTTAATGTAGCCATTTAAGAAAGCAGTTTTAACATCCATTTGATATAGTTTGAACTTGTTTGAACATGCAAAGCTAACAAGATTCTGACTGCTTCTAGCCTAGCTACAGGTGCAAAAGATTCTTCAAAATCCACACCAAATTCCTGATTATAACCCTTTGCAACCAGCCTAGCCTTGTTTCTCACCACCTTTCCCTCTTCATTTAGTTTATTCCGAAAGACCCATCTTGTTCCAATTACAGAAAGTTCGGGGGTTCTAGGAATTAAACTCCAGACATTGTTTCTTTGAAATTGGCCTAGTTCCTCATGCATAGCATCAATCCATGAGTTTTCTTTCAAGGCTTCTTCAACATTTTTAGGCTCCACTTGAGAGACAAAGGCTAAATGATCATGTTCAACTATTTGATTATGTTGAGACCTAGTTTGAACTGAATCATTTATGTTACCTATGACATTCTCAAGTGGATGTGTTTTAGAGTACCTCACATTGGTAATTGTTGAAGGACCGGGTTGATCTTGCACTTGAGGAGACTGTTCTGGAGGAGGGGTGGCTGGAGGACTTTCATGTTGTGGTTCATCCTCTTGTTGTGGATCTTGTGCAGGTACTTCATCTTCATTTCTGAACAGAAGTCCGTCATCTTCATCATTGTACCTGCGTAGATAGCCACTATTTATTTTTGGAACTGACTTAGAAATTGTATTTGATTTGGTTTGCAGTTCTTCAAGTGTTGTATCTTCAGTTTCATCTTGAAACCTGTAAAGGTTAGAATTGTTAGATTTGGTTTCAGATTCATCAAATACTACATGTGGAGTTTCTTCCACTTTTCTGGTTTTAAGATTAAACACCCTATAAGCTCTAGAGTGTTCTGAGTATCCAAGAAAAATACCTTTGTCGCTTTTGGCTTCAAATTTGTCCAAATCAGTTTTATCATTGTTATGTATGAACACCTTTGAACCAAAAACTCTGAAGTATCCAAGGGATGGTTTCTTACCTTTCAGAAGCTCATAGGGAGTTTTCTTGAATACCGGTCTTACCATGGCTCGATTAAGAATGTAGCATGACGTGTTTACCGCTTCTGCCCAAAAGGTTCTTGCAAGTTCATTTTCGACCAGAAGCGTACGAGCCATCTCCACCAAGTTCTATTCTTCCTCTCCACAACCCCGTTTTGTTCTGGAGTTCTGGGGAGGAGAACAAGTGTTCTATTCCTTGGTTCCTGCAGAAATCAGTAAAGGAGTTGTTGTCAAATTCTCCCCCATGATCAGTGCAGATGGAGCATATCTTGTGGACATTTCCATGCTCAATTTTATTGAAGAATTCTTCAAAGACATTAATTGCATCATTCTTATGAGCCAGAAATTTCACCCAAGTGAACCTAGAAAAATCATCTACAATGACAAAGCCATACCGTTTGCCATTGAGACTCAGTGTTCTAGTAGGTCCAAATAGGTCCATGTGCAATAGTTCAAAAGCTTTCGAAGTACTTACCGGTGCTTTCGATTTGAAGGCTTTTCGGGTCTGTTTTCCCTGTGCACATGCATCACAGAAATTTTCATTTTTATTGAATGGGATTTCAGGAAGTCCACTTACCAGTTTGAGCCTCATGATCTTTTGCAAAACATTGTAACTCGCATGACCAAGCCTACGATGCCACAATGTAAGCTCATCCTGTTTATTTGCTACAAGACATAAATCATTATTTTCTGGATCATCTAAATCAACCATGTAGATGTTATTCATTCTTTTTCCAGAAAACTTGAGACTTCCTGTTTCCTTATCAAAGATTTGACATGAATCTGATTCAAAAACAATTTTATGGCCCTTATCACACAATTGACTTATGCTAAGCAAATTGTGATGAAGACCATCAACTAATAGTACATTATCTATTGAGTTGGAGGCAAACTTACCTACCTTACCTGAGCCGATGATCTGGCCTTTGTTGTTACCTCCAAAGACAACGTGACCTCCGTCCTTTTCCACGAGCAAACTGAATTTTTCTTTATCGCCCGTCATATGCCTCGAGCAGCCACTATCCAGGTACCATTTGTTTTGATTGTGGGCTGCTAGGCATTCCTGCACATGTGGATCAGACAAGTGGTTTTGGTACCCAAATTACTTTGGGTGCCATTTTATCATTTATGCCAAACAGTAAATGCTTTGGAATCCAAATTTGTTTGATTTTCTATTTTATTGGATTGTTCCAGCATTGTTTTTCATTGTGCCCAGTCTTTTTACAGGTGTTACATGATGATGGCTTATGAACAATAGTGGTCTTTGGATTCTTAGGAGCATGCATAGGCATCTTACCCTTTTGTTGCCTTGTGAACTTAGCTTTAGGGACTTGCTGTTTTTTCTTGGGACATCCCTGTTTGGGGTTAGTAGCAAACTCTTAAGCTTAGTTGGAACAAATTTGGTAGCCTTAGGTTCCTGGTTTTTACCCTTGGATTGATTTTTCCTTTTCTTTGAGGGATTTTGATTGCTAGAACTTGGGTAGGATCAATGAAATAGTCAACAGATTTTTTCCAATTTCTTTTGGCTTAGGATTTTGAAACCCAATCCCATGTCTAGCAACAAACACATTGGATCCTAGGATTGCATCTAGATTTTGTTTGCTCTTAACAAAACTAGATAGATCCTTTGATTTGCCTTTTAACTCCTTTTCAGCTTTTTCCAATTTCTCTTTTAGATTAGCATGCTCACTGTTTAGAGTTTCAAGAGATTCATTAGATCATCTTTCTCTTTTTGAACTTCTTGAAGCTTAATTTTCATGCTATCCATCTCTTCACTGTGTGTTTGTTCATCTATTTTCATCATGTCAATTACCTTATTCAGATACTCAATTTATCATTATTATCAATTTCATGAACAAGGGAATTAACTATCTTCTTGAGTGCTTCATTTTCTGATTTGAATTGACAGAATTTTTCAAAAAGGACAGTGTAAGCTTCTTCCCATTCAGTAGTAGAAAATGATTCAAAGGAAGAGTTTACCTCAGAGGAGTCATCACTCCTTGCAATGAGACAGTAAATCTCGTCATTTCCTGAGGTAGCTTGACTTTCATCGTCATCGTCTTCATCACTCCATGTAGCCAGCATTGCTTTGGCTTTCTTGAAGACGAGCTTGTCCTTTTTCAGTTTCTTCTTGAGCTCAGGGCACTCTCCTCTCATGTGACCCTGCTTCTTGCACTCATAGCACACAACATCAGATTTTTTATTGGACGAATCAAACCTGTTGGTGCCTTTTTGGAAAGGTTTGGAGTTTCCTGAACCTCTTCTTTTGAATTTTAGGAACTTCTTAAACTGTCTAGTGAGCATGGCCATTTCGTCATTCTCACTATCAGTGGAGGTTTCAGACTCAGAACCTTCCTGTTGGGCACTCTTTTTGGAACCTGAAGATACTTTGTTGGAAGCCTTCAAGGCAATAGACTTCCTTGGATTCTCTTCAGTTTCTTTTCTTTTTACATTTAGTTCATAAGTCATGAGAGATCCAATCAATTCATCCACTTTCATTGTTGAAAGATTCTTGAAATCCTCGATGACAGTGACTTTGGTGTTCCAAGAGGATGGAAGAGACCGAAGTATCTTCCTCACCAAATCACTCTCTGAGTATTCCTTTTTAAGACCTTTCAATCCATTTATAAGTACCATGAATCTAGCAAACATGTCAGAAATTGTCTCATCATGGTTCATCTTAAACATTTCATATTCTGAGACGAGCATGCTCACCTTGGATTCTCTCACCTCAGACGTACCTTCATATATTAACTCGAGCTTGTCCCACATCTCCTTAGCTGAGGTACATGTGGAGACCCTCGAGTATTCCTTCGGATGGACCGCGCACTGCATCATGTTCAGGGCGCTCCAGTTGAGTGTCCCCTTAGAGATTTGGTCCTTCGTCCAGGTATCCTCGTTCTCCGGCAGTTCGTATGCTCCCTTTTTGACTATTTTCCATAGTTCGAAATTCTGTGCACGGAGAAACACCTGCATACGGTTTTTCCAATATGGATAGTCAGTGCCATCAAAGAAGGGTGGCCTGGTCACTGAGTGTCCCTCGGCCATATACCCCTTGTTAGATTCCATTTGACCGTGAATCTCCTGATCGTTAGATCAACCAGATAAAGTGGTAAATCGGAGAAACTCGGCTCTGATACCAATTGAAGGGTTGCGGAATTCCAAATATAGTAATCTAGAAGGGGGTTGAATAGATTACTGTCTCTTAAAAACTATTATCACGTTCTTTTTGCTAAAGCACAGTTTAACAAGACAGTATCAAGATCTAAACTATGTGTAGATGAAGTAGAAACCTATCAAGCATGTGAATATGCAACGTGCCTATCAAACATCTATCGTAGAAACAATCAAACCACGAGACACGCAGATTTACATGGTTCGGAGTACACAACAGTGTATCCTACATCCACGGCACACACACACACACAGAATAAACTGCTTATGAGCGAGTTCGGTGACTACAACTCACACACACACGTGTTTTCTGATGTGCACCCACGATCAGAACAACACACACACGTGATCTCAAGCACAAGAGATGCTTGAATCACACAAACACACACACGATGGATAGGAATTGTGAAACAAGAAGAGTTCAGAGTATAGGAGTAAATCCTGATGTGGAACTCTTCTGAGAACGTCTGGATGGAGTTCAAACTTCGACTTGACTACTTTGGATTGATGGAGAAGGTTGAATCCACGACGATCTATCTTCAGTACTGCAGGATCAACAGATCTTCCGGTCTCTGCACTGCAGACTTGAAGCTGAGCAGCAGCAACTCTTTTCTCTTAGACTTGGCTTTAGGGTTTTTGGTTGTGGCTACTTCTGTATGAGATTCTCCTCAAAAGGATGCTTATATAGTTGTGTTTTCATGTGGAAAGTCGTGGGACTTGAAAACACAATCTTGGATATGAAGGAAGGTTTCCGTATTTGAAGATCCTCTGCGTCTATCGACAGGTGATGTGTATCTGTCGACAGACTGCAACAGATTTGCAATAGACAGATTTCAGGTAGCTCTGGCCTGTGGCATCTGTCGACAGGCGACATTCATCTGTCGACAGGCAGAGTCAGTTTTGCCAAAACATAGGACTCTGGCATTTCTGTCTGTGACATCTGTCGACAGGTTACTGAGCATCTGTCGACAGGTGCTCTCAGTACTTTTCTGTCTAATCACAGTTGTGGCATCTGTCGACATATGCCTTTGGGTCTGTCGATAGGTACATGTATACACTGTACTTGTGATCATTTTCTCATGATTTGTGAAGGCTTGGTTATATGCACTTGTACCTACATGATAAAGCATGTATAGTTAGGTATAATGTGGACATAGATAACCAAATATTGTGTCATGTTAATTGACATGTATGAAACCTCAATTCAACTCATTCATCATTAAAAACATTGTTTGATTATCATTGAACATTTAGAATGTGAATTCACTTAGTTTCCAGAATATGAACCCAACAACTATCGCCTGTTTACCCGATGTGTTACATGCAATATCCACTAGCTCTCATCTATACTCTACTCGCCCATCTATTCACGTTCACTCTACTATCTCGTATATTCATCTAGTACTCTCATCTATTTCTTGGTGCTCTCTATTGGCCATTGACTGATTGTCTAAAGATAAACAATATAACTAATACTTGGCAATATATAAAGGGCCCGATCTGGTCCTGGGATGTGCGCCCGAAAGTGCTAGTGCCCATGGGAGTTAAATGATCAGAGTGTTTGGCATTACACTCGAGTTCTATCTATCTCAGCTATCTAAATGACAATCAAAAGTATTATGTTCTCTCATTGTCTATTGACAAAAGTGCTATACTATACCCGTTGCGCTATTGTTATACTTTGTGCTATTTGTGCTATGGCCATCTTGCTATTTGTGCTATACTCGACACTTGTGCCATACTTAGAAAGCTTGTGCTATTTCCATCATGCGCTATCCTGCATGACTCTCTCGCTTTATAATTAGTTACTCTGCCTTTTAATACATTAATCATTTAAAGCCTGCTTGACTATTGAGATTTAAGTCCTACTAGGCGTTATCACTCACCCTTCGTTATTTGTCGTTGTGTTCTCAAGTGAGACTGAGGATGACACCTACACTCAAGAGGATGGAAACGACCAAGAGTGAAGTCATGAGTACCCTAGTGTCTTAGTATTATGATAGAGTGTTAGTTTAGTCTTTTACTTTTATTTCAATATAATTGGGCCCTATAGAATGGCTCTGATATTAGTGGTTGTAACTTGACATTTGAAAGTTATTAATGAGAAAAAATTACTTTAGTATTTACTCATTGCTCAATGGTTTGATGTCTAGTACTCGCTCTGTACCCGTTTACTTGCAACTGCCTCGCGTTCCGATATTCCGCGTCGGGGCGTGACATAGCAATTCTAACTCAGGGTATATTTTTACCCTGAATGGAGCAGTAGTAAGCTGGAAGAGTTCCAAGCAAGAGACTACTACTGACTCGACTATCGAGGCATAGTACATTGCTGCTTTAGAAGAAGCAAAGGAAGCTGTATGGATGAAAAATTTCATTGCAGAGTTAGGAGTGGTGTAGGGCCGTGGAGAGCCAATTTCATTGTTTTGCAATAACAACGGGGCAATTGCTCAAGCAAAGGAACCTAGGTCTCATCAGAAGTTTAAGCACGTTCTAAGGAGGTTCCACTTGATCAGAGAGATCATGGCCTGTGGCGATGTAGCAGTGAAAAGAATTACATATGAAGATAACATTGTAGATGCACTGACAAAACCATTGACTCAGATTGTTTTTGAGCGACGACGAGGTCTGATAGGGTTCAAAAATGTAGGTGATTGGTTTTTGGTCAAGTGGGAGATCGCTGGTTATAGGTGCCCTACAAGCAAATTCATGTGAGTCATGGCACTTATAATTATGTACAATCACTTTTGATAATAATATAATGGTATTTTCTCACTGTACATTCCATGTGTATGTATACTGTGATGTCCATGGGTCTGTGCAATGGAATTGGATCATGATGAGACCATGATAATGAGGCCGATTCTCTTTAAACACGGATCCTAAATATTCTTAGTCATAGGTTACTCAAGAAGGACATTGAGATGACCGGATAGAGTGGTGTGCCATATACACGTCCATTTGACAGAGGCAGCTGGTCTCATAGCTGCTTGTGTGGAGACACTAGGGATATGGTACAGGTGCTCATTGGAGAATGAGTTCACTGAATGATCGTTTCTCGGAATGTTGTATGGTTAATGATACCTGATTGTTAGATAGCGATTCCGTAGTCTCAGTTGTGTAACTGGTCCTCAGACTTGAGACACCAAAGATGTCTTTTTGATTACTCCATTCTTTGATACTAGATTTATAGTTCTGGATGTTCTGGGTCTAGTACAACCAGTCATTGGGAATGGTATAACCAGTCATTGGGGATGGTAGCCGACCTTACGAAGGAAAGTGTGTTAATAGAGGATCATCCACTCTCAGTATCTTGAGATGAATATCCTATATTGTCTTACTCAAGCAAATCCCTTGCCAGGGTCGATCAGATTTAGAGAGAAGGAGTTCTCCGAGAGAATTCGATAAGAGTTTGAGTTTAACAGATTCTGTATAGGCCTGACAACACCATGCCTAATATACGGTCTCTGGGATAATAGATGGATGAGGGCTACAGGTACATGGTAACTGTGGGCAGACAGGTCCAATGGATTTGATCACTCGTACCGTCTGGGGATTATGGCATAGTGGCCTAGTATGTTCATAATCAATGAGTTGAGTGAATTGTCATGGAAATAATAATTCACTAAGTCAAAAGGGGTTCTGATGGGTGCAACTCATGGCCAGTTCAATATGGGGCCTAGAGGGTCACACACATAAGGTGGATAACGCGATGAATAGAGGATTGGATAAAAGTTATCCAAGAATCCTTATTTAACCCATTATGGATTTATTGGGTAAGACCCAATAAGCCTAGACCAGGATCCATTAAAAAGGGGTATTTCTGGATTAGCCACCTCATTATGCCACCTCAACGCCTTGTAATGATTATAATCATTGCATATTGACAAGTGTGTGACACTTGTCCCTATGAGGTGTCCCTTGTCATGATTACCTAATGTGGTGTCCCTATGAGGTGTCCTTTGTCATGATTACCTTACGAGACGTCCCTGCAAGGTGTCCCTTGTCATCATGATAGGATGAGGTGTCCCTACAAGGTATCCCTTGTCATCATAACAGGATGAGGTGTCCCTGCTAAGGTGTCCTTTGTCATGATAACTTGACGAGGTGTCCCTTGTCATCATGGCAGGATGAGGCGTCCTTGTTAAGGTGTCCTATAGGCTCTCTATAAATAGAAGGGGTTCTCCTTAAAGTTCATGGGCCAGATCTTGAGTGGAGAAGCCACCTTCTTCATCCTCCTTCCCATCTCTCCTTCCAGTGCTCTCCCTAGGCAAGAGGAGAACTAGGAGGGCCACCCCTTCTCGTTGTTGCTGCTACTTGCTACTGTTGACCACTGCATGGCGTTGCACGACGTGGAGGAGAGGCACCACCAGCGAAGGAGGAGTCATCGACATCGCCGATCATCCACTGTGTGGATACCGCTAGAGGGAGTCTCATCAGAGCTCTTTCAAACCAAGGACTAGCTTTGTGCTTCAGGAAATATACGATCTCCCCTAGGTGAGATGGTCTCACTCCTTATTTGTATGTATGTTTACATGCACCGTACATCATAGCCCGATCAAGTACTTGGATGGAAATCGATTTTTGTTTTGTTTTACTTTTATTGCGCATGTGATGCCCCAAGTCGATTTCCTACAGTGTGAAGAGTGGAATCTGAGTCTTGTAGAACATTAGATCATGGTAGGTTTGTCTAGAGTCTTTATTTAATAATGATCTAGTTAGTGGTACAGGACATCAAGAATGTAGTTCGTCTATAAGTACTAGTAATAGTGTTTTATACTGACCTATTGATCTCGACTGTGAATGATTCGATGTAGAGTTGGATGACTATAAACCATGTATAAGAATTTTTTGAGATTGGTTATACCAAAAGGTAGAGATTTTGGCAGAATGAGAATCAATCCTTGCACATTATTTAACTGATTACAAGATGTGATGCCTTATAATTTCGATTGTGTTATTGAAATGGCTAGTTAGAGTTTATTAATATCTACTTTATATATATATATATATATATATATATATATATATATATATATATATATTGGGAAATCATAATTAGCCCTCCTGCTATTACTACTGCTTGATCTCATACCTTGTGACAGACAATCAGATTCAAGTGGGATTGTTGATGATGATGTTGCACCTAGATCTTCTGGTGGTGGATGGGATCGCTCTAAACCAGTTGAGGGTTTGGAGTGTACTTACTTCTTCTAGAGGGCAGTTCCTAGGAATATAAAGTTGTGTACTCCCTTATCATCTCTGTAAAGGTCAAATAAAGGAAGGATAAATCGGGAGACGTGCTCCTCGAATAAGAGTCCTTATCGGTGCCTGGTAGTCTATTATGGGCATTGAGTGGATTGTGTGGGACTCTTTATTTTTATCTTAATCCCTTTTGTCCTTGGGTTTAGCCATATTCCAATTTGGAGTTTGCGAGCTTAGTGCTCTTCCGAAGGAATTCCATCAGTTGCTATTCAATCGCTCGAGTTTCCCTTGTTGTTGAGTTTTCCCCAAGCTTGGGAATTCTTCTATAGAGGCAGCGATCTAGGACGTAATAGCACTTCTTGAGCTTTGTTCCTTAGGCTTTTGGTAAGTGGGCCTCAGGATATTTGTTGAGCTATCATCTACCAGGTCAGGATATGTGTTATGGGCCTTTTGATATAAGATTTATTGGACTACAATTTTCCCCCTCTCTAACCCTCATTCTTTGCTAATAATCTTTTAGAAAAAGATTAAATTTCTTTTCAATCTAGGAACGGTACCTTGAAGACGGGTTACACAAGAAAATGAAATTATAAGTATTCATGAACCTACTTGAATTATTAAATGGATATAGAAAACAAAATTGCCTTATATCTACTTGATACTAAATTATTAAATGAGATATCTAATTAAACATATCGATAAACAAAACATAATACCAATTTATTAAAAATTAAGAAATACTTATTGTAAGAGCAAATTTATGATAATGATGACTGGCATTGCAATAGAGCAAGCCTATTGGTCAAAAAGTCAAATCTTTTAGTCTCTTCTATAATCAATAAGATTGATTTTTTGTGATCTCAGTTATTATCATTGCAAAATTACTCTTTTAATAAATATTTCTCTTCAAAATTACATACCAATAAACTCTTGGTCAAATCTAGATCATTTCTCAAGTGAGTTTGAATGTCTCTGTGGTGGTCGTTTCCCTATTTACGCCTAAGCCAAACGGGCCTCCACTGAAGAAGGTGAGGAAGATGGTCGCCGGTGGCGGACAGAAGCCTGCAAATAACAGAAAAGGATCAGGGGGCCCGGTTGAAGAACCGGGGAGAACCCTCCGATGCCTAAGTCAGTGGACTGTAGAAAGGCTTGAGGAAGGAAGGCTCAGTGAAGTGTGTGGCTTCATGCGTATGAGAATGCATACCTTTGCATGGTCGTTGTCTGGGCCTTTTATAGGCGAAGGTTATAAGAGAGTGGGATTTGAACGTCCTCAAGGGGCACGCCAGTTCGTGCCCTTGGCAGGAAGTTATGCATTAAGGTGCCCGTTTTGGGGGCCCTACAGTTAACACACCCCTTGATCGTGGGGAGTGGGCAACATAGCCGTTGTAACCGTCACAATAAGACACGGTGCTGCGTAAATTCTTCGGGTTAGAGGCACCGAGCAGGTGCCCTGTTCAGTAGATGAGACCCACTGCTCGGCGACCACGCTTGTTGCTGGATGTTCAGCGTACGGAAGCGTTACTGGTGTTGAGGAGGCCGCGACGCAAACCGAGCAGTGCCTGCTCGGAAAAGGGGCCCTGGGCCGAACAGGCTATAGGGTGTCCGGAGACGGCCCTTGGGACCTGCCGGTACCCTAATGCAGGGATCGTCCTCGGGATCTTGAAGTTGCTCCTGAGGGGATGTGGCGTCCTGGGGAAGGGCCACGTTTGACCACAGGATTGCGATGGGCCATGATGGGCCTTGCGCGTGTAGGTGGCTAGAAATAGCCACCACACTTGCCCCCCACGCCATCGAGTGAGCTCAGAAACTGGGACGCTCGAGGGTGGAAGCCTGCTCGAATGTCACTTCCACATTAAATGCGACGTTGACCTCAGATGTGAAAACAACAGCAGGGCGACAACGTTCGCTATGCCTCCTCGATAGTGGAGGAAATCCCATGATGGTGGAGTGACGTGTTGAGTTGGGGGCTTTCCACGTAGTACACCCGAACGGTCGCTTTGGAGCGCGGAGCGCCACCTTGATATTTCAAATTTCGCACCCTCCTTTCCTTATAAAGAAGAGAAGGGGTGAACGAGGGAAGCCACGCCTTCAAAACCTTTCGGAGATTCTACTTGCCCCCTAAGCATCCCTCCATATTCTTCCTCGCGATCTCCAACGCCACCACCCCCTTTGTCTCTGCAACCTCCGGTGATGGCCAACAAAGGAAAAGCTGTTGTAGTCGCCGAAGTGAGCGGAGTGGTGCCGGTGGGCGCCCTGGGGCTGCGATATCGCCACTACGAAGGCCTTCACGAGCGCTTTCGGATTGGTGATGAATGCGAGATCGTGTCGGCGAGGGAAGAAGACTCACACCTGGTGAACAAGCCAGAGTGCCTCACTCTATCAATAGACCACATAGAGGCTGGATTTTGGCTACCGCTACCGGAGGTGGCGAACACGTTGCTGAACCGGTGGGGGATCGTGCTGATCCAGCTAACGCCGAACTCGTGGCGAACAATCTGTATCTTCGGCAAGCTCTGACAAGTCCGGGGTTCGGCGGAGGTGTTCAGAGCGCAATTCCACCTCACCTCCTCGCCTGGATCTGGGGCTAGTGTCTACTACACCAAGCACCGACCGGACAGGATGAAGATCAACTTGGAGAAGAAGCATTCCAACAACAAGGGTTTGATGAGGAGACTCTTCTTCATTAAGTGACGAGATGGTGCAGAGTGGGGGTTCCCGACCAGAGTCCAGACGGTGAGGAAGGATACGTATCGCTTCCTGATTCAAGATGAGGCGAAGGCCTCGGATAGCTTGAACCGAGCATTCATGCGCAACGGTGATGGCTATTTGATGGAGTTTCAGCTCGTCCAACATGGTCTGAGTCGACCATGGAGTAAGTACCCAATCACGTTGCATTCATATGTATGTCGTATAATTGTCCTCTGACTATACCTTCTTCTTTTTTGGCTTGCAGGCGCCGAAGAGGTAGCTGCTGGTCGGGACCAGGAGGTCAACAAGGACATCACCAAGAAGATCCCTATCACCTCTCACATGGTGTTCGAGGGTGATGATATCGCCGCCGTGGTCAGGGTTCCCTCTACGGTGAGCGTCTCTACGGTGGTGACGACGGCTCTGGTGGCACCAGCTCCCAAAGGAGGGTGTTCAACGCCGAGCTCGCAGGTCCTTGAGGAGGGACGTGAGAAGATTCGGATGAAGAAAAAGGCGATAATGAAGGCGACTCCGAGGGTCGTCATGGAGGTCTCAGCCGAGGAAGGAACCGGAGGGAGCGAGCTCCGGGAGAAAGAGAAGAAGAAGAAGAGGCCGGCGTTCTCCGAACAGTGGGCGGTCACGGAGGAGGCCGAAGGAGAGGAAGAGGCATAAGAGCAGCCACTGATACGAAAGAAAAGGAAGCTGATGAAGGCCGGTCAGCAAGTGGCCGAAGAAGATGATGCTGACAGGGAAGCCCCTCAACTTGTGGTGCAAAGGGAGCACATGCCGTGATGACGGCTGAACAGACTGGGCTTCGCCCAAGTGAGAGGGAGGCCGAGCAGGTTCGGCCGTTGATCACGATAGCAACAAGGCCCTTGACAAGGGAGGGGGCATACTCTGAGATCGGGCTTGTCGTGGTGAGCGTCGGGTCCGAAGGCTCAACCGAGGAGCACGCGGGGACTTCCACGCCCCAAGGCCCTGGTGAGGGCCAGACCGAGGAGGTGGCTGCAACAGGAACCCCAGATGACACAGCTGCCGAGCACGACATAGGGACTTCTAGCACCAATGTTGCGGAGCATGGTGCAGCGGGCGGCGAGGAGGCCTCTATTCGAAGAGGTGAGGAGGCTAGAGGGAGCCCTGCCGGGGGAGGAGAGGAGGCCTCCCAAGCTCTCGAAGGGGCCGAGCCTACATCGACAATAGCCATGGAGACGGCAGCTCCGATACCGGGGGTGGCCCTTGCCCCCTGCCCGCCACAGAAGTGGTTGTAGAAGCCGTTGTTAGGATCGAATGGGTGGAAGGATCAGATCTAGAAGGGGGGGTTGAATAGATCTGATACCAATTAACGCGGAAGCTTAAGCAATTTAAATTTACTTAGAATCAGAGGCTAAAACACCCAAATAATTTAACGATATGAAGTGATTAGTGTGAGTGAGCAAATCAATTAGTAGTGTGAACGAAATCCCTATGCATGCATCTAGCGGGATAAAAAGTCAAACCACAATTCAAACCATTGCACAGAGGATTTTTTAGGTGGTTCGGAAATCACCTTCAGTGACTCCTACGTCCACCCCTCACACAGTGAGGCCACACTACTCAAAAACCCTGAGTACAACTCACACTAGAGCACGACGACTCCAAACACCTTTGAGCACGACGACTCAAGAAACACCTGGAGCACGACGACTCCAAACTGAGCACGACGGCTCAAACAACAACCGGAGTACGACGACTCCAAATTGAGCACGACGGCTCAAACCACACAGTGAGTACGATGACTCAAAAACTGCTGAGCACACAGGCTCACAAACAACTTGCTAGAAAAACACAAGACTTAGATCCTCTAGCAACAGATCTAGTCCAACCAGAGTTAATTCATGAGACTCATGCAACAACCCATGCATAATCTCAGAATCACTCAGAAGAGAAAAGGAAAATGAGAATTGATTGATAGACTTTTCTCTTCAGATCTACTCCCTTGTAGAAAATCGAATTGTGAAATGCTTTGATCTCTGGAAGTTCCTGGACGATGCTCTGCAATCTGATCTTCAGGATCTTCCTTGAATTCTTCACAAGAGTCGGCTTCTACTTGATCTGCTTCCTTGAGGTGATCCAATTGCTTCTTCACGATCAATTTCCACTTCTCATGCTTGAGCAGATGAGAATTCGGCTTGAGGAAGCACCAGGAAGACAAGAACAGGGAGGAGAAACCTTCTAGCCGCCAACGGGATTTCTGGGAGGCTCTGAAAGGGTTCCTGCTTGTTGGATGGCCAATTGGAGGGTATTTATACCCCTAATAGTCCAAGTGTACCCTTGGGGGTCGTGGGCACACGATCCAAGGCTAATCCAACAATTCCCTAGGGTGCCACATGTCCAGGACAAAGTTTAAGTCACAGAGATTCTGGAGTGTGTCGACCTGCCCATAGGGTGTGTCGACACCCTGTCCCAGACTTGCAAAACAATTCCCTGGGAGAGGTCTCTAGTGTCGACCTGAGATGATCTCGTGTCGACCTGCTGTCCCAGACCGCAAAACAGGCCTTCTGGGAGAGCCATCTAGTGTCGACCTGATTCTATTTGGTGTCGACCTCCTATCCCAGACTGCAAAACAGGCCTTCTGGGAGAGCCATCTAGTGTCGACCTAATTCCATTTGGTGTCGACCTGAGATAGAAACCTGTTAGCATATTTCTCTGGGATCTGTCACTAGTGTCGATCTGCCATGGTCTAGTGTCGACACTAGTTGAGCTTTTCTTCACATTTCTGCCTTTGCTCTGAGCCATTGTGTCGACACCATTGATGGTTGTGTTGACACTGCTTTGCAAGAAAATGTTTGTCCCTAAGAAAATAACACATAAATCATTAGTTAATATATTGTCATGAATATAAATGATAAATGTGCTTGGAAACATGCTTTTTTGAATATTGGTAATTCAGGTGATGTATTCACATGTTCCAATTTATTTTATGCATTAAATCACAGCTTGTCATCATCAAAACGTGAGGAAATGTATTATATTCACACTCAACCCAACAATCTCCCCCTTTTTGATGATGGCAACATTAAATTCATATGGAAGTAGAAAGTTTCAATGAAATGTGATTTTAAGCATCTTCATTTCCTTTTATTCATACTTGTCAAAGACCTTTGAACATTTTTAGTGACATTTGAAAGTTGATACATGAAAGACACAATGTTACTAAAATAAGCTATTCTCACACAAAGGTCAAGCAGCTTGACAAGCATTCATCACATTCACAATCATTCAAAGAATTTTCAATCACATTGAACAAAACTTTTTCAGACTTGATCACAAATATTTCTATTCATTTCATTAAAGATGTGAGCATTACAATCTTTCAAACAAGAAAAAAGTTTTCAAAAGACTTTCTTCTTGCTATCTTCTCCCCCTTTGACATCATCAAAAGAATTACATTATTGGGGAGGAGGAGGAGGAGGAATGGGCATCAAGATTGTCTCAATATCCGTCAATCGTTTCTCCATAGAAGTCAATTGAACTTCAATTGATCTTGGATAGTTGAGAGTCTTGTATGCAAGAGGTTTTCCATTCTTTCTGAATTTTCGGACATTGCAGCTTGAAGGGCACTGAACTCATTTGACCTGGCTGTGAGGATGAAGAAGAGCGCTGACCAACCAGGCCTATTCAAAACTTTGAATTCCCTCTTAAGTGCAGACATCTCTTCATCAATATGAGCAGATAGATTCTTCATGCTCTCTATTCATCCACAAGTGAGCAAAAACAGTCTTGTCTTACTTATCTGAGAAAGTGTCTCCTTGGTGTTGAAGACATCAGCTTGGGAATTTGCCAAATTCCTAAGAACTGTCTCCAATTTCTCTTGATGTTCTTTAAGATCTACTGAAGCATCTGCCAAAGTGCCAATTAGCCTGTTGAACCTTTGGGTTGCATGGTCAGAGGCTGCTTTCTGATCAATGAATTTGGCAGAGACATGTTCTCCAACCTTTGAATCCTCAACTCAAAATTTTCGGACATAGATTGAATAGAGGTGTTCAAAGCATCAAATTTATCATTCAAAAAGGTGTACAACTCTGGTGGAACAGAAGGTCCACCAAAGGATGAGGATGCATGAACTGCAGGTTGTGGAGAAAGGATGGGATTTTCAGTTTCAAGGTTCATGGAGGAGGAGGGCTGAAGTTGAGGTGAATGAGGGGCAATAATGGTTCATCAACTTGAG
Source organism: Colocasia esculenta (assembly GCA_014218235.1). Lineage (NCBI taxonomy): Eukaryota > Viridiplantae > Streptophyta > Magnoliopsida > Alismatales > Araceae > Colocasia > Colocasia esculenta. Next base: position 82,342,643 of record CM024756.1, on the reverse strand, counting down.
CTGCCACATGAGGCTGATCCTCATTTATGGGAGGCTGGTCCTCAACTTGTACTTGGCTGATCCTCTGGAGCTGGAGGCTGATCCTCTTGTACTGGAGCTGATCCTCCTGAACTAGAGGCTGATCCTCCTGAACCACAGGGGCTCTACTGCAGCTGGCCCTCTCCTCACCTGATCACCCACAATCCTAAAGCCCATAAATTTTTGAACATGCTTAAAGCAATAGATATTGGACTTAGGAATTTTCTCAGACTTCTCATTCTCAAGAGAAACACCAAAGTGTTTGAAGACTTGAGTCAAATGGGCTGCATAAGGAAGTGATCTATGCAAATCTGCCCTAGTGGTCTCAGAAATAATCTGATACATGATGACATGGAGATTTATCTTGATGTCCTTGCTCATACAATAAATCACAAACCTTTGAATGTCTGTGATTCTGTCCCTCCCACCACCTTGGGGTGTGATGATAGTGGTGAGAATATGATGGGTAAGCCTCACATTGGTGGAAAGTGTTGGTGTTGAATTTAGTGACATGTTTGTTTAGGATCAGACTCATCTGTCTGCAATCCAGTCAAGATTGTGTATGCTTCATGAAGGTTGAACTCAAAGTTATGGTAGTCTGCTCCTTCATCTGGAATCTTGAATATGGTGGTTGCTTTGTCTGTAGGCATATCTATCACAATCCCTTTGACTTTTGACTTGTAGCCCTCATCAGTACATTCCAAATTCATATAGAATTCTTGGACAAGTCTAGGGTATATGATGCAAAATTCTAAGATGAAAGATTGCCAAGATTGAAATTTAAAGAAATTGATTACTTCAGGAAAGGCAACAATCAATTCAATGTCTGCTAAGTCCACTGCTCTTGGTTTCAAAATAGTCTTCCCTGCACTGAGTGGTTTGGAAGGGGTTCTCTTAGAGGGCTGGGAAGACTCTGAGGATGATGAGGAGGAGGAGGATGACTGCTCGAGATGTCAGGAGAGGATTCCAGAATTTTTCTCCTAGGGTATGCAGACCCTCTACCTCGCCTGAAGATGAAACCCTACCTCTCTTAGCATGATGAATCCTGGCTGCTCTGCAGGATCATGGCGTCTCTTTATTCTCCTCTCAGTAGGAGGAACATCATCCGCCGGATCGGGCCTTGCCGTAGCCCTTAACCTGGCACCACGGCGAGGAGCCTGCTTGTGTGCCATGGAATAGGAAATAAGGGATGATGGAGAGTGAGGAATGAGAGAAGACGGATGGAATGGAGGAGGGAAGAGGTGGAAGAGGATTCAAAAGCCTGCCGGATTCCAGGAAGAGGATGACCGTCGGGTCGACCTGGAGAAGAAAAAGGGGGGTTTTAGGGTAACCTACCCCGCAGGAACAGCAGATCCTTAACCGGCGCCCACGACGAAAAAGAGTCTGGCACGGGGGTCAGTGTTGACACTAGAGGAGGTGAGTGTCGACCTGAGTGAAAGTGTGTCAACACGAGATGGAGTAGTGTCGACCTGGCTTGATGAAAGCTTAAGATATGAGTGGAAAAAAAAATTTGAGACCTTTGGGATATCTTTATGATGATAAACAATGGGAGGAATAATCATTTCAAGGATTTTTAAGAGACTAAAAATTCATTTGTTATATTTTGCAAATATTCAACACAGTTCATGTTTTACACAATAGCCAACAGGATATGAGCATTCAGTGACTTGAGTCATTAAAATGATGATTTGAGGGATATAATATATTTAACAATCAACTACACTACCATATCTTCAAGTCCAAAGAAATAAAAAAATCTTTTAGACTGAGATCAAGTGTGTTGAGAGTAAACACTTATTAAGAACAACTTGATGATGGATAAGAATGATTCTTTTAAAACACTTCTCCAATGAATACACATTTTGTTTTTGAAACAAACTATCAAATGAGATACATCTTGTTCACTCAAGAACTATGTTTTCCACAACTATAGTCCCTGGATACTAAAGATTTATCCATTATCAAGTCTCAAAGGGTAAATGATGACCTTTTGACTTGAAAATATATGTTATCAGACGCCAATATTTCCAGTTACTCAGTCACATCAAAAAAATAGGACATATTCATTTTTCTTTGCATTTATTTTTGATTTAAACCCCTTTGAACAGAGATAGCATTAGTGCCTCATGACATACATGGCACTTCATTCAATGTGAAGGTGTGCAGTTTCTCAGCACATGTGCCATTGCTCTGTTGAATTGATAGACTTTTGGAGAGATTGTGACAAAAGACATCATCTAAACCCAACATCAGTTGCAAACAAAAAACATGTTTAAATTCAAAGCACACATTATTCTTCAGTCTTTGAAAGAAATTTGAATTTCTATAATTTTGAAGAATATAGGTGAGAGTTGATAAATGAATATAGTAGATCACTCAAAGGATCATTTTGAGACTCTAGACACCTGAATGAGGACATCATGCAAGGAAATTGATGTAATGCAAGAAAAGTTTTGAATTTTGCAAAGGACATTATTTGAATTTTCCTGGCTCCCCCTGAGATGAAGATTTCAGCCACTTTTCATCAAAATAAGGATATGCAAGTTTTTGAAATCAGGAATAATTCTCTTTAACAATAAAAGCTCCCCCTCAATAATTGCATTTTCATTTCTTGGTACTTGGCGGAGACATATACTCTCGCATAGTGAAAGTGTCCTTCTCCAAATCACCATTTGATATACTAAGACGTTCAACACAATGTGAGTTGAAGAGTTCATTGTCAAAAAGAAATGGAAGTGAAATGGAGAGAGATATGATCAGTGTGAATCAAGGAAGCAAATGACTATGATGATGCAAAGAACTCCCCCTCAGAATATGCCTAACACTCACCCAATCCCAATGAGAGAGATCAAGAACATGGACATTTACAAAGACCAAGTTCTCTCCATAAGATGAGAATCTACTGTCAGGAAGGGGTTTGGTGAAGATGTCAGTTTGTTTGTTTTTCAGTTTGTATGAAATGGAGTTCAAAGGATTTCTTTGCTTCCTCATCTCTCAAGAAATGATAAATCAGGCATGAAAGAATATTTCTCCAGCATTTCACTCAAGAATTCTTTTGGCTCACTTCCCATAAGGTATGCATGACATGACATGATCATATAAACAATTCAGATATGTTCATTCAAAGTAGTTTGCACCGAAAGAATATGAACATGATCAAGCATGCATTAACAGGCATTTATTGAAAAAACATTTTTCACTTTTTCAAATTTACTCCCCCTTATATGTGCATGGAATAAAAAAGATAGCATGCAATTCACACATGATTATGAGCACAATTGGCTTTAAGCATAACATGACTTTTGGTACTTGGCGGAGTACTTTACTCACGCATAATGATAGTTTCCAAACAAGCATAACTTATTTTTCCACATGTCATCATTTGATATACCAAGAAGTCAAAACAGTTAATATGCACACAGACTCATGGGAACAGTTAAGCATGCATGATAACATAAACTTGATTCCAATTGTTATGACATAAAGTTCATTGATGGGAGTAGCATTGAAACACATTTCTCATTGTTCAGATAAAATTAACATTCATTCCAATTCAATCAACTCAAGTTTGAAATGATAAAGAAATTTTACCTGAACAGTCTTATTTTTTCTCAAAGATTTTACCTGTGTTCTCCAGTCATTTCTAGCCTTGCACAGCCAATATCATGAATCCATTTACAGTGTATGGCTGCAAGACTTCTCAGCTTGCTGATCAAGATGGTTTTGGGACTCACACTTGTTTGGGTCCTGCAATGAAATCAATGTTAGATTGCAACAAAGATTTCTGAATCCAAAATGCTTTTAATTTTTGTATAGATGCATTTCTTTCATTGATAGAACTATGAGCAGAGTTAGTTCCAGATTTTCTTTTTGCCTTGATCAACGCATGTATGTTTTCATGAGATTTTCTATTTTTTGGATTTTTAATATGAGTAAAAACAAATGATTTTGTGCAACATTTTTCTATGTCTATACACATGGAACTTCTGAACATTTTCAGTATGAGCATGATGTTTATTCCTATGTGTATGAGCATGTGCATTAGACTAGAATTTCTGAGCATGCACAACAAAATCATTTCTGTACCAACAGTCCCTAGAAATATGACCAATTTTATGACAATGAAAGCATTGGACTGATTTGGCATGTTTATTGAAATTTTGATTTCTATTCCAGCAATGTGTGGCAAGATGACCAGGTTTATTACAATTAAAGCAAATGAGAGCATTTTTTACCTGGTACTTACCTTGGTATGTATGCATTTGCTGAAATCTCCTTTTCATGTGAGGAGGCTTACCATGAGGAGAAGGAGGTACCTTTTTGTAGCTCATGGCATGATGTGAATTTGGAATTTGCCTTGGAGCTTTTTGGATTGATGGAGGAAGTAGATGAGTCTTCTTGACAGTAGCATTCCTCTCTTTCCCTGTCTGTTTCTGAACAAGAACTTTCACTAGCTTTTTATTAGAATTAGAAGAGTTCTTGTTCGCAGCAGATTTAACAAATGTTATTGTGCTTTTCTTTTCATTTTTCTTGGATTTCACATAAGCAAGACTTGTGTTTGTAGTGTTTTTCAATTCATGTTGAAGCTTCTATTTTTCAGCTTTTAATGCAACAACTTCTTTTTCTGAAATTTGAAGTTTATTTAGTATGACATCCAAACCATTTTTCATCTTGTTCTTTTCATTTTCAAATTGAGCAATTTGTTTTTCCAAATCAGCCATTTTATTACTTAAATTGCTACAATCATTGTTCAAAGGTTTGTCATGCAACAAGCATTCAATCTTCCTTTTTAGATGATGATTTTCTTCAACAAGTTGTTTACATCTTTCATTTATTTGATGATCATGAGCCATATTAGAAATTTGTTTGTTTAATTGATCATTATCAAATTTGAAATTGTTATTGAGATCAATCAATTCTTCTTTTTCATTTTCCAGATCAATGGCTTTTGATTTCAATAGCTCATGGTTTTCTTTCAATCCATTCAGTTTATTTTCACAGATTTGGAGTTCATCTTCCAACTTCTCTTTTTCAGAATTTAAAATTTTAACTTCATTTTTCAAGTTATCATTTTCTTCTGAAAGATCCTTATCATTGTTTTGGTGCAATTCCAGTGTATTTCTCAAGTTTTCACTTTCTTTATGGCAATGTTTTAAGTTCTTTTTCAAGTCTTTTTTTTAGTGTTCTGTTGTACATTAAGACTTTGTATCTTTTCACAGAATTTAATCAACTCAGCATAAGACATACTTTCATCTTCATTAGAATCTGAATTAGAATATACAAATGGATCTGGAGTTGATTTACCTGACCTTTTAGACCCATTTGAACTCTTGTGTTCTGAAGAGGATGAAGAATGTGCTGTTAGAGCCAAAACCTTATGAATTGTTGATTTTCTAGATTCATTGAGGCTCCTCTTTGCCATAAAGTACTTGTGAATTCCTTTGCTCCTTTTCTTTGTGCATCCTTTGAAAAACTTGATGAAGGTGAGACTGGTGATTTCTCTGAAACTATAACAGGAGATTCATGCGATTAAATAGATTTGCCATTATACCAAGACTCACAAAAGACTATTAGATCTAACAATTAGAGTGGTTAACCTACTCTAATACCAAATGAAGGAATCAGAGTGATTAAGCACATAGTTCAAGCAATTAACACAGAGATTAGCCAGAAGCAATCAAATCAGATCAGTACAAACATTAACCCGCTCTGATACCAATTGTTAGGAATCAGAGAGATTAATCACACAGAGACAGATCATCCAAAAACACAACTGATGAACAGTAAACCCGCTCTGATACCAATTGTTAGGATCGAATGGGTGGAAGGATCAGATCTAGAAGGGGGGGTTGAATAGATCTGATACCAATTAATGCGGAAGCTTAAGCAATTTAAATTTACTTAGAATTAGAGGCTAAAACACCCAAACAATTTAACGATCTGAAGTGATTAGTGTGAGTGAGCAAATCAATTAGTAGTGTGAACGAAATCCCTATGCATGCATCTAGCGAGATAAAAAGTCAAACCACAATTCAAACCATTGCACAGAGGATTTTTTAGGTGGTTCGGAAATCACCTTCAGTGACTCCTACGTCCACCCCTCACACAGTGAGGCCACACTACTCAAAAACCCTGAGTACAACTCACACTGGAGCACGACGACTCCAAACACCTTTGAGCACGACGACTCAAGAAACAACTGGAGCACGACGACTCCAACTGAGCACGACCGCTCAAACAACAACCGGAGTCAAATTGAGCACGACGGCTCAAACCACACAGTGAGTACGACGACTCACAAAATCCTGAGCACACAGGCTCACAAACAACTTGCTAGAAAACACAAGACTTAGATCCTCTAGTAACAGATCTAGTCCAACCAGAGTTAATTCATGAGACTCATGCAGCAACCATGCATAATCTCAGAATCACTCAGAAGAGAAAAGGAAAATGAGAATTGATTGATAGACTTTTCTCTTCAGATGTACTCCCTTGTAGAAAATCGAATTGTGAAATGCTTTGATCTCTGGAAGTTCCTGGACGATGCTCTGTAATCTGATCTTCAGGATCTTCCTTGAATTCTTCACAAGAGTCGTCTTCTACTTGATCTGCTTCCTTGAGGTGATCCAATTGCTTCTTCACGATCAATTTCCACTTCTCATGCTTGAGCAGATGAGAATTCGGCTTGAGGAAGCACCAGGAAGACAAGAACAGGGAGGAGAAACCTTCTAGCCGCCAACAAGATTTCTGGGAGGCTCTGAAAGGGTTCCTTCTTGTTGGATGGCCATTGGAGGGTATTTATACCCCTAATAGTCCAAGTGTACCCTTGGGGGTCGTGGGCACATGATCCAAGGCTAATCCAACACTTCCCTAGGGTGCCACGTGTCCACGACAAAGTTTGAGTCACAGAGATTCCGGAGTGTGTCGACTTACCCATAGGGTGTGTCGACACGCTGTCCCAGACTGGCAAAACAATTCCCTGGAGAGGTCTCTAGTGTCGACCTGAGATGATCTCATGTCGACCTGCTGTCCCAGACCGTAAAACAGGCCTTCTGGGAGAGCCATCTAGTGTCGACCTGATTCTATTTGGTGTCGACCTCCTATCCCAGACAGCAAAACAGGCCTTCTGGGAGAGCCATCTAGTGTCGACCTGATTCCATTTGGTGTCGACCTGAGATATAAACCTGTTAGCATATTTCTCTGGGATCTGTCACTAGTGTCGACCTGCCCTGGTCTAGTGTCGACACTAGTTGAGCTTTTCTTCACATTTCTGCCTTTGCTCTGAGCCATTGTGTCGACACCATTGATGGTTGTGTCGACACTGCTTTACAAGAAAATGTTTGTCCCTGAGAAAATAACACATAAATCATTAGTTAAATATATTGTTATGAATATAAATGATAAATGTGCTTGGAAACATGCTTTTTGAATATTGGTAATTCAGGTGATGTATTCCACATGTTCCAATTTATTTTATGCATTAAAATCACAGCTTGTCATCATCAAAACGTGAGGAGAAATGTATTATATTCACACTCAACCCAACAGCCGTGGGGCGGAGAACCACTGCGGATGATGAAGGGGCGCACAAGACTGCCCAGACCGAGGGCCAGGAGGTGGAGGTCAAATCTGGCGCCACCAGGACTGCTGGGGGAGTGCCCCTTTGGTAGGGCAAACTAGTATTGCCTCTGAAGAGCAAACCGATTCCGTGGAGGACCAGAGGCCGCTCTCTGAAGTACTAAGGGGGAAGTCGTCCGAACTCCCCTCAGAGGCGATGCTGGAAGCAGTGCTCGGCCGTCTTGGAGGAAATGTCTCAAGGCCCCTTCCCCCAAGTCCCACTGCGTCTCACCTAGAGTGGGTGGCGCGGTGTCAGCACCTTAGTCCAAAGGTGACCCATGAGCATTCCAGCGGGGTCTACCGTCAAGGGCGCCCCTTTGAGCGCGACGATTCTGATGACATCGATGTGGAGGCGCTGGTCGACGGGGTTGTGGGCTCTCTGGGCGTGCTGAAGAAGTTGGCTATGCGTGCTCAGAACCAGCGGTAGATGTGGGAGGCAGAAGCGACCTTCTGCGATAAGCTGGTCACCGAGCACCAGGCTCGTGAGGCTGAGCTACAAGGGGAGGTAAAGAACCTCCAAGACACCCTCCGAGTGTCCGAGCTAAACTTGGCCGTTGCCCGAGCCGAAAATGGGCCATTATGAAAGTGTTGGCCGACGCTAAGGCCTGGGGAGTGGCAGAGTACAATGGCGGTCCGGACTTCTGGGAGGACTTGGAGCAGTTCGGGGCTTGCTGCTACAGTGTGGGTCTTACGGCAAGGGAGGAGCACGGATGGAGGCTTGCTGATGTCGAGTACGTCCGTGAGGCCTTCGAGGCCACTGTGAAGGAGTGCAAGCACCGAACTCAGGATGCACGTCTCAACGGAGTGCGTTTTGCTCAGTTCCAGGCAGGGCGGATGCCCCCTGGAGACGATGGCGTGGGTCCCTCCGAGCAAGCTCCTTAGATATGCCCCTCCTCCTTTTGTAGCTCGGAAAAAGCTCTTTATATAGATTCTCCCTTTTGGTTTTAACAATGGCTTCGCTTTTTCTATCTTCTTCCCTTGCACTTGTTCTGTTCGAATCGGTATTCGCCGGTCATTCCAAGGGTCCGTTGTTACCACACAAGTCATTGGGAACTGTGAAGAGTTCCAACCGGGGGCGTACACGGAACACTTGTTTGCTCTGAGGTGTCACCATATCCTTTTGAGCTGAAGAGCTCTGAGCAAGGATGTTTTGGACATCTCCTTAAGCAGACCAGAAGGATAGGTAGAAGAGGAGTAGGATGCCGATGAGGCTTTTATAAGTAGTAAGCCTTTAGGTTAGATACATGCCAAGTCCTGGGTATGGCTTCGCCACTAGGAGTAGTAAGCTTGTAGGAGCCTTTCCTGAGGACTTGAGTGACTTGATAAGGCCCCTCCCACTTGGGGGCGAGTTTGCCAACTGCTCTTCAGGGATCCGACACGAGCAGCGGCGCATGACGAGATCGCCTTTGAAGAAGCGCCGTTCCCGGAATCGAGCATTGTAGTACTGCGTGAGTCGTTGCTGATAGGAGATTAGTCTGATGCTGGCATCGCTTTGATGCTCGCCGAGCATGTCGAGGTTCTCCCGAAGAGCACGGTTGTTGGCGGCTTCGTCGAGTGCGTTGTTCTGATTGTAGGGAGAGCTACTTCCAAAGAGAGCCGTAGGCAAATGGAAGGGAGTTTCACTAGTGGCCACTCGTGCTGTTGTTCGTGGCACCACAAATCATTAGGGAGCTCGTCGATCTAGGAACCTCCTACGGCCTCCACCCTTATGTGTATCCCATGCAGTAGTGTTCGGTTGGCATTTTCGACCAGACCATTCGCTTGGGGATGTGCAACAAAGGTGAAGTGGTTGTAGATTCCGAGCTCGGAGCACTTCTGCTTGAAGAAGGTGCTATCGAATTGCTTCCCGTTGTCGGAAGTAATCACTCTTGGAACGCCGAAGCGGCAGAGGATGTTCTTCCAGACAAACTTCCATGCAGCTTGTTTGGTGATTGCGGCGACGGACTCTGCTTCAATCCAGTTGGTGAAGTAGTCGATTGCCACGAATAGAAACTTCTTTCACCCTTGAGACTCTAGAAAAGGACCCAATGTCGATGCCCCATCTGGCGAAAGGGCGAGGTTGGAAAAGGGTATGAAGTTGCTCGGTGGGATGCTTGATAAGCTGCCTGAACTTCTGGCATTCCGAGCACTTTCTAACAAAGGACATGCAGTCCTTTTGCAGAGAAGGCCACCAGAATCCTGCTTGGATAATTCTGCGTGCCAGGGTTTTGCCCCCCAAGTGGCATCCACGCAACCCTTCATGAACCTCTTCAGTAGCCGAAAGCGCCTCTTGGGGCTGAGGCATCATAGGAGAGGCCTTGAAGGGATCGCCGGTACAATTTTCCTTCAATGAGGGTGAACCTCTGGGAACGCAGTCTAGTCTTCTGGGCCTCGTCTTGTTCAGGCGGAAGCTCCCCTCGATGTAGATAGGCCAGGAGAGGGTCCATCCAGCTCGGAGCCGGAAAGCCAGACTCTGCGATCGCTATATCCACCCCGGTGCTCGGTGAAGCTAGCTCTTCTATAAATATGGAGCGAGAAGGGGCGATGTCACCTGAAGATGCCAACTTGTCAAGTGCATCGGCTTGCACGTTCTGTTCCCGTGGCACGTGTATCACTTCGAAATAGAGGAGACCCTCGGCTCGACTTTTGACCAGCTGGAGGTATTGTGCCATGCGGGGCTCCCTTGCCTCGAAATGTCCGTTCACCTGGCTGGCGACCAATTGCGAGTCACTGAAGACCCGTAGTCTAAGCGCTCCAAGGTGTCCAACCATTCGGATTCCGGACATGAGTGCTTCATACTCGGCGACATTGTTGGAGGCGGCAAAGCGAAATTTGAGGGCATATTGGAACTCCAGACCCTCCGGGGAGGTGAGAACCAACCCTGCTTCGCTCCGTGTAACACAAGAGGATCCGTCAACATAGAGCTCCACAGGGGATCATCTGCTGACGGAGGATCCTCTTCTGTTGGAAGGGTGTACTCCGCAATGAAATCCACCAGCGCTTGCGCCTTGATAGCCGTCCTTGGATGGTAGCTGATATCAAACTCGCCTAGCTCGATGGCCCATTTGATGAGCCTGCCAGAAGCCTCCGCCGCTGAAGGATAAGCTTCAACGGTTGGTTGATAAGGACCATGATTGAGTGGACTTGAAAGTAAGGCCTAAGCTTCCGCGCGGCTGTGACCAGAGCCAAGGCAAGTTTCTCTACTCGGGGGTACCTTCTTTCAGCTTCCTGAAGGACCCTACTGATGTAGTAGATCGGATGCTGGGCGCCGCCTCCTCTCTGACCAACACTGCACTAATGGAGTGTTCAGTAACTGAAAGGTACATGAACAAAGGTTCTCCGAGCACAGGTTTTGAGAGAACAGGTGGGGCAGCTAAGTATGCCTTCAGCTCGGTGAAGGCACCTTCGCAATCCTCTGTCCACCATACATGCCCCCCTTGCTGTGAGGATCTTTTGGGCCTCGCAGTAATTTGAAGAAACTAAGGCTTCTTTCCACTGCTCGGACATGAACCGGTTGAGTGCGGCGAGGCGTCCAGTGAAGCGTTGTACGTCGTGAACTGTCTTTGGACTGGCCATCTCAAGTTGGCTTGGATCTTTTTGGGGTTGGCCTCTATCCCCCTATTTGAGACGAGGAAGCTGAGGAACTTACCTGAGTGTACTCCAAATGCACACTTGGCCGGGTTAAGCTTCATTTTGTACTTTCGGAGAGTAGCAAAGTCTCTTCGAGGTCGAAGATGTGATCGGTGCTCGGAAGCGCTTTGACAAGCATATCGTCGACGTAGACTTCCATATTGCGCCCGATCTGCTGCTCGAACATTTTTGTTGAACAACCGCTGGTACTCGCGCCTGCGTTTTTCAGACCAAAGGGCATCCTGGTAAAGCAATATAAGCCCAGGTCGGTGATGAACGTAGTGGCATCTTGGTCTGAGGGATGCATGTTGATCTGGTGGTACCCAGAATATGCATCCAGGAAGCTGAGGAGCTCGTGCTCGGACGTGGCGTCTACTATCTAGTCAATGCACGACATAGGAAAGTTATCCTTAGGCGTAGCCTTGTTGAGATCTTTGTAGTCCACACAGACGCACCGTTTGCCGTTGGCCTTGCGCACGAGGACCATGTTGGAGATCCACCTCGGGTAGAGGCTTCCCGGAGGAGCCCGACTGTTCAGCTTTTGACGACATGATCATGCATCACGGTCTGCCATTACCGGTTGACGGGTCATCGCCGCTGCTGGACTGGTGGAACCTTTGGGTCCAGATGAAGGTGATGTACCATCACGTCCAGAGGGATGCCTGGTAGCTCATCATCCGACCACGTAAACACATCTAAATTGGCTAAAAGGAATGCCTTGCAATGTTGTTGTTCGGCTTCCGAAAGCAGCGAGCCAATGTAGAGGACATGCTCGGGGTCGTCATCTATGCGGACCTGAAGCAGATCTTCGGTAGGAGTTCCTCAGCTGGTAGAAGGCTGGTCGGCTTGCAGAGGCGCGGGGGTCAGAGCTTCGAGAGGTTGCTTGTCCCTTAGTGAAAGGACATAGCACCATCGAGACTCGCGTGGGTCGCCGGGCACCTCACCGATCCCACACAGAGTGGGAAACTTCATCTTCTGATGGAGAGACGAGGTACCGCCTTAAGTCTGCCGATCAGGCCCCTGCCGAGGATAGCCTTGTAACCAGGCATATTCCGGATGACCAAGTAGTCCACCATCTTGGTCATGCTTCTTGGGGCCGTCCTAAGAGTTATAGGGAGGCGAGCTCGGCCCATGGGCTGAACCGAGACCCCTGAGAAGCCGAACAGATGTGACTCAACAAGGGTGAGCTGGTCGGTTTTAGACCCATAAGTAAAAAGAAGTCGTAGGCCAACACATCTGGTGCACTTCCATTATCCACAAGGATCCGGCGCACATTACAATGGTTGATGGTGGCCGAAACAACAAGCGCATCAGTGTGCGGAGTAGTAACTCCTACAAGATCTTCGTCCGAGAAGGTTATGGCCTCCTCGGACTGTGCGCGCGTAGGACTAGAGGGATAAGGGGCTGGACGAGGTGCTGAGGGCCGGTCCACGACATGTACTCTCCGAGCGTAGTCTCTTCGGCTCTGAGTACTTTCTCCGCCAACGCCGAAGCCCCCCGCGATCACATTGATTTCTTGCCCATTGGGCTCATTGTTGATCGGCTGCTCAGGTGTCCGCTCTCGACGTCTGGGGCAGTCTTCATTGCGGCGCACGAACCGTCAAAGATAGCCGCGCTTGATGAGGGACTCTATCTCGTCCTCAAGCTGGCGGAACTTAGAGGTGTCGTGGCCGTGGTCACAGTGGAAGCGACAATACTTGTCTTGGTTGCGCGTTCGAGGGTCGGAGCGCATCCTCGGCGGCCACCGAACATATGGCTCGTCCCGGATCTCTGCCAGGATCTGTTCGGGTGCCACCATGAGTTGGGTGTAGTCGGTGAAGTGGCGTGGTCAGCGCAGTGAGTTGCCGTTGTGCCGGCCTTTCTTCCGGTCATGGTCGGAACCATTGTCGGAAGGCTCTTCTTGTTCGATGCTTCGCCCTGCTCTACTCGACCAGCGGCCAGGCTCTCCTCGCAGGGGGCGTGACGTTGGGCGGTGGAGAGCAGCTCGGCGAGGGTGGATGGCTACTGTACTCCCAGCGTTCTCTGTAGGAATCCATCGCGAGTGCCCTAGATGAGGGCACTGGTGGCTAACGGGACGTCGAGGTGTGGGATGCGGAGCGCCTCAGTCTGGAACCTCTTGACGTAGTCCCAGAGCGCTTCTCCCTTCTTTTTCCGAACAGCGAGAAGGGAGACCGCGGTGCGCGTTGTGACCTTCCGCCGACGAAGTTGTCCCGAAAGGACTTCTTCAACTGGTGGAAGGAAGAGATGGAACCTGGTGGGAGGGCTTCGAACCAAGCCTGAGCAGTTTCCTTCAAAGTGGCTGGGAAGGCCCGGCACTTAGCTGCATCAGATGCCCCATGGAACACCATATGCGACTCAAACCCGTGGATGTGGTCTGCGGGGTCAGTGGTGCCATCATACGGCGTGATGGTGGGCAGAGGGAGCTTGGAAGAGACCCAAGCTTCTAGGATCTCCACAATGAATGGGAGCGGAAGTTCAGGTCCTCTTCATCCAGAGCTTTGCCCTCCGCCTGCTGTACCATCGCGTCGACACGGCGCTCGAGGTCCACAACACGGTGGAGTCGTCGGGCCAACTCCTGATCAGAGTGGACCGATCCCTCATGTCTGGACCTGTGGGAGTTGGCACCCATGACGGAATGTGTGGGGGGTGGAGCCGCCGTGGATCGACGCGGCGAGTGGCCGCGGCGCTCCGGAGTGCGCCTCTCAGACGGGGCCCGATGTGACCGTCACGGCGAGTCCTCCTGCTGTTCCAATGGCGCAGGAGGGGTGCGAGAGCGCCGGTGAGACGATTCCGTCTGACGCTCCTGCGGCAAGGAGGCTACCGGGGCTGGTTGCCTGGTCATCTGGGCCTGGAGCCCAAGACAGATCCCCGTCAAGTGCTGCATTTGTCCCCGGAGTTCTACTACCTCCAGGGCGATTGCAGGTGCGACGATGACAAGGATGGCACTGGTCGCACCGGTGGGAGCGACGGCGACGTCGACAGGGGGAACCCGCTGACGAGAGTCCGCCCTAGACTGACGGGACCTCATCATTCGGCTCCCAACGTTATGGTATGAGGATCGTCTACGAGCCATGGCCGTCGTCCTTCCCACAGACGGCGCCAAATGTGGTGGTCGTTTCCCTGTTTGGGCCTAAGCCAAACGGGCCTCCACTGAAGAAGTTGAGGAAGACGGTCACCGTGGCGGACAGAAGCCTGCAAATACCAGAAAATGATCAGGGGGCCCGATTGAAAAACCGGGGAGAACCCTCCGATGCCTAAGTCAGTGGACTGTACAAAGGCTCGAGGAAAAAAGGCTCAGTGAAGTGTGTGGCTTCATGTGTATGAGAATGCATACCTTTGCATGGTCGTTGCCTGGGCCTTTTATAGGCGAAGGTTATAAGAGAGTGGGATTTGAACGTCCTCAAGGGGCGCCGGATGGGGCGCGCCAGTTCGCGCCCTTGGCGGAAAGTTATGCGTTGAGGCGCCCGTTGTGGGGGCCCTGCAGTTAACCCACCCCTTGATCGTGGGGAGTGGGCGACATAGCCGTTGTAACCGTCACAAGAAGACGGGGAGCTGCTTAAATTCTTCGGGTCAGAGGCACCGAGCAGGTGCCCTGTTCGGTAGATGAGACCCACTGCTCGGCGACCAGGCTCGTTGTTGGATGTTCGGCGTACGGAAGCGTTACTCATGTTGAGGAGGCCGCGACGCACACAGAGCAGTGCCTACTCGGCAAAGGGGCCCTGGGCCGAACAGACTATAGGGTGTCCGGAGACGGTCCGTGGGACCCGCCGGTACCCTAATGCGGGGATCGTCCTCGGGACCTTGAAGTTGCTCCTGTGGAGACGTGGCGCCCTGGGGAAGGGCCACATTTGACCGCAGGACTGCGATGGGCCATGATGGGCCTTGCGCGTGTAGATGGCTAGAAATAGCCACCACAGTCTCCATCATAGATATGATGTGAAATAATATATTTTCTAGCGCCACCATCATTTACCACGTCGTCCATTGTTGCCAGTTCCATCATTGCTGATTGATGAAGCTATCGATCACTACTATTTGATAATCAAGGCCGTCAATCACTACCTCCATGCCACCACCAAACAGTGGCACTGTTGCTCACAACTACTACCATTGTCATTGATGATCACTTTTACCTTCGTTGCAGCCCGTTGCATTGCAAAAAACTATTTGCATGCTACCATGCAAGTTGCCACCTGACTGGTCTTGAGCTTATAGTTCCCAATCTCATACGGACAAAAATATTATGGAACTCTGACTTTTTGGACACACTGGGCCCGGTAAGATATTGTCCGCCCTAAACACAAGCATGTGTGATCCACGGTGATGTGATGCATGCAAGCCTCAGCTGTGTAAGTATCGTCTACCCAAGTGTGTACAAGAAGCTTTTCTCCATTCATTTGTACCATTTGTCTTAGTACGTGTAGAAAATTTAACAAATAAATGAAATTATGGGGTTCAAGAGTTAAATAATATGTTTTATTTAACCATGTCAGGCAGTCTAATAATATTTTTTATTTAACCATGGCAGACAGTTTAACAAATAAATGGAATTATGTGTTCAAGAGTTAAATAATATGTTTTATTTTCGAAAAACTAGTTATCTATCTTACAGTGCCTCCACAAATATCTACTTCAAGAGCAATACTTTTTACTTGCCCAACGGGTACCCCCTACCTATCGCAGCCGGAGGATGGGATGTGACACGTCACCCCGATTTCACTCTTTTTTTCTCAACCATAATTGTGGTCTTAACAGGCAGCATGCGTTTTATTGACATGAGATCTGCAGTGGTACCACACCGGATGAACGTGGTACAGCTTGCAGTAGTGTGTACTACCCACCCCCTCCAGCCACGGTACTATACACCGTTGGGGCAAGCTGGCGTGCACACGTCAACCAAATCCAGTTCTTAGGAAACGTGGAGCGTGGGCTTTGGTCTTGTACTTGCGAGAGTACAGACCACCAACAAACCCACCTGCAAAGGTCTAGGCTGGTAAGTAGTACAGAGATCCCAACGTCCTTGGAGGTAAAAAGAAAAGGATCTCTGTTCTGTGCTGGGCTGATGTCACATGTAACCCCTGGTTAAAGTTTCTAATTTATGTGACTACCCGTTCGAAATATTAAATTACATGTATGACCTCTCTTTATATGCCAAAACACTAACTTATAAGATGTTGGTGAATGAGTGATCAAACATAATCTAGAAGAGTTCCGCTTTGTGCACGGCTGGCCGTGCAAATAATTGCACGGCCGCCGCGCCATCCCGCGCCCGCATGGGATGTGGGCGCACCCACATGCGGGGGTGGGGCGCGCCCGAGGCGCGGGATGGCGCGGCCGGCCGTGCAAATTATTTGCAGGGCCAGCCGTGCAACTGACATTTCCCAATCTAGAATAACGGAAACACACCTGATAGAGAGAGAGAAGGAAAGATATGTCATACTTGGCTCAAGGGGGGAGGTGCAGGATGTGTAAATTTGTGAACATGAGCAGGGCATATGTGCAAAACATGTCTCTCTATATATGTCTAAGCATGTGAAGGTGGGGAGCATCATCTCACATGAGAGAAGCAGCAGACTGGGAGAAGGGTGCTGTTTGTGGTGGTGGTCTGCGCTGCGTTTTCGGTTGCTGTTATGGTAAGGAAGGGAGGGCGCAGACAGGGATGTGGCAAGGCATGGGAAGGGTTCATCAACAGAAGATGAGGGCAGCGAGAAGGCTTCAAGCGACGGCTGCTGGGGAGATGGAGGAGGACCCTCTTGTTGCTGCCGTTCCCACGCACTGCCTCTTCCCTGGCTCTCCCCACCCTCCAACCTCTTCCTACCTCTGTTTCTTCCCACACAGCTTTGCTTTTTATGTTTTCTCGCAAGTTTCATTCGCGGTATGCGGTTTCAGAGTATCTGATGGTTGTTCGTTTTGATAAATTCTGCTACTGATATTTGAAGCATCCCGTTTGTAAGGCCCTCGATTGCTTTGATGCGCATGGTTTTTCCTTGTTAAACAGCAATTTCGGAGAACAGCGGGTAGCAGGGTGTTTACAAGAGACGATGGTGAAGTAAATTTCTTCACTCCTCAAGGTTGAAGCCCTTGCCCCATCGCCGACATCGGAGCTTGGGCCTTGGGTTTAAGATTCCAGGGAGTTTTGCAGATACGAACAGCTTCCAATGTGCAGGATGCTGATCGTGCGTCTTCATTTACCTTGCTGTTTGTCATTCTTGACAGCAGAAGGTATAGTTTTGAATTTGAGGAGAAGAACCTGAAAATGATAAGCAAATCTTCCAACGAGGAAATTTTTCTTTTATTTCACCCGTTTTGACCGAATCCTCATGTCTCTTTTTAAAGGGGGAAAAAGGAAAAGAGTTCTTGACGCAAATATCGACTGGTCTCAGATTGAAATTTCTTGTTTGTATGCGTCTTTTAGGAAAACAAGGCATTCCAATTACTTCCATTTTCCTATCCCCAACGCTAATTAGTTGGAAACTATCAGATTTCTTTCGGGATCTATTTAATCATTGCATTATATATATATATATATATGTGGGTGTCTTTTTTATCTAATTAATCTGTTGAGGCCAATCTTGAATACGCAAGGGTCGTTGTGAATGTCACGTTTAGGTGTTTAAATATATCTATAAATGTTATAACGTAAGTAAAAAGAAATAAGGAACAAATCTTTGAATTTTCAAATGCAAATTTGTAAGAAGACCTGTTGTCGATGTTTCGAAAATGACAAAGTTTTACTATCAGGGAAATTAAATCTTGTAATTGAAGGATCGAGAAAAAGGTGTGGATAAGATCTAGAAGGGGGGGATGAATAGATCCATGCCACTTTCTGCGGAAGCTTAAACAGTTTAAAAACACTTTGAATCAGAGGTAATTTTATCAGTGAAAAACCACAGATCTGATGAGATTTGAGTGAGTTGGTAAAAATAGATATGAAATCAGTTGATTAAGTGAACCTTAAACGATCCTATGCAAGCATCTAACGGATAATGAAATCAAACCACAGATAGACAAGTGCACAAGGATTTTTAGGTGGTTCGGAAATCCCAAGTGATTCCTACATCCACCCCTCACACCCTGTGAGGATTCACTAAAACAACCGGGTACAAACCCACTGGAGCCTGACAACTCCAACACCTGAGAGCTTACAACTCACACAACTTCTAGAGCAAGACTACTCTAGAACCACTGAGCAAGACTGCTCAACACAACCTTGAGTTAGACAACTCAAACTGAGCACGACGGCTGACAACAACCTGAGCACAATGCTCACACAACTTGAGCACAATGCTCACACAATGGTTGCTAGACACCAACTCAAGACATAGGCCCTCTAGCAAAGATCTAGTCGAAAATGAGAACACTAATGAGAGCTATGCAGAAGCACTTGCATAATCTCAAAAGATATCTCAGAAGAACAGAAGTACAGTGAATTGTATTAAATAGCTTCGTTCTTCAAGTGTACTCCCTTGTAGAAGCTTGGATTGGGAAGAGGCTTGCAGTCTTGAAGTCCAAAATCGATGCTCTGCACTTTGGAGTTGTTGGATCTTCCTTGAGTTCTTCTCCAATGAAGGCTTCTACAGGATCTGCTTCCTTGGGATGCTTCAGAGGTTTCTTCAAGAATCACACTCCAATTCTCACACTTGAATTGGTGAGAATTGGTCTTCTGGAAGCACTCGTAGAGCAGAGGAGGGAGACTGTGACGGCCCTCATTATACCGGTACGGTCATACCGACCCACGTCGATATAATGAGTGCTGCCAGCCACAGTGGGACATTTACCCAACGATACAAACAGCTGAGATACACGCGAATATATATAACAGAGTAGCGGAAGTAAAAGAGAACTATCTCCATTCATTCATTCATCATCCACATTAGACATACATGCAGTTCACAATTTGCAACAAGGAACTAAAGTTCGCATGATTCAATTTACTGAAATGGAAATACAAAATGTCCACATATTACATTCTTTTCATGATAATCTAATACAATGTTCAAGTACATACGACAAATTACACAAAATCACAAGAAGCTCCAAGTAACTAGTCTCCGCGCTCGGAGTCCGTCTCCACCGTCTCCTCCAGCGGTGTCGAGTCACCAACTACACCTGTACGCCGAAGCAAGGAGTGAGTCCAGGGACTCAGCAAGTAACACTATACATGATATACACGTACAAGTCCTAGTGGTTTCTACAAGCACATACAATTAGCAACACATAGCATGCTAGTCCATTTAAGTTTTCAACCTATCATGAAGATTCTACAATTTTATACATAACGCATGCCTTCAGATTTAAAAACATAACATTCACCTATCACATGGTCTCTAATCCATTCTCTTATAAATTTAACCTTATAAAGAACCAAACATGAGAGTCATCAACATGGACAATTTACATACATGAACGGGGAACATAATTAGCATGGATTCCACATGTTCTTAAGTACCTACATAACTTTTTCACATGCTTTAGGTTGCTGATTTCACATGGTTCAAAGACTATAAACCTACACATGAAAGCTACAATGTGGCTTAGAACATAACATATGAACAATCCATCATGCCACTTGGCACACATACTCATTAATTGTTCCTAGTCATGGGTTCTAAACACTTGCACACATAAACATGAGAATAATAACATACATTTGCTGAATTCATACGGTTTCAGATTTAGCCTCACATGGTTTCAATAACACCTTGCACATCTAGATTCTCACATTTTCCTTTTTCACAATTTCCTCTTTTCACGTGGTTACACTTTACACATACACATTCACATGTCACTTACACATTACACATGGTCACATACACTTTACACATTACACTTTACACATATTTTAGTGCCGTGACACATAGTCCAAACCACCAAAGAAGGACACATTCACATCACATAACACATAGACACCATCTAGGCAATGCAATGGTGACTCTTGGACTGCGCAGACCGGGAGAACAAGTCTCCACCCTAACCAGTGGTACTTGTCCACCTCCAGGATTTCCCCCCAATGCCCTTAGGGTCACTTAACACAATGAACTTTCTCAGGGGGACTTTTCCCTGATACAGCTCCACTGCCTTCTCGGAAGCAGTATCACATTGGCACAATTTACACTTTTACACATTTAACGTTTTACACATGGTTTTACACTTGGCACTCTTCAATTCATTCACACTTTCTTACTCACATGAACTCCTCTGTTTTTCCTAACATGATACTAAAATTTTCAAGGTTTAACACACAGTAAACACAATCATGCTGGGTTTAAACAAAATCTAATCATTTCGATCATATATACGAATTGTTCACATTTCACATGAAATACATAATTTCTATTTACGGGTCCAATTGATCTGAAAATTTAACCACATGCTGTTTCGGGCTAATGATCATACCCTCAATTTTTCAGATTTTTCTGAGCTAAATAGGATTTACAGAAAATCAAACACCTAATTAGCATATTATTCACAATTTAAGCTAACATGGGTCTAAAACATTTGAAATTCATTCACTTACTGTTTTGCATAGAAAACACAAATGCATGATTTCAGAATACAACCTCATCCTAATTCATGCATCTATAAATCCGTTACCACAACCATTTCTTTCATGCTTTCGTTTTACCGAATCGAACTTTCTAGCAATTCCACAAGTATGCATGAATTACAAAAATTCAGATCATACATACATGTCCCACAATATTTCATGAATAGACTGCAAACAAGACATTTAACTAATCCTAATCATGGAACATTAATTTGCAAGAATTATCTATAAGTTATGCCCACAAGTTTAAAGACACCAATTTTCCACATTCACCAACACACCACATCCATTCACAACCACAAGCACAAAATACATAGCTTATAAGAAGTACATATATCCTAATCACGAAAATCATAACGAAATTAACGTATAGAAGGGACAGAACAGCTCACTGTTCTGTCCTGAAGAACTAGGCGGCGGTCTCTTGCCGCTGACTCAGAGTCAGCGGCAGGGTCGATGGACGCCAAGTAAGAACTGGGCGTCCAGGGACCTTGCCGTTTACTCAGGTCTGTGCAGAAACGCAGACCCGAGCTCTGAAAATTTGGTGAAATGGAGGGTCTAGGACTCGAGGGAAATTCCATAAAAATTATAAAAACCACCTAGACTCATACGGGGACACCATAGATAGGTCACTTGCCTTTGGAAAACTCCTAAAGGGATCAAGATGGTTGGAGAAGCTCTCCTTGGGCAGTCCCAAGAAGCCTCCAAGATGCCTCCACTCCGGCTTCTGTGATGCTCCCCTCTGCAACCCAGGGCCGGGGATGTGTAGCCGGATGTGTTTCTCCCTTCTTGTCGAAGTAGATCTCCAGGTGAAGCCTTGGATCGCCGGATCAAAGCCTCCAAACTCTGAGTTTTCTCACAGAATGCTCTCTAGGGTTTTCTCTCTTCTTTTCCTCCTCTCACAAGGTGAAGGGAGAAGTGGGAGGAGCCAATTTCGGGTTGGACCCTAAGAAGAGCCCCTCACCCACTCCCCATACCGATCTGACACCTTCAGAGCCGTTGGGGGACATCCCCCCAATGGTTGCCATGCCTTGTTTCAGAAGACAGCAGCTCTGCTGCGCATGCAGGGCAGAGAAGTTGGCGTCCAGATCGCTGGACGCCGGAGTTAGTGTTGGCGTCCAGGGCTGGACGCTGACACTGGCTCAACGGCCTGGGGATTGACGCCAATAGGGCCTTCGGCCAGAACCCTAATTATGCAGAAAACCATGCACACCAAGCTTCTATACATGCAATATGTACATGATATTATATTCACACTATCACATGCAATACATGCATTATTTACATTTAATATAAACACATGTACACGTAATTATACTACTTTGATACCTACGTAAATATGTACATAAATACACAAGCACAATACACATGTAAATACGAAAAATACGACGGAAATTCGAGGGTCTTACACCCTCTCCCCCTTAAAGAAACTTCGTCCTCGAAGTTAGAACGACACTACTCAAACAAAAGGGGATACTTCTTCTTCATCGCATCCTCAAGCTCCCACGTAGCCTCCTCACGTGAGAAGTTCCGCCATAGAACTTTCACCGACGCAATACTCTTGTTCCGGAGATGCTGCACCTTCCGGTCAAGAATGGCTACGGGTTGCTCGACATACGAAAGATCTGGCTGGATCTCCACTGGCTCATGACTAATCACATGAGACGGATCTCGGACATACTTCCTGAGCATAGATACGTGGAATACCGGGTGAACGCTAGCCAAAGCTGGGGGTAAAGCTAGCTCGTACGCCACGTTGCCCAAACGTCTGAGAATCTCATATGGGCCAATGAACCTAGGGCTTAGCTTGCTATGCCTGCCAAATCTGACAACTCCACGAGTAGGCGATATCTTCAAGAAGACATGATCGCCAACCTCGAACTCCAAATCCTTTCTCCTGTTGTCGGCATAACTCTTCTGCCTATCCTGTGCCGCAACAAGCCTTTTCCTGATAAGCTGAATCTTATCCGAAGTTTCCTGAACCAACTCCGGTCCGATCAACTGCCTATCACCAGTCTCCTCCCAACATAAAGGAGATCTGCAGGGCCTACCATACAACGCCTCGAATGGAGCCATTCCAATACTAGCATGAAAGCTGTTGTTGTATGCGAACTCCACAAGAGGTAAATGACGCTCCCAATCATCCTTCCAATCCAGAACACACGCTCTCAACATGTCCTCGAGCGTCTGGATAGTCCTCTCGGACTGTCCGTCGGTCTGGGGATGAAACGCCGAACTGAGCTTAAGCTCCGAACCTAACGCATCCTGAAGACCCTTCCACAATCTCGAAGTAAATCTCGGATCTCGATCCGAAATGATCGACTTCGGCACACCATGCAATCTAACGATACCGCTAACATACAATCTAGCTAAACTCTCTACTGACTGCTTCTTCTTCATAGGCAAGAAATGGGCAGTCTTCGAGAATCTATCTACAACTACCCAAATCGAGTCATTGCCTTCTAGATCGAGGCAAACCCGATACGAAATCCATAGTGACAGCTTCCCACTTCCATACGGGGATATCCATCCTCTGCATAAGGCCGGATGGTCGCTGCCGCTCGGCTTTCACCTGCTGACATACTAGACATCTAGACACATAATCCGCAACATCCTTCTTCATGCCGGACCACCAAAATGATCTCTTCAGGTCTTGATACATCTTAGTGTTACCCGGATGAATAGAAATCGCGATCTATGAGCCTCCGCTAACACATGCTCACGGACATCTACTACATCAGGGACACAAACACGGTGCTGAAATCTAATCACACCGTCCTCATCACGAGCAATGCCCGCCTTACCCACTAACTCTAACAATCTAGGATCGGCTTTTGCTGCTCAATCACCTCATCCAAGACCGAGGATCTAAGGGATAGCTGAGCTACAAAAGCCTGACACAACGATGGCTCTAACTCGGTCATAGAGCACGCTGCATCCTCCAACATCTTCCAATCCTGCTGGAGCGAAGACCTCTTCCTACTAAGAGCATCCGCTACGACGTTCGCCTTTCCAGGATGATACTGAAGGTCGAAGTCATAGTCCTTCAAGAACTCAATCCATCTTCTCTGCCTCAGGTTTAATTCCTTTTGGGAGAAAAGATACCTCAAGCTCTTGTGGTCGGTAAACACCTCAAATCTGACACCATAAAGATAGTGCCTCCAGATCTTTAGTGCATGAACCACAGCTGCTAGCTCTAAATCATGAGTCGGATAGTTCCTCTCATGCTCCTTCAACTGACGAGAAGCATAAGCTACTACCCTCTCTTGCTGCATGAGCACACAGCCTAAACCAATCCGAGATGCATCCGTATAAATGGCAAAGCCTTCTAGACCACTGGGCAATACCAATACCGGAGCAGAAGTAAGCTTAGCCTTCAATAGCTGAAAGCTGCGCTCACATGCCTCAGACCATACAAACTTCTCACCCTTTCTGGTCAGCTTTGTCATAGGGGCGGCGATGGATGAGAAACCCTCAATGAATCGCCGATAATAACCAGCTAACCCAAGGAAACTACGAATCTCCGAAGGGGTCCTGGGAACATCCCAATCCATAACTGCCTGGACCTTTGCTGGATCAACAGCTACACCAGCGCCGGAGATAACATGCCCGAGAAAATGAACCTCGCGCAACCAGAACTCGCACTTGCTGAACTTTGCATACAGCTTGTGCTCACGGAGAACCTCTAAGACTAACCTCAAATGCTGACGATGTGTGGCCTCATCCGGAGAATAGACCAACACGTCATCAATAAACACAACAACAAAGCTATCTAGATACGGACTGAACACCCGGTTCATGAGATCCATGAACGCTGCAGGGGCGTTGGTCAATCCGAAGGGAAGAACCAAAAACTCATAATGTCCATAACGGGTTCTAAATGCCGTCTTGGACACATCCTCACTCCTAATCCTCAACTGATGATAACCAGATCGCAAGTCAATCTTGGAAAAGACTGATGCCTCTCGCAACTGGTCAAACAGATCATCAATCCGAGGTAAGGGATACCTGTTCTTCACAGTCACTTGGTTTAGCTTCCTATAATCAATGCACAACCGAAGTGACCCGTCTTTCTTCTTGACGAATAATACAGGCGCGCCCCAAGGGGAAACGCTAGGGCGAATAAATCCCTTATCAAGCAATTCTTGCAATTGCTTCCTCAACTCGGCTAATTCCGCAGGGGCCATCCGATATGGGGCCTTCGAGATAGGAGAGGTGCCTGGAAGCAACTCTATAGTGAACTCTATCTCCCTATCCGGTGGCAATCCAGACAAGTCATCGGGAAAGACATCTGGAAAGTCCTGCACCACATCAATCTCTGCAAGAGTCAGTGACGAACCAGCATCGGGTACTAGCATAACGCTGGCAAGAAATGCGTCACAACCCTTGTTCACCATGCGCATCGCCTTCATGGCAGAGATGACTAACTTTCCCGCTAAGTTCTTTGGCAAGGGATGAGAGAACTCATCCTCACCAGGAATGCGGAAAACAATCTTCTTCTTACGCAATCCACTAACGCATAGTGCTCCTCTAGCCAATCCAGACCAAAGATACAATCATAGTCCTTCATCTTTAGCAAGAAGAAACACCCATCTAGGAATCTATCCTCAATGCACACAGGTAACGACGGAATGCACTTCCTAGTCGATACCGTACCCGCAGGGGTGTGCACAGACAAAGGGAACCTCTAACTCCTCAGACTCTATGCCTGACTCTAGGGCTAACTGCCTAGCAAACCGCTCGGAAATGAACGAGTGAGTAGCACCCGTATCAAACAAAACCCGAGCGTGCACACCGAAAAGTAAACTGTACCTTCGGTGACATGCTCCGCCTGCTCGGCGTCCTCACGAGCTAACGCAAACACTCGAGCCGGGGCTCGAGGCCTCCTGGTCATCCTGTAGCTGGCGCGGCTGCCGCTACTGCTGGTACTGGCGCTCCACGCTGAGCTCCCTGCTGAAGCCTTGGGCAATCCTTGATCTTGTGGTCGCTGCTCCCACACTTTAGGCATCTACCCGCTACTAACCAACACTCCGAACCTCCATGGGTCTTCCCACAATGGGGACACTCCTTCTTCGCACCGGGGGAACGTACAGAGGGTACCTGATAGTTGCTGACTGCCACTTGTTTCTGCGGTGTCTGGTACACCGTCTTCTTCTTATCTTGCCTCTGGAATGTCGCTGCCGGCCTCTTCTGTGACGCCTTTTTCTCCTCCAGATACTGCTCCATTTCTCCCTCCTGTCTGCAGGCTGCGCTGAGGGCATCGTCTAGCGTGCGGTGGTCGAACTCCACGAGCCTCGTCCTCAGTGATGGTTTGAGACCCATCACAAATTTCTTGGTCTTCCTGCGCTCATCCTCTACTATGTGTGGTGCATATTTAGAGAGTTCAGAAAACCTTGCCTCGTATTCCAGGACGGTCATTGATCCTTGCGTCAGGGAAAGGAATTCTTGCTCCATCTTGTCCTGGACATGCTCGGGGACGAACTTGGCCCGGAAGAGCCTCACGAACGCGTCCCACGCCACGACTACTGCTCCGTCCTCAAAGCGCGTACGCAGTAGGGAGGACCACCATACATCCGCTCTCTCCTGCAACACACCTTCATAAGCTCTAACTAACAAATTCTAACTTTAACAATCAACATACAATCATAAACTAAAGCATACCTGTAGCATGTAGGTGGCTAAGGTCACCTTGTCCTCGTCAGGACACCTGATAGCTCGGAAGATTTTCTCGGTCTCCCTCATCCAGCTTTCTGCCAAAAGCGGATCGCTCTCCCCCTTAAAAGAGGGTGGGGTCATCCTCTTGAATCGCTCCATGATGGAAGGTCCACCATGGTCCTGAGCTGGGGCCTGAGCCTGGGCCTGCTACATCAACAACAAGCAATATACAATAAACACAACATCATACAACTCAAATAACAGACCACTTAGTTGTTTTATTAATTTACCTGGGCCTCCAACTGGGCCTGAAGTGCTGCCTGAGTGTGTGCCTGGGTCTGCATGGCTTGCACCAGACCTTGCATGAACACTCCATAATCCACTGGCGGCGGTGGGGGAAGCACAGGGCCTCGCGGTGCTGGGGCCTGTTGCTCCGCCTGATCATCATGCCTCTGCTCGTCGTCGCGAGCTGGCGCACCTCCTCGTCGTCCACGGGAAGCCATGGCTGTCATAAAATTTCAGCCACCATTAGAGCTAGGTTACTAAGTTCTCTAACCATTTTCTTATCTATTTTTCACTTCTTATTAATGGTTTCTACACATGTGGACATACTTAGCATGCAATGGGGATGATGACTTAGTTATATTCATGTGTAATCTCAACTGGTCGCTCTGATACCAATCTCTGTGACGGCCCTCATTATACCGGTACGGTCATACCGACCCACGTCGATATAATGAGTGCTGCCAGCCACAGTGGGACATTTACCCAACGATACAAACAGCTGAGATACACGCGAATATATATAACAGAGTAGCGGAAGTAAAAGAGAACTATCTCCATCATTCATTCATCATCCACATTAGACATACATGCAGTTCACAATTTGCAACAAGGAACTAAAGTTCGCATGATTCAATTTACTGAAATGGAAATACAAAATGTCCACATATTACATTCTTTTCATGATAATCATAATACAATGTTCAAGTACATACGACAAATTACACAAAATCACAAGAAGCTCCAAGTAACTAGTCTCCGCGCTCGGAGTCCGTCTCCACCGTCTCCTCCAGCGGTGTCGAGTCACCAACTACACCTGTACGCCGAAGCAAGGAGTGAGTCCAGGGACTCAGCAAGTAACACTATACATGATATACACGTACAAGTCCTAGTGGTTTCTACAAGCACATACAATTAGCAACACATAGCATGCTAGTCCATTTAAGTTTTTCAACCTATCATGAAGGTTCTACAATTTTATACATAACGCATGCCTTCAGATTTAAAAACATAACATTCACCTATCACATGGTCTCTAATCCATTCTCTTATAAATTTTAACCTTATAAAGAACCAAACATGAGAGTCATCAACATGGACAATTTACATACATGAACGGGGAACATAATTAGCATGGATTCCACATGTTCTTAAGTACCTACATAACTTTTTCACATGCTTTAGGTTGCTGATTTCACATGGTTCAAAGACTATAAACCTACACATGAAAGCTACAATGTGGCTTAGAACATAACATATGAACAATCCATCATGCCACTTGGCACACATACTCATTAATTGTTCCTAGTCATGGGTTCTAAACACTTGGCACACATAAACATGAGAATAATAACATACATTTGCTGAATTCATACGGTTTCAGATTTAGCCTCACATGGTTTCAATAACACCTTGCACATCTAGATTCTCACATTTTTCCTTTTTCACAATTTCCTCTTTTCACGTGGTTACACTTTACACATACACATTCACATGTCACTTACACATTACACATGGTCACATATACTTTACACATTACACTTTACACATATTTTAGTGCCGTGACACATAGTCCAAACCACCAAAGAAGGACACATTCACATCACATAACACATAGACACCATCTAGGCAATGCAATGGTGACTCTTGGACTGCGCAGACCGGGAGAACAAGTCTCCACCCTAACCAGTGGTACTTGTCCACCTCCAGGATTTCCCCCTAATGCCCTTAGGGTCACTTAACACAATGAACTTTCTCAGGGGGACTTTTCCCTGATACAGCTCCACTGCCTTCTCGGAAGCAGTATCACATTGGCACAATTTACACTTTTACACATTTAACGTTTTACACATGGTTTTACACTTGGCACTCTTCAATTCATTCACACTTTCTTACTCACATGAACTCCTCTGTTTTTCCTAACATGATACTAAAATTTTCAAGGTTTAACACACAGTAAACACATTAATCATGCTGGGTTTAAACAAAATCTAATCACATTTCGATCATATATACGAATTGTTCACATTTCACATGAAAATACATAATTTCTTATTTACGGGTCCCATTGATCTGAAAATTTAACCACATGCTGTTTTCGGGCTAATGATCATACCCTCAATTTTTCAGATTTTTCTGAGCTAGATAGGATTTACAGAAAATCAAACACCTAATTAGCATATTATTCACAATTTAAGCTAACATGGGTCTAAAACATTTGAAATTCATTCACTTACTGTTTTGCACAGAAAACACAAATGCATGATTTCAGAATACAACCTCATCCTAATTCATGCATCTATAAATCCGTTACCACAACCATTTCTTTCATGCTTTCGTTTTACCGAATCGAACTTTCTAGCAATTCCACAAGTATGCATGAATTACAAAAATTCAGATCATACATACATGTCCCACAATATTTCATGAATAGACTGCAAACAAGACATTTAACTAATCCTAATCATGGAACATTAATTTGCAAGAATTATCTATAAGTTATGCCCACAAGGTTAAAGACACCAATTTTCCACATTCACCAACACACCACATCCATTCACAACCACAAAGCACAAAATACATAGCTTATAAGAAGTACAATATATCCTAATCACGAAAATCATAACGAAATTAACGTATAGAAGGGACAGAACAGCTCACTGTTCTGTCCTGAAGAACTAGGCGGCGGTCTCTGGCCGCTGACTCAGAGTCAGCGGCAGGGTCGATGGACACCAAGTAAGAACTGGGCGTCCAGGGACATTGCCGTTTACTCAGGTCTGTGCAGAAACGCAGACCCGAGCTCTGAAAATTTGGTGAAATGGAGGGTCTAGGACTCGAGGGAAATTCCATAAAAATTATAAAAACCACCTAGACTCATACGGGGACACCATAGATAGGTCACTTGCCTTTGGAAAACTCCTAAAGGGATCAAGATGGTTGGAGAAGCTCTCCTTGGGCAGTCCCAAGAAGCCTCCAAGATGCCTCCACTCCGGCTTCTGTGATGCTCCCCTCTGCAACCCAGGGCCGGGGATGTGTAGCCGGATGTGTTGTCTCCCTTCTTGTCGAAGTAGATCTCCAGGTGAAGCCTTGGATCGCCGGATCAAAGCCTCCAAACTCTGAGTTTTCTCACAGAATGCTCTCTAGGGTTTTCTCTCTTCTTTCCTCCTCTCACAAGGTGAAGGGAGAAGTGGGAGGAGCCAATTTCGGTTTGGACCCTAAGAAGAGCCCCTCACCCACTCCCCATACCGATCTGACACCTTCAGAGCCGTTGGGGGACATCCCCCCAATGGTTGCCATGCCTTGTTTCAGAAGACAGCAGCTCTGCTGCGCATGCAGGGCAGAGAAGTTGGCGTCCAGATCGCTGGACGCCGGAGTTAGTGTTGGCGTCCAGGGCTGGACGCTGACACTGGCTCAATGGCCTGGGGATTGACGCCAATAGGGCCTTCGGCCAGAACCCTAATTATGCAGAAAACCATACACACCAAGCTTCTATACATGCAATATGTACATGATATTATATTCACACTATCACAATGCAATACATGCATTATTTACATTTAATATAAACACATGTACACGTAATTATACTACTTTGATACCTACGTAAATACGTACATAAATACACAAGCACAATCATACACATGTAAATACGAAAAATACGACGGAAATTCGAGGGTCTTACAGAGACAACCTCTTGTAGCCGCCAGGAAACTTTCAGGAGGCTCTAAGAGCTTTGTTGGGTCTCACACTTGGATGGATGGCCAATAGAGGGCCTTTTATACCCAAAAGAGTCCAAAGATACCCTTTAGGTATAAGGGCACACGATCCTAGGATGATACCCCATCGGTCTGGGCTGACACGTGGCGGCCATCCACTTTAAGTTGCGAACTTTCCGTAGTGTGTCGACCTGCCCTGGTGGTGGTGTCGACACACTGTCCCAAATATGAGAACTGATGTTCTGGGAATAAGGTCCCGTGTCGACCTACTCTGAGAGTGTGTCGACCTGCTATCCCAAATCTGCAAACTAGCTGTTCTGGGAACTGGGTCCAGTGTCGACCTGCTCTGAGAGTGTGTCGACCTGCTGTCCCAATTCTGCAAACTGGCTGTTCTGGGAACTGGGTCCAGTGTCGACCTGCTCTGAGAGTGTGTCGACCTGGGTACACTTATTCCTAAAAAACTGCAACTCGTGTCGACACACTCTTGACTTGTGTCGACACAATCTCAATATTTCTTCACCTTTTGCCTTTAAATCTGTGTTGTTGTGTCGACACCATGGAAGGATGTGTCGACACATCTTTTGCAAAAAGGGTTTGTACCTGAAATTTAAACACATATATCATTAGTAAAATATTTTATTATTAGTGCAAATGATAGGTGTGCTTTGAAACATGTTTTTTGAATATAAGTTTCAGGTGAAATATTTTTGACATGTTTCATTTAAATTGCTTTTAAAATCACTTCTTGTTATCATCAAAATAGGAGGGAAATGATAAGAAATTACACTCAACCCAACAGTAATTACATTCATAAAGTAGTGCAGCAAAATAATACAATATGGCCTATACAAACTAAGGGTTCAAGTTTAATATTTACAATATTCTAGGTTGCTAACATCTAGAGGCAACTGGGATTGCTAATAACCAAGAGTCACTCGGCACACAATTCCTTGGAGAATTTGCTCCATCTGGATTCCTGAAATAAAACTACGAATACATGAGCGGTTGTGCCCAGTAAAATTTTTCTTGTATAACGAAAGTAATGTACAAGATAAAATTGGAAAGGAACTATGAGTGTGCATGTCATACAATGAGAGAGTGCAATTTAGTATACTAAAAGTTTTGTAACAACACTTGTAATGACCCTCTTTATACCGGTACGATTATACCAATCAACATCGGTACAAAAGACGTCATTACAGTGAGACATTTACCCAACACATAACACTAGATTGAGATGTACACAAATATTATAAGATTACAACGGAATAAATAAATAATCTCATTCTCATTCCATCATCATCATCAAATCCACAGTCTACATAGTGATAAAAGAAATGTAAGTGTCCACATTATTACAACCTCAAAATAAATACATTGTCCATATGAATTACATCACTTATCGAATACATACTTATGAAAAGAAAAGTAAAAAGTAGAAGTCTCCACACAACTAGCTACTCCTCCCGCTCGGAGTCGCTCCTAACTATATCCTCCTCAGAAGGTGAGATACCTGTCAAACCTGTACGCCGAAGCAGGAATGAGTCAAAAGAGACCCAGCAAGCAATCTAAGAATACAACCTTACTCATATCACAACCATATGCTTGTATTTTACACATTTAAGAAATAACCATGGTACGTGCTTCTTGCTACTTAATCAATTAATTATAAAACCTATAGCATGCTTTCTACACATTCTATTCAATATGGTTCAAAGATTTAAATCTTATTCAAATCATTTTGTAACTATATCCAATTAAAGTATGGAACTATGTACAAAGTAGATAGCATACATAGCATGAAATTTAACCATTTTCTCATGCATTTATCACATTTATATACACATTTAGCTTGTTGTTTTGACATGAATTAAACATAATGACAATGGTTTACACTTATTCACATGCTAACTTATTCACTTAAGAATTTCACATGCTCATTTTACACATTACACAATTCACATATTCACATTCACATATTTACACTTAGTTTCCGTGACACATAATCCAAACTACCACTAGAAGGACACACATACACATTCACATATCCATCACCTAGGCAACATAGTGATCGATCTTGGTTGACTGCGCAGAACTGGGAGAAGCACTCTCCACCCTTACCAGTGGTACTTGTCCACCTCCAAGATTTCATCCTAATGCCCATAGGATATCACACACATTGAACCTTCCCCTGGAGACTTTACTACGGTACGGTTCCACAGCCCTCTATGGTAGCAGTACCACTAATGGCACATCCTCACACAATACACATTAATCACATTATTTACATATTTCTCATTCACCATTTAACACAATTGCATGCACTTTTACACAATTACATATGCTTCATTTTACCTGACATGATGCTACTGTTCACAGTGTTAATCAGATCATAATACCATCATAATCATGTTGTTAATCACTGTATCATACATAATTAAATTTAACATGCTCAAAATGGTCATTCTTCCTTATTAAATCAATCACGGTACATACTGTTATCAAAATAATGCAAACATTTTATTACAGGTCCTAAACAGTTAACATGGCACATGCTCAATTTTTCAGATTTTTCAGATCAGTAACATATTTATGGAAATTAAAATGCAATTCATGCATTTTTATCACTAAATTCACTTAAGGAGATTCCACAGTAAGCAGTCATATCTAACAGAGCCAACACTTGTAGACAGATACCATATGGTCATACAAAATTTATGAAACCCTAATTCATCATGGATCTAATTAATCAGGATTTATCAAGATCAAATCATGCTTAATATCCCTTTACAGAAATTCTAATAAAAAAACTATGCATAGAAATTCAACGCCTCTGTATGACATGACCTAATGACTGCACCTAACAACATATAAAATTTACAGCAAGCACTGCCATTCAGAAGTCTGGAAATATACCTCAGTGATTAAAACATTAAATCTGTCAAACCTGATGAACTTGGCGGCAAAAGGGTTGTCGCCAACAGGGGTTAACGGCACACGATGTTGCCGTCAACTCAAGAACTAGATGGCACACATGTGGCCGTCAATCTCCTGTCTGTAGAAATACAGACAGGGCGCACAAATACAAGAGAGTAGGGGGTTCCAGGACACGAGAAAAATTCCGTAAAAATTCTGAGACCTACAAGACATGGGTAGGGTTGATATCCATAGGTTACTTGCCTTAGAAAAATTTGCTGGGTAGGATTATTTTGCCGAAGATGCTCTCCTCGGCCAAGCCAAGAAGCGCCCAAATCTCCTCCCGAATCGGCTTCTGTGTTGATGCTGATTGCACACCGGAGTCGTGGAAGCCTCACCAAAGTCAAAAGTATCTTCCAGTCGTTGTAGATCGCCGAAAGACGCACCACAACGCCGGATCCAAGCATCCAAAGTTCAGGTTTTTGCATAAAAATTCTAGGGTTTTGTCAAGAGCCAAAGGAACCTAATCCGGCCAAAAGAAGGTGTTTTTATAGAGCCAAGGGGTTTGGGTACGCATTGGATAGGTTTTCCTACCATTGGAAGGCAATTTCCAAAACAGGAACCGAAGGAAATGCAGCCGTTTCCAGCTCTGAAATTGCACAATTTCTGGGAAATAGACATCCACATTCCTGCCGTTTACTTGGAATTGGCGTCCATAGATCTGGACGTCGACTCCCTTATAAACGTCCACTCATGTTGACATTAATTGGCCTCTCTGCCAGAAGATAGAAATGCCCAAACATACATACACTATATACATATATACATGCAATGTAATGTATAATTTAAACACCATAAGTACAATTTAAATAAAACTAACTTGTACAAAATAAACACATATATGCATATGTTCAACATTATTCAAATACAATATGTACAGAAATAAATACATATACATATATACATATACATATATACACATAGCTATATACACAAGCATCTAACTACCATATGACAAAGTTTAAATAAAGAACAAAATTCAAGGGCCTTACACCCTCTCCTTCATAAAGAAAACATCTTCCTCGAAGTTAGAACGACACTACACAAACAATTGTGGATACGCCTTCATCATAGCATCCTCAATCTCCCACGTAGCCTCCTCCCTAGAGAAGTTCCTCCAAAGCACCTTTACGGACGCAATACTCTTGTTCCTTAGGTGTTGGACCTTCCGATCAAGAATAGCTACTGGTTGCTCGACATACGATAGATCTGGCTGAATCTCCACTGGCTCATGACTAATCACATGAGACGGATCTCGCACATACCTTCTAAGCATAGATACGTGGAAAACAGGATGAACACTAGCTAACACTGGGGGTAAAGCTAGCTCATATGCCACGTTTCCCATCCGCCTCAGAATCTCAAATGGGCCAATGAATCGAGGACTCAACTTGTTATGCCTGCCAAACCTGACAACACCTTGAGTAGGCGAAACCTTAAAAAAAACATGCTCGCCAACCTCGAACTCTAAATCCTTCCTTCCATTGTCGGCATAACTCTTCTGCCTATCTTGTGCCGCAACAAGCCTCTGCCTAATAAGCTGAATCTTATCCGAAGTCTCCTGCACTAACTCCGGACCTATCAACTACCTATCACCAATCTCCTCCCAACACAAAAGAGATCTACAAGGCCGCCCATACAAAGCCTCGAATGGAGCCATTCTAATACTTACATGAAAACTATTGTCATATGCAAACTCCACAAGAGGTAAATGACGCTCCCAATCACCCTTCCAATCCATCATACATGGTCTCAACATATCCTCGAGAGTCTGGATAGTCCTCTCAGACTGTCCATCAGTCTGGGGATGGAACGCCGAACTGAGCTTCAACTCAGAACCTAAAGCCTTCTGAAGACCCTTCCACAACCTCGAAGTAAACCTCGGATCTCTATCCAAAATAATCAACTTTGGCACGCCATGTAATCTAACAATGCTACTAACATACAACCTTGCCAAACTTTCTACTGACTGCTTCTTCTTCATAGGCAAGAAATGCACAGTCTTGGAGAATCTATCTACAATCACCAAAATCGAGTCATTTCCCTTTAATGATCTGGGCATACTCGTCACAAAATCCATAGTGATAGCCTCCCACTTCCATGCTGGGATCTCCATCCTCTGCATAAGACCAGATGGTCGCTGACGCTCGGCCTTCACTTGCTAGCATACTAAGCACTTGGATACAAAATCCGCCACATCCTTCTTCATGCCAGACCACCAAAAAGATCTCTTCAAATCCTGGTACATCTTAGTATTACCTGGATGAATAGAGAATCTCGACCTATGAGCTTCTGCAAGAACATGCTCACGGACATCGACAATATTAGGGACACAAACTCGGTGATGAAATCTAATCACATCATCCTCATCTCAAGCAATGCTTGCCTTACCCACCAACTCCTGGAGTCTAGGGTTAGCCTTCTGCTGCTCAATCACTTCATCCAAAACAGTGGACCGAATAGACAACTGAGCCACAAAAGCCTGACATAACGATGGCTCTAACTCAGTCATCACACAAGCAGCATCCTCCAACATCTTCCAATCCTACTGGAGCAAAGACCTCTTCCTGCTAAGAGCATCCACCACGACATTCGCCTTCCCTGGATGATATTAAAGATTGAAGTCGTAGTCCTTGAGGAACTCAATCCATCTTCTTTACTGTATCCTAGACCCCTACATTGAGTAAGCTCTCAACACTAATGATGTACATCATTTGCGAGAAATACTGCAGAACTTAGAGGCTGTGTGACATTTACATTGCAGAGAGTTTGACTCGGTCATACTGCAACGAAATCCACGTCTGACTGACGTGCAAGTTGAAAAGGAATGGGAGAAGTCTTTTCCTACTTGGTTAAGATCTCAAGTAAGTGTCTAAACATTTTGAAGCATAAGTGTTATGCTCTTATGCATACTTAGTTGGCGTAATTTGTCATTGTGTATCCCTTTTTTTAATAATAGGTTGAACAAGGTTTGATTATTGATTCAAGAGTACAAGAGATCAGTTATGGGCCCTCGAAGATTGTACGTGTCTATCCAGGCTACATTGTGAATGGATACCGATTTCACACGAGAGATTATGGATGAAATAAATCAACGATGAAAAGCGGCGTATGTGTGAAGGGAAGTGCCTACAATGATAATGAAATATACTATTATTGCATTCTTGAAGAAGCCATTAACCTGCAATTTTTGGGACAAGACAACAATATATTTCTCTTCAAGTGTCATTGGTTTTGTCACGCCCCGATATTTAGCAGCGGAATAAATACCGGGGGACGTGAACGATACAAATAGGCGTATCACAGTTGAGTAACGCAGAGTCACAATTGAATATAATAACACTTTTCAAATCATAATAACATCATCAAAGTTACTCTTTATTTAATTTCATTCAACTAGATACAACCTTACAAGAAAGAACCATCTAAAGGTCCATTATTCAAATAAATCTTCCAGGAAAGTTAACTAATACATAGACTACTCAATTGTCCATTTCTAAACTATAATCGACTCATATGGAGGGTGCTCTTCACTCTTGCTCTGTCCCATCTGACTCCACGGGTTCCTCATCACTACCTGAAAAAGGGTAGGATGATAGGGGTGAGCGAACTAGCTCAATAGGATTTACATCTCAATAGTGTGCGGGCACTGATATACATGATTAGTATTTTAAATAGGCAGATATGCACATGAATATGATGACAATGCATGCTTTTCTAACAAGTTGAATAGCAGAATAGAACAGATATCATATCAGATCAAATATCGAGTTTCATATACAATGAACAGATATTTCAAGAGTAGAATCGTATCAAATGATTTTGGCCATATTCAAACAGATATCATGCATTCACATGAACATGCGTATCATATCTTATCAAGTCAAACTTATCATATCAAACAAAGGCACATTTTCACAATCTTGCATGTCAGTTGTGCTATGCCAAGCACCAAGAGTCCATACTCCCGCGGTTAATAAGTACGTTGGGGCGCTCCTCCCCAGGACCAGACAGGGCCCTTATTGCACCAGCATTGGATCAAGTTTTTTTTTTTTTTTGGACCGGAGTCCCACGTTGTGCCGAACAAACATATTCATATTATGGCCACGGAGTTTCAATGGCAAGCAGGTAGTAAAAAGAACATGATCATTCATAGAGTCGAGGAATGACAAACAGCAAAAAAGAACAAGGCAGGGTAACGACGTATCTTGTGTTTCATAATTCATTAATGTCTTGACATGAGGATGTCTCTAAAGACAGATCATATGTAGAACATGTGCTTTCCAATTTCCCCAAGAAGGGTATGCCTATTTGTGCAAAAGTGTAAGTGACAAGTCACAGATCTTTCCTAGCATGTATGCATATGACAAATATTTAATTGAATACCGGAAAACATGTAACTATTGAAACTCATATGCAAATGATGACATTAACACCACTAATAAGTCCATACTAACGTGTATTCAACCCCGTATTCACATCATATTCTTATCTTATCAATTGACAATAGGTAAGATCACAGGATAATCCAATGAACATATGGACAATCAAAATTACACATTAGAATCATATTCGTATCATTACCATTTTCTTCAATGGGTTGATGTATTTTAGGTCCATGCATACTATATAACATCATGCACATGCTTGTAGACATCATGGAATGATCAGACCCAAAATATGCAAAAAATCTTGTAAGGGTAGTGTCGACACTAGATCAAGTGGTGTCGACACGATGCTTCAAACACAAGACAAAATAATGCAAAACTGGTCAAGTAGTGTCGACACTAGTCCAGGTAGTTTCGACACAGTGCCTCAAATACAAGGCAAAAATGTCAAGTAGTGTCGACACTGGTCCCGGTAGTGTCGACACTGGAGACAGCTCCCAGAACACCTTCTGGCCAAGCTGGGACAGGGTGTCGACACTAGCTCAAGTAGTGTCGACACTAGAGGCCTTCCCAGAACACCTTTTGGGCTGTTTTGGGATAGGGTGTCGACACTAGCCCAAGTAGTGTCGACACTAGTGCCCTTCCAGAACAAAAAATATAGGTCATGTGGAACCCGAAAACACATCTCATGCAGCGATTCAATTCCAACTCTTATAACACTCTAAAGAATGACATTTAGACAAAATGTTCAACATGAAAGATGAAGAAGACAACTAGTGGAAGAACTTTTATGTTGAGGGTTTGATCTAATTCGGTCTCCAATCTTGAGAAAACATATGATGAACAGAAAGTCAAGTGTAGCCCGAAATCGCAGTTTCATGCAACGACTCCCTTCTCATACCTATAACTCTCTAACCAAAGGCTTTTGGACAAAACGTCCAACATGAAAGATGATCATGACTTCAAGTAGAAGAACTTTAATTAAGTACATTCACTCAAATTCGGTCTCGAATCACGTACATAATATGAAAAACGGGAAAAAGCCCTAACTGGAGACGACTTAGGGAAAACGACTAATACTCCATGCATACTCCATGAAAATTGGGCAAATCAAGTGCAAATGAACATAGACTCGATACTCTACATGATGGTATAGGTTTTCTTTATTCTTGGCCCGAGAACACCTACCTTTACGAAGATCTAAAACAAGCCAATGTTCTGGATGGAACAGAAGATGCAGGGGATGAAGCTCCGGGTTCCCAGCCTTTCTCCTGCTCCTCAGAAGTTCTAGCCTGCCTCCAAATGACCCCAATTCATTGTTAAACCTTCCCCAAGAGTTTGAGGATGAGTTCTTATAGATTTAGGTTGTAGTTAAGAGTCCTAACGATACTAGGAAAGGGGCTACGAGCTCTGTTTCCTAGTTTCCAGGAAATCTGGGATTCCCTTACCCAAAAGAGGTAGCAAAGATTTAGGAAACCACCAATTGGGGTTGAGTTCGGTTTTGGCTTACCTTACATGACTAATCATCCATATTTTAACCCTATATTGCCCTCCTTAATTACTGCATAATTACATACACGAATTTCTGGGTCATTTCCTGTCCTAGTTTGTTTATATCCTTGGGCCAAATGTGCTCTATTGGCCCAATCTTGTTAATGGGTCGTTAATACATGGTGTTGGAAGTCTCTCTAATATGTTTATTTACTTTATCCTCCTTTATTTCCAAAGTTTTTAAATCACTAAATTTCCGAGGTGTTACATCCTCCCCCACTTAAGAAATTTGGTCCCCAAATTTACGCGTAAGGGTGTAGATCGTACCTGAGAATAGTTCCGGGTGGTTTTTCTTCATTCTTTCCTCTGTTTCCTAGGTAGCATTA
Organism: Colocasia esculenta; assembly: GCA_014218235.1. Lineage (NCBI taxonomy): Eukaryota > Viridiplantae > Streptophyta > Magnoliopsida > Alismatales > Araceae > Colocasia > Colocasia esculenta. The sequence goes on along the minus strand of CM024756.1, from coordinate 82,302,958 downwards.
GTAACTCTGTCTCGACTCCATTGGACCTTCACCATAGGTATGGTACGATTCCTGAGTCGTTGAATCTTCCGATCCAACAGTTTGATCGGCTCCTCTTCATAAGTCAGGTCCTCCCGAATCTCCAAGTCCTCGTAGTCAATTACATGGTTGGCATTGAATAAATACTTCCTCAGCATGGATATGTGGAACACATTATGCACGTTTGCCAGTTGCGGAGGTAGTGCAAGTCTATACGCCACCTGACCAATTCTTTCCAGAATTTCAAATGGCCCTATGAATCTGGGACTTAGTTTTCCTTTGATCCTAAATCTTTGTATTCCCCTTGAAGGTGAGTCCTTCAAGAAAACATGTTCGCCAACCTGAAATTCCAGCTCTCTCCTTCTCTTGTCTGCATAACTCTTCTGTCTAGATTGTGCTATCTTCAGACGTTCCCTGGCAATCTGAACCTTCCGGACAGTTGCCTCAATTAAGTCGTGTCCAACCCATTGGTTCTCCCCAACCTCTTCCCAACAAAGGGGTGATCTGCAACTCCTGCCATACAAGGCTTCAAATGGAGCCATTTTGATACTTGCCTGATAGCTGTTGTTATAAGTAAACTCCAACAGGTACAACTGATCATCCCATCGCCCCCTGAAATCTAGCACCAGAGCACGAAGCATATCCTCCACAATTTGATTGGTCCTTTCAGTTTGTCCATCAGTCTGAGGGTGGAAGGCAGTACTAAAAGTTAGTTTAGTACCCATTGCTGCTTGTAAACCCTTCCAGAAGTGTGAAGTAAATGTAGGGTCCCGATCTGAGATTATGCTAGATGGAACCCGATGCAATCTAACTACTTCCTTAACATATAATGCAGCCAATACATCCACAGACCAGGTGCTCTTAATCGGCAAGATATGTGCCGACTTAGTCAATCGATCAACTATTACCCAGATTGCATCCATACCACCTCGAGTCTTGGGCAATCCCATGATAATGTCCATACCGATACTATCCCACTTCCACTCCGGGATCTCTAGTGGTAGCAGTCCACCAGCTGTACGGAAATGCTCGGCCTTGACTTTCATGCATGTTAAACAATATGACACATGATCGGCCACATCCCTCTTCATGTTTGGCCACCAGTACGACCTTTTCAAGTCTTGGTACATCTTTGTTGATCCAGGGTGAATCGTGTACTTGGACTGATGAGCTTCATTTAGTAACCTCTTCTTGAGTTCTCCATGATCAGGGACACATGTCCTACCTCGGAACAGTAATCTACCTTCCGCAGACAGAGTGAAGTCAGGTCTTTGTTCTAGCTTCTCCCTGATCTGAACTAAGAAAGGATCCTCTCCCTGTTTCTCCTTGATTTCGGTCAGTAGATCGGATTGTATTTGGAGGTGTGAAATCATTACTTGTTTTTCCTTCTTTCCCACGTCTATGTTCAGACTTGCAAATTGCTCTAGTAACTTCCATTCGCCCAGCATCATACTAGCTAGAATAGCTCCTGGTTGTCTACTTAGAGCGTCTGCCACTACATTGGCTTTCCCAGGGTGATACTGAATGGAAAAGTCAAAATCCTTAAGGTACTCTAACCACCTTCTTGTCTCATGTTCAGCTCCTTCTGTGAGAATAAGTATTTCAAACTCTTATGGTCAAAAAGACCTTAAATTGCTCACCATAGATATAATGTCTCCAAATTTTCAAGGCGAATACTACAGCTGCCAACTCCAGGTCATGAAGCGGATAGTTCACTTCGTGGATCTTCAACTGTCTGGAAGCATAAGCTATTAACTTCCCTTGTTGCATTAAGACACATCCCAGTCCAGTACCAGAAGCATCTGAATAAATTTCAAATCCTCCCTCTTCAGTGGGTAAGGCGAGGACAGGAGCAGTAGTCAGACACTTCTTCAAGTTGTTGAAACTTTCCTCACATTCATTGGTCCACACGAATGGATTTTCCTTCCGGGTCAGTTTGGTCAATGGCACTGCAATCTTTGAGAAATCCTTTATAAACCTTCGATAATACCCAGCTAATCCCAGAAAACTCCTGATCACTGTGACGCTTGTCGGTCTTTCCCATTTCAACATAGCCTCAACCTTTGATGGATCAACAACGATACCATCTTTGGTCACCACATGCCGTAGAAAGGATACCTCCTCAAATGAAATCCTCAAATGCTCCTCATGCTCTTCCTTTGTCTTGGAATAGATCAATATATCATCGATGAATACCACCACAAATTTATCAAGATATGGGCGATAAATGCTATTCATCAACTGCATAAAAACTGCAGGGGCATTTGTTAGTCCAAAAGGCATAACAATAAATTCATAATGCCCATACATGCTTCGGAAGGCAGTCTTGTGAATGTCTTCTCCTTTGATCCTCAATTGATGATAACCAGATCGGAGATCTATTTTAGAGAAGTATCTAGCTCCAGATAATTGATCAAACAACTCATCAATCCTCGGCAGAGGGTATTTGTTCTTGATGGTTAACTGATTTAGTTGTCTGTAATCTATGCATAGCCTCATCGAGCCATCTTTCTTCTTGACGAAGAGAACAGGTGCACCCCATGGCGATGTGCTTGGTCGGATGAAACCCTTCTCTAACAGTTCCATCAGTTGCTCTTTTAATTCCTTTAGTTCTGCGGGGGACATTCTATATGGTGCCCGAGATACTGGTGCTGCTCCAGGGACCAACTCGATGGTAAAATCAACCTCCTGCTCAGGAGGAATTCCTGGCAAGTCTTCAGGGAAAACATCAGCGTATTCGCTGACAACATGGATGTCCTCAACTTTGACTTCCTTCTTTGCGATGACAACAAAGCAAGAAAAACCATACAACCTTTCCTCATCATCCTTTTGGCTTGTAATGCAGAGATAATTGACAATCTCCTGCGGTTTCTATCCCCGGTGAACACTAGTTTTGGGTACTGGCTAAAAGTTACCCGACTTCTCCTGCAATTGATACTAGCCCCATGTTCAGACATCCAGTCTGCTCCCAGTATCACATCATACATCGCCATGTCCATACATATTAAATTTGCTGGTAGGTTTTGGGTTTCAATCAACACTTCACTGGATGGCATATGGTTTGTAAGATTGGTGCGAGGACCAATCGGGGTTGACACAACTATTCCTGATTTCATTGGGACGGGTTTCACAGGTAGGGTATCAACAAATGTTTGAGATATGAAGGAATGCGTAGCTCCTGTATCAAAGAGAACATATGTGGGTCGGGAAAGAATAGTAAGTGTACCTTCTACGATACCTCCTTCTTCAGCAGTTTCTGGTTCCTGGACAGCTTGCAGTCGGCCTTGCCTCTTCTGTCCATTCGGACGTTTGTCCTGAGGGGCTTGTTCTTTCAACATTGGGTAGTCTGAGATCCTATGGTCACGACTCCCACAGCGCAGGCATCTCCCTTGTGCTCTCCAGCATTCTTCAGACCGATGACCAACTCTGTCACAATGTTTGCACCTTTCTCCCGTTCTCACCATTATCTGCTTACCTAACTCCTTCGGTTTTTTATCCGCTGGTTCATTTACTCCGCCACTGGGCCTTTTCTTCCCAATAGTCGGCTGATACCTCCCAGCAGAAGACACTTGCTCTCGTTTCACAGATTTTCCCTTAATTCTTTCGGCAGTCTCCATGGCATCTTCTAATAACTGAGCCTTCTTAACCATGTCAGCATAGGTTTGAATGTCCATTGGCGCCAGTTGGGTGATGAACTGGGGCCTCAAGCCATTCAGAAAGCGTTTCGCCTTCATCCCTTCTGTCCCAATTAAGTGAACATCGTATCGGGACAGACGAGAGAATTGGGCCTCATACTCAGCCACATTGAGTCCTCTCTGCTTCAAAGCCGCAAATTCGGCTGCTTTCCTCTCTTGGACCCTCTCAGAAAAGTACTTGGTGTTGAATCGCTCAATGAACTGAGCCCATGTTAGTTGTTGTCCATTTAGTGTTGCTTCTACCGACTCCCACCATGCCCTGGCATCCTTTTCCAATTGGAAAGTCGCCAGTAGTACTTTGTTCTGGTCTGTGCATTGCATGACCCTGAATATCCTTTCAATTTCCTTAACCCAGTGTTCAGCAACATCTAGGTCAGTACTCCCTTCAAACCTAGGCGGATCCATATTCTAAAAATTTCGATGGAGCTCACCGGCTCCGCGGTTACCTCCACCCTGGGTGGCTTGCAGGATAGCCTAAGTCAAGTTCTGTATAGTTCGTTGCATGTCCCTAGCCTGGTCACGTTCAACAGCCATTGAGGTAATAAGCACCTTCAAGATAATAATATAAGTCAGTCATCTAATATATCACATGTGACTTCTATTCCCATGGCTCTACCCAAGGTCACATTAGGTACGACAGATTTTGACTTGTGTGATCTAGTTTCATTCTATCTTCCTATTCCCTTGGACCCTAAAGTTTAGTGTCTAAACATTTTGAAGCATAAGTGTTATGCTCTTATGCATACTTAGTTGGCATAATTTGTCATGTTTGTCCCTTTTTTTAATAATAGGTTGAACAAGGTTTGATTACTGATTCAAGAGTACAAGAGATTAGTTATGGGCCCTCGAAGATTGTACGTGTCTATCTAGGCTACATTGTGAATGGACCGATTTCACACGAGAGATTATGGACGAAATAAATCAATGATGAACAGTAGCGTATGTGTGAAGGGAAGTGCCTACAATGATAATGAAATAGACTATTATTGCATTCTCGAAGAAGTCATTGAACTGTAATTTTGGGACAAGACAACAATATATTTCTCTTCAAGTGTCATTGGTTTTGTCACGCCCCGATATTTAGCAGCAGAATAAATACCAGGGGACGTGAATGATACAAATAGGCGTATCACAGTTGAGTAACGCAGAGTCACAATTGAATATAATAACACTTTTCAAATCATAATAACATCATCAAAGTTACTCTTTATTTCATTTCATTCAACTAGATACAACCTTACAAGAAAGAACCATCTAAAGGTCCATTATTCAAATAAATCTTCCAGGAAAGTTAACTAATACATAGACTACTCAATTGTCCATTTCTAATCTATAATCGACTCATATGGAGGGTGCTCTTCACTCTTGCCCTGTCCCATCTGACTCCACGGGTTCCTCATCACTACCTGAAAAAGGGTAGGATGATAGGGGTGAGCGAACTAGCTCAGTAGGATTTACATCTCAATAGTGTGCGGGCACTGATATACATGATTAGCATTTTAAATAGGCAGATATGCACAGAATATGATGACAATGCATGCTTTTCTAACAAGTTGAATAGCAGAATAGAACAGATATCATATCAGATCAAATGTCGAGTTTCATATACAATGAACAAATATTTCAAGAGTAGAATCGTATCAAAAGATTTTGGCCATATTCAAACAGATATCATGCGTTCACATGAACAGGCGTATCATATCTTATCAAGTCAAACTTATCATATCAAACAAAGGCACATTTTCACAATCTTGCATGTCAGTTGTGCTATGCCAAGCACCAAGAGTCCATACTCCCGCGGTTAATAAGTACGTTGGGGCACTCCTCCCCAGGACCGGACAGAGCCCTTATTGCACCGGCATTGGATCAAGTTTTTTTTTTTTTTTGGACCGGAGTCCCACGTTGTGCCGAACAAACATATTCATATTATGGCCACGGAGTTTCAATGGCAAGCAGGTAGTAAAAAGAACATGATCATTCATAGAGTCAAGGAATGACAAACAGCTCAAAAGAACAAGGCAGGATAACGACGTATCTTGTGTTTCATAATTCATTAATGTCTTGACATGAGGATGTCTCTAAAGACAGATCATATATAGAACATGTGCTTTCCAATTTCCCCAAGAAGGGTATGCCTATTTGTGCAAAAGTGTAAGTGACAAGTCACAGATCTTTCCTAGCATGTATGTATATGACAAATATTTAATTGAATACTGGAAAACATTTAACTATTGAAACTCATATGCAATTCATGACATTAACACCACTAACAAGTCCATACTAACGTGTATTCATCCCCGTATTCACATCATATTCTTATCTTATCAATTGACAATAGGTAAGATCACAAGATAATCCAATGAACATAGGGACAATCAAAATTACACATTAGAATCATATTCGTATCTTTACCTTTTTCTTCAATGGGTTGATGTATTTTAGGTCCATGCATACTATATAACATCATGCACATGCTTGTAGACATCATGGAATGATCAGACCCAAAATATGCAAAAATCTTGTAAGGGTAGTGTCGACACTAGATCAGGTGGTGTCGACACGATGCTTCAAACACAAGACAAAATAATGCAAAACTGGTCAAGTAGTGTCGACACTAGTCCAGGTAGTGTTGACACAGTGCCTCAAATACAAGGCAAAAATGTCAAGTAGTGTCGACACTAGTCCAGGTAGTGTCGACACTAGAGACAGCTCCCAGAACACCTTCTGGCCAAGCTGGGACAGGGTGTCGACACTAGCTCAAGTAGTGTCGACACTAGAGGCCTTCCCAGAACACCTTCTGGGCTGTTTTGGGACAGGGTGTCGACACTAGCCCAAGTAGTGTCGACACTAGTGCCCTTCCAGAACAAAACATATAGGTCATGTGGAACCCAAAAACACATCTCATGCAGTGATTCACTTCCAACTCTTATAACTCTCTAAAGAATGACATTTAGACAAAACATTCAACATAAAAGATGAAGAGTACAACTAGTGGATGAACTTTTATGTTGAGTGTTTGATCTAATTCAGTCTCAAATCTTGAGAAAACATATGATGAACAGAAAGTCAAGTGTAGCCCGAAATCGCAGTTTCATGCAATGACTCCCTTCTCACGCCTATAACTCTCTAACCAAAGACTTTTGGGCAAAATGTCCAACATAAACGATGATCATGACTTCAATTAGAAGAACTTTCATTAAGTAAGTTCAGTCAAATTCGGTCTCGAATCACTTTCATAATACGAAGAACGGGAAAAAGCCCTAACTGGACATGACTCAGGGAAAACGACTAATACTCCATGCATACTCCATGAAAATTGGGCAAATCAAGTGCAAATGATCATAGACTCGATACTCTAAATGATGGTATAGGTTTTCTTTATTCTTGGCCCGAGAACACCTACCTTTACGAAGATCTAAAACAAGCCAATGTTCTGGATGGAACAGAAGATGCAGGGGATGAAGCTCCGGGTTCCCAGCCTTTCTCCTGCTCCTCAGAAGTTCTAGCCTGCCTCCAAATGACCCCAATTCATTGTTAAACCTTCCCCAAGAGTTTGAGGATGAGTTCTTATAGATTTAGGTTGTAGTTAAGAGTCCTAACGATACTAGGAAAGGGGCTACGAGCTCTGTTTCCTAGTTTCCAGGAAATCTGGGATTCCCTTACCCAAAAGAGGTAGCAAAGGTTTAGGAAACCACCAATTGGGGTTGAGTTCGGTTTTGGCTTACCTTACATGACTAATCATCCATATTTTAACCCTATATTGCCCTCCTTAATTACTGCATAATTACATGAATTTCTGGGTCATTTTCTGTCCTAGTTTGTTTATATCCTTGGGCCAAATGTGCTCTATTGGCCCAATCTTGTTAATGGGTTGTTAATACATGGTGTTGGAAGTCTCTCTAATATGTTTATTTACTTTATCCTCCTTTATTTCCAAAGTTTTTAAATCACTAAATTTCCGGGGTGTTACAGGTTTGATTCGACCTCTATTCTTAGTGACACAACATATGGGATTGTCGATGTCAAGCATAAGTCCAAGTTGAGTACGTATGAGCCATTCATTCTGGCGGCACAAGCCCAACAAGTTTATTATTCAAATTATTCATCCCTCAAATTGAGAGATTGGTGGGCTGCATGTAGAGTTAAATCAAGGCTATTCCCTGAGTATGAGCTTGTCCCAGCTGATGATGAGCTCGAAGGTGTTAATGACAATTTTTTCCAATCAGATCGGAGTGACGTACGAGAGTTGGCGGCTTCTACGCAGTTCAGTGTTGATGATATAAATGAAACAATTTGCTTATATAAGGATAACGAACATGAAGAAGTTGACCCAAATGCCCTTGAGCGGGAGGTGGAGTCTGATGTGGAGGAAGAGTCCCGCATGATGAGGATGAATTCGAGAAGGATGATGAAGATGACGCTGAATTAAACATATCTTCAGCATCTGATGATGAATATAGATAATATACACTACATTTTGTAAGAACTTTGTGTTGTTGCTAATTATATGTTATTCAATAGCTACTTCAAATTTGAGTGTTGATGACATGTATATCTTTATTTATCTCAATAGAGATATGGTACGTGGAGGATGGAGTCAGACGGTTTCCACCTTCGTAGGCCGAGGGTTCGCGTCCTCGTCCACGACAGGTATAAATATATGTAAACACAAAACTTTTTATATTATTGTTCATATTAAATTCATATTTTGTAACGTACATCCAATTTTACAGGGACTGCCTCCCTGTCCACGCCGGTCGTCCCAGCGACAGGTATATGCATATGTACACACAAACTCTATATATTATTGTTCATATTAAATTCACGAGATCTAACGTGCATACAATTTTGCAGGGACTACCTCCCCGTCCACGCCAGTCCCCCCGGCGACAGGTATATGTATATGTAAACACAAAACTCCATATATTATTGTTCAATTTAAATTCATATTTTCTAATGTGTATATAATTTTGCAGGGACCGCCTCCCCGTGGACCACACGAGTAGCGCCACCTTTCCCTTCTTCCTCACCACCAGGTACATATATGTTTCCATAGATTAGTACGTTTCTAGTCTTCCAATTTATACAACAATAGTGTACTTAATTGTTTTCAACAGAGGTGGAGAGCCAGCATCCAGCAGCGGATGAGGAGGGGCCTCAGCTACCTGGACGGCAGCCATGTTGGATTTCAGGGTAAACTTGATCACTTCAAACTTACTGTATTTGTTATTTATGTTATACATTTCATGTACAAAATTAATGTGCAATTGCAGGGGGAAGATAGATCCCAGTTCTGCTTCCCGCTATATTACGACACTGGTCCACGCACATATTCCAGGACCAGTGGATGCATGGAGAGAGTTCCCAGTGCCCGTCCGGGATTTATTATTTGACATGTTCACGGTATTATTAATTTTTACTGATTTGAAGTCATTTATTTAATTACTATCTCTGTTAGTGCAGAAAGTTGAGTAATTTTATTTCTTTATAGCGGAGGTACTCATTCACAAGACCCAAGGATCTCCCTCGAGCTCGAGTCGTCTGGGAGTCTACTGCCCAGACTAATTTAAGAAAGTCGATGTGGGAGGCCCGGGAAAAGGCAATGAAGACCACAGGCAACCGGGATCCTATGGCTTGGCTGGATTACGGCCCTATTTGGCTGAGGAGGGACTATTGGGAGTCCCTTTGTGAGCGTTGGGCTACTGGACCATGGCAAGAGCGGTCACAAGCGGCAAAACGCAACCGATCAACTCATCCAGAGAAGAATGTGCATACTAGTGGGTTCGTATCTTATGCGACCCACAGCCAAAATTGGTACGTATATTATTGTTCAATTGCTTAATACATTGATTATTATTGTGAAACTAACTAATTCTGTTGAATTGTAAGCATCACGAGCTCGAGCGTGCCCCTACTTTTCACGAGTTATTTGATCGGACTCATAAGTGGAAGGGGACAGATGACTATGTCAGCGAGAGTGCTCGCACGATTGCTGTAAGTCAAGCTATAAATTTTGAATTCAATTAAGATATTAAAATAATTTATTTTCAATAATTTAGTTTTAATTTGTTCTGCAGGAGACCTATGATAGGACGATGGCGGATCGCTATGCAGACGGCAATCCCCAGCCAGACTTAGATCCGGAGGCTTGGGTCGACGCAACGGGAGGGCCGAGGAAGGGTCGAGTGTACGGCTTTGGGGACAACTAGGATACTACTCCAGTGTTGTCCTTATATGCGAGTTCGGTCGCTCCTCCGGCATACGTGAGTTCATCTGCTGCGTCGCTCGTCAGTGGTGTAGAGGAGATTAGAACCCTCATTCGGGAAGGGCTACGGATGCACTTTGGCGTTATGGTTGAGCAGTTGATCTCAGCCATGCAGGGAGTACGCCCCTCACAGCCAGCCCCTCAGGTCAGTATTACTATTAATTTCATATAGTTTGAATGAAATGAAACCACTAAAGAATGTCAAAAGGGAAAAAAAGAAATCTAAATTAATTAACCTAACACAAGTGTAAAGGGCGTTCAAATGACGGATCTGAAAAAAACCTGTATAAAGGATTAAACACACAACCCGGGGGTCCAAAATTCCAAAAAGGGATCTAATCGGTGTGTCGTTCGCTCCGACACGACCGGGTGGGTTAAGTTGACGTGTGCGAACTGACGGAATCTGATTCGGATTCCCGGATTGGGTTGGGCGTTGAAATGAAGGATCCAAAAAAACCCATCTAAAGAATCAAAACACACAAGCCGGGGGTCCAAATTCCAAATAGGGATCTGATCGGCGTGTCGTTCACTCCGACACGACCGGGTGGGTTAATTTCACGTGTGCGAACTGACGGAATCCGATTTGGATTCCATGATTTGGTTGGGCATTGAAATGACAGATCTAAAAAAACCTAACTCTAAATGATTAAAACACACAACCCGGGGGTCCAAAATCCCAAATAGGGATCTGATCGGCGTGTCGTTCACTCCGACACAATTGGGTGGGTTAATTTGACGTGTGTAAACTGACGGATCCGATTTGGATTCCCGGATTGGGTTGGGCGTTGAAATGATGGATCTAAAAAAACCCACATCAAAATGATAAAAACACGCAACCTGGGGGTCCAAAATCCCAAATAGGGATCTAATCGGTGTGCCATTCGCTCTGACATGACCGGGTGGGTCAAATTGACGTGTGCGAACTGACGGAATCTGATTTGGACTCCCGGATTGGGTTGGGCGTTGAAATGACAGATCTAAAAAAACCCGTCTAAAGAATCAAAACACACAATGTAGCAACCTGGATTTTATAATAATTAAAATTTAATTATGTGAAAAATCAATAAAAGAAAATTAAATAATGGAAGATTCACACAAAAGGGAATTAAACAAAACCCATTAAATGAAACAAGTAATGGGCCTTATTAATGGACCCATTAGAAATTAGTGGGCCAAAATAAGAATTTATAAAAGGGGAATAATAGGAAAATACTCTAAATTCGTAACTAAAGTATTACTTAAATAGAAAAGAGTTATTTAATACATTAAATAGCTAGTTTGAGTCATAATAGGATTCCTAAACCTACCCTATATGGTTTAGCAGGAATTTAGATCTCATCCAAGTCTAAATAGGAATTGGAAAGCAAGGAATGAAGGATAGAGTTAGGAAATCTCAGAATTTAGAGAAATTAGAGTAGAAATAGGAATAGGAATTCATGCATGCATAAATACACCTCATAAACCCTCTTGGCCGACCCTAGCTCGTTGCCAAGGTTGCTGGACGTGGGGAAGAGGTCAAGAAGGAGAGGATCTCGTGGGAAGAAGGTGTTCTTGAAGCTTCTTCCTCGTTTTTGGGAGTTGCAACCCTAGAAGACAAATAAATCCAAAGGTAGGCATTCTCACAAGCATAAAAGATGAAACTTTTTCTGTAGGATGTCTCGTCTATCAAGAACGAAACCCTCAAGTTTCATAATTTTCCATCGAGCATATCTTTAGTTCTTCATTTTTCATGTTCTGCAACTTACATGACCCCGAACCCTCTTCATAATTCTTGTTCTCCTTGAATACTCAATCCCATGCCACGAAATTTTTATTGTAGGAACTGATGCATGTTAGGCATCTTTCGCCCCTAAAAGCCCTAAATTTCATCCAGCATGTTGATCGAATTTAATCAATCTTTCTCTGTGTGACATGTTCTGAATAACTCGTTCTTGCCCATGTTCAAACCCTATAAGAACCATGTTCTCTCTCTGATTCTGATTTACTGGAAGTGCCCTCACATGTCTACTTTAAATTGCAACTTGTTTCGTGATTTTTCATCAACTATGTAATTAGTTATGTTTTTTCAAAGCACCCTGTATCAATTTGATTCCTGTTGGCCCGCAATCCCAAGCCTGGTCTGATTCCTGTCAAAGCCAGGCGCAGACCACCGGATTGCGATAGGCCGATATGTCGCCTTATGGTCTGATTGCAACAGACCACATGTCGCATTCTTAAGCCCGTCGCGACGCCCGTCTTGTCGCGTTCTGAACGCGACAGGAGACCCCGTCGCGTTCTGGTCGCCTGAGCAGACAGCTCTGTTGCCACCCTTTTCATGCCCTATCGCGATCTGCCTGTCCTTGTCGCGACCCTCACTGGCCTACGTCGCCTTCACAGGAATTTTGGTGAAAAAGCCCATTAAAATATTTCTATCACTTTCTAAATAAAAACCTTGCTTAAAAATGGAGCAATATCGAATAATTTTAAATACATCTTCACGACTTATTTCTATCTATGATTTCTCTTGCACTTGCACACACATGAACCATCCATATGTGGCTGAAATCTTGCAGAAAATATCTCATAATGTATTGCAATAAAGCATATTAATTGCCATATCTTAAAGGACTTCTATTCGTTTCTTGCGTTGTTTATATACCGATATTGACGCTCCACTGTTCTAGAATTCCTCTAAAACGTCGAGCACCTGTTTTATATACACACTTTACTTGGCTTGTGGTGAACTCTCCGTCGGATATTCCTTTCGCCGGACTAGTGAACCCTAGCACAAGGCCTCCGTAAGTCTCCTCTGATCATGGATTCCCACATGGTCGACGAGCCGGTTGTACCCTCACACCCATTACACCCTTAGGGATCAATATGATCCAAACAACAATTAGAAGATTCGCTCTTACCTTGAATCACGATGGACCTCTGGACCTATGCTTAACATGGCCAGTGGTAGGGTCGTGAGTTCCACCTGACTGCCAACACCATGTGCGCATGTTGTGCAACTGTTACTATCGCTTGTTACTCGGAATGTTACGTGCATTGTCCCTTAGATCTCATCTATACTTGACTCGCTCATCTATTCACGTTCACTCTACTATCTCGTCTATTCATCTAGTGATCTCATCTATTTCTTGGTACTCTCTACTTGGCCATTAAATGATTGATTGTCTACGATAAAAAACATGACTATGCTAGGCAACATTATAAGGGCCCGATATGGTCCTTGGAGGAGCACCTGAAAGGCTATAACTCGCGGGGTCTAATGATCTGGGTGATGGCATACGCCTAACGCATGAACACGCAAGATTTGATCTATGGCAATCAATTAATCAAACACTCAATTATTGGTTTACTTGAATCTCGTGGTTGAAAGAATATCGACCAACACTTGCTATCATGACTTGTGCACTGTTGTGCAACTTTACTTGTTATCTTGTTATACGGCCAATCCGATATTAACACTTGTCGTGCTATACTCTTGTGCATTGTGCTATGGTTTCTCGTTACCGTGTACCAGTACTTTCTATATGTTTCTCGTTACTCTCTCTAGTTATCCTGCTTTACAAGACATTAACACTTAAAGCATGCTTGATCATGAGATTTAAGTCCTACTAGGCATTATCGCTCACCCTGCGTTATTTGTCGTTGTGTTCTCAGGTGAGACTGAGGATGAACCTTACACTCAAGAGGACGGGGACGACCTGGAGTGATGTCTTGAGTACCTGGAGTGATACTGGAGCAACTCATTCATTCATATCTCAAAACTTTGCTGATACTCTAAATGCTAAACCTATATCTATGGGATGTGAGTTCTCTATCACAACACCACTAGGAGAAAAGGAGAAATTGAACAAATACTTCCCATCTGCCGATGTAATGATCGGAGACCATAACCTAAAGGCTGACCTAGTGTGTATGCCCATAGAAGGCAATGATGTCATTTTGGGAGCCTACTGGTTGTCCACTTATGGGTCAAGTGTCGATTGTAAGAAAGGGAAAGTTACCTTTAGTGATTTCCCTCAGTTGTCCTTCACTGAGATTAGACATAAGAGACAGATGTATCTCAGGCTTTCCGGTTTCCCCCGTTGTGTGTTTGGATGACTGGCCACTAACGCATCCTATCTGGCCGACGCGTTAGTGTCGCGACGGAGCTGCCCGTCACGACAGTCATCCAGGTCGTGACCACCTGGTGCGTCGCGTTCTTGTTGCGCCCGGTCAACTGGTCGTGGCAAGGTTCTGCTTTTTGGTCGTCTGACACCTGTCAGAAGGGCAGGCGTGTCAGAGCGGTTGTCTGGTTGTCGCGGAGTCCAGGAGGGACGCGTTTTGGTCACGGTGTGGGCCGCCGTCGAGTTAAGGTTTGTAACGTGATGCCCCGCCCGTCACGTTCTGGGGGCCAAAGGCTAAAAGCCTTGGCCGGCGACCCTTTCCCTCTTTTGGCTCTCCTTCTTCCTTCCCTCCCTTCTCAGAGGTAGGGAAGCCCCCTCCCTTCCTTCTCCGACGTTGTGCGCGGAGCGGGAGCGTCGTCGTGGAGCGAGGAGGAGGTGTTCTTGCCATCGTGAAGGCCCCTTGTGGGTTCGGTTCTTCCTTTCAGGTAGGGATTTCGTGTGCCCTTTCCAATCCATGGGATTGGGAGTCCTTTTGGTTGTTACCATAGCTTTCCAGCTTTCCCCATGCTCCCCTCCCCATGGTTCTGCAATTTGTTGTGTATGGGTGACCCCAGGATGTAGCATCCCTGCGGTCTGCCTCCCGACTGATGTCGCGATCGTATTGCGCATCGCGACATCAGAGGAGGTGTCACCCCGGTCGGACGCGACTTTATCGCAGCACGGTTAGCCGTCGCTATAAGAGTCGAGTCGCGACAAGGTTTTTTTCGCGACGCGCTTCCCCGTCGCGACTTGGAGTTTGTCACAGTTGCCCTAGCCATCGCATTATTATCGTGACGACCTAGGACGGAGAGATAGCACCTGGCCTGCATCGGGTGTGTCCGTGGCTGCGGTTGGCGTGTCGGCATGTGCCCCAGGGTAGGTATACCCTTAGGACCTTCTGGTGGGAACGCGATAGGTTGGCTTGCTACGTTCAGTGACAGAAGGTGATACCTTTGTGGTCGTGTCCTAGTGGCGGTGCTAGGAGGCTCGCGTCTGTCTAATAATCGATTGTCTATCAGTCAATCGATTATTAGAAGAGCGATGGTTTCTGTTCTGTTTGGTGGTGTTCCGGTTTCTCAGGCCATGCCGTGTGTGCCGGCATTGGCCGACGGCCCTTCTGGGGGTTTCCAGAGGGGGTGCCGTGCGTGCCTATGCCTATTGGGCTTGTCTTGGTCAGAAGCCAGCTGTCCCAGTTTCTATGGTGGTTGCCTCGCAAGTTCTCTTTTCGCCTGGTGCTAGGCACTTGAGGGCTTGTCTGTGAGACAGGTTGTTACCGTTACCTGGGACCCCCATCCTCAGGAGCCTGTTGAGGGAGTTATCCGAGCTACGAGCGTGCTCGAGTTGACAACCTAGTGTGGCGGACTTGGAGCGGAGGGGAAAACAGTGGGGACAGTGGCGTAGAGTCGCTTGTTGAGCTCCCTTATCTGGGTCTAGGTCGCTGAGGTTGTTTTGGCACTCTTTCGGTGCGGACCAGCTAGTCCTTCTCACTGCCTCACTCTACGTTGGTTCCGGAGCCATGTAGGGAGGTTAGGTGTGGGGCCGCAGCTCGGCCGGGTTGCGGTGGTTGTAGTTGTTCTCTGTTGTGACTTGCTAGCCTCACTCTACCTGGGAGGTTGTAGGCAGGAGTCAGCGGCTGGTGAGTTGAGGTGTGGATGTTGTGTCCTCCTCTTAGCTGCCAGTGGCGGTGGCTTGGTTGTTCTTGTTGTGATGACAGTTCACGTTGTTTCCAAGCACGCCTCATTGCCCCAGCCTGCACGGTGGTTGTAGTCTAGCCGTGTCTAGATTCTGTGGGCTTTATTGGTTTAGCCTCATGGGCATTGTTCAGTGGCTTCCGCTCTGCGTGTTCTCTCGGGGTGTCTTGTGTAGACACCCGACCGTTGGTTTTGTAAACCGTTCCTTGGTGCTGTCCGTGGTGGCACTGTAGGGTGTAGTTTCCTGACCTCATGGAGTGTCCGAGGTCTAGAGTGGTTCTGCTTATGGGCCCTCGACCTTGTGGAGGTTTGAGGTGGCAGTGCCTGTGGTGAGACGTTCCTTCTCACGTGGTTGCTCGGTGTCTCTCGTGGTGACACCTGGTTGTTCCTTCCCGACCTCGTGGAGGTCTGGGATGTTGGGTGCTTGTGTCGTGAGACTCTGGTCTCACGTGGTTGCTCTGGTGTTCGGTGAGCTTCTCTGCCTCAGCGGGTGCATGCAGAGGTGTTTGCTTCCGCATTATGTTTGACTCCGTTGGTTCTGCGGGAGTCGTATTTGGCCCGACCCTGGTTGTGGGTCGTGGCGTTACTCTGTTCCGCTGCTTTGTAGTACTCTGCAGTAGGTGTTTTACACTTTACTGCTTTCTAGAGTAGTTTACTTTCGCTTTTGTTGGAGTTCTTGCTGCTCTGGCTGGTATGGGACTGGTTATCCCCACTGAGCCTTGTTCGCAAGGCTCACCCCCCTACTCTCTTCAGGTAGGGACTCGCTGCACTAGGAGTTCGTTGCCGGATGGTCGTGGTGGAGGTAGTTTGTTGCGCCGTGCATTGCCAGCAGTGTGAGTTGAGAGTGGCCTTTTTGCAAGTCCTCGAGGTATGCCCCTTAAGGACTGCACATTTCTTTCTGTACATGTACTTTTATTTGGGACATGTTGTACATAATTTTCTTATTAATGTACGAACTTTTTTGTTATTGTTATTTGAATTCATTGTCTATCTCACTGGACTAAATTCTAACCCTTCCGGGTCTTCGGATCCGTGGGTGGCGACACGACCTTCGGGTTCCCTGGCGAGGGGTCCGAGAGGTCGGGTCGTTACAGTGGTATCATAGCTCAGGGGTCCAACAAGATTTGTAATGAGTTAATAACTATGGCTGTCCCAAAGAAAGGTACTAGTACGCTGTTGGCCCGTCCATGTAGAGTTGCTGTTTGGTGATCATTGGGCTCTTTGTTGCAGGTGGCTAGCTTTCCAGCAGGGTCCGCGTGTGAGCTGTAGGAGAGTATTGCTGCTGTTGCTGGGTGCGCATGCTACGAGTGTGGTTGTTGTTTTCGCTCGTGTTGCGGTTGGATTCGTCCTCAGCGTGTGCGTCTGGGTGGTTGTGTCGCGAAGGCTGAGAGAGCCTACGTGTGGTGTGGCCTTCACCGATGCAGGGTTGTGGTCTGCGGAATTGGTCAAAGGTGTCCTTGCCTTGTTGGCAATCCGTTGTTGTTAGGGTTTGTCATTGTTGGATGTGTGTTTGGCCTTGTGTGCCTGTGTGCCGTTGGGCGTTGTGCTTTGCTCAGTCGACGTCTTTTGGTCGAGCTAAGCAGATGCTTGTGTGCCGTGTTGCACCATTGGTTGAGCGCTGCGACACGTGTCTATGGCTGTTGTCGGCCTTGTGCTGACTGGTTGTGAACTCTGGTGAGGTGCTCCCAGAGTTCTTCTCTATTGGTTCTGGTGGAGGTGATGTTTCCCCAGAACTGTGTTGTGCTCGTTTCCGGTTGTTGCAGCATTGCCCTCTGGGTTGATGTGCATCACTTGGCTACTTGTGTTCTGGTTATGGTTCCCAAAACTATTTTATTGTTGTCCTAGTGAGGGTTCCTCTCCCTCTAGGACTGCTTCTGTGCTCGTTGAAGTCTTCTTCTATGTTACCTCTTTGGTTTGAGGTCTCTGTTGTGTGGTTGGTTTCTGTTGCATTGCCCTAGAGGTTGAGGTGCATCGCTTAGTTGCCCTGTGTTTTGGTGCTGTTTCCCAGAACCATTGGCTGTTGTCCTGGTGAGGGTTCCTCTCAGGACTGTTCCAGGCTTGTTTTGCTAGTTGTTGTGTTACCTCTGGGTTGAGGTATGTTGTTGTTGTGTTGGCTGGTGCATTCTAGTGGGTTTTCCAAAACGACGCCTTGGTGGTTTTAGTGGAGGTTCTCCCAGAACTAGTTGGGTTGCTTCTGTTGGCTGCTTTGTTTTCTCTGTTGGCTGTGTGTTTTGGTCGTTTGTTTAGGCTGCGTTCTGGTGATGTTTTTCTAGAATGGCTCTTGGCGCTTTGGGTGGAGGTTCTCCCCAATGCTGCCTTGTGTTGTTTTGGCTGTCGCTACTCTCTCTCTCTGTGGAGATGAGCTGTTGCTGTTGCCGGTTGGACTATCCGTGTTACAGTCTGCCTGGGTGTTGTCAGTTGAGGTGGCATGCCCTTAGCTGTGCGTCTGGCTGCTGCATTGGCCAGGTTGTCTTTCTTTTTGTTTGCGTGTTCTCGGCCGCGCTGGTGGCACTTCGTGTGTCCCTAGGGTCGAGAGGTTTACTTCATTTCTTGTGCCCTGCGTGCTCTGCCAGATGGCAATCTGGTGAGTGTCGTGGGTGTCTGGCTGATTGTGCTTCTGTGGAAGTGCCGGTCTCGCTTAGTTGTTTTCCCTTACGTGCGAAACAGACTCGTTGTGAGGGTCTCCTTCCCTTGCTTTCTGTTGGTTGCTCGGGGTGATGTTGCTCCACTCTGGTGTTGTGTTGCCAGGGTGCGCATTGTTGCGACCTTCTGGTGGAGTCATCTTCCCCTGAGTTGCTTTTGGGTTGAGCTGGTTGCTCCCCTTGTTCCGATTTTCCCTGGTTGGTTGTGTTGCGCTAGCACTTTGCGGTGTTGTGCAACTTTTGGGTTGGATTGTTGCGTGCAGTCTGCTTGTCTGCCTCTGGTCAAGGTGGTGGACGTTGACCCTGTGTTTTGACCGGTTAGCCGTGTTGTTAGCTTTCCAAGTTGGTTGTGCCGGTGGACCACTTTTGGGTCCCTGTGGTTTAGTTTGTTGTTGCTTGCATTTCCATGCCGACACACACTTGCCGACGGTTGTTTAGCGAGTGTCGTGGGTGTTCGGCTGGCTATGCCTCCTGTGGGAGTGCTAGCCTTGCGTCGTGGTTTCCTCTTTTGTGTGAGGAGGAGGTTTTTTGTGTGTCTTCTTCCTCTGCTTTTCGTGGGTTGCTCAATGTGGTGGTGCTCCGCCATGGCATTTGGTGTTGTGTTGCGCACCGTGGCGAAGGTCCCTGCCCTTGAGCTATTTTGAGGTTGAGCTGGTTGCTCCCCTGGTGCGCGTTGTTTTTCTTGTGGTGCGATAGGTTGTGGTGACCTATTGTGCCGTCTCTTGATGTGCTGGTTTCTTGTTGCTTGACTGGACGATGTAGGGCAGCGTGCCTTGTGTTTCAGTGTGAGGCGGCATTGGGCTTTCGTCTATTTGGCTTGCTTGTGCAGGCATCATCCCGGTGTGTGTTTTCGCTTTTGCCTCAGCTATGCTTGGAGGCACTTGTTGTTGTTTCGTGTGTGGCCCACTCCGCCTGCATGGTGGGAGTGGTGCTTTGGGTTTGTGTGCTTCTAAGAGCCGATGTGTTGTTGCGCTCTTGAAGTAGATGATTCTCCGCATGTTTTGCTTGTGTGGGTCTCAGGTGAAGAGTCCCTTTCGGTTGGCCTTGGGTCATTTCAGGCCATTGGTGCAGTTGTGTACTGCACCTTGAGCGTGTTTTCTTTTCGATGCTTCGTGTCTTTGTGCCTAGAGGTTCCGCGGCCGGTGTGGCCTATTCTGCCCTTTCAGGCTTGTGGCTTCTTGCGTGTGGCTTTTGGCGGGTCTCTTGTGGAGATTTCTCCCTTTTAGTCTATGTTGTTTCAGCCGCTGGTGCAACTGTGTTGCATCTTTCTTGGTTTTGGTGCTTGTGGTAGCACCCTGTACTCGTGATCGAGTGGTTCGCTTTGTTCCGTTTGGAGCCTAGGTGCATTGTATTGTGCCTTGGGTGGCTCCTGGTGCTTGTGTTGGCACCGTGTGTTGTGCCGTGTGTCCTGATCATAAGCTTGTGCGTCGTTCCGCGAGTTTGCCTGGTGTTCGAGGCGTTGAGCTTTCCACTTCTGGGACACTTTGTGCTGGCTGTGCCTTGTGGCTGTACCGTTAACACTGTGGGGTGGCTACTTTGCCTTGTCTAGGTAGCCCTATCGGTGGTACGCTAGGCTTTGGTCGTGGCCTGCGTCCAGGTTTCCCCTCTCGCTTTGGGGAGCGAGTGTGTTCTGTTGGGGTACCCTATTTTGGTTTGGATTCCTTTGAGGTCGACGTGCTGCCCTCGACCTCTGCAGTTGTTTCGTTTCCCGTATGGTTGCCGACGTCTTGAGTTGCTTGGCCTTTCCAACACCAAACGTCTTCTTTGGTTTTACCTCCGTGCCTGTGCCTGTGGAGTGGGTGTTTTAGCTTTCTGTGGCTCCATAGTCGTTGTGTGTCCTGGTGGGACCACGAGGATGATCTGGGTAAGATCTAGTGGTTCCAGCGGACACTGTTCTGCGTGCCGTGTTGTTCTCCACGTGCATGCTATCGATTGGTTTTGGGTCACGATTAAGAAACTCTCGTTTGGCCTTTTCGTATGTGCTAGATGTTGCTAGTTGTACGGAGCCATTCAGCGGAGTCTTGTGAATGACCTCTTGGTCGCAGTGCGCGTCGCGACATCAGAGGAGGTGTCGCCCCGGTCGGACGCGACCTTATCACGACGTGGTTAGCCGTCGCGATAAGAGTCGAGTCGCGACCAGGTTTCCCGTCGCGACAAAATTTTTGTCGCGACGCGCTTCCCCGTTGCGACTTGGGGCTTGTCGCAGTTTCCCTAGCCATCGTGTTATTATCGTGATGGCCTAGCAGGGTGCGACAGCTTGCATCGAGTGTTTCCGTGGCCACGGTTGGCGTCTCGGCGTGTGCACTAGGGCAGGTGTGCCCTTAGAACCTTTTGGTGGGAACGCGGTAGGTTCACTCACTACGTTCAGTGACCGAAGGTGACACCTTCGTGGCCGTGTCCTAGCAGCGGTGCTAGGAGGCTCGCGTCTGTCTAATAATCGATTGTCTGTCGGTCAATCGATTATTAGAAGAGCGATGGTTTTTGTTCTGTTTGGTGGTGTTCCGGTTTCTCGGGCCGTGCCGTGTGTGTCGGCATTGGCCGACGACCCTTCTGGGGGTTTCCGGAGGGGGTGCCGTGCGTGCCTGTGCCTGTTGGGCTTGTCTTGCTTACAAGCCAGCTGTGCCGGTTTCTATGGTGGTTTCCCCGCTAGTTCTCTTTTTGCCTGGTGCTAGGCACTTGAGGGCTTGTCTTTGAGACAGGTTGTTACTGTTACCTAGGACCCCCATCCTCGGGAGCCTGTTGAGGGACTTCTCTAGGCTACGAGTGTGCTCGAGTTGATAGCCTAGTGTGGCAGACTTGGAGCAGAGGGGAAAACGGTGAGGACAGTGGCGTAGAGTCGATTGTGGAGCTCCCTTAGATGGGTCTGGATCGCTGAGGTTGTTGTGGCGCTCTTTCAGTGCGGACCCGCTAGTCCTTCTCACTACCTCGCTCTATGTTGGTTCCGGAGCCGTGCAGGGAGGTTAGGCGTGGGGCTGCAGCTTGGCCAGGATGTGGTGGATGTAGTTGTTCTCTGCTGTGACTCACTAGCCTCACTCTATTGGGGAGGTTGTAGGCAGGTGTCAACGGCTGGTGAGTTGGAGGTGTGGACGGTGTGTCCTCCTTTTAGCTGCCAGTGGCGGTGGCTTGGTTGTTCTTGTTGTGATGGCGGTTCACGTTGTTTCCAAGTACTCCTCGTTGCCCCAGCCTGCATGGTGGTTGTAGCCTAGCCTTGTCTAGATTCTGTGGGCTTTGTTGGTTTAGCCTCATGGGCATTGTTCAGTGGCTTCCGCTCTGCGTGTTCTCTCATGTAGTTCCCTGACCTCGTGGAGTGTCCGAGGTCTAGAGTGGTTTTGCTTGTGGGCCCTCGACCTTGTGGAGGTCTGAGGTGGTCCTGCCTGTGGTAAGATGTTCCTTCCCACGTGGTTGCTCGGTGTCTCTCGTGGTGACACCTGGTTGCTCCTTCCCGACCTCGTGGAGGGCTGGGATGTTGGGTGGTTATGTCGTGAGACTCTGGTTTTTTTTTTTTTTTTTTTCAGCGAATACCTAGGAGAGGCAGAGGGAGAGTGCTCACCCCCTCAAGGAGGGGATATGGTAACCACTCCACCACCACACAACTCCCAGGGAGAATTTTATTAATAGCAATGATAAACAAAGGTACATTAGGGCCTAATGGAGGGAAACCTTGCCTTATCCAGACGGCAGGGGCCCTTTACAGAAGGGGGAAGATCGGCCCAGGATAACTAGAAATTACAATCAGAAATAGAGGAACAACCAAAGTTAGCGAGAGCATCCGCAACCTGATTGGCCTCCCTAAAAACATGACAAATAGAAACATGGAGAGACTGAAACTTAGATAGAATGTCATTTACAGGGAAAGCAATCCTCCAAGGACAAAAAAACTGACCCTTAATAATTTGAACAAGGACCAAAGAGTCAGACTCAATTAATATGCTATTGACACCATGGGCGCAACACAGTGAGAGCCCATCCCTGAGCGCAAGTGCTTCAGTCTCAAGGCTGGATCGAATCTGAGGATAGTGGTGGGCAAAGGAAAAGATAACATCCCCACGATCGTTCCGAAGAATACCACCACCTGCTGCAATACCCGTAGAATTCTTGAAGGCGCCATCAACATTGAGCTTGAATCTCCTCGTTGGGGGAGTAACCACCTGACGATCTTAGGAGACAGATTAGAGGATTGTTGAACATGAGTCCCCCACTTAGATAAGTACCTAAGTTGAGCTGGAGCATATCTTTCAACACAAGTAATGAAGTGCTGATAGCATCCTGCACATTCATCCGAACTTTAAAAAGCACATGAGAGCTAGACATAGGGAAAGAATCAAATCTAGCACGGTTCCGACTACACCATAATTCCCATATGACAGAGAGGAAGATGAACCGAACAAGCTTCCCCATGGAAGTGCAACCAAAGTGATCAGACAAAAAGCAAATAATACCATGTGCTGCATTCAGGACTGTCAAGTTATGAAACTGAAGGATATCGAAAAAAGACCCCCACACCACCTTAGCCACATCACTATTAAAGAACAAATGAGTACCAGATTCAACACTAGGTAGAGAGCAGCAAGAACACATGGAGCACAGAGGGATACCACATCCCGCGAGGACATCATCAGTAGGCACACAACCCTTCGCCAGACGCCAAGAAAGAATGGACCACTTCAAAGGGACGGTCGAGCTCCACAACTTATCCCAACCAGCAATAATGACATTTTGAGAAATTTTCCGCACAGAGGAAGAGGTGAACGTACCATCTGGGTTTGGACACCAAATCCACTTGTCTGTAGCCCCAAAGACCGCAATAAAATTATTTAGGACCATTGCCAGGCAGAACTGATGAGCTAACATCAAGTGATGACCTCCAGGCTCATGAACAACTTGCTTAACAGTAAAAAGTTTCCTTGGGAGATTCCGCCATATACTTTCTGGAATGAAATTATGTAGGGGGACAGACCCAGTCCAGACATCATACCAAAAACTAGCACTAGATTCCATATTAGCAAGAAAGACCCGATGATTAGAAGCAACAAGGGAGGACGCATGCCTCCAAAGGCGGCTATCAGCAGCAGGCATCAACTTATAAGAGGCTTCAGAAAAATGACTGTTATGAATATATCTAGCTTTGAAAATGTTGCCCCATAAAGAAACTCCAGAAATCGCCTTCCATAACATTTTGGTCCTAAGAGCAATCTGCATGTCTTGAAGATTAAGGATCCCAAGGCCCCCACACTCTTTGGGCTGAGCAATAGTATTCCAAGAGACCCAATGCTTCTTCGGAGAACCTTCATAAGAACCCCAGAAGAAATTAGCAAGCAGCTTGTGAAAAGACTTGATAACCATTTTTGGGATCGACAAAGAAGACATGGTGTAGATTGGAATAGCTGAAAGCACATGTCTCAAGAGAACCAGCCTGCCACCATATGACAAGAATTTTGACTTCCATCCTTGCACTTTTTGAGCCGTTTTAGACAGAATATGAGAGAAATACAGCAATCTTCGTCTACCAGAGAAAATAGAAACACCTAGGTACTTGAATGGGAGAACGCCACGAGCAAAACCAGTGATGTGGCCAATGGATCTGCTAAGAGATAAAGGAGCCCTTTCATGATGAATGAAGGAACTCTTTGCCACATTAATCAGCTGGCCCGATGAAGCCTCATAGTCCATCAGAAAAGCCATAAGACGCTTAACATGCCTGGCCGAGGCATTGGAGAAGATTAATGTATCATCTGTAAACAAGAGATGGGAAACAATGGGACATCGCCTCATGGTTTGATAAGCTCCACCAGAACTCCCATGAAATAAAGATAACACACCCCTACTGAGTACTTCTTGAGCCAAAATAAAGAGAGCCGGGGCAAGAGGGTCCCCTTGGCGAATACCTCTAGAAGACTTAAAATAGCAATGAATTTCGCCATTGCAAAGCACAGAGAACCAGCAGTTGGAAAGGAGAGGCTCAATAAGAGAAATAAATCTGAAAGAGAAGCCAAACTTATGCAAGACAGCATAGAGGAAGTCCCATTCTAGACGATCATAGGCCTTGGCCATATCTAGCTTAAAGATCACATTTCCACCTCTGCACTTCCTGCCCAGGTGCTGCGCCATTTCCATAGCCATAGAGACATTTTCAGAAATACTTCTTCCCTTAACAAAGGCACCCTGCTCTTCAGATATTAATAAGGGTAAGACCTGAGCAAGCCTGTCATTGATAATCCGATTAATAATTTTATAAAAGAAATTACAAAGGCTGATAGGCCTGAAATCAGCACAGACCTTTGGTATGTCAATCTTCGGAATCAAGGCAATTAAAGAGGAGGTGAACCCCCTAGGTAAAGGATGACCACAGAAAAAGGCTTGCACAACACTACAGATATCAGGCTCAATGAAACTCCAGGAAGAATGAAAGAAATGACCTGTGAACCCATCAGGCCCCGGGGTGCTATCAACGGACATAGACATGACAACCCTTTTAATTTCTACATTGGAAGGAACTGAGCAGAGCATATCATTCTGATTGATGTCTAGGATGCAAGGGATAACATCAAGTAAATCTTGATTGATGCTGTGAATATCTGACGTGAAAGCATTGGAGAAGTGTGAGACAAATAAGGTAGCAATATCATCTTTGTTCACCACAGGATCACCATCATCATTATTGAGCTGAGTAATCATCGATTTCCTTCTACGGGAATTTGCATAAGCATGGTAGAACTTAGTATTTCCATCACCCTCTTTCAGCCATTTCAACCTAGATTTTTGTCTCCAAAAATTTCTTCCTGAGAATGAGTATGCATAAGGGTCTGACGAGCTGCATAAAGAAGATCACTGTTCACTTGAGAAGCATCTGCATCGAACATAGACTGGGCAATCTGGAACTCATCTTCCGCAAGCAACACATTATCTGTAAGATTCTTAAAAACATTTTTATTCCATTCACAGAAGAAAGATTTCATATGCTTAAGTTTCATCGCCAGATTGAGCAAAGGATAGGAGGATTATGGCGCGGCCAGCCAACTCTGCTGAGAGTCCCCCATAAATCTGTCATGAGTAGCCCACATTTGTTGAAAGCAAAATCTAGCAGGCAGACGTTGCAAAGGAGGGGAAGTGGACACAATCAACGGGCAGTGGTCACTGCCGGCCCGAGATAAATGTTGTACCTGAATATCCGGGGAGGTAACTAACCATTCACCATTTAAAAGCACTCGATCTAGCCTAGCCCAGATGCCATTCGAAGCTTGACCATTGTACCGGGTAAAGCGGCTGCCAGAGAAACCATCATCCTCCAGACCTGCAGCAGCTACACAAGCCTGGAAGTCAATCATGGATCTCTCAAAGGCCTTCCTACCACCTCTTTTCTCATCAGCATCAAGAATACTATTAAAGTCACCTCCAATAAGCCACGGAGAAACACAAGTAGCAGAAAAATCAACAATATGATCCCAAAGAGCTCTCCTCTCAGCTAACAAGCAGCTTGCAAGAACAATAGTAATTATGACATCTCGATGAGAGGAAGAGCATAATCGCACAGAGATGAATTGATCCGAAGAGCAAACCAGGTGAGCAGAAATTTCATGCTTCCAGAAAAGCCAAATTCGCCCTTTATCAGTAGAGTTCAAAAGAGAATGATCCATACCCAACTTCTGTCAATACCTTTCAATTTTATCATGAGCTAACTTGGGCTCAAATAGCCAAGAACGAAAGTCCATGCTGACGAATAAGAAATTTAAGACGATGGATAGAAGAGACATTACCAATACCTCTAATGTTCCAAATCATAGCTTTCATAGGGAACTACTTTGAGGATGTGTTAACAGAGGCACTCCTGTGCAGGGAAGACCTGGTCTTGACACCATCAACCGCCCTGTCGACCACATTATCCGCGCCAACAAAATTGGCATGAATAGCTGTAAAATCTGAAGTATCCATAGAAGAGCTCGAACCTGGAAGGGATATCACACAATGCATGGGATGGCAAATATCACGATTAGCATTTGATTCCAGAGGTGGAACAAGATGGACATCAGTGCTATCATTATCGAAAACAGTATTATCATCATCCCCCATGACGTCAGGATTTTTGTCCACAGGTAAGGCAAGCAGTGAGCTAGAGTTCTCAAAATATGGGATAAGGTTATTATCAGACTCATTAGCAGCACCAATCCCCCGTCCAGTAACCGAGTTACCAACACAAATATTCACTTTGTTAAGAGCACAACCATCAGATTGCACTTTATCACCTTCCAGGACACCATCTTCATCCAGAGTGGGCGCAATAAGAATCTCAAAAGGAGGACATATGTCATCCTGGTCGGATCTCATCACAATCTTGTCAGACGGCATCGGCAAAGTACCTGTAACATTATTGTTCACCACCATAGGAGCCTTCCCACGATTCTCCAGAGCACGAGACGTCGAGACAGGACGCCAAATCCGCTTTGCCGGCAGATGAAGAGGATCAGAGTTACTCGGAATAGATGGTTCATCACCAGAAGTAGCTTTCTTACACTTTAATTCAGTATGCCCTAGCCGCTTACAGGTTTTACAGAACACTGGGGGATTTGGATAATAAAGAGGTTGCCAGATACCGCTAGAACCGATGCCTATCCACACTCGCTCAGAGAGGTCTTTGGCGATGTCCATTTGAATACATATTCATGCTGCATGGGTACACTCTGGTCTCACGTGGTTGCTCCGGTGTTTCATGAGCTTCTCTGTCAAGGCGGGTGAGTGCTGAGGTGTTTGCTTCCGCATTGTGTTTGATTATGCTGGTTCTGCGGGAGTCGTGTTTGGCCTGACCCTGGTTGTGGGTCGTGGCGTTACTCTGTTCTGCTGCTTTGTAGTACTCTGTAGTAGGTGTTTTCCGCTTTACTTCTTTCTAGAGTAGTTTGCTTCCACTTTTGTTGGAGTTCCTACTGCTCTGGCTGGTAAGGGACTGGTTATCCTACTGAGCCTTATTCGCGAGGCTCACTCCCCTACTCTCTTTAGGTAGGGACTCGCTGTCCCAGGAGTTCGTTGCCGGACAGTCATGGTGGAGGCGGTTTGTTGCACCGTGCGTTGCCAGCAGTGTGAGTTGAGAGTGGCCTTTTTGCAAGTCCTCGGGGTATGCCCCTTAAGGACTGCACCTTTGTACCTGTACTTTTATTTGGGACATGTTGTACATAATTTTTTATTAATGTACAAACTTTCTTATTATAGTTATTTGAATTCATTGCTTATCTCACTAGACTAAATTCTAACCCTTCTGGGTCTTCGGATCCGTGGGTGGCAGCACAACCTTTGGGGTCCCTAGTGGGGGGTCTGGGACGTCGGGTCGTTACAACAGATGTCTCTAATCTCTTCCATAAAGGCCCACAACATGATAAGGAAAGGTTTCTTTGCTTTCCTTGCAGCCGTAATAGTTGAAAAGAAGGGTTCTAAGATAGAAGACGTCCACATAGTCCAGGATTACCGAGATGTATTTCCCGAAGATCTGCCAGGGATTCCCCCAGAACGTGATGTCAACTTCTCCATTGAGTTGATCCCTGGAGCTGCCTCGCTGTCGCGTCAACCGTACTGGATGTCACCTGCCGAGCTAAAGGAATTGAAGGTGCAACTGATGGAGCTATTAGAGAAGGGGTTCATCAAACAAAGTACCTCCCCATGGGGAGCACCTGTGCTATTCGTTAAGAAGAAAGATGGATCGATGAGACTGTGCATCGACTATCGTCAACTCAGTCAGCTAACCATCAAGAATAAGTATCCATTGCCTTGGGCGATCAAATGTTCGACCAAATATATGGAGCTCAATATTTCTCCAAGATTGATCTTCGATCTGGCTATCACCAAATGAGGATCAAGGATGGCGATATCTTCAAAACGGCTTTCAGGAGCAGGTATGGACACTATGAATTCGTCGTTATGCCTTTTGGTCTAACCAATACTCCTGCAGCCTTTATGCAACTCATGAACAGCATATATCGGCCATACCTTGACAAGTTCGTGGTCGTCTTCATGGACAATATCCTTATATATTCAAAGGCAAAAGTGAAGGATCGAGAAATGGTGAGGACAAGATCTAGAAGGGGGGGTTGAATAGATCTAGGCCTACTAATGCGGAAGCTTAACCAATTTTAAAAACTCTTGAATCAGAGACAAATTGAGAAACAAATTTCACAGATCTGAAGATGAATTGAGTGAGTTGTGCAAAAGGAGTGTGTGAACAAATTGATTAGATGAATCTAAATGATCCTATGCATGCATCTAACGAAGGATAAGTTCAAACCACAATTAGATCAATGCACAGAGATTTTTAGGTGGTTCGGAAATCACACCTTGTGATTCCTACATCCACCCCTCACACAGTGAGGATCCACTAATCAACCTGGGTACAACACACCCACTGGAGCCAGACAACTCCAACACTTGAGTTTACAACTCACACGACCTCTAGAGCACGACTACTCTAGACCTTGAGCAAGACTGCTCAACTGGTACTTGAGTACGACGACTCAAAACCACTTAGCCCGACGGCTCACAAACAATTTGCTAGAAAACACAAGACTAAGATCCTCTAGAAACAGATCTAGTCCAACCAGAGTTAATTCATGAGACTCATGCAACAACCCATACATAATCTCAGAATCACTCAGAAGAGAAAAGGAAAATGAGAATTGATTGATAGACTTTTCTCTTCAGATGTACTCCCTTGTAGAAGGTCGAATTGTGAAGTGCTTTGATCTCTGGAAGTTCCTGGACGATGCTCTGCAATTTGATCTTCAGGATCTTCCTCGAATTCTTCACAGAAGTCGGCTTCTACTTGATCTGCTTCCTTGTGGTGATCCAATTGCTTCTTCAATGATCAATTGTCACTTCTCATGCTTGAGCAGATGACAATTTGGCTTGAGGATGCACCAGGAAGGCAAGAACAGGGAGGAGAACCTTCTAGCCGCCAACGGGATTTCTGAGAGGCTCTCAAAAGGCTTCTTTCATGTTGGATGGCCAATTGGAGGGTATTAATACCCTAAATAGTCCAAGTGTACCCTTGGGGGTCGTGGGCACACGATCCAAGGCTAATCCAACAATTCCCTAGGGTGCCACGTGTCCAGGACAACATTTAAGTCACAGAGATTCCGAAGTGTGTCGACCTGCCCATAGGGTGTGTCGACACCCTATGCCAGACTGGCAAACCAATTCCCTGGGAGAGGTCTCTAGTGTCGACCTGAGATGATCTCGTGTCGACCTGCTGTCCCAGACAGCAAAACAAGCCTTCTAGGAGAGCCATCTAGTGTCGACCTGATTCCATTTGGTGTCGACCTCCTGTCCTAGACAGCAAAATAGGCCTTCTGGAAGAGTCATCTAGTGTCGACCTGCCTACATCTGGTGTCGACCTGCCTGAAGAGACCTGTGAACAAGATTCTCTGGGATCTGCCTCTAGTGTCGACTTGCCCTAGTCTAGTGTCGACACTAGTTGACCAATTCTTCATATTTTGGCTTAGGGCTTGGAACATTGTGTCGACACCATCATGGGGTGTGTCGACACTGCCCTTGTAATAAATGATTGTCCCTGAGAAAATAACACATAAATCATTAGTTAAATGTATTATCATGAATATAAATGATAAATGTGTTTGGAAACATGCTTTTTGAATATTGTAATTTCAGGTGTGATGTATTTCACATGTTCCAATGGTTATGCATTAAAATCACAACTTGTCATCATCAAAATGTGAGGAGAAATGAATTATATTCACAATCAACCCAACAATCTCCCCCTTTTTGATGATGGCAACATTAAA
Organism: Colocasia esculenta; assembly: GCA_014218235.1. Taxonomy (NCBI): domain Eukaryota; kingdom Viridiplantae; phylum Streptophyta; class Magnoliopsida; order Alismatales; family Araceae; genus Colocasia; species Colocasia esculenta. The sequence goes on along the minus strand of CM024756.1, from coordinate 82,272,734 downwards.
TTCATATGGAATTGGAAAGTTTCAATGAACTGTGATTTTAAGCATTTTCATTTCCTTTTATTTATACTTGTCAAGGACCTTTGAACAATTTTTAGTAACATTGAAAGTTACACACATGATAGACACAATGTTACTAGAAATAAGCTATTTTCACACAAAGGTCAAGCAGCTTGACAAGCATTCATCACATTCACATTCAATCAAAAAATTACATTCACATTCATTCAAAAGATTTTTCGGACACATTCACAAGTATTTCTATTCATTTCATAAAGATGTGAGCATTACAATCTTGCTATCTTCTCCCCCTTTGACATCATCAAAAGAAATTACATTATTGGGGAGGAGGAGGAGGAGGAATGGGTAACAATAAGGTCTCAATATCCGTTAGCCTCTTTTCCATTGAAGTTATACTAAACTTCATTTGAGCTTGGATAGTTGAGAGTCTTGTGTGCAGAAGATGTTCCATTCTCTCTGAATTTTCTGACATTGAAGCTTGAAGTGCACCAAACTCATTTGACACTGGCTGTGATGATGAGGAGGAACCAGTTGACCAACCAGGCCTATTCAAAACTTTGAATTCCCTCTTAAGTGCAGACATCTCTTCATCAATATGAGCAGATAGATTCTTCATGCACTCCAATTCATCTACCAAGTGTGCAAAGGATAGTCTTGTCTTTGAAATCTGAGAAAGTGTCTCCTTTGTGTTGAAGACATCAGCTTGGGAATTTTCTAAAATTCCCTTATCGACTGTCTCCAACTTCTCCTGATGTTCTTTAAGGTCCACTGAAGCATCTGCTAAGGTGCCAATGAGCCTGTTGAATCTTTGGGTTGCATGGTCAGAGGCTGCTTTTTGTTCAATGAATCTGGCAGACACAGAATTCTCCAACCTCTGAATCCTCAATTCAAAATTTTCTGACATGGATTGAATGGAAGTGTTCAAAGCATCAAATTTATCATTCAAAAAAGTGTATAACTCTGGTGGAACAGAAGGTCCACCAAAGGATGAGGATGCATGAACTGGAGGGTGTGGAGAAAAGGATGGGATTTCAGTTTCAAGGTTCATGGAGGAGGAGGGCTGAAGTTGAGGTGAATGAGGGGCAATGAATGGTTCATCAACTTGAGCTGCCACGGGAGGCTGATCCTCATTTATGGGAGGCTGGTTCTCATGTACTTGAGGCTGATCCTCTGGAGCTGGAGGCTGATCCTCTTGCACTGGAGGTTGTTCCTCTTGTACTGGAGGCTGTTCCTCTTGGACCATAGGGGCCTCTACTGCAGCTGGCCCTCTCCTCACTTGATCACCCACAATCCTAAAGCCCATAAATTTGTGAACATGCTTAAAGCAATAGATTTGGACTTAGGAATCTTCTCAGACTTCTCATTCTCCAGAGACACACCAAAGTGTTTAAAGACTGAAGTCAAATGGGCTGCATAAGGAAGTGATCTATGCAAATCTGCCCTAGTGGTCTCAGAAATAATCTGGTACATGATGACATGGAGGTTTATCTTGATGTCCTTGCTCATACAATATAGCACAAACCTTTGGATGTCTGTGAGTCTATCTCTCCCACCACCTTGAGGTGTTATGATAGTAGTAAGCATGTGATGGGTAAGCCTCAACACAGGTGGAAAAGTGTTGGTATTGAACTTGGTAACATGGGTTTTCTTAGGATCAGACTCATCTGCAGGCAATCCAGTCATGATGGTATATGCTTCATGAAGATTGAACTCAAAGTTATGGTAGTCTTCTCCTTCATCTGGAATTTTGAATATGGTGGTTACTATGTCTGTTGGCATGTCAATCACAATCCCTTTGACCTTTGATTTATATCCTTCATCAGTGCATTCCAAATTCTGATAGAATTCTTGGACAAGTCTAGGGTATATGATGCAAAATTCTGAGATGAAAGATTGCCATGATTGAAATTTAAAGAAATTTAGGACCTCAGGCAAAGCAGCAATCAGCTCGCTGTCATCCAAGTTTACTTCCCTGGGTTTCAAGATGGTCTTCCCTGCACTAAGTGGTTTGGAAGGAGGTCTCTTAGAGGGCTGGGAAGATTCTGAGGATGAAGATGAAGATGTGGACTTCGCAGAGGCTTCAGGAGAGGATTCCAGAATTTTCCTCCTAGGGTACGCAGACCCTCTACCTCGCCCAGAGGATGAATCCCTACCTCTCTTAGCAGGTGATGATCCTGGCTGCTCTGCAGGATCATGGCGTCTCTTTGTTCTCCTCTCAGTAGGAGGAACATCATCCGCCGGATCGAGCCTTGCTGTAGCCCTTGATCTTGCTCCACGGCGAGGGGCTTGCTTGTGCGCCATGGAAGCAGTATAGAGTGGAATCGGGGATGATGGACAGTGAGGAATGAGAGAAGACGGATGGAGATGGAATGGAGGAGGGAAGAGGTGGAAAGGGGATTCAAAATCCTGCCGGATTCCAGGAAGGAGACGACCGTCGGGTCGACCTGTAGAAGAAAAGGGTGTTTTAGGATAACCTACCCCGCAGGAACATCAAACGCTTAACCAGCGCCCACGGCTTAAATGAGTCTGGCAAGGGGGTCAGTGTCGACACTAGAGGAGGTGAGTGTCGACCTGAGTAAAAGTGTGTCGACACTAGATGGAGTAGTGTCGACCTGGCCTGATGAAAATTTTAGATTTGAGTATGGAAAATTTTGTGAGCTTTTGGGATAACTTTATAATGATAAGCAATGGGTGGAATGATCATTTCAAGGATTTTTAAGAGACTAAAAAATTCATTCGTTATATTTTTGAAAAATTCAACACAATTCAAGTTTCACACAACATCCAACAGGATATGAGCATTCAGTGACTTGAGTCATGAAAATGATGATTTGAGGGATATAAGACATTTAACAATCAACTACACACTACCATATTCTTCAATTCCAAAGAAGTAAAAAAAATCTTTTAGACTGAAATCAAGTGTGTTGAAAGTAAACAACTTTTTAAGAACAACTTGATGATGGATAAGAATGATTCTTTAAAACAATTCTCCAATGATATACATATTTTGTTTTTGAAACAAACTGTCAAATGAGATATATCTTGTTCACTCAAGAACTAATGCTTTTGACACACTATAGTCCCTGGATACTAAAGATTTATCCATTATCAAGTCTCAAAGGGGTAAATGATGACCTTTTGACATGAAAATATACGTTTTTCAGACGCCAATATTTCCAGTTACTCAGTCATCATCAAAAAGTTTGGACATATTTATTTTATTTTGCATTTATTTTTTATTTTTAACCCCTTTGAACAGAGATAGCATTAGTGCCTCATGACATACATGGCACTTCATTCATTATGAAGGTGTGCAGTTTCTCAGCACATGTGCCATTGCTCTGTTGAATTGACAAATTTTGGAGATTTTTGACAAAAAGACATCATCTATATCCAACATCAGTTGCAAACAAAAATATGTTTAAAAACAAGACACACAATATCCTTCAGTCTTTAAAAGAAATCTGAATTTCTATAGTTTTGAAGAATATAGGTGAGAGTTGACAAATGAATGTAGTAGATCACTCAAAGGATCATTTGGAGACTCTAGACACTTGAATGAGGACATCATGCAAGGAAATTGATGTAATGCAAGAAAAGTTTTGAATTTTTCAAAAGACATGACTTGTGAATTTTCTAGCTCCCCCTGAGATGAGGATTTCAACCACTTTTCATCAGAATAAAGATTTGCAAGTTTTGAAATCAGAAATAATTCTCTTTGAACAACAAAAGTTCCCCCTCAACAATTGCATATTCATTTCTTGGTACTTGGCGGAGACATATACTCTCGCATAATGAAAGTGTCCAGACAAGCAGAGCTTGTCCTTCTTCAAATCACTATTTGATATACCAAGAAGTTCAACACAATGTGAGGTGAAGAGTTCATTGTCAAAAAGAAATAGAAGTAAAATGGAGAGAGATATGATGAATCAAGGAAGCAAATGAATATGATGATGCAAAGAACTCCCCCTCAGAATATGCCTAACACTCAACCCAATCCCAATGAGAGAAATCAAGAAAATGGACATTTACAAAGACCAAGTTCTCTCCTTAAAGATGAGAATCTACTGTCAGGAAGGGGTTTGGTGAAGATGTCAGCAATTTGCTTTTCATTTTCTATGAAATGGAGTTCAAATGATTTCTTTGCTACCTCATCTCTCAAGAAATGATTCCTAATTTCAATATGCTTGGTTCTAGAATGCTGAATGGGGTTCTTAGACAGATTTATAGCACTTGTGTTATCACAAGGATGGGAAGACAACCTAACTCTTGGTTGTAATCAAGAAGTTGATGTTTCACCCAAAGAATTTGAGTTCCACATCTACCTGCTGCAACATAGTCAGCCTCTGCAGTGGACAGAGCAACTGAATGTTGCTTCTTAGAAGCCCAAGAGATTAGGCACCCACCCAAGTACAAACACAAGCCACTTGTGCTTTTTCTATCTAATTTACAACCAGCATAATCAGCATCACAATAGGCAATCAAATCTAACTTGCAATTAGCAGGATACCAAATTCCTAAATCACATGTTCCAACAAGATATTTGAAAATTCTTTTCACAGCTAACATGTGACTTTCTTTTGGATTTGATTGAAATCTAGCACACAAACACACACTAAACTGAATGTCAGGTCTAGAAGTTGTAAGATAAAGTAGAGAACCAATCATACCTCTGTAGGTCTTTGGGTCTACTGACATACCAAGAGAGTCTTCTTCTAGTTAGCATTAATGGCAATTGGTGTGTTTGAATGCTTGAGGTTCTGAAAGTCAAACCTTTTCAATAGTTCCTTGACAAACTTGGTTTGACTAATGAAGATTCCCTCATGTGTTTGGTTAAATTGCAATCCCAAGAAAAACTTTAGATCTCCCATTAAACTCATTTCAAATTCATTTTTCATTTGATTTGAAAATTCATTGCACAGGCTTTTATTGGTTGAGCCAAATATTATGTCATCAACATAAATTTGGACTGCAATTATTTCTTTATTAACTGTTTTGTGAACAATGTTTATCAACATTACCTCTAGAATATCCTTTTTCAAGCAAGAAAGAACTCAAACGATCATACCAAGCTCTTAGAGCTTTTTTAAGGCCATATAGAGCCTTATGAAGCTTGAAAACATGGTTAGGATGTTTTTCATTTTCAAATCCAGGAGGTTGTTCAACAAAAACATTTTCCTTGATATATCCATTTAAGAATGCACTTTTGACATCCATTTGATAAACTTTGAATTTCATGGAGGATGCAAAAGCAAGCAAAATTCTAACTGCTTCTAGTCTAGCTACAGAAGCACATGATTCTTCAATGTCAATTCCAAACTCTTGATTGTACCCCTTTGCAACTAGTCTAGCTTTATTACTAATTACTTGACCAGATTCATTCAATTTGTTTCTGAAAACCCATCTAGTGCCAATGATGGTTTGATCACTAGGTCTAGGTACTAATTCCCATACTTGATTTCTTTCAAATTGATGAAGTTCATCATTCATGGCATTAATCCAATCAAAACTTGATAAAGCTTCATCAATTGTCTTTGGTTCAATTTGGGAAATTAGAGCTAGTGGGTCTTCTTCAAGAGCATGCAGGAATGATGATCTAGTCCTAACCCTATCATGCAAATTACCAACTACATTATCCAATGGGTGATCTCTCAACATTCGATGTTCAGAAATTACCTGTTGAGGGGTACTTAAATTTGGAGCAATGTTACCTGATCCACTTGAAGATGGTGAATTGTTGTTCAAGTTCTCACCACAATCTTCAAGCTCCTCAACAGTTGGTGAAGAGTCCACAATGAAATCATCCTCTTCACTGTCTGATTTTTCCCTGCAAGGTTTGGAAGTGTTAGTTGAAAAGGAATTTTCATCAAAAATAATATGAGGAGACTCTTCAACAGTTTTATTTTTCAGGATGTACACTCTGAAAGCTCTTGACCCTTCAGAATAGCCAAGGAAGATAGCTTCCTGACTTTTAGCATCAAACTTGTCAAGATTTTCTTTATTATTATTGTGTACATAACATTTGCACCCAAAGGTTTTGAAATAAGAAATAGTTGGCTTTTTGTTTTTCAATAATTCATAGGGGGTTATTCTGATTTTTGGTCTGATCAAAGCTCTATTCAAAATGTGATTTGCTGTGTTTACACTTCAGCCCAGAAGGATTTGGGCAAATTACTTTCTAAGAGCATGGATCTAGCCATCTCCACAAGAGTTCTATTCTTTCTTTCCACAACTCCATTTTGTTCTGGAGTTCTTGGTGAAGAAAACTTGTGGAATATATGAAATTCAGAACACAAATTAGAAAAAGATTGGTTTTCAAATTCTCCCCATGATCAGTCAAAATATTTTTGATTTTATATGAATAATTTGTTAAGGCAGTGGTACAGAATTTCTTGAACTCAAGGCAACAATCACTTTTGTGGGACAAGAAGATAACCCAAGTAAATCTGGTAAAATCATCAATGATTACGAACCCATATCTCTTGCCACTTAGACTTAGAACTCTTGTTGGTCCAAAAAGGTCCATGTGAAGTAGTTCTAGTGGCCTAGATGTGAGTACCTCATTGAAGGTCTTAAAAGATTTCCTGGTTTGTTTTCCTTGGGCACAGATCACACAAACTTGATTTTCAATGTGAGAGAAAGATTCAGGAAGACCCTTAACCAATTCAGCCTTAACAATTATTCATTGTTCTGAAGCTTGCATGGCCAAGTCTTTTGTGCCAAGTCCATGCAATTTCATCTTTATTTGCAACAAAATAGAGATTTTCAGAAAAGTTTTTATTAAGGTTGATCATATAAACATTGTTTTCCCTTTTTCCAAAAAAATTAATTTTACCAGTTGATGAATCAATTATTTTACAGAAATCAGATTCAAACACAACTTTGTGACCTTTGTCACATAGTTGGCTGATACTGAGCAAGTTGTAATCTAGACCATCAACTAATAAAACATTATCAACAGAGTTTGAGGAAGTTTGACCAACCTTTCCAGATCCAATGATCTTTCCTTTATTTTTACCTCCAAATGTTACTGAACCTCCCTCCTTCTCAATCAGGAATGAAAATTTGGCTCTATCTTCGGTCATGTGTCGTGAACACCCACTATCAAGAAACCACATAATTGAATTGGGTGCACGACCTTCCTTCAAAATCAATCAATGGAGAGAAGATTTTGGTCCCCAAACAGTGTTGGGACCATCAGAATGTTTGGACATTTTTATCAAATCTTTTCTCATCGAAATTTGGTTTGTTTTTTATTTTGGTTTTATAACAATGGTGTTCTCTGTCTTTTCACTTTCTTCTGTTCTTTAGGAATGAAAAGACCAGTGTTTTGTTTTTGGTAGGAGGGGTGTTTTTCATCTGAACATGAGAATTAAGATGAGGAGGTGGAATCCAAGGATTTTTTTGGTACATCAGAAAATTTGGATAGAAAAATTGAGGATGATACCAACATGGGTTGTGATACCATTGGCTCCAAGAATTGATCCAATCAGCTTGATATGCTGTCTTGGAGGTCCGAGGTTCTTTATGAATGATTTTCTTTGGATTTTTCTTATTTTCAAATTTTATTTGAATTTTTTATTTTATGGTTTGTTTTTGTTGCTGTTGAGCAGGTCGACCTCTCCTTGACTGATGTCGACACAACAGCCACAAAAGCCTTCTTTTGTGGACTGGTGTCGACCTGTCATGTGACTGTGTCGACCTGGTTGACTTGCTTTGTTTCTGAGTTTTTGATATTTTGAGGTTTTGCTTGATGTTTGTTTTATTTCTGTGTTCTCAAGACTAGGGCCTTTGACAAATTTAATTAATGGTGCTTTATCCTTCTTCTCACCAGATTTGTCTTTCTTAGGTTATTTTTATCAAATCCTAGTCCATGAGAGATTGATTTCATTTTTGCTCCCAACAAGGCCTCCAGATTATCTTTACTATTTGTGAATGTTTCAATAACTTCATCCTTTGTTTTAGCTGGTTTTCCAAGATTTTGATTTTTTCAATCTTTTGTTGTTTATCTTGGTTTTCCTTTTCCAGCTTTTCAGATAATTATTTGAATTCATGGGTGGCCTTTTGAGATGCTAGCTTAAGCTCATCAATCAGATTCAAAAGATTTTCTTTTCTACATTCAGTTCTGTTACTTCATTTTCTAGTTCACAAATTCTTTGTTTGAAGATTGATTATGATAAATGTTTTCAATTTTCTTTTAAGATGTTTATTTTCTTTCCTCATTTCAGTGTATTTTTCAACAAGTTCTGCATAAACATCTTGCCAATCTTCAACTGACAAATCTTCCTCTCCCTGGTTCTAATAGGGACCTACTTCCACTACTTTCCAGATTTCATAATTTTGGGCCCTAAGAAACACTTGCATTCTATTTTTCGAATAAGAATAGTCCGTTCCATTAAAGAATGATGGGATATTAATGGAATGGCCCTCAGCTATGAATCCTCTGGAATCCATTAATTAAAATGATGATGCAAAGAAGGAGATACTTAGCAAAACAAACAAGCAAACAATCAAACACACAGAACACTCAGAAATTACTCAGATCAAATGAGATCAAGTGTAAACCTGCTCTTATACCAATTGAAGGATCGAGAAATGGTGAGGACAAGATCTAGAAGGGGGGGGGGGGGGGGGGTTGAAGAGATCTAGGCCTACTAATGCGGAAGCTTAACCAATTTAAAAACTCTTGAATCAGAGACAAATTGAGAAACAAATTTCACAGATCTGAAGATGAATTGAGTGAGTTGTGCAAAAGGAGTGTGTGAACAAATTGATTAGATGAATCTAAACGATCCTATGCATGCATCTAACGAAGGATAAGTTCAAACCACAATTAGATCAATGCACAGAGATTTTAGGTGGTTCGGAAATCACACCTTGTGATTCCTACATCCACCCCTCACACAGTGAGGATCCACTAATCAACCTGGGTACACACACCCACTGGAGCCAGAACACTCTAACACTTGAGTTTACAACTCACACGACCTCTAGAGCACGACTACTCTAGACCCTGAGCAAGACTGCTCAACTGCTACTTGAGTACGACGAGCAACAACCCATGCATAATCTCAGAATCACTCAGAAGAGAAAAGGAAAATGAGAATTGATTGATAGACTTTTCTCTTCAGATGTACTCCCTTGTAGAAGGTCGAATTGTGAAGTGCTTTGATCTCTGGAAGTTCCTGGACGATGCTCTGCAATTTGATCTTCAGGATCTTCCTCGAATTCTTCACAGAAGTCAGCTTCTACTAGATCTGCTTCCTTGTGGTGATCCAATTGCTTCTTCAACGATCAATTGTCACTTCTCATGCTTGATCAGATGACAATTTGGCTCGAGGATGCACCAGGAAGGCAAGAACAGGGAGGAGAACCTTCTAGCCGCCAACGGGATTTCTGAGAGGCTCTCAAAAGGCTTCTTCATGTTGGATGGCCAATTGGAGGGTATTAATACCCTAAATAGTCCAAGTTTACCACTGGGGGTCGTGGGCACAGGATCCAAGGCTAATCCAACAATTCCATAGGGTGCCACGTGTCCAGGACAACGTTTAAGTCATAGAGATTCTAGAGTGTGTCGACCTGCCCATAGGGTGTGTCAACACCCTGTCCCAGACTAGCAAAACAATTCCCTGGGAGAGGTCTCTAGTGTCGACATGAGATGATCTCGTGTCGACTTGCTGTCCCAGACAGCAAAACAGGCCTTCTGGGAGATCCATCTAGTGTCGACCTGATTCCATTTGGTGTCGACCTCCTGTCCCAGACAGCAAAACAGGCCTTCTGGAAGAGTCATCTAGTGTCGACCTGCCTGCATCTGGTGTCGACCTGCCTGAAGAGACCTGTGAACAAGATTCTCTGGGATCTGCCTCTAGTGTCGACCTGCCCTGTCCAGTGTCGACACTAGTTGACCAATTCTTCATATTTTGGCTTAGGGCTTGGAACATTTTGTCGACACCATCATGGGGTGTGTCGACACTACCCTTGTAATAAATGATTGTCCCTGAGAAAATAACACATAAATCATTAGTTAAATGTATTATCATGAATATAAATGATAAATGTGCTTGGAAACATACTTTTTGAATATTGTAATTTCAGGTGTGATGTATTTCACATGTTCCAATGGTTATGCATTAAAATCACAACTTGTCATCATCAAAATGTGAGGAGAAATGAATTACATTCACACTCAACCCAACAAAAAGAAGAACATGAAGAACATCTGAAGGTAGCACTACAAGTCTTGCGAGACAACAAACTGTACGCAAAGCTGAGCAAGTGTGAATTCTGGCTCGAAGAAGTGTCCTTCTTGGGCCACGTCATCTCAAAGGATGACATCTCTGTTGATCCCTCCAAAGTCGAAGTTGTACTCAATTAGGAGAGACCAACCAACGTCAAAGAAATCAGAAGCTTCTTCAGACTGGCTAGCTACTACATGCGGTTCATAAAGGACTTCTCAAATATCGCACTTCCTCTCACGCATATGACACGAAAAGAGAATCCCTACTCCTGGAGTAAAGAGTGTGAGAAGAGTTTTCTGACTCTAAAAGACTGTCTACCTCAGCACCTATTCTCGCTCTTCCAATAGAGGGGAGAAGGTTTCTCTGTCTACACCGATGCGTCAAGAATTGTGCTAGGCTGTGTATTGATGCAAAAGGAGAAGGTCATTGCCTATTCTTCAAGGCAACTGAAGACGCATGAAGTCAATACCCTGTGCATGATCTAGAGTTGGCTGCCGTGGTCTTCGCCTTGAAAATCTGGAGACATTACTTATATGGTGAATAGTTTACTATCTACTCAGACTATAAGAGCTTGAAGTATTTATTCTCCCAGAAGGAACTCAACATGAGACAGAAAAGATGGCTAGAATACCTAAAAAATTTTGACTTCAACATCCAATACCATCCAGGCAAGGGTAATGCCGTGGCCGATGCTCTTAGTAGGAAGCCGATGGCATCTGTTTCGAGTCTAGTCCTTGGATAGATGCAACTACTAGAACAATTCGCGGGGTTATACTTGAATATTAAACATAGGGATGATCGAGTCTTGATTGCCACTATCAGGATTCAATCCGACATGCTGGAAGAGATTAAAGCCCAACAAGATAGTGATCCATTCGTGGTTCGCATCAAGGAGACATTAGCCGAAAGACCTGACTTTGCTATGACCGAGGATGGAAGGCTTGTATTCCAAGGGAGGACATGCATCCCCGACAATGAAGAATTGAAGAGGAAATTAATGGATGAAGCTCACAAGACGAAGTACACTATTCATCCTGGAGGTACCAAAATGTATCAAGACATGAAAAGAATGTTTTGGTGGCCAAATATGAAGAGAGAGGTAGCCGAACATGCCGCTCATTACCTTACTTGTCAAAAAGTAAAGGCGGAACACATGCGCCTTGCTAGCGTGCTTAGACCACTGGATATCCAGGAGTGGAAATGGGAAAGCATTGGCATGGACTTCATCATGGGTTTACCAAAGACTCGTGGTGGACTCGACGCCATATGGGTCATGTCCACGATTAACCAAATCTGCTCACTTCCTCCCTATAAAGAGTAAGTGGTCGGTATAGGTACTAGCTGCCTTATATGTCAAGGAGATAGTGAAGCTGCATGGAGTTCCATCATCTATGGTATCGAATCGGGATTCGAGATTTACGTCCCACTTCTAGAAAGGACTGCAAAGTGCACTTGGTACTAAACTCAATTTTAGGACCGCTTTTCATCCACAAACTGATGGGCAGACTAAAAGAACCAACCAAATTGTTGAAGACATGTTGAGAGCCTGCACTATAGACTTCCAAGGTTATTGAAATGAGCACCTATCTCTAATAGAGTTCGCCTATAACAACAGTTACTAGGCGAGCATTAAAATGGCACTGTTCGAAGCATTATATGGCGGAAAGTGTAGATCTCCTGCATGCTGGAGTGAGGTTGGAGAACAGCAATGGCTAGGCCCAGACATGGTGCAAAATACAACAAGGGACATTGAGGTGATTATTGACTAACTCAAGATTGCCCACTCCAGACAGAAGAGTTATGCTGACAGGAGAAGGCGAGATTTAGAATTTCAAGTCGGTGATCATGTACTCTTAAGGTGTCACCTACTCGTAGCATCCAAAGATTTGGTGTAAAAGGGAAGCTCAGTCCTAGATTCATCGGTCCTTTTGAAGTGCTCGAAAGGGTTGGTAAGGTTGCATACCGACTGGCGTTGCCGCCAAACATGGCATGTGTGCACAATGTGTTCCATGTCTCCATGCTTAGGAAATATGTATATGATCCTACGCATATCATTCGCCATGAGAAGTTGGTGTTAAACAAGGACATGACATATGAAGAGAAGCCAGTCAAGATACCGGAACGGAAGGTGCAACAACTCAGGAATCGTCCCATCCACGTGGTTAAAGTCCTATGGAATAATCGTGAAGTGGAAGAAGCCACATGGGAACCTGAAGGAATCATCAACAGAACCATCCCAATCTTTTTGTTAAGACATTATCTCCAATTATAATCATATGAAATTGGGGACCAAATTCTTTAAGAAGGGGAGGATGTAGCAACCTGAATTTTTTTAAAAAATAAAATTTAATAATATTAAAAAATAAAATAAAATGGAAAATGCAAAGGAAAAGGAATTAATTAAAACCCATTAAATGAAAAGAAGTAATGGGCATTGTTAAATGGACCCTCTAGAATTTATTGGGGACAAATAGGGAATTTTAAAAGAGGAATAATATAATAATATACAAAATTTGTATATTAAATATTGCCTAAATAGAAAAGGGGTTAATAAATCATTAAAATAGCTATTTGTGTTGGAATTGGATTCCTAAGCCTATCCTAATTGGTTTGCCACGAAATTGCATCCCAACCTAACCCATTTGGGAGTTGGAAAGCTTGGAAGGGGAATAGAAATAGGAAATCTCAGAATTAGATAGGAATTAGAGTTCTATTAGGAAATAGAAACCCAAGTAGCTTAAATACTCTCTAAACTCTCCATTGCCGGTCCTAACACATTGCTGGACTTGCTAGACGAGGAGAGGAGGCCAAGGAGGAGAGGAATTCGTGGGGAGAAGGCTAGACCAAGCTTCAACCTGAGTTCTTCAAGTTCTAACCCTGGAAGATCAAACGAGTCAAGGGTAGGCATTCTCACGAGCAAAAATTATAAAATTTCATCTGTAGATTGTTCCAACCATCAGGAAAAAAGTCCTCTGGTTTCATAATTTTCTATCGAGCCAATATTTTCTTCTTGATTTTTAAAGTTCTGCAGTCATCATGACCCCGACCTTTCATCTAAAATCTAGAACTTCATGAATACTCGACCCCCATGCTATCAAATTTTAACTAGAGATGTTGATTGATGTTAGGCATCGTTCGCCCCTAAAAGCCCTAAATTTCATCCATCCTACTGCTCGAATTAATTCTTGCATCTCAATTGTACACTATTCCATGTTCATCATGAATAAACCTATTTGAAGCATGCCGAAACCATGTATGTTTTCAAATTCCTATTTACTGTAAGTACCCCCACATGTGGAGATCAATTTGCAAGTGATTTCATATTTTTGCATCAACTATGCAATTAGTTATGAATTTCTAAACGAACATGTGTCAAAATAGGGCAACCTGGACCGTAATCCAAGGTGCTGCACTTTTCTCGCTCGGACTCTAGCGCAGGACCTGAGAATGTGAAGGCACAATAGGCCGCGTTCTCAGTGCCATCGCGACATAGTACTTGTCGCGTTCGAAAAGCGACAGGCCACCCTGTCGCGTTATGGCAGCTGCTCTGGCCGACCAGTCACGACCTGTGCATGACCCTGTCGCGTTTTGATCTGACCCTGTCGCGACCCTTACAAGGGTACGTCGTGATCTGGGGTTTTTGCATGACACCCCCTCTTTCTGCAAGTCTTGATTTTCTACAGTAATATCATGCCATGTTAACTTTCTTAACCACATAAAACAAAGCTGTTAATCTTGGATATATTTTAAATAATTAAAATCTTTCACATGACCCTTCATGTCCATGATTTTACATGACACATGCACACACTTTGAACCATCCAATATGGCTTAACTTGGTATGAAAATATCTCATAGTAATCTGATAATTTAATTCAAATTACCATATTTTTAAATGAACTTGTCGTCATTTTTCTTGCGAGGTTTGGGAATACCGTTATTGATGCTCCACTATTTTAGAATTCCTCTAGAACATTGGGCACTTGTTTTTATATACACACTTTCTCTTGACTTGGACAAACTCTCCGTCGGATATTCCTTCTGTCGGACTAGTGAATCCTTGTTCAAGGCCTCTGTATGTCTCTTCTGTTCATGGATTCCCACATGGTCGACGAGTTGGTTGTACCCTAACACCTATGATACCCTTTAGGGATCAATATGATCCAAATGGCTATTAGAAGTTTGCTCTTATCTTGAATCACGCCGGACCTCTGGACCTGTGCATAACATGGCCAGTGGAAGGGTAGTGAATTCCACCTGACTGCCACACCAATCACGCGTGTTGCGCAACTGTTACCATCACCCGTTACTCGACGTTTTATGTTCAATGACCTGTAGTTCTCATCTATACTCGACTCGCTCATGTATACACACTCTCTCCACTATCTCGTCTATTCATATAGTACTCTCATCTATTTCTTGGTACTCTCTATTGGCCATTGACTGATTGTCTAAAGATAAACAATATAACCAATGTCTGGCAATATATAAAGGGCCCAGTCTAGTCCTGGGATGTGCGTCCGAAAGTGCTATTTGCCCATGGGAATTAAATGACTAGAGTGTTTGGCATTACACTCGAGTGCTATCTATCTCGACTATCTAAATGACAATCAAAAGTACTATATTCTCTCATTGTCTATTGACAACAAAGTGCTATAATATACACGTTGTGCTATTTCTATACTTTGTACTATCTGTGCTATGGCCATCTTGCTATTTGTACTATATTCGACACTTGTACTATATTTGGAAACTTGTGCTATTTCAATCACATGCTATCCTGCTATCTCTTACATTACTTGACTCTCTCGCTATGTCATTAGTTACTCTACCTTTTTAAAACATTAATCATTTAAAGCTTGCTTCATCCTAAGATTTATGTCCTACTGGGCGTTATCGCACACTCTGTGTTATTGGTTATGTGTTCTCAGGTGAGACCGAGGAAGATGCTTACACTCAAGATGACAGGAACGACCAGAGTGAAGTCAAGAGTACCCTAGTGGCTTAGTATTATGTTAGAGTAGAAGTTTAGTCTTTTGCCTTATTCAATGAAATCGGGCCCTATAGAATGGCTCTGATATTAGGTTGTAACTAGGCATTGGAAATTTTTAATGAGATGGATTTGCTTTAGTATTTATTCTTGTTCAATGGTTTGATGTATAGTACTCTCTATGTACCCGTTTATTTGCAACTGCCTCGCGTTCCAATATTTCGCATCGGGGCATGACATCACAGGTCCTAACCAGTTAACATGGCACATGCTCAATTTTTCAGATTTTTCAGATCTGTAACATATTTATAGAAATTAAAATGGAATTCAGGCATTTTTATCAATAAATTCACTTTAGGAGATTCCACAATAAGATAGTCATATCTAACAGAGCCAACACTTGAAGACAGATACCATATGATCGTACAAAATTTATGAAACCCTAATTCATCATGGATCTAATTAATCAAGATTTATCAAGATCAAATCATGCTTAATATCCCTTTACAGAAATTCTAATAAATAAAACTATGCATAGAAATTCAACGCCTCTATATGACATGACCTAATGACTGCGCCTAACAACATATAAAATTTACAGCATGCACTAACATTCAGAAGTCCGGAAATATACCTCAAAGATTAAAACATTAAATCTGTCAAACCTGATGAACTTGGCAGCACAAGGGTTGCCGCCAACAGGGGTTAACGACACACGATGTTGTCGTCAACTCAAGAACTTGACGGCACACATGTGGCCGTCAATCTCCTGTCTGCAGAAACACAGACAGGGCGCACAAATACAATAGAGTAGGGGGTTCCATGACACGATAAAAAATCCGTAAAAATTCTGAGACCTACATGACATGGGTAGGGTTGATATCCATAGGTTACTTGCCATAGAAATTTTTTTTAGGTAGGATTATTTTGCCGAAGATGCTCTCCTAGGCCAAGCCAAGAAGCGCCCAAATCTCCTCCCGAATCGGCTTCTGTGTTAATGCTGATTACACACCGGAGTCGGGGAAGCCTCACTAAAGTCAAAAGTATCTTCCAATCATTGTAGATTTCCAGAAGACGCACCACAACGTCAGATCCAAGCCTCCAAAGTTCATGTTTTTGCACAAAAGTTCTAGGGTTTTCTCAAGATCCAAAGGAACCTAATCTGGCCGAAAGAAGGTGTTTTTATAGAGCCAAGGGGTTTGGGTACGCATTAGATAGGATTTCTTACCATTGGAAGACAGTTTCCAAAACAGGAACCGAAGGAAACATAGCCGTTCTAGCTCTGAACTCGCACAATTTCTGGGAAATAGACGTCCACATTCCTGCCGTTTACTGGGAATTGGCGTCCATAGATCTGGACGTCGACTCCCTTATAAATGTCAACTCATGTTGACGTTAATTGGCCTCTCGGCCAGAAACAAAAATGCCCAAACATACATATACTATATACATATATATATGCAATGTAATGTATAATTTAAACAACATATGTACAATTTAAATAAAAGTATGTACAATTTAAATAAAAGTAACTTGTACAAAATAAATACATATATGCATATGTTCAACATTATTCAAATACAATATGAACAGAAATAAATACATATACATATATACACATAGCTATATACACAAGCATCTAACTACCATATGACAAAGTTTAAATAAAGAACAAAATTCGAGGGCCTTACAACACTAAAAAGGTTAATGGTGAAAAGAAATAGTTGCTATGAACCAATAACAAGCAACTATAATGTAACGACCCTCTTTATACTGGTACAATTATACTAATCCATGTCGATATAAAGTGTGTCATCACAGTGGGACATGTACCTAGAACAACACAGTAGGTAGAGATGTACACAAATAACAAAGAAAAGTACAGTGGAAATGTAAATAATTCTTATTCCATCATTACCACACACATCCCACAGTCTATATAGTAGAAAACAAAGTCCACAAATAAACAAGTCCATATCATATCATTGTTTAATGTACTAATTAAAGAAAAGTACAAGTTATGTAAATAGCTCTCAAGATCTCCGCTACTCCTCTCGCTCGGAGTCGCTCCTCGCTATCTCCTCCTCGATCTCAGGAATACCTGCCTCACCTATATGTTTAAGCAAGGATAAGTCTTCACAAAAGACTCAGCAAGCAACCTATTGGTACATCCAAACACTTATCACATTCATTCTACACAAGTTCAACATATAGAGTAATTTATCACATGATTCATGTAGCAATAAGCAAGTACTAAATGTGTTGCCTAGCTAGCAAGCCTAGAGGGGGGGTGAATGGGATTCTAAAAATTCGTTTAGATAAAACCTATCACAAAACGCTTTGACATAAAACACTGAGATCGATAGTTAGTTTAGTGATAGATGAAGACAAGCTAGCAAATAAACAATCACACGACATAGAGGATTTTATACTGGTCCGGACCTCCTATCCCAAGGAGTCCTACGTCCAGTCACCAAGAAACAACTTGAGATTTCACTTACCAATGGTACTGTCCCCCTTAAGGACCCTTACACATCTAGCCACAGCTGGCCTTCTCTTCTAACCCCGAAGAGGTATAGCTACCACCTGATACAATAGGTCTTCCTTCCTCAAGAAGGAATTACAGCCACCTGCTTCCAACAAGTCCTCTCTTCACAGCCCGAATAGGAACTTCACAACAGATGTGAATAAAAGCAAATGGCCCCTAGACCAAGCTTACAACAAATGCTTGATCCGAGGCAATGTCTGAGAGAGAGAAAGATTTTCACTAGATGAAAACTCTCAGAACTACAAAGGCTCTCCAAAGCTAAGCAAATGAACATGGAGAGCTAAGAGCTACATAAGTTTATGGAGTGAAGCTTTGGGGCTCTTGTTTCTGATGCTCGCAAGTTGAAGGTTGGTTCTCTGAAATCTCTAAGGTACCAAAAGTTATTCGTCATGGAGACATTAGTCTTCTATATATCTTCTCTTGAAAAATATAGCCGTTGAAATGGCCGTTGTCTCTATGTTTGAAGCACGTTAGACTCCATGGCCCGGGTGTATAACAGGTAAGTCTGCAGCCATGTAATGCTCTATTAGCCATGCACGCAATGAGAAGATTCGTTCAGATATCCTTCAGCTTCTAGTTGTCCAACGTTGTATGATAATGTACTGGCAAATACTTGTACACAATAAATGTCGAAGCACAAACAGCTGAACTATCTCTATGCTTGTCAGTCAACGTTAGAATGAATATATACAAAATGGAAATGCCATTCTGCTATCCTAAAAAGTGTTTGCTATAAAACATAAGAATAGAAGGCACCCAGATATGCAACGTGCAGAGATGTGTACAATCACATTAAATGCAAGGATATTAGTGATGCACGCGGGAAGACTTTGACTTTCACAGTATTTAAAAATATATTTAAATATCATGTATGAAATCGATGTAATCCATGAAGTCGTTATGACAATGAAATAGTTGTTCATCTTATGAAATCGTTGTTTATGCAAATCATTATACAAATATAGGCAAATCGTTGTTCAAACATAAACAAATCGTTGTTTGATAAAATCGTTATTCAAACATAAACAATCGTTGTTTGAGCAAATCGTTGTATAAACAAATCGTTGTTTGAGAAAATCATTGTTCAAACATAAACAAATCGATGTACAAGCAAATCGTTGTACAGATATAAGCAAATCGATGTTTTCACTTATCGAATCGTTAAAACAATCAAATCGTTGTTTTTACTTATCAAATCGTTACAACAATTAAATCATTGTTTCTCTTAAGAAACCGATGACCGAATCGTTGTGAGACCAAAATCGATGTTTCAATTACGAAATCGTTATAACAATCAAATCCTTGTTTTTACTTATCAAATCGTTACAACAATCAAATCTTTGTTTTTACTTATCAAATCGTTACAACAATCATATCATTGTTTCTCTTAAGAAACCGATGACCGAATCATTGTGAGACTGAAATCGATGATTCAATTACGAAATCGTTATAACAATCAAATCGTTGTTTTTACTTATCAAATCGTTACAACAATCAAATCTTTGTTTTTACTTATCAAATCGTTACAACAATCAAATCGTTGTTTCTCTTAAGAAACCAATGACCGAATCGTTGTGAGACCGAAATCGATGTTTCACTTACGAAATCGTTGTGAGACCGAAATCGATGATTCATTTACGAAATCGTTATGAGACCGAAATCGATGATTCACTTACGAAATCGTTGTGAAAATGAAATCGATGTTACACTTACGAAATCGTTGTGAGACCGAAATCGATGTGAAGCTAAAATCGTTGTTTTACTTACGAAATCGTTGCGAGACCGAAATCGATGTGAAACCAAAATCGTTGTACTCACTTATCAAATCGTTATAAGATGAAATCGTTGAGCGATAGAATCATTCATGCTCACTTATCAAATCGTTATAAGATGAAATCGTTGAGCGATAGAATCATTCATGCTTACTTATCAAATCGTTATAAGATGAAATCATTGTAGTGATAGAACCGTTATTTGAGTTATGAAATCGTTATGCTTTAAGCGAAATCATTGTTCTACAAAGGAAATTGATGTGTACTTAGAAGAAATGTATGCTCTGAACTTTAAACGATATAGTGTAAGCATTACTTATAGATTTGGCTCGATTTATTTTTTGTGGATGGAAGTCTGAAAAACTTGTTAGAAAATGATTGTTAGGGTTTTGTTAATCACCAAAATTGTATATAATTAAATAAAATTATAAGGTGATGGACTGATCATCAGTCGCCCACTTTTTGGTGATGACAAAACAAACATAAAGATATAAGGCTCTGAAATGAATCTAAGTAAATTTGCTAGAGAAATTTAAAGAGTGTATTTCAGAACATTTTACTTTCTCCCCCTTTTTTTCATTAAGCAAAAGATATGAAGATAAACAAAGAAAGAAGAGAAGAAAGATAAAATGGTGGCCAAACATCAATCTATTATATCACTACGGGGGTACAAGAAGATAGAAGGCAGGAGACAAGAGAGAGGCATGGCGAGTAATAATCGGCCAAGCCTTGCATTCCTACTCTTCAAAATAACCTTGGAAGGCTCCATAAACCATAGAGTAGGAAGGTCCCATAACAGGACCCATCCTCTGGATGTGCAGTTGCCTTTGAGCTTCCGCGAAGTTGCCATATTCATCTTGGCCAAGAGACATTTTGTAGGAGCTGGAGGTACCAAACCTAGCATGCTGGAGAAACTGATCTACTGAGATGGGGTAGAAGATCTGTTGTTGCTTCAGTTCCTTTTTCATAGCCACATACACCTTGCATCTCTCAACCCATGTGGTAAAGGGTTCTTGAACAAGGTGAATGGAGTTCAGATCGAGGAATTCTTCAGCAGAGAGAGGAGGTTTAGTAGCTTTGTCTTGAGAGGAGTTGAAATCAACAAGCTGCTGAGCAGAAAGTGGGTAATGCCTTTCCTAGTCAGCTAGAGACAGCCGCTCACACTCGGACAACAAAGGGGCAAGAACATCTGATTTGATGTGGCCCTGATGATATTCCCGAAACAAAAAATGGTGGGATGCAAGCAAATTACCTCTCTGAATAGAATTGCGGGCCATGCCTTTGGCAAATCTTTCAAAAATGATGGGACCGACGTCAGAATCCATGACTAAAGAGTGAAGTGGAGGTAGGAAGAACACATGGGCATCTTCAATGTGGCGAAATCCACTTGAATGGAGGTGGAATGAGCAGTATCTGAACCAAGAAGAGAAATAGCTTGCCGGAATTGGCCAAGTTGAACTTCGGGAAGATTATTGAGATATATGTAATCGTTAAACATCTGGAAATAGCGGATAAGCTTGATCTCCTTCTGAATAAATGGACCCCAGGTATTCTTGTGATGAATCACAAACCACTCAGAGAGAGTGAGCGGGTGATCCCTGGGTGGGAATCCAGCAGAGCTGGCAGATATGAATTGCCTGCATAAAGACTGATGGCCCTGAGCCCACTGATCTTCATTTTTAGCCTTAGTCATAGAGAAAAATTTTGACTATTCAACTTTTGAAAGAGAGGAGAGGGGAAGAACAACAGTTAGGTGGTCGGTGAGATGTAGGTGAGGAAGGCCAAAAATGGTGGCAAAAGTGCATTTTTGAAGGAATTCACAATAGATAGACCTTCTTCGATTTTCAATAGTGAGAGAAAACCAAAGAGGTGGAAAACGAGGCTCAAAAGAAATAGCAAGGTTGGAAGATATTTTTCTCTTTTTAGGAACATGGCTGGAAGAGCCTGTCCTATGAATATGAGTGTCAACTGATAGGACTGAGCGAAGTATGGCTACTTCAAACTCATCTTTGATGTCCTGGATATGGGCACCCTCTAGAATGATGGTAACAAAGGAGGGAGGAGTAGGAGGATGACAAAATGAGTAAGAGATAGAAGGAGGTGGTACAGATGGTCCAGCCAATAAGGGACAAGAAGATGAGGCTCCAGCTGAAGAGGATGCTGGAGGTGCCTCAGAAGTAGGAGGCGAAATAGATGTGGAAGAAGCAGGAGAAGAGGATGAGGTGGCAGGGAATGGAGTGGGTGAAGAGATATGTTTGGGAAGTGGCTGTTTGAAGGTGGCAGGGGCTGGAGGTGCAGTCGATGACGATGGTGGAGAGGAAGGAGCTAGTGTTTTAAGAGGTGAAGAGATAGGGGGCTCTGGGGCACAACCGAATCTTCAACTCTTGCAGGCTCCACTTCATATAACATTGGCCCTGATGGCCCAGACTCATCCATAACTAGCCTTGGAGCCCCTGATTGCTCGGCTAATGGCCCTGGTCGCCCAGATGCTATCGGTGCAGGCTCAGACTCCCTGGATTCCTCAACAATCTTTGGCCCTGATGGCCCATTTGCCTCTTCAGAACTTGGCCCTGATGGCCGGATTTCTTCTACATTGCTTGGCACGAATGGCCCTGAGCTGCACTCTGGTACTACCGAACTGGGAGTAGGAGGGGTAGAAATGGGTAAGTGCTCCCTCATAAAAACTGATAGATCTTCAAGTAATTGCTTTATGCTTCCCAACTCACCCTTCAAACCTTGGAGTTCAGCTTTCATTACTCCAATCTGCTTGGCTCCTGTGCTTTGTCTCACAAAGATAGATGATACTTCATTTTGCAGTGAGTATAGGATCTCTCCATGAGCATCTAATCTGTCTATCATTGGCTTCATGTTGACCTTCAGCTTCTTCTTCTTGGAACTACGGTGTGCCCTTCTGGTAAGCAAAGGAATCTAAGGGGCTATACCTTTGCCTTTATCATTAGTGCCAGCAACTAGCTCTACATTATCAACAAGAACTTCATCTTCATCCGAGGTGCTGTCCACAACACCTTCTTGGAACTGATCAACATTGGGCTAGCCGCGGGCTCCCCCTGAACATTTGCTACCATCTCAGCCACATGCTCCCCTTGAGCAGGAGCATCCTCCACCTGAACATCACTGTGGCCTGGTGCCACAACTATCGGAACAACTTCTTCTTGCTCCCCCTGAATGCTGGCGACAGTATCCAATACTTCATGAAGAATAGATGTAATAATTGTCGTGGGCGTATCAACCTCTGATGATTGCCCAACGGGCTCAATGTGTTCTGGAGGAATTTCTTCAATTCTTCTTGGACTAGCCACTATTTTTTCTAGCCTGACTACTGCTGCTGCCTCTTCTAGGATTGTTGGGACTGCTGGAGCTTCTGCATCAGGGTCTTCAA
This sequence comes from Colocasia esculenta, assembly GCA_014218235.1. Taxonomy (NCBI): domain Eukaryota; kingdom Viridiplantae; phylum Streptophyta; class Magnoliopsida; order Alismatales; family Araceae; genus Colocasia; species Colocasia esculenta. The sequence continues at coordinate 82,249,765 of CM024756.1, read as the reverse complement.
CACTCACTTCTGTCTCTGCCTCTGCTTCTGGAACAGGAATTTCTTGAGCTTCTCCAATAATGGCCTCACCTTCAGTGACTGAAGTCTTTGTCCAAACTCCAGCTACAAGAGAAAAGCAACTCTATTTCAGATTTCTGATTCTGATGGCTTGGCCCATCTTCTCCGAAACTTCACCGCTCAGGTCTATGTTGTAATGTTGGAAAATTCTTGTCAGCAGGTGAGCATAAGGAAGGGACACGTTGAGCTTGTTCTTCTTGTCCCATAACATCGCAGTTGCAAACTTCATTATTTCAATAATCACCTCTGCCATATTGATATCTTTGTTCTGAATCGCCTAGAACATCATGTCGGAGTCAGCCTTCGGGAAAGTGGAGAAAGTTGCGCTTCTTGGTACAAGGATTTGGCACACTATGAAATGCAAAATCCGGTTGAATGCATTCAACTGGTTGATGTCGATTTTACCATCCTTTAGCTTATATTCAGTATCGATAACCCCCAGTCCCTTGACATGAATGTCGACACTATCTACCCCACTGCGACCACTGGTAGACACTCCAAATAGACTCTCCAACAGATCATCTGTAATGTTAATGGGACTACCTTTGACTGTGGAGGTCAAGGACCCGTCCTCATCAGATTTTAAGTAGATGAAAAAATCTTTTACTAGGTACGGATAGCTCGCCTCTGAAATAATCACCATCCCTGTCCACTTCATCCTCTACATTGCTACTACCACACTGTGCATCCTGTTCTTCTCCAAATCAGCCACATCCACTGCCTTGTTACCATAGAGCTTTGTCTTCACCGATGCAAACCGTTCTTGCTGCTCGGCTGTGAGGAACGCAACGCCGTAGCCACCAACAGTGCCGGAGACCTTAGAAACCGCCATGGACTTGAATAGGGAAAGATTCTAGAGGATCGTGGGAAGGAGTAGAACAGAAGCCCTCAAGAGATTTTGGCGCGAACAGAGTGATTCTTTCGAAATCACACAGAGAGGATGCCAGAATCGATAGGGTTTATCGTTCCAGGCGAGTCGAAAGAGATGAGAGAGAAAGGTGGAATCGGTATGGCATAGATTATGGGATTAAAAGCAAAAGTTAAAGTTGCTTTTGAAAGGACACCGCAATAAATGCGGAAAACGACAAAAGAGAAGACGATTTCGCAATAGATAAGGTCTTTTGAAATAATGAACCGTCAAAGCAATTTATGACGCAAGCAATTAAAGTATTTCCTTAATTCCATGGGAGAGAATAAGCATTATTATGAAACTGTTATTATTTCAGTTACGTGCAGAAAATCTATTACAAATTACACATGCCTAATTCCCTTCTAAGAGATGTAAATCTCTCTTCAGGTAAGTCTTTTGTAAAGATATCTACTAACTGATTTAAGGTATCCATAAAAGAAATATTTATATTACCATTTTCTAAATGATCTCTAATGAAATGATATTTAACCTCTATATGCTTTGTTCTAGAGTGTTGGACTAGATTTTTGGTGAGATTTATTGCACTGGTGTTGTCGCACAGCAATGGAATGGTCTTGATGTGCAGTCCATAATCCTCAAGTTATTGTTTTATCCAAGGTAGTTGAGTGCAATAGCTTCCAGCAGCTACGTACTCAGCTTTAGCTATTGATAGTGTAACTGAAATTTGTTTCTTTGAGGACCATAAAATCAAGCATCCTGCAAGAAATTGACAACTTCCACTAGTGCTTTTTCTATCTACCTTGCATCCAGCATAGTCAGCATCAGAATATCCTACTAAACTAGTTTCATATGATTTTAGATACCATAAACCTAGATCATGAGTTCTAGCTAGATATCTAAAAATCCTTTTAACAAAAATTAAATGAGATTCTTTAGGATCAGCATGATATCTTGCACACATGCATACACTAAATAGAATATCAGGTCGACTAGTAGTTAAGTAAAGTAATGATCCTATCTTACCTCTGTAATGTTTTTGATCTACTTTCTTGCCATCTTTATCACTGTCTAACTTTGTAGATGTGCTCATTGGTGTGGACAGTGGCTTTGCATTGTCGAATCCAAATTTCTTTAATAATTCCTTGCTGTATTTCGCTTGGCAGATGTGTGTGCCTTCTTTGCCTTGCTTGATTTGAAGTCCAAGGAAATAATTGAGTTCCCCCATCATGCTCAATTTGAATTCTCCCTGCATAAGCTTTTCAAAGTACTTGCACAAAGATTCATTAGTAGATCCGAATATTATATCATCCACATAGATTTGCACAAGTAATATATTTTTAACTTTTGACTTAATAAATAAAGTGCTATTTATCTGTCCTCTGATAAAACCATGGTTTAATAAAAAAACACTAAGCCTTTCATACCATGCTCTAGGTGCTTGTTTTAAACCATATAGAGCTTTATGCAATTTAAAAATATGATTTGGAAAATCTACATCATCAAAACCAGGAGGTTGTTCTACATAGACTTTCTCCTTTATGTATCCATTTAAAAATGTAGATTTTACATCCATTTGAAAAAGTTTTAAATCTAATACAAATGCATAAGCAAGTAAAATCCGAATTGCCTCTACCCTAGCCAGTGGTGCATAGGTTTCATCGAAATCTATGCCTTCCTCTTGGGAATAGCCTTGAGCAACCAGTCTAGCCTTGTTTCTAATGATAACACCAGCTTCATCCAATTTGTTTCTGAACACCCATTTGGTGTCAATCATAAGATGATCTGATGGTCTCGGAACAATGGACCAAACTTTGTTTCTTTTGAACTGATTAAGTTCATCTTGCATGGCTAAAATCCAAGATTCATCAGACAGTGCTTCATTGACTATCTTCAGCTCAATTTGAGAAACGAATGCTAAGTAATCACATGGAATAACATTACCTCTAGTTCTTACCCCAACAGATGGATCTCCAATGATGCTGTCTCTTGGATGATCCTTCTTGTATCTCCATTCCATTGGAAGATCATTATGAGATATTTCTTTCTGTTGCAATTCTTCCAAGGGTGGATCTTCATTATCCTTGATAGATGTATCCCTTAGTTTCTTGGATAACGTTTCTGCATTTTCATCATCACTAACTACTTCCTTTCTCAAGGAAGGGTTAGATTCATCAAAAATAACATGGACAATTTGCTCAATTAATAAACTTTGTTTATTAAAGACTCAATAACCTTTAGGTTTAGAAGCATACCCCATGAATATTCCTTCATCAGATTTGGAATCTAACTTACCAATGTCTCTTTTACCATTATTGTGGATGAAGCAAGGGCATAGGGCATCCGAACGTCCTGAAGTGACTGATCTTGGGCTTCTTTTGCTTGTAAAGTTCATATGCTGTCTTCTTCAGGATTGGCCTGATCATTACTCTATTTATTATGTCACATGCTGTGTTGATTGCTTCAGCCCAGAAATATCTAGGAAGATTGTATTCTGATAACATGGTTCTAGCCATATCCAATAATGTTCTATTCTTCCTCACAGCTACTCCATTCTGCTGTGGTGTCCTTGGTGCTGAGAAGTTATGCTCAATTCCTTAATCATCACAGAATTCTGCAAATTTATCATTTTGGAACTCTCCTCCATGATCTGATCGAATACTAATTATGCTGAACTTCTTGTCCTTCTGAACTTTCTTACTGAACTTAACAAAGCTGGCAAAAGTGTCATCTTTATGCTCCAAAAATGATACCCATGTAAATCTTGAATAATCATCAACTATTACAAATCCAAAATTCTTTCCTCCAAGGCTGGTGGTTCTCATCGGCCCAAATAAATCTATATGCAGTAGCTCTAATGTTTTGGAGGTGGTTACTACTGTCTTTGATTTGAAAGATGTCTTTACATGCTTCCCTTTTGCACAAGGTTCACACACACCTTCTATTCTTGAGCTTATTTTGGGCAAGCCTTCCACTAGATTTCACTTGATCAATTTTCTAATTCCATCCAAACTACAGTGACCCAATCTCCCATGCCATAGTTCAGCTGATTGATCTTTATTTGCTACAAGGCATACATGCTGATCCTTCAACTCTTCTAGATGAAGCACATATAGATTCTTTTCTCTGCAGGCTTCGAACACTGTTACACCATCTTTCATAATTACGCACTTTGACTCTTGAAAACTGATCTGGTGACCCTTGTCACACAGCTGGCTGATACTTATCAAATTGTGCTTGAGACCTTTAACGCATAACACATCTTCTATGAGAATTCTGCCTTGGAAACCAACTAGTCCATAACCGATCACTGTACCCTTTCCATTGTCACCGTAAGTCACTGTGCCTTCTTCATGTTTGATGTGTAAGAATCACTTTCTGTTGCCTGACATGTGCCTTGAGCACCCGCTGTCTAGGTACCACTTCGATGCTCTAAGGCTTCTCTGTAATAATAACACTAAGATTTAGGTACCCAAGTTCTTTTGGGTCCTTGACGGTTAGTTTCATTAGCTTTTCTTTTAGGGATCTATTTTAGGTGTTTTGTCGTACAGGTTGTTCTAGTATGTCCTAATTTATTACAATGACTACAACAAGATATTCTACTTACTTTTTCAGTTGGGATGTACTTAAAGTTAGATTTATATTCAATATTTTGTTCAGCTACAAATTTTGGCGTTGGATAGATTTTAGGATGGACTATTGTTTCTTCATTATCTGGTGGAGTATATCCTAAGCCATGCTTCTTCATGCCTGATCTTCTAACTCCTTTTAGTATTAAAGTTGATTTACCATTTGTAAACTTTTCAATTGTATTAGTTAAATATTCATTTTCCTTAGTTAGTGTGTCAACTTCCTTTTTCAGTTCATTTAATGTTTCCTGTTTTTCCAGATTTTTTATTTGTTCATTTTTAGTTTTTAGGTCTTCACATAACAGTTTATTTCTTCTTTTTAATTCAAAAATTTGTTTTTCTAGTTGCTCAGTTTCAGATTTTAAATATGAGTTAGTAATTTCTAAGCACGCATAGTTTTTCTTAGTAGTTTTTAATATTTTACATACATCTTTATATTACTGTATAATTCATTAAATGCGTCTTCTAAACTATCAGAATCAGATTCATTGCATGAATTGAAGGATGAGTCAGAAGTTACCTTTTCCTCTAAGTTTGCCATGAAGGCCAGGTTGGCCTTGTCTTCTTCTTCTTCGCTGGAGCTTGACTCACTGTCTGAGTCGCTGTCGTTGCTCCATGCAGCTGCCATGGCTTTCTTTACCTTTTGAATTTCTTCGAGCTGTCCTTCTTTGTGAACTCCATCTTCTTTAGTTTTGGACATTCAGCCTTAATATGTCCAGGTTTCTTACATTGATAGCATATGAGTTCAGCTTTCTTTGTATCCTTGACTTCGGATTTCTTGAAGTCTTTTCCTTTCTTGAAATATCTCCTTCCAGACTAGTATTTCTTCTTGGCCAATATGCACTGCAGTCTTCTGGATAGGAATGCTTCCTCATCATCACTGCTTTTAGTGCTTTTATCACCATCTGATTCATCACCAGATCTGTCTTTTGCAGCCTTGAGAGCATTGTTGTGTTTCTTTCTGCTGGAGGACTCCCCAAGCCTTTCCATGTTTATCTCGTGGGCCATTAGTTACCCAATGAGCTTTTCAAAAGACATCCTCCTTAGGTGGTTAGCTTCTTCTATGGCTGTCACTTTAGGAGTCCATGAAGCTAGTAGGGATCTCAATATTTTTCTTACCATATCTCTGATGTCATCGGTCTTTCCAAGACCAGTGAAACCATTGGTGATATCCATGAATCTATTGTACATTTATGTGATTGATTCTCCTGGTTGCATTTGAAATCTCTCATACTGAGTTACCAAGATATATATCCTTGTTTCTTTGACTTTGTCTATTCCCTCATATGTGATTATGAGTTTCTCCCATATTTCCATTGCTGATTTGCACACTGAGATCCTATTAAATTCTTTCTTGCTCAGCGCACAACACAGTATACTCTTTGCTTTGCAGTTTAACGATATCTTCTTCTTATCATCGTCTGTCCAATTTTCTTTGTTGTTGAGAACTACTAAGTCTCCTTCGTCTATGATGGACCACAGTTGAAAATCGAGACCTTGGAGAAAGAACTCCATTCTTTTCTTCCAATAGTTGTAGTCCTCACCATCAAATAGAGGGGGTCGGTTGTCTGACTAACCTTCTGCATACCCTTGAGCTGCCACTTATCTTTGCTCTTCAAATTGTGTGATCTACTTTGTCGAAGAGACTTGTCCCTGATACCACTTGTTACCCAGCTAGCAAGCTTGGGGGGGGGGGGGTGAATGGGATTCTAAAAATTCGTTTAGATAAAACCTGTCAACAAAAATGCTTTGACAGAAAAACACTAAGATCGATAGTTAGTGTTAGTGATAGATGAAGACAAGCTAGCAAAAAAATAATCACACGACACAGAGGATTTTATCCTGGTTCAGACCTCCTTCCCAATGAGTCCTATGTCCAGTCCCTAAGCAACAACTTGGAATTTCACTAGCCAAGGGTATTGTCCCCCTTAAGGACCCTTACACATCCAGCTGCAGCTGGCCTTCTCTTCTAACCCCGAAGAGGTACAACTACCACCTGATACAACAAGTCTTCCTTCCTCAAGAAGGGAATTACAACCACCTGCTTCCAACATGTCCTCTCTTCACAGCCCGAATAGGAACTTCACAACAGATGTGAATAAAAGCAAATGGCCCCTAGACCAAGCTTACAACAAATGCTTGATCCAAGGCAATGTCTAAGAGAGAGAAAGATTTTCACTAGATGAAAACTCTCAGAACTGCAAAGGTTCTCTAAAAGCTAAGCAAATGAAGACGGAGAGCTACGAGCTACAGAAGATTGTGGAGTGAAGCTTTGGGGCTCTTATTTCTGATGCTCTCAAGTTGAAGGTTGGTTCTCTAAAAGCTCTAAGGTACCAAAAGTTATTCGTCATGGAGATATCAATCTTCTATATATCTTCTCTTGAAAAAAATAGCCGTTGAAATGGCCGTTGTCTCTAAGTTTGAAGCACGTTAGACTGCATGGCCCAAGGTGTACAACAGATAAGTCTGCAGCCATTTAATGCTCTATTAGCCATGCACGCAAAGAGAAGATTCGTCCATATATCCTTCAGCTTCTAGTTGTCCAACGTCGTATGATAATGTACTGGCAAATACCTGTACACAATAAATGTCGAAGCATAGACAGCTGAACTGTCTCTATGCTTGTCATTCAACGTTAGAAAGAATATATACAAAAATGGAAATGCCATTCCGCTATCCTGAAAAGTGTTTGCTATAAAAACATAAGAATAGAAGGCACCAAGATATGCAACGTGCAGAGATGTATACAATCACATTAAACGCAATGATATTAGTGATGCACGCAGGAAGACTTTGACTTTCACAGTATTTAAAAATATATTTGAATATCATGTATGAAATTGATGTAATCCATGAAGTCGTTATGACAATGAAATAGTTGTTCAACTTATAAAATCGTTGTTTATGCAAATCATTATACAAATATAGGCAAATCGTTGTTCAAATATAAACAAATTGTTGTTTGAGAAAATCGTTGTTTGAGCAAATCGTTGTATAAACAAATCGCTGTTTGAGCAAATCGTTGTTCAAACATAAACAAATGGATGTACAAGCAAATCGTTGTACAGATATAAGCAAATCGATGTTTTCACTTATCGAATCGTTGTAACAATCAAATCGTTGTTTTTACTTATCAAATCGTTACAACAATCAAATCTTTATTTCTCTTAAGAAACCGATGACCGAATCGTTGTGAGACCGAAATCGATGTTTCAATTACGAAATCATTATAAGAATCAAATTGTTATTTTTACTTATCAAATCGTTACAACAATCAAATCATTGTTTTTACTTATCAAATCGTTACAACAATCAAATCGTTGTTTCTCTTAAGAAACTGATGACCAATCGTTGTGAGACCGAAATCCATGTTTCACTTACGAAATCGTTGTGAGACCGAAATCATGATTCATTTACGAAATCGTTATGAGACCGAAATCGATGATTCACTTACAAAATGGTTGTGAAAATGAAATCGATGTTACACTTACGAAATCGTTGTGAGACTGAAATCGATATGAAGCCGAAATCGTTGTTTTACTTACGAAATTGTTGTGACATCGAAATCGACGTGAAACCGAAATCGTTGTACTCACTTATCAAATCGTTATAAGATGAAATCGTTGAGCGATAGAATCATTCATGCTCACTTACCAAATTGTTATAAGATGAAATCGTTGAGCGATAGAATCGTTCATGCTCACTTATCAAATCGTTATAAGATGAAATCGTTGTAGCGATAGAACCGTTCTTTGACTTATGAAATCGTTATGATGTAAGGGAAATCGTTGTTCTACCAAGGAAATCGATGTGTACTTTGAAGAAATACATGCTCTGAACTTTAAACGATAGAGTGTAAGCATTACTTACAGATTTGGCTCGATTTATTTCCTGTGGATGAACTTCAGATAAACTTGTTAGAAAGTGATTGTTAGGATTTTGTTAATCACCAAAATTATATATAATTAAATAAAATTATATAGAGATGGACTGATCAACAAAATGAACAATCTATAACATGCTAACTACACACGGATTTGATATAACTCATGATACAATTTACACCTCATTTCATGGCACATTACCAAACATCTAAAACATGAAATCAAACACATACATATTCTAGTGATAATAGCAATGTTGGGTTGAGTGTGTATTTGAAACCTTTTAATGATGACTTTAATCATGACTAATTGACATCACTCATATTTTGATTTTGATGATGACATTTTGTATATTTTGTACATATTAAAAGGATGACTAATTGAACATGTTATACATTTTATACATATCACAACAATGCTTAAACAACATGTTTTTGATGTTTAATATCTCAGATTTTAATGATAATATCTTGTATTAATGGTTTACACATTATATTTTCAGGTTTACACAAATTTGTCACAGTGGTGTCAACACAGTCCACCTGTGGTGTGACGGCCCTGGATATTTATGCCCATTAAGGCTCCATATCCAGATCCGCCTCCCGCATACGGACCGTAGTCTCGCAAGGGATATCTCACACAAGTGTCCAGTAGGAATATAAAAGACAATTACATAGTATAAGACACAAGAAAGTACATGTGCTCATACATGCATATAACAATTTACAACTGTCCCATTACATTATTACATGTCCAAATAAAAAGTACAACTACCTGGGGCATACCCGAGGGAGCACAGGCTCACACAACACTAACTACTACACTACAGCTGGTGGTACAAGTCTGCCACACGTCTCCACAAACTGAACCAGCGGTAAGCCCTGAAAAGAACTGTAGGGGAGTGAGCCTCAACAAGTCACAGGCTCAGTAGGGGCTACCTAAAACAACATCGTAACCACGGACACCTCAACCCCAGAGGGTCTCACTGGCAGCACCAATAGCCAAACCATTACATGCTCATAAAAATTGAATTTAAATTGCAATTAAATATAAACACCTTAATCAAACATAATCTCGGAAGGTAAGAAGAAACAACAGGACTAGTTTCACATCACTAGTCCACACAACAACTGAAACGCCTAAGCCTTAAGCCTCACAGGCAAACCATAATAACAACTGGTTGCCTATGCTTTAAGCCACACAAGCAAGTCACTGCCTAGGTTGCAAGCTTCCCAAGCGAACCTCAACTTCGTGGGTAATAGGATAGGCAACCAAGTGCTGGTCCATTAAACCCCAAACTATGATATATTAGAAGCTACACACACCAGGTAACATGATCGGCTACAACGGGCAAATCCATCACATACTAAAACCATAATCGAAAGCTTATCTAAAGAAAGGTAAGTCACAACAAGTGGAAGGTCCCATTTTACGACCTCCATGGAGCACAGCTCTACCAAACCACAGTACGCCTAGGACACAAGCCTCATCAGAAAATTACCCGCAAGGAAAATAAGATTGGCAACCACAAGCCAATCCATTCCACAATAAACCATAAAAGGAGACTTACTTAAAACAGATAAAATACAACAGGTGGCAGGCCAATCCATAAGACCTCCACAGAAAGAAGAGTATTACCTCAATACCTAAAAAGGCTGGTACACAATGTACCATGAGAAACCGGTACCCTCAATGGGTACAGGTACCTACCACCACGAGGTACCACCATAAAGCATAACCACACTAGTGCCACATAAGGCACTCGACTATAGCAAAACCTCAACACATGTGCCAACGACGGGCACTCAATACAAAGTAAACCGCAACCAGTGAGTCTCCGCTCACTAACGACAAATACAACTGTGCCAACACCAGGGCACACCACACTAAGGAAAACCACAACCAACAAGTAACAACACAAAAGCCACAACCCGTGGCAAAGCACGAGTCGGAAAGGAATGACGCCACCACACGGGAATGGACTACTGGCTAATCAGGCCAATATCCAACCGGACAACACAACACAAGAACAACCTCTCAGTCTCATAGCCACGGACCCTCAGTCCAGCTACGGCTCCACAAACTCACAAGTCAAGCAACTAACTGTGGAGACTAATAAACACCACCACTACCTGCAGTCTCACACACTGTAGGCCCATGCCTAGCACCTTTAGGGACTCAGGGCCGATCTCCCTAAAGTGAGGCACTGGAACAGGACTAGCTGAGGCCCAGTACTTCTACGGTGTCCGTACCCCCAACCACGAGCGCGCTACATGTGACTGCACACCCATAAACACAAGCCGCTGTCCTACTGTCGTCTTTCCCTCAGCGGGACGTACAACTCAAACACAGTAGTGAGGGTGTCCAGGACAGATGACACAGACCTCGACGGTACCACACTGTACTGGGACAAACCAAGAGCAGAACAAACACATGTGCCTGGCTCATAAAGAACCTGGGGTACCCGACTAGAGAGGCATTCCGGAATAGGCGCCGGACCACCACACTCGGAAATACACAAACCACAACACGTACACGTTTATTACAAACCACGATACACGTGTGAGAAGTATCTTGTCTTGGTCACTCGTGACCTACAAGCTAGCCTACACAAACACATATATGAACCATATTAATAGTAACACTATAGCCTATCATCGGTCACCTTGTGACCTCCATGGCAACACACACACCACTTAACACATAAATCAGTATAATATTCTTCGAAGGACAACAACAGACCAGGGCTAGGTCCACACATGACCTTCACTGCCCAATCACCTCAAAGTAGCTACACAAGCTATATTACAATAATCAAAACGACGTCCACTAGCCATGCATACACATGCATGACACAAAAATCATTGAAACACCACAATGTCACGGCTAGGTTCACACAGGAACCTCACTGCCCAATTAGTACGACAAATCATAAGAATTACATTACGACAATGCATGTGCCATACACACACCCAAACCACGTAAAGCATGCTCATCTAGTGAGTACCGCACTCTACGAGCACCACATGTGCCAATGCACCACAAATCGGTGCCATGCACAACATTTAATAAATCATCGAATAAACATACTATAAAAACATGCATCAAAAGACCTCACGGCTGAGGTCGCGACATGGGGATGTGTCGCCTTCAGAATGCGACGCCCCGACCTGTCGCAATAGGAAACCCTATAGCGTCGGGTCGGCCTGTCGCGACCTTGTCGCGACAGCAAGGTCTGTCGCCTTTACTGGCGCAAACCCTAATATGGGAGAAACTCCACGGATCACCATTCCAAACCATTCAAAACACGATTAATTCAAGTTTTCCATGCTTTAATGGATACCCTAGCATAGTATCTATGGTTTATAAACTAGAAAACACATCAACCACACCATGCACATGATCCAAACATCAAAACGAGGTGGGTTCTCCCTACCTTCACGAAGAACACGAACTCCAGGCATTTCCCCCGCTCCGCACGACGTCCTCGCGGCGAGAACACCCCACGCACCTCCAGAACCTCGAATCACCAAGATTCCCGTGCAGCAACCTCCCCCGGCCGAGCTGAGCTTCCTCTGCTCTGTTCGGCTGGGATTCCTTAAAATCGCACTGCAGTTGAGAATGCGACGAAGCCCTACGTCGCTACCTGAACGTGACATAGGCGACCGTCGCCTTCTCAAGCCCGACATTAGCAGGTCACCCAGCGCACGACACTTGGTGCACATGCAGACGTCGCCGCTCAACAGCGGTAACAAGAACACGACCACCAGGGCTGTCGCATTCAGAACGCGACGCATACCCCGGTTGCGTTCACAGGCAGAAAGCCTGTGAGCACTTTGGGCCCAACCTGGCGGCCCACCAAGCCTCACAACGCGCGCAAACACCTAAAACAAAAGCTAATGGGCCACACATTGGCCACCAGACCCGCTAAACCTGGATCCACGAGGATCCGAAAAACACGCGATGTTACATTATTTTCACCTAAAAAGAAATGTCCTCCTCGACATACAAAGCAAATCACAACAAACCGGATTATCACCTAAAAAGGAACAAAACCATATATAGAGGAAGTAGGATATGCTTCCTTTGTATCTTTCTCTTCAATCATCTGCATTGACTGATCCATCTGTTCATTCCCATGTTTTTTCTGCCTTTCCTTTCCTTTCAATTCATTCCACAACTGCCTTATTTTGTAAATTTCAATATGCTATTTCCTTATCTTTTTATCCGTAGGCGATTTTACCTACCTAGTGGCGCTTTATCTCCTTGGACTGAACCTGCTTTCACATTTTTCCCGCTGTGTTTGCAACCTTCCTTTCGGGATCGCTTAACCTTTCTCGAGTATCTTACACTATAATAGTTTACCATGCTATAATCTTTTCAAATTCTTGAATTTTCCGGTGCCATTTCTTTTTCTATTTGTCACTGCTTACTGTTACCCTACCTTATCTGTATTTACATTCGCAACTGTCACCTCTTCAAAGAAAACCAATCACCATTTTTGAATTTTCTACCCTTTTATATTATTCTGCCCATACCACTTTAAATCATTTCTGATTAAAAACCATAATAACCTCTGTTCCCTTATTGGCTACACAAAACTTTATACTTTCTCCTTATTCAAGCAAACCTTGAGCAATCTGTGAATATTAAATCTTTCTTGCTTCCGCTTCCCTGCGCTACTCTGATCACACTGAACACTTTTGTAAATATTCCACAATTTCTATTCTCATTATTACTTTAAATTACTTTCTACTAGCTTCAACTGTATTCATTCTAACTTTAACTACTTCTCAAATAATCTTATTCAATTAATTCATGCTGAAAACATTACTGTAATTTCTGACCTGCCAAACCGCTATTGACGTGATGTACTCTTCATATACCTTTCTTGCTTTACTGACATTCTCTAGCTAATCTCATAATTTTGTTGCACAATCTTTCCAAATATTCTGTAATTAGTATGTTCCTGCTTCTGCATGAAACTCTGGAATATCTTAATAACAATCCATTTATGCTCCATTGAATCATTTCTTTGCACCGATATACAAACTCTAGCTGACATTTTCAGACTCATCTAATTTTATTCACTTCATCATTTGCTAAATTCTTCTTTTTTCTGGTCCATATTTCTTTTTTTTTATCTAAACTACCAATCATTCTAATCATAACATCTTTTCCGCAAAATACTTCTCTTATTCATTCTGCTGCCTGGCTAATCTCACTGTACCGTTCATACTATAAATCTTTCTGGTATCTAACCATCCTTCTTTAAAATATAGCAAAACTCAATTTGAATACCAATTTCTTTAAATATATCAACTTGCTCTGTCTGCTTCCCTTATTCATTAAATGCTCTTTTCTCAAATAACATAAATATCACAATCTGCCTTGCTGTTTCTCTCAACTCAATATTTATTAACTGCTTCTCCATTAATGCGCTTCTTCCATTTTATTTCAATTCCCTTAAACTCATTCCAATATACTTAACTTTAATTTTGATTTTCCTCAAACTGCTCATAGTTACTAACTTTCACTGCTCTTATCTTTAGCACAACAATCTTTACTAACTCTCTCTGAAGAATTCCTCATAATCTGCCATAAACCACTGCTCCCTTCTGAACCAGTACTTTTTTTTAAAGCTGATCTGCCTTACATAATCATGCCAAATTTTTCATAACACAATTCACATTCCCATTCATACTGTTTCTTAATATCATCTGACTCAGATCTCTGATGCCACAATATCTCTGCTGAGGTTCTCAACTATATTTTGCATATTTAATCACTTCTAACACACACATGACCTGTTCCTCATCCCTTGTTACCATATACCTGTCTCTGCTAACTCTGTATTTCATTATAACTTACTTACTAAATTCCATATCCAAACTTGTTAATCTCCTCAATTCCTTTAACTGCGAATCTTTAACAACCCTAACTGATCTATCACAAACCAACATGTTGGTATAATCACATAGATTATACCACCTCTAATCACATCAACTTTCAATAACTGCTAACAACTAAATTTCTCAACAAAAAAACACATTTTATAGAACAAAAACTCAGATAAATACTACCTTAACCAACACAAAACCGTAGACTTACTACCAGCAGTGGACATAATCCATGTATTGAGACATTGTACTCTCAATGTCTTTTCATATTCTAAATGGACATTGCTCTGACACCAACTGTGACGGCCCCGGATATTTATGCCCATTAAGGCTCCATATCCAGATCCACCTCTCGCGAACAGACCGTAGTCTCGCAAGGGATATCTCACACAAGTGTCCATTAGGAATATAAAAGACAACTACACAGTATAAGACACAAGAAAGTACATGTGCTCATACCTGCATATAACAATTTACAACTGTCCCATTACATTATTACATGTCCAAATAAAAAGTACAACTACCTGGGGCATACCCCGAGGGAGCACAGGGTCACACAACACTAACTACTACACTATTGCTGGTGGTACAAGTCTGCCACCGTCTCCACAAACCGAACCAGCGGTAAGCCCTGAAAAGAACTGTAGGGGAGTGAGCCTCAACAAGTCATAGGCTCAGTAGGGGCTACCCAAAACAACACCGTAACCACGGACACCTCAACCCCAGAGGGTCTCACTGGCAGCACCAATAGCCAAACCATTTCATTCTCACAACAATTGAATTTAAATTGCAATTAAATATCAACACCATAATCAAACATAATCTCGGAAGGTAAGAAGAAACAACATGACTTGTTCACATCACTAGTCCACACAACAACTGAAAAGCCTAAGCCTTAAGCCTCATAGGCAAACCATAATAACAACTGGTCACCTACGCATTAAGCCACATAGGCAAGTACTGCCTAGGCTGCAAGCTTCCCAGGCGAACCTCAACTTCGTGGGTAATAGGATAGCCAAACAAGTGCTGGTCCATTAAACCAAAAACTACGATATATCAGAAGCTACACACACCAGGTAACATGATCGGCTACAGCGGGCCAATCCATCACATACTAAAACCATAATCGAAAGCTTATCTAAAGAAAGGTAAAACACAACAAGTGGAAGGTCCCATTTTACGACCTCCATAGAGCACAGCTCTACTAAACCACAGTACGCCTAGGCCACAAGCCTCATCGGAAAATTACCAATAAGGGTAATAAGATTGGCAACCACAAGCCAATCCATTCCACAATAACCATAAACAGAGACTTACTTAAAACAAATAAAATACAACAGGTGGCAGGTCAATCCATAAGACCTCCCACAGAAACAAGAGTATTACCTCAATGCCTAAAAAGGCTGGTACACAATGTACCATGAGAAACCAGTACCCTCAAACGGTACAGGTACCTACACCACGAGGTACCACCACAAAGCATAACCACACTAGTGCCACATAAGGACTCCACTATAGCAAAACCTCAACACATGTGCCAACGATGGCACTCCACACAAAGTAAACCGCAACCAGTGAGTCTCCGCTCACTAAGCACAATTACAACTGTGCCAACACCAGGGCACACCCCACTGAGGAAAACCTCAACCAACAAGTAACAACAGAAAGCCACAACCGGTGGCAAAGCACGAGTCGGAAAGGAACACCACCACCACACGGGAACAGACTACTGGCTGATCAGGCCAATATCCAACCCGGACGAGACAACACAGGAACAACCTCTCAGTCTCGTAGCCACGGACCCTCAATCCAGCTACGGCTCCACAAACTCACAAGTCAAGCAACTAACTGTGGAGACTAACAAACACCACCACTACCTGCAGTCTCACACACTGCAGGCCCATGCCTCGCACCTTTAGGGACTCAGGCCCGAGCTCCCTAAAGTGAGGCACTAGAACAGGACTAGCTGGGGCCCAGTACGTCTACTGGTGTCCTACCCCCAACCACAAGCACGCTACAAGCGACTGCACACCCACAAACACAAGCCGCTGCCCTACTGTCGTCTTTCCCTCAGCTGGACATACAACTCAAACACAGGAGTGAGGGTGTCCAGGACAGACGACATAGACCTCGATAGTACCACACTTTACTGGGACAAACCCCGAGCACAACAAACACACGTGCCTGGCTCACAAAGAACCTGGGGTACCCGACTAGAGAGGCATTCCGGAATAGGAGTCGGACCACCACACTCGGAAATACACAAACCACAACACGTTCACGTTTATTACAAACCACGATACACGTGTGAGAAGTAACTTATCTTGGTCACTCGTAACCTACAAGCTAGCCTACACAAACCCATATATGAACCATATTAATAGTTACACTATAGCCTATCATCGGTCACCTTGTGACCTCCATCGCAACACACACACCACTTAACACATAAATCAGTATAATATTCTTCGAAGGAGAACAACAGACCAGGGCTAGTCCACACATGACCTTCACTGCCCAATCACCTCAAAGTAGCTACACAAACATATTACAATAATCATAACGACGTCCACTAGCCATGCATACACATGCATGACACACAAATCATGGAAACACCACAATGTTACGGCTAGGTTCACACAGGAACCTCACTGCCCAATTACTATGACAAATCAAAAGAATTACATTATGACAATACGTGTGCCATACACACACCCAAACCACGTAAAGCATGCCCATCTAGTGAGCACCGTGCTCTACGACCACCACATGTGCCATCACACCACAAACCGGTGCCATGCACAACATTTAATAAATCATCGAATAAATGTACTTTAAAAACATGCATCAAAAGACCTCATGGCTGAGGTCGCGACATGGGGATATGTCGCCTTCAGAACGCAATGCCCCAACCTGTCGCAATAGGAAACCCTATCGCGTCGGGTCGGCCTGTCGCGACCTTGTCGCGACACAAGGTCTGTCGCCTTTGCAGGCACAAACCCTAATCTGGGAGAAACTACATGGATCACCATTCTAAACCATTCAAAACACGATTAATACACATTTTCCATGCTTTAATGGATACCCTAGCATGATATCTATGGTTTATAAACTGGAAAACACATCAACCACACCATGCACACGATCCAAACATCAAAGCGAGGTGGGTTCTCCCTACCTTCGCGAAGAACATGAACTCCAGGCGTTTCCCGCTCTGCACGATGTCCTCACGGCGAGAACACGCCCCACGCACCTCCAAAACCTCGAATCGCCAAGAAACCCGCGCAGCAACCTCCCCCGACGGAGCTGAGCTTCCTCTGCTCTGTTCGGCTGGGGTTCCTTAAAAACGCACTGCGGTTGAGAATGCGACGCAGCCCTACATCGCTACCTGAATGCGACATAGGCGACCGTCGCCTTCTCAAGCCCGACGTCAGTAGGTCACCCAGCGCATGACACTTGGCACGCATGCAGACGTCGCCTCTCAATAGCAGTAACAAGAACGCGACCACCAGGGCTGTCGCGTTCAGAACGCGACGCATACCCCGTCGCGTTCACAGGCAGAAAACCTGTGAGCACTTTGGGCCCGACCTGGCGGCCCACCAAGCCTCACAACGCGCGCAAACACCTGAAACACCAGCTAATAGGCCACACATTGGCCACCAGACCCGCTAAACCTGGATCCACGGGGATCCCAAAAACGCGCGGCGTTACATGTGGTGTCAACACAATGTCTTGTGGTGTTGACACAGTCCACCTGTGGTGTCGACACAGTGCCCTGTGGTGTTGACACTAGATGACTGTCCCAGAAGCATGTTCTGAAGCAGTAGCCAGTGGTGTCAACACGTCTGCCTGTGTGTCGACACTGTCTGCCTATGGTGTCGACACAGTGCCCTGTGGAGTCAACACTAGATCACTATCCCCGAAGCCCAGTTTGAAGACATGCCTGTGGTGTCGACACAGTGCCCTGTGGTGTCGATACACTTCGACTGAAACTCAAAAATGTGAATTTTTCTGGACACGTGGCTGCTTGGGAATCAAGGGATTTGACCTAGATTTTTGTGCCCATGCACCCTAAGGCACTTTATGGACTTATGGGGCTATAAATACCCATGATTCTCTTACCCCAAAGGCAAGAGAGCCCATACACTTCCAGAAGAAGCTTTTTGGCGGAAAAATGGGGTTTCCCAGATCTGGCTCCATCTCCAGAAGTTGCAGGCCATCCTTTTAAGAGGAAGGACGTGGGAATCAAGGGAATCTCTGGAGAGAAGTTTGCTGTGCTAGGAAAGGGAGCAGATCCAACTGAAGAGGAGCAATAGAAAAATGATTTCTGGCGTTTCAGATGCGATAAAAGCAGAGTATCGCCAATTGAGGAGAATCTCCATCGAATTCCATCAAGGCTCCTCAATTCAAGCATCTGCAAGACTTCTTCACTGAAGAACATACAATTCATACATCTTTCACCCAATTCTTGGAGTGTTCATCTTATTTCTTCTTGTATGATCTGTACATGAAGTTCTGTACAGATTTCTGAGTTATTGAGTCTGTGATTAGATCATTGCTAGAGGATCTGATTACTTTCGTGTTTGATCTAGCTTTTGTATTGTGAGCCGTCGAGCTCTAGTTTGTGAGTCGTCGCACTCACTGTGTGGTTTGAGCCGTCGTGGTCAATTTGGAGTCGTCGTGCTCCAGTTGTTGTTTGAGTCGTCGTGCTCAGTTTGTGAGTCGTTGAACTCAAGGTTGTGTGTTGAGCTGTCGTGCTCAAGGGTGTTTAAAGTCATTGTGCTCCGGTGTCAGTTGTACTCTTTTGAGTAGTGGAGCCTCACTGTGTGAGGGGTGGATGTAGGAATCACTGGTGTGATTTCTGAACCACCTAAAAATCCTTTGTGCAATGGTTTGATCTGCTTGTCTGCGCTAGATGCTTGCATAGGATTTAGTTTTCACACTAAGTGTTTAATTGCTTCACACATAATCTACACACCCACACTTCAGATCAGTAAATTGTTTGTCTGAATTGATCTCTGATTCGAAGTAATTTTGAAATCCTTAAGCTTCCGCAGTAATTTGTGTCAGATCTATTCAACCCCCCCATCTAGATCTGATCCATCCACCTATTCGATCCTACAAGCATGATATCTACCACATTCAATATGCTCATATGTCACATATTCTCATCTTTTTCTTGCTGATTTAATATAAAAGTAACTTAATCACATGGTTTCTCATTCTTACACATTGAAGCACATTATCACACCACTTTCACATATTCACTTTGCACATTCACACTTAATTCTCATCTTTACACATTTTTTGCCATGACACATAGTCCGAACCACCATAAAGAAGGGCACATCACACACATATCACATACCTGTCACCTATGCAATAGAGTGACGAATCTTGGTAACTGCGTAGAACCGAGAGAAGCACTCTCCACCCTAACCAGTGGTACTTGTCCACCTCCAGGATTTCATCCTGATGCCCACATGATATCACATACTCATTGAGCCTTCCAATAGGAACTTTTCTACAGTACGACTGAACAACCTCTATGGTAGTAGTGTCAATCTCGGCACATTAATCACTTAATCACAATATCCACATGTTAACATAATTCTCATGCATTTAATAGTCCATTCACATGCTTTCAAAATACCACACTTATCTCAGATTATAGAAATAGTCATTACTATTTAAGAGTGTTACAACATGCTTAACAGAGCCTAATCATGGTACTAATCATAAAAAAACATCAATTTTAAATAATCATGCTTAACATAACCATTAATAACTTATAACTAGAAACAGTAGTCACGGATGTCAGAACATGCTCAATTTTTAATCACAGATCATGCACATGGAATATATCAGATGTCTAATTTTTTAGAATTTTTTCCACAATTTATCTATTTTTAACTTTTAACATAGATCTCAAGTAATTAACAAGATGATTTATTAAAACATGGAAAACAGAAAACTGACGACTCTATCTATCATGAAATATGCACAAAGTAACCCTAAGTTCATGGAAAAATACTGTGACAGTAATACATCGTACATATTTATCCCAAATTTAAGTCTAATGTGGCATACTCATTTACTCATGACAGAATTTCTACAATTTACAAATATGATCAGAAATTCGTGAATCAATCTGCTAAATGTACCTGACAAGACAAAATTTACAAACCTATGTATACATTCAAAATATCTGAAAGATAACATCACATATGTTAAAACACCTTTCTGGAAAAATCAGAAGAACTTAGTGGCAAAGGGTTTGCCGTCGAGGGGGGTTAACAGCATGATCGATTGCCGTCAACACAGGAACTTAATAGCAAGGATGTTGTCGTCAACTTCCTGTCTGTAGAAAGTGCAGACAGAATGAAGAAAGATAGAGAATTTGGGGGTCTAGGACACAAGACAAAAATCCTTAACAATTGTAAAACCCTAGATGATAGATATAGGGATGAAACCCCTAAGTTACTTGCCTCTAGAATACTCCCTGAAGATTGGATTAGGATGATGAAGCCCTCCTCCGCCAAGCCAAAGAGGTAGTCTTCACGGGTTTGATTCGTGTAGTGCCCTAGATCTTTGCTAGTTTGAATTATGCAATTGTGTGCTTGTTTCATCATTAATGTAGAATTGTGAATTTGATGAACTTGACGTCAAGCTTTACTGACGTTGACTATAGTTGACGGCATGATCGATTGTTGTCTACTTTCTGTTAACGATAGGAGATTGTGCCATTTATATTTTTCTAAAATACTTTGTTTTTCGGGCAAATCTTTTGACGGCATGATCGATTGTCGTCTACTTCATGGTCGACGACAACATAGGTTGACGTTAACCTGACTTGCCAATTTTTGCTGTTACCTTTTCGGGGAGAAAAGATCGGTCATTTTCATAGCATTTAATCGATGGATCGGGATGTTTTTGGTTCTAGGGTTAGGATTGGAGCTTAGACAAACCATAGCAGTCCTTATAAGACCTCGACTTGGCCTTTAGGATAGGGTTTTTGTCCTCTGGTTCAGAGGTGAGAAAAGAGGGCCGAAGGAGGAGTTGCTTTGCAATGTTTTGAGAAAATCGAGGCAAGCTGGATAGAGAGGCAACTTGAAGGAGTGGGTGCTGTTCTGGAGGACGGATCAAGCGATTGAAGATGGTGGAAGAGACTACCTTGTGACCAAGGCGGGCATCTTCAAAATTTTCCTCGTGACTCCAGAAGGAGGGTTGGAGGCAAGTAACATGGGGGAATGGTTTAGGATAGTAGATTTAATAGATTTATCATTTTTATGTATTTTTAAACCCATGAATAAAAGAGTAGGAAGGGGTTAAAGTTTTGTTATTTCATGTGGAGTTTCTGGATTTTCTAACCAGATGAACTCAACGTCAACATCGATCGCCGTTTATTTCAGGTAAACGTCAAACTTTTGGACATCTATATATATATATATATTAAAGGCACTATGTGCCGCCGTCAACTGATATTAATGATAGGGTATGTTGACGATAACCTGTGTAAACGACATCATACTTTGCCGTTAAGTTCATGAGTGTTGTTCTTTTGAAATTCTGATTTTGTTTATACACTGTGATCTATGCATGTGTAGGGTTTTTCGGTTAGGTTCTTTTATGTGTAAATCATTACTGTTATGCAGCAGGAATGACATGGCAATACTGTATGGGCTTTACTTACTTATTTTAGAAGGTTTTCTTTGATTAAGTAAGGAGATAGTGAAATAGTTACAAGATTAATCCATGTTATGATGTTATGATTGAGAGTCACTACAAGAAATCCTAGCTCTACCTACCAAAGTTGCTTACGGTTTAGTATATTCGTAAGCTATTTGTATGGATAGACATATCTATACTTACAGATTGAACGTGTCGTAAGTATATCAGACAAACATTGTTCTTAAACTTTTAAGATATGTCTATACCTATGGCATAATATCGTAAGCATATAACATTAACATATACCTACGGAGTTTGATACAATAAATATATAAAAAAATATTATTTTTAACATTGGGCGCCGATTCTTCGGCCTCCAGCGCCCCGATTGAAGGAAAAAAACTCCCTCCTTCCCCTTGCCTCCACTCTCCTCCTTCCCATTGCCGCGGCGAAAGGGGAAGCAAGCAGTGGCGTCGTCGGCAGGCACTGGAAAAGACTCTCGGTGACGGCGTCTGCACTGGAGAAGACTCGCGGTGACGGCCTCCGCACTGGAGAATACTCACGGCGGAACTTGCGGCAGAAGGCGGTAGTAGGCATCGTCGTCGTCGGTTTAGGGCAAGCAACGGCCCATGCCTGATGGTTTAGGGCAAGCAACGGTAGCGGAAGAAGGCGGAGAACTTCCAGAGACGTCAGGGGAAGGACACTCCAGCCACCCCATCCTCCTTCCCCTATTCCTCCACGTGTCCTCCACGCTGCCGAGCGTCTCCTGCCGACCCCATCGCCTTCCTCCTCCGCTTCGGAATGGGTGATTGGCCTCTTCCACAGCGCGGTCCCCCGCCTCCGTTCTCGCGGAGGCTGTGCCGCCGTGGTATGCTTTTTGCGGAGTTGAGGGCCGACTGATCTCCGAATGTGAGTTCGTCACGCCGAAGGTGAGTACTCTTGTTCGATTTCTTTGCTTCTGTGCGTGGAACCAACCTTTCCCACCGCCCAGCTCTGTTGCAAAACCCTTGTCTATTACTTCCTTTGAATCACTCTCTCTCTCGTTCGCTCGCTATGCCACTGTTTGATCAATGTCAGTCGCATCGTCGGGGAGATGGACCACATGCCTTTTCTTCTTCTCTGCTCTCTCTCTCTCTCTCTTTCTCTACACCAGCTGCCTTCTTCACTACTTCTTCTTCTTCTTGATGTCCCATTCTAAATGCAGCGCTGGGCTATGTTGGAGTAGACATAAGAGGAGGCCATAGGAGCAGCTCCAGAGACTGCTGGGGGAGCGAGAGGAGACCACCAACATTTGCTTTGTCATTTCCGTCCGACACACGGTAGGTGAGCGGCTATGAGCTTGTTATGTAGCTGGTTACTGTTCTATTGCCTACTGTTGGTTTTATGTGCTTGTTCTGGCTTCCAGTCCTTGGGCAGCTAGTAAGTCATCTGAGTGATGAGTTTTTTTTTGTTAACTGGGTTGGCTTTCTAATAGCAAAAAAATCACTTTTCTAGGCAATAAGTTTCTTCTTGTTCTTGTCACTTCAGTTCCTGCTGTCTGGTTGTTTCAGCTTTTTCTTTGGGGACATGGTTTCTCTAAGGAATGACACAAGTGGCACCGCAATTGGATTTGCAATACAGCCACTTGTTCCTGGTTTCTAGTGTGGTCTACTGTTTAATTACAAGGCCTTGATATATGTAAAGTTTGTAGCACACCTTCTGACATTCTTTAGCTCTAGGTTGGAGATAAATGTTGCAAAGTTATTTTTCCTCATAGTGGCATTCTCACTCCCATGCTGTATGCATAAACGCTGTGTTGTTTAGCATGGGTGCATCTCACTCCCAGTTTTTACCATATTCATGTCAGTTTTCCTTCTACACATGGAAATTGGATTTCATAGTTCCAGTTTTATATGGTTTCACAGGATTCTTCATAGCCCAGCTGCTTCACCCACCAATGTCTTGTATCTGCCATGGATGGGACTAATGCAGTCTATATATGATTTTATATTTTTTTTGCAGAGGCGCCATGATCTTGTCATGCTCTATTTGATATTGATGGGCCAGTTCCTTGTACATTGACATCTTTAGTTCCTTAAGATAATGGAGAACACTCTGATACGTGCATTTTCCATTTTCATTTCCTTGGTTTTAGGCTGAAGTATAATTTGACATTGTAACTTCTTGGCTAGGTACTGCTAAATGGGTGATTTAACATAATAAGTTTTGTGTTAGATTGGATCTCTCTAGTTTAAAGTCTAAAAGGAAGTGTGTTGTTGTTGGGGTGATCATCATGAATTCAATTCCAAAGACCTTCATGGAGGAATGATTGTTTCATCTTCTCATCTTTTATTTTCCCATCTATCTGGAAATTTTTTTCTTTTTCCCCTCTTCCATTTCATTATTCTTCTTTATCTAGCCAATCCCAGGATTTTCGCTGATCCCTGCAGATTAGAGTAAGATGTGAATCATATATAATTTTAAGGCAGGGGGATTGGGATTGGCTTTGAATCAATGTAAGTTGCCCTTTAGGAGGTTAGGAGGTTTTTCTAGTGGTTTACACGTGCATGTACCAAGTGCTGCTGTTTCCTCTTACCGATTGTTTGGTACGTCATAAAACATTGTGTGGTTTTGAAATCCATGAAACTAAAATGTCTGATTTTAAAATTACCAGTTTTAGAATCACTAGTTTTGGTTATGATGAATATAATGTGAATGATTTTTTTTTAAATTACCTTGTCATGTCGTTAGACAATTCATTGGACATCTTGCAACATTTATAATATGATGAATATAATGTAAATGATTTTTTTTTTATAGTGAGACGTTATGGATTGGAGTTAGATGGATAAATTGAAGAATATAAGGGAATATATGGATGGAGTTGACGCATATATTCAAGTTGCTTTTGCTCAATTGACTCCATCAACAGAGATTAAGTGTCCTTGTTTGAAGTGTGTATGCCTCTTCAGACATGAAAAGGAAATAGTAAGACAACATTTGTTTCAATATGGAGTCATTAAAGACAAACAATTTTGGAAGTTCCATGGGAGTAGTTCTTCTTCCAGGCACATGTCTACGGATTTTACACGCACAACAATTCCAAAAGATGTTGGTCTACATTTGATGTTGGAGGATGTTATTGGCGAGGAAAAATTCGAAACATGCAGAAGTGAAGTCAATGGATGATAGTTAAGGAGAGTATGGTGAATTTCAACAGTTGTTGGCAGATGTTGAACGGCCTTTATACCCTGGTTGCAAGACATTCAACAAGCTGTCATTTATAGTCAGATTGTTCAACATAAATGCAGAGGCAAAATGAGCAACAAATCTTTTGACATGCTTTGAAGCTGTTGAAAGAGGTTGTTCCAGAAGGTGATGTGTTGCCAGCTACTTTCTATGAATGAAAAAAATCATTGGTAAAGTGGGATATGACTATCACAAAATTGATGCATGTCCTAATGATTGTATTTTGTACCTGAAAGAGTATGAGTCTTATGGCAATTGTCCTAAATGTGGAGAATGTAGATGGACGAAAGTAACTGAATGAAGTGGTCATAACAAGAAGATTAAGGTTGCAAAGAAAGTTCTTCGACATCTTCCATTGATTCCAAGACTGCAAAGATTATACAATTGCAGTAAAACATCTGCACCCATGTGTTGGCATAGTGATGAACGCAAGAAGATGGCATTCTAAGGCACCCAACTGATTCCCCTTGTTGGAAAGCGTTAGATGCGATTGATGGTTTTGGTTTAGAACCTCGTAATGTGCGCCTAGGCTTGGCAAGTGATGGTTTCAACCCTTTGGGATAATGAGTACGAGTCATAGTACATGGCCTATGTTGTTGACACCATACAACTTACCTCCATAGTTGTGTATGAAGCCACAAAGTATTTTTTGTCGTTACTCATTTCGGGTCCTAAAGGTCCGGGAAATGATATTGATGTCTATCTTCAGCCACTTATTGAAGAATTACAAATTCTTTGGCACGGAGTTGAAAACATACGATGCTTATAATGGTGAAATATTTTCTCTGTGTGCTGCACTACTTTGGACAATTAACGATTTCCTGCATATGGTTATCTGTCTGGTTGGAGCACTAAGGGCCGATTAGCTTGCCCTACATGTAATGAAGATACATCATCATTATGGTAAAAGGTAGTAGAAAATTCTGTTACACTAATCATCGTCGATGGTTAGGTGTGGGTTATAAGTTTCGTTCTATGAAATGAAGATTTGATGGAAAGAATAAATGAGAGCTAGACCAAGTGTGTTATCTGGGGTTGAAATACTTAAGCAGTTGTATCCACTTAAATTTACTTTTGGGAAAGTTCCCAAATTTAAAGTGGGGGTGAGAAGAAAACGAAAGGAAGCTGCACATCATCATCCACTCTTGAGTGTCATACCAATTAGAAGAGGAAAAACTTTTTTTTTGACTTACCATATTGGAAGTTTTTACTATTGAGACATAATCTTGATGTCACACATATCAAGAAGAATGTTGTGATAGTATTATTGGAACTTTGTTAGATGTTGATGCTAAAACAAAAGATAGTTTGAAAGCTCGACATGATCTCCAACATTTGGGTATAAGGGCCACTCTTCAACCTCAAACTCTGGATTCTAACAGATTGCTATTGCCACCTACCATGTTCATTTGAGCAAGATGGAGAAGGATACGATTTGCAAGGTTTTGAAAAGTGTGAAAGTTCCAGATGGCTATGCATCAACATATCAAGGCATGTAAATCCCAATGATCCTAAGAAAATTTGGGGTTTAAAAGTCATGATTGTCATGTCCTCATGCAACAATTGCTTCCAGTAGCAATGAGGGGAGTGACACAAAAGGAGCTGAGATCTGCAATTAATGATATATGCAATTTTTTTTTCTCTAATATGTTCCAAGACTTCATCGTCAAGTGATTTCTATAAGCTTAGACAAGAAATGCAAACATATTGTGTCGATTGGAGATGATCTTCCTGCCAAGCTATTTTGATATAATGGTACATCTTCTCATCCACTTACTTGACAAAGCAAGGTTTGCTGGCCCAGTTCAGTATAGATGGATGTACCCCATGAAAGGTTTGCATTAATCTTATACTTGTGCCTGACGATTGTACACTATTGCTAATAATACTTGAATTTTTTTTAATCTCCACTAGGTATCGGTGAAACTTAAGTCCTATGTACGGAATAGGGCACGTCCAGAGGGGTCAATGGCAGAAGGGTATATAGAAGAGGAGACTCTTATCTTTTCTTCGAGATATCTAGATGATGATGTTGAGACATAGCTTAACCAGCCTTTAAGAAATGAAGATAAAGGGGCTAAAGAATTGACACAAAAAGGATGGGATATTTTTTCAACAAATGGTCGATGTTTAGGTGGTGGAACTGTTTGTCATCTTAGGAATGACGAGTTGAACCAAGCTCATCTCTATGTATTTAATTGTGAGGACATATCTCCTTACATAAGGTAAGTCAAATGACAACCCATTAATGTATTGTTTCTCAATACCATACCGTTAATGTATTGTTCACATTTGTGTGTAGTATGTATCTTGAAGAAATAAGGAAAACAAGACCACGAGCAAGTGAAATGGAAATTGAGCGATGTCATACATTATAGTTTCCAAATTGGTTTAAGTGCAAAGTAAGTAAACGTATGTAACCTTTTTTTCTAGTCCACATCACCTATGTTTTAATGATAACCAACATGTAACCCTTTTTTTTTAGGTTAACTCTTTACAAGGCAAGTACAATAATGGGTTACATGCAAACACAATTGTGCTGAAAAATCAACCATTGAATGTGGGGAAGAAGTTTAACGTATGTTTAGTAAGGGTTCCATTTTCAGACTCAGCATATTGAAGTTCATAGGAAGACACTGAATAGTGGGGTTGTTATGTCTGCAAAAACTTAAAGTTTTCTAGTGTTAAAGACAAGGCTCCTATTCGAGATGAGGTGACATATTATGGTGTTCTTCAAGGAATATTCGAGTTGAACTATTACGATCAAAGAAAGGTATTACTTTTCAAGTGTGACTGGGTTGATATTCAGCGAGAGGTAATTAAAGATGAAGGATTCACATTGGTCAACCTAAACTACAAATTACGTACAAGTGAACCATATGTTTTGCCCTCTCAAGTGGAACAAGTATGGTATCTGGAGGATCCCAAAATGGAAGGATGGTCTGTTGTGAGGAAAACAAAGCCGTGAAATTACTTTGACATGCAAAATGAAGAAGTTACTGAAAATGATGCAAAAGATGTAAACATTGAGGATGATGTTGCTTTTTTGATGACATAAATGTCAATGGCCTCCGCTGCATGTAGTAGTTGTGTTAATTTTATGGCAGCTGTGGGTGGCTCGGCACAGGCGGTAACTCAAGTGGGAGAGCCGTGTTATGGGTGACATTATTGCACAGAAGATGTAAACTATGACGTCTCCGAGTCGTACGCCTGGAACAAGACTTCGAAAATCCTTCATGTTGACAGCCTTATCTTAGGAATCAAGACTCAAAATGATGAGGTGTATGCTCTAGGGAGAGATGAGTGAGCGAAGAAATCCAGCGCCTTAACAACTCTTTTCTTGACCGGACATGCTCCCTCTGGAGCCTAATACACTAAAAAAACTTCCTCACCATGGGATAGAGACGACATTGATGGTGTAGAAATCCCAATTGAAGACATATGTCAATGAGCCTTCCCCCAACACGTAAATGTCTACCGTTTTTGTCAATATTTACTGTGTTAAGGCTTACAGGTTATCCATATGTAATTGTTCTTTAATATTACCCGTCTACTCACCATTAGACATTTTGCTTCTTTCTCTTCGGCTTGCCTCTTAATTTTTCATGAGATGAATGATTAATGATGTGGGCACCTATAAAGAACTGATCTTTTCATTAGGAGGATGTGATCCTGCTTCCCGCCACTATAGTCGATATGCTTTCCATGTTTACTCTGGATTGATGAAGGGGAAGATGAAGCTAAAATTGAATATAGTTTCTGGTGGGCAGTAATTTCTGATCCATTAGTTGGGGTTTTTTTTCTGATGGATCAAAGAGGATGTATCTGTGGATGGCATTGTTTATCATAACTAACTCACATGATCCTCATCAATAGCAGGAAGCTACTGATAATCACTTGGGAAAAATCATGGACACAGAGCCTCAGTTACTCTAAGAGTAGACTAATCAGTTGCATCACTATGCTAAGAACAAATGGTCAGTAAGTAGCTTGGTCATATGTGTCTTCGAGACATCATTCACAATTTGTTCTCGTCCAAGACTTAATGTGTTTTTGCAAGCCACATATTTCCCATTGTAGTCATTCAAGATGCTGGGACCACAACTCCAGTGAAATTCAATAAGATGACATAAGTTGGGTGTATTTGAAGTTGGAGGCACTGCTCATAATTATCTACCTTTGTAGGAGTCCTGTTAGTATTTCCTTAAAGTTTTATTTCCAATTAATTAACGTTGGTCAATTTTTAATTAGATCTAGCAGAAAACCCAAGTGCCTGCAATCTCTCATAGGTCTGTAATGCTGTTCTCACAACATTTTTTCTTTGGACTCACAGCATTCCTTGTGAACTGCCAGGTCTGTATTGCTTACTGCATATTTCAAAAAAAGCATTTATATTACCCTTAGAAAATAAAAAGGTTTTGTATAGCAGGTCTGTGAACTGCCAGGTCTGTGAACTGCCAAGGAAGGCTACAACATCAAAATGTAAGCCTAGTTTATTTTTTCTGACTGAAAATGTTAATTCTTCTTTATTGTTTATGTTGTTAACATTTTCTTTACATTTGAAGGGGCCGAAGGAAGAGATTTACAGTGGTGGACTCCAAACAAGATAGAGAGGAATCGCCGAAGAGGAAAACGGGGCCATCATGAGATACCGATGCAAAAAAGGCTAAAAAGAAAACAATGAAAGAAGTCTATAACGGGGAGCCCGAGATGTTGGACACACTAATATTTCAAGAACATGTTGAGTGGGTATTTTTTACAAGGATAGT
Organism: Colocasia esculenta; assembly: GCA_014218235.1. NCBI lineage: Eukaryota > Viridiplantae > Streptophyta > Magnoliopsida > Alismatales > Araceae > Colocasia > Colocasia esculenta. The sequence goes on along the minus strand of CM024756.1, from coordinate 82,219,759 downwards.
ATGATTCACCAATATAGTATGTATGTTGTGTTTTAAATTCTTTTAAACATGCAGGTATTTGTGGGATGTGATTCCATCAACGCTTTTACAGTTTTGAGATCTTCGACAGTTTTTGGTTTAACTTTTGTAGATTGACATCTGATGGTGTCAATAGAATTAAATCAATTGTATAGAAAAATTCTTTGTTGGAGACGACATACTCTCTACTTCCAATCTGTATATGGTATGCCTAAACTATTTTCTGTATTAAGTATCCAATACTGATCCAGTAACAAATCATCATTGTTTATTTTTTGTTCATTGTAGGAATCATTGGCAACTTGTTGTCATATGTAACAAAGGGGATAATGACATGCCGTTCTTTATGCTCCTTGACTCCCTTCACATGGGAGAACCAACTAGGATCGAAAATGAGTGAAAAAGTAATATATTATATTTTTATATATATATATTTTTGAAACATATGTATGTATAAAAATTGATTTGGTATGATGATGCAGTTTCTAAAGATCGCATATGAAGGGAAAGAGATGAGAGCAGTGGCCGATGAACTGAAAGTAATTGATCTACACATGCCGAAGGTAATCTTTTAAATTTGGAGTGTTTGAATTGAGCAAATCATTATGAACCATGTCGATATGCTTTCTTAGCGAATCGTTATGGAAGCAAATCGTTTCGATCTCGAAATCGACCAGACACATGAAATCGTTATGATACCCAAAATGATAGAACACACAACGAATCCTTATGTGTATGAAATTGTTATGAAAGTAAGGAAATCGTTATGAATGTATTGAAATCGTTATGATAGAAGAGGAAGTCGTTACAACATACAGAAAATTGATATGTACTTAGAGAAATTCATGCTTTGAACTTACATTTCTACAGAGTAAATGATACTTACCCATTTAGCTTGTTATTCCTTGTTTCATTTCTTGTACTCAAATCTCATAGAAAATATGTTAGATTAAACTTTGTTTAGTTTTGTTAATCACCAAAATAATTATGTAATTAATTTAAATTACATGGGGTTAAACTGATCATCAATCTCTGCCTTTTTGGTGATGACAAAACTTAACAATAAACATAGATGAACTGAAATGAATCTAAAAAAAATTTATAAGAGATATATTTCAGAAGTACTATTTCTCCCCCTTTTTGTCATTAAGCAAAAAAGATATAAGAGTGAGACAAAGAAGAGAGAAAAGAATAAGGAGGAACATGGGATCATTTTATTCAATTTTGACTGGGTACAGGAAGATAGAAATTGGACATAGAAGAGAGGCATAATGAGAAATGACTTCCCAAGCCTTTTCTTCCTGCTTCTCAAAGTACAGCCTAAAAACCCCAGGTTCTAGAGAATAGGAAGGTCCCATGGTAGGAGCCATCCTGGCAAGATGACGAACCAGCTGCTCATCTAAGAACTGAGCATACCGTTCTCGATCAAGGGAAACTTTAAAGAAGGGAATCATCCCAAAACTGGCACAGGCTAGGAACTGACCCATAGAGACTGGATAGAAAAGCTCCTGGTGCTTCAATTCTAGCCGCATGGCCACATACACCTTATACCTTTCAACCCATGTCTGATAAGGATCATGAACAAGGTGAATGGAATTCATGTCCAGAATGGTGGCAGCTAAAAGTGGAGGTTTACCTTCCCTGGCCTGAGATACATTCAGATCAGTAAGCTGTTGAGCAGATAGGGGATAGAATCTGGCCCACTCTGAAGGAGAGAGTCTTTCACATTCAAGCAAAGTGGGGTGAGGACATCTGCATTGACATGGCCCTGGTGATATTCTCTAAACAAAAATTTGTGAAAGGCAACAAGATGACCCTTCTACACTTTGATTCTTCCCATGGACTCTGGCTAAACGCTCAAAAATAATTGAGCCAACAGCTGATTCCATGTCCAGAGAGTGAAGAGGGGGAAGAAAAACAAAATCAGGTAGCTCGAGGGTGGCAAAATCAACCTGGATTGCTTCAGTGTGAGCTTCTACTGACCCCAGAGCACCGATAGCCTGCATGAACTGACAAAGCTGAATTTCGGGGATACGATGGAGATACGGTAGTCATTGAACATTTGAAAGTACCGGATCATCTTGATTTCCTTTTGTATGAAAGGAGCCCAGGTGTCCTTGTGAACAATCTGGAACCATTCTGATAAGGTCAACGAATGATCCGGGGAGGGAACCTAGCTGATTTGGCAAGAAGAAACTTATTGTACAAAGTCTTGTGGCCCCGAGCCCACTGCTCTTCAGTTTTGAACTCAGCTAGAGAGAAGATTTTGATTTTTCAGATTTTCAAAGAGGGGTGTAAGGCAAAATGACATTAAGATGATCAGTAAGATTTAGGTGAGGAAGATTAAAAATAGTAGCATAAGCAACTTTCTGAAGGAATTCTCCATAGAGTGGTTTATTTTAGTTGTCCACTATTAGAGAAAACCACAGAGGTGGATAACAAGGGTCAGAAGAAATAGAAGAGGTGGAGGTATTTTGCATTTTTTAGGAGCAGGGCTAGAAGAGCCTGTCCTATGAACATGAGTGCCAACCTTCAATACAGAGCAGAGAATAGCTTCTTAAAACTCATCTTGATGTCCCTAAGAAAAGGAGCATCAATCTGAGCACTCTCCGAAATAATTGTAACGAAGGGGGAGGAGTAGTAGGATGAGGAAAAGAATGTGAGGTAGAAGGAGGTATATCTGTTGGTCCAAAAGAAGAGGGACCAGAGGATGAGGAGGCTCCAGCTGATGAGGAGGCTGGAGGAACAGGAATGTGAGTGGTGGAGACAAGAGATGAAGAGGATTGTGAAGGAAATGGAGTAGGTGAAGAGATGTTTCTGGGTAGTGGTTGTTTGAAAGTAGGTGGAGCTGGAGGTGTTGTGGAGGATGAAGGTGGTGAAGGAGGAGCTGGTGTCCTAATGGGAGAAGGAGCTGGGGGCTCAGGAGCTACAGCTTCTTCTTCTGCCCTGACATGATCAGCTTTAGGAACCACTGGCCGGTTGGCCCTGACAGATCCTCAGCTGGCCCTCTTGGCCCACATTGTTCGGCTGTCACCTGATCAACAATTGTGGCCCTGATGACCCTGCTGGATCTTAGATAGGTGCCCTGATGGCACAGACTTCACAGTCATCAAGAATAGATGGCCCTAAAGGCCCATACTCCTCTGCTGAAACAGGCCCTGATGGCCTAGCAATCTCTTCATTTGCATCCTCAGAAGGCTGAGGAGCAGGTGGTGTGGGAGCAGGAGGTGCTGATGCTCTTACCTCCTTTAGAATGTCTGACAAAAGAGTCTTCATGTTTCCCATTTCCTTGTTCAACCACCTTATTGCATTCTTCACCATGCCCATTTCTTTTGCTGCTGAAGCTTGGCTCATAAAAATAGAATTAACATCCGATTGCACAGAGCAAAGTATTCACCTTAGGCATCTAACCTTTCAATCACAGGCTTCAGGTTAATGACAAACCTTGTCTTTGTGGCCTCTGAAATGGTGCTTCTGTAAGGAGAGGAATCTCTGAAGCAACTTCCTTTCCTTTCTTACTTGCCCTAGCAACGGGCTCCTCAAGATCATCATGAGCATCCAGACAATCTGAATCAGAAGAACTAGCGGTTACTCCTTCTTGAAAATCATTTACCGGAGATTTTTAGTTCTCTCCCTGAGGCTGACCTTCTTTCTCACCCAAAATCTCCCCTTCAGCAGGGGCATCTTCCATAAGTACATCATTTTGGACTTCTACTGTTTGCTCCCCCTGAGCAGGAGCATCTTCCACTACAGTCTTTTCAATGTGGCCTGGTGCCACAACATCTGGTGCTATTGATTCACTGAACCTCTCAGGCTCCCCTTGAGTGCTAGAAATGGATTCTAGCACATCTCTAAGAATAGATGCCACAATAGTGGTGGGGTTTAGTTCTTCAGAGGTTCCTACAACTGGCATATTATTCTCTGGAGGAATTTCTTCAATTAGGCTGCCAATGACCACAGATTCTTCTACTTTGGCCTCTGCTGCTGCTGATTGTTCTGCTGCTGCTGGAGTTACTGTTTCTTCTGCTAGTGCTGCTGCTGATTCAGGTTCCTCCTGAACTGATGGAATCTGTTCCTGCTATTCAAGAATACTTGGTACTGCTACTCTAACTTCCTTGCTGGTATTGCTGCTGGTGCTGCTGCTTCTCCTACCTCTTCCTGGACTTCTTGGGCTTTGCCAATGATGGCCTCACCCTCAACCACTGAGGTCTTAGTCCATATGCCGTTTACAACTGAAAATCTACTTTCCTTAAATTCTACTATGGATAGCCTGCCCCATCTTCTCTACTACTGCTCCAGACAAGTTAATGCCAAAATGTTGAAAGATCTTGGTGAGCAGATGAGCATAAGGCAGTGACACATTCAATTTGTTCTTCGTGTCCCAAACTTGAGCATGAACAAACTTCATTCGCTCCAGGATAACCTCGGCGATGTTAATCTCCTAGTTCTGGGTTTATAAGAACATCATGTCTGAGTCCGCCTTGGTACAGGTCGAAAGGTGGCACTCTAGGGACCAAGATTTGACAGATTATGAAATGCAATAGGCGATTAAACGCGTCATTTGGCTTATGTCCAATTTCCCATCCTTTAGTCGGAAATCAAGACCTACAATCCCTAACCCCTTCGCCTGAATGTCCACAGCGTGGACTCCACTGTGACCGGTGGTGCAAACTCCAAATAATGATTCCAAGAGCTCATAGGTGATCCTAATATGGGTACCTTTGACAGATGATGTCAAGGACCCGTCCTCCTCCGTCTTCAGACACACATAGAATGCTTTGACCTTACCTCTGATAGGGTCGCCAGCTTCAACCACTTCATCCTCTCCATAGAAGCAATCACATTCCCATGCCATTCTACTACAAATCTACAATATCTACAGCTTTGTTTCCACAGAGCTTGCCTTCACAGAGGTGAACCTTCTTGCTGAATTGTTGTGAGGAACTCAGCTCCATAGCCCCCGACACTGCCAAAAAAAATAGATGCAGCCATGGATTTGAACTGGGAAGGTTTCTAGAGGATTGTGATGAGGAAAGTAACAGAAGCTTCAAAAATTTCTCACGGGAAGGAGTTTGGAGCTTCAAATCTCAGAGAGAGACAGTGCCAAAGTCGATATGGTATTGCTTAAGCAGGTATAGGGAGATGAAGGCGGGATGTGAATCGATGCCACACAGATTTTGGGATATATCAAAAGAGTAAAGTAACTTTCAAAAATGGAGGTGACATGATGGCAAAAAAAGACAAAATGACCAGTTCGATGGAAATAAATTCTTTTAAAATTACGAGCCGTCAAGGATATTTAAACAAGCAGGCAACATTTGGATTTTTTTAAAATTCAAGGAGGAAAATTAATTGATATTCTGAATATAAATATCTCAGTTTTATACAGATGATTATTTCACAATTACACATGCCTAATTCCCTTCTAAGGGAAATAAATCTCTCTTCAGGTAAGGCCTTTGTGAAGATATATGTTAACTGATTATTAGTATCAATGAAAGAAATATCTATGTTACCATTAGCTACATGATCACGAATAAAATGATATCTAACCTCAATGGCTTGGTCCTTAAATGCTGTACTAGATTCTTGGTTAGATTTATTGCACTGGTGTTGTCGCATAATAGGGGAATTGTCTTGATCTGGAGTCCATAATCCTCAGTTGTTGCTAAATCCATAGGAGTTGTGTACAACAACTTCTAGCAGCTACGTACTTAGCTTCTGCTGTAGATAATGCCACTGAATTTGCTTCTTTGAGAACCACGAGATCAGAGATCCTACAAGAAATTTGCAACAGCCATGGTGCTTTTTCTATCTATTTTGCATCCAGCGTAGTCAGCATCTGAGTAACCTACTAAGTTGATTTCACATGACTTTGGATACCATAACCTAAATCATGGGTTTTAGCTAAATATCTAAAAATCTTTTGACACTAATTAAATGAGATTCTTTAGGGTCTGCCTGATACCTGGCACAATGCATACATTAACAGTATGTCAGGTCTACTGGCAGTTAAATATAGTAGTGAACCTATCATACCTCTGTAGATATTTGGTCTACTTTCTTACCATCCTTATCACTGTCCATTCTTGTTGATGTGCTCATAGGCGTTGACAGTGGCTTGCTATTTTCGAATCCAAATTTCTTTAGCAACTCCTTGGTGTACATGGCTTAACAGATGTGAGTTCCTTCCTTTCCTTGTTTCATTTGCAATCCAAGAAAGTAGTTGAGCTCCCCCATCATGCTCATCTCGAATTCTCCCTGCATGAGTTTTTCAAAATACATGCAAAGGGATTCATCAGTAGAACCAAATATTATATCATCAACATATATTTGAACAAGTAGAATATGTTTGACTTTAGACTTAACAAATAGTGTACTATCTACTTCACCTCTAATGAAACCATGGTTTAATATAAGTGCAATTAAACGTTCATACCATGCTCTTGGTGCTTGTTTAATCCATATAATGCCTTGTGCAACTTAAATACATGATTCAGAAAATCAATGTCATCAAAACCTAGAGGTTGTTCTACATAAACTTCCTTCTTAATAAAACCATTTAGAAAAGCTGATTTAACATCCATTTGAAATAACTTCAAGTCTAATGTGGATGCATATGTAAGTAGAATCCTAATAGCCTCAAGTCTAGCTACAGGTGCATAGGTTTCATCAAAATCTATGCCTCCCTCTTGGGAATAGCCTTGAGCTACCAATCTTGCCTTGTTTCGTATGATCACACCAGCTTCATTCAATTATTTCTGAACACCCATTTGGTGCCAATCACTAGATGATCTGATGGTCTATAAACAAGTGACCATAAATGGTTCCTCTTGAACTGATTCAGTTCATCTTGCATGGCTAAAATCCAAGATTCATCAGTGAGAGCTTCATTGACTGTCCTAGGCTCTATTTGCGAGACAAAAGTTAAATAGTCACATGGAATTACATTATCTCTTGTCCTTACCCCTACAGATGGATCACCAATGCTGTTTTCTGGTTGATGATCTTTCTTATATCTCCATTCTTTTGGAAGATTTTCATGTGAAATGTCCTTTTGTTGCAGGTCTTCCAGAGGTGGATCTTCCTTGTCCTCAATAGATGTATTCTTTAATTTCTGGACAATTCTTCTGCATCATCAATATCACTATCTTCTTCCTTCTCAAGGAAGGGTTAGTTTCATAAAAAATGATGTGTACTGATTGTTCAATTAATAAAGTACGCTTATTAAATACTTTATAGCCTTTAGGTTTAGAACCATACCCCATGAATATACCTTCATCCGATTTTGCATCTAACTTACCAATGTCTCTTTTGTCGTTGTTGTGGATGAAACATGGACATCCGAATGTTCTGAAGTGACTGATCTTCGGATTCTTTCCCTTGTACAGTTCATATATTGTTTTCTTCAAGATAGGCCAGACCATCACTCTGTTGATAATGTAACATGACGTGTTGACTGCTTTAGCCTAAAAATACCTTGGCAAATCATATTCTGATAGCATTGTCCTTGTCATATCCAACAGGGTTCTATTCTTCCTCTCAGCAACTCCATTTTGCTGTGGTGTCCTTGGTGCTGAGAAATTGTGTTCTATCCCTTGGTCATCACAGAACTTGGCAAATTTTCATTTTGGAATTCTCCTCCATGATTGACTGGATCCCAACAATGCTGAACTTTTTGTCTTTCTGTACCTTCTTGCTGAAGCTTATAAAATTGTCAAATGTATCATCTTTGTGCTCCAACAAGGATACCCAAGTGAATCAGGAGTAACCATCTACTATAATAAATCCAAAATTCTTTCCTCCAAGACTGGTGGTCCTCATGGCCCAAATAAATCCATATGTAAAAGTTGTAAGGGTTTAGAGGTTGTTACAACAGTTTTTGACATGAAGGATGACTTGGTGTGCTTTCCTTTTGCACATGGTCCACAGATACTATTCAATTTGTACTTAATTTGGGTAGGCCTTCCACCAAGTTTCTCTTGATCAATTTTCTCATGCCATCAAGACTGCAGTGACCTAGTCTCGGTGCCACAGTTCTATTGACTGCTCTTTATTTGTTGCCAAACAAATGTCCTGATCTTTTAGTTCCTCTAGATAGAGCATGTACATGTTCTTTTCTCTATTGGATTCAAAGATGATTGCACCATCCTTCATAATGCTGCACTTGACTCTTGAAACTGATTTGATGTCCTTTGTCGCACAGTTGGCTGATGCTGATGAGGTGTGCTTCAGTCCCTTGATGCTTAGAACTTTTTCAATGACTATCTTGCCTTTACATCCTACTAAACCACTGCCTATTACAGTCCCTTTTCCATTATCTCCATAGGTGACTGTACCTTCTTCAGCTTCTAAATGAGAATATAGCTTCCTGTTCCTTGACATATGCCTTGAGCAACCGCTGTCTAAATACCATTTGGATTCTCGAAGGCTTCACTGCATTGAAAACATTAAGCTTTAGGTACCCAAGTTCTTTTGGGTCCTGGTTCGTTAGTGTCATCATTTTTCTTTTTGATTACCCATATTTTATGTTTAGTAGGACATGATACTTTAATATGACCTAGCTTATTGCAATGACTACAGCAAGACATCTTAGTTACTTTTTCAGTTGGTATGTATTTAAGATTTGACTTGTATGTTGTGTCTTATTTAGGTACAAATTTAGGTGTAGGATATATTTTAGGATAAACTTTAGTTTCTTCGTTATCGGGGGGTGTAAAACCTAATCCATGTTTCTTTTTACCTGACCGTCTAGCACCTTTGAATATAATCCAATTTTACCATTGTAAATCTTCTAGAGTGCTTGATAATTTTCATTTATGTGGTTAACGTGTTGACTTCTTATTTTAAATTATTTACAGTTTCTTGATTTTCCAAATTTTATAATTGTTCATTTTTATTTTACAAGTCGTCACATAGTAATTCACTTCTCCTTTTGAGTTCATTAATTTATTTTTCCATTTGCTCATTTTCAAATTTTAAATATGAATTAGTATTTTCTAGGCATGCAATGTTTTTCTTGCTTGCTTTTAGTAATTTAGGTACTTCTCTCTATTTACAATATAGTTCATGAAGGCTTCTTCTAAGTTATCTGAATCAGAATCATTACAAGAAGAAAAGGATGAGTCTGAAGTTACCTTGTCTTCTATGTTGGCCATGAAAGCCAAGTTGGCTTCTTCTTTTTCTTCATTGCTTGAGCTCGACTCACTGTCTGAGTCACTGCTGTTGTCCCAAGCCACTGCCATAGCTTCTTCTTGAATCTTCTTGGTTTTCTTGAACTTTCCTTCTTTCTGTACTCAGATTTCTTGAGCCTTGGACACTCTGCTTGATATGTCTGGGCTTCTTACATTCATAGCAAATTGGCTCACCTTTCTTGATGTCCTTTGCTTCAGTTTTCTTGAAATCTTTGTCCTTTTTGAAGTAACGTCTTCCAGATTGATACTTTTTCTTCTTGGCTATGATGCGTTGTAGTCTTCTTGATAACAATGCTTCTCATCTTCACTGTTTTCACTACTGTCTTCGTTCTCAGATTCTTCCTCAGAGTTATCTTTTGCTGCTTTGAGGGCATTGGTGTGCTTCTTTTATTTGATGATTCTCCCAATCTTTCCATGTTTATCTCATGGGCCATGAGGGACCCAATGAGTTTCTCCAATGACATCCTTTTCAAGTCATTGGCTTCTTCTATAGTTGTTACCTTGGGAGTCTAAGAAGATGGCAAAGATCTCAGAATCTTCCTTACCATGTCTCCCATTTCATAGATCTTTCCAAGACTAGCTAACCCATTCATGATGTCTGTAAATCTGCTAAACATTGGGTTATTGACTCTCCTGGCTGCATCTGAAACCTTTCATACTGAGTCACCAGAATGTCTATTATGGTTTCTTTTACTTTATCTGTGCCTTCATAGGTAATCCTCAGCTTTTCCCACATTTCCATGGCAGACTTGCAGGCGGAAATTCTGTTGAATTCTTCTTACTAAGGGCACAACATAATATGCTCTTAGCTTTGCAGTTGAGAGAAATCTTCTTTTTCATCATCTTCTGCAGGCTCTTTCTTTTCTTTTGATTGATTTTTCTTTGTTCCTTCTTTTGTTTGCCTGTGGGGACACTGCCCTCTTCACACGCTCTGTTGTCTTAGTCTCACCTTAGGAGAAGTTGTCTTGACTTCTAAGCTCAACAGTTTAAGGGTGTTGAGTGTCTTGATCAGTCGAGTGGAAGAAGAAGGAAGATTGTAGCCTTTGTTGTGTCCTACGACAAATAATTGTCTTGGAGTGACGACTAAAATTTTAAAGATGCGTGGTTGTGTGGATGTTGATTCGTTCTTCAAAAGCTTGGTTGTGATGCCTGATAGAAATCTCCATGACTTTTCTAGAACAAGGTCCTTGGTTCACTCAAGCGCCTCTTACTCTTTAACATGTGACTTGAGATGCATGATAGTTGCCAATCTATTGACCCCAATTTTTTTTGGATAAAATATGTACACTATATATACACCATATTTTTTTTTGGATTTTATGATTTTTTTAACATTTTGAGAAATGTAAAGTAAATTGAACAATTTCGAAAATGGTATGTACAATGAGTGGGAACATCCCGAGCAGAATGCCCCTAGGTAGAGATCTCACTAGTGCCTTCTAGCTATTGTCGAAGATGAGCCTTACAAAGTAGGATGGCCTCAAGCGATATGCTCTTAAGGAGGGTACCTACAAACCAGTACTTACCATTCTCGCGCGACCACCTTGAATGATAATGGTGAGAGATGAGAGGGAAGACAAGAAGGAAGGATTGATGGCGAAAGATGTGAATTGAGTAAGGTACGGATGGAAAAGGTACAATAATGGAAGGAAGAAGGAAACCCAATGAACAACATGGTCCATGGGGGAAAAAGCGTGCCCCTTGTGATAGGGTGAGCGTTGGGGAGAAGTGTATTCCACCAAGTCAAGAGGCTTAGGAAGTGTGGGTGAATTGGGGTCTCCCTCAAGAATAATGAAAGGAGTTGAACTTGATAGAGACATGGATGAAGATGAAGTTCTCTTGACTAGCGTGGATCGCCCTTGAGAAAGAAATGTGAGGAGCTGAAAGGGTGTGCTCCAAACCGAGCTGAATTGCCCATCACAGAAATCCCAGCATCCAAAAATGGTCTGATATGCAATTGGTATAAGAATAGACAACGAACCATATAAAGAATGGTATGGCCCTGAAGCAAAAAACCAAACAGATAACAAAGTAACCAAAGTGCCCCTTGAATGTGCCCTGTTTGAAAAGGAGGTAGATGGATCCATTGGGATGAAAAAGTTGCCCCTAATCATGGATAACAGGCACATTGCAAGGGACTCAGTGGAGAGCAAATCACTTCGAGTCCTTGTTGAAAGGGTTGAGCATGAATGACGTTGGGGGACTCGAAGAACAGTTAAGGTAGTTGACTTGACGAGAGGAAAAGGACCAAGCATTGTAGGAAATGAGCCGAGTGCAAGCCTTACAAGTAGGCTAACATGGCACCTTAGCCTAAGGAAAATTGGCTTGGTCTCCTGTGGAGCGGGAAGAACCTCCTTTAAGAAGGCTTTAGCAGACTGCCAAGGAATAATGGCCCCATATCCTATAGGTCTCAGATATTCAATTCCAGCAGAAGAGGATTGGGGGTCTGCAAAGCTGCTCTTAAGATACGTGACAAAATGATCTGGATTTGCAGGGACTTGGCAACTTGATTGGATGGCTGGGCAATGGTTTGAATTGAGCAATGATGGATGCCCCTAGCTTGGCTGGTTGTCTAGCTTTATGTTCCTTTTCTTTACTAGGTGCCTCTACAATGGTGGAAGTTTCCTGGGACTCTACGGAAGGGCACGGGTACCACTCCTCAAAACCTTCTACTCCTCATTGTTGTTTTTCCTCACAACCCGAGGTTTTGGATGTGCCATAGTGTTGACCCTTTCCTGGGACTTGGAGGAGGATGGGTTGTTGTTGTTTTGGTGGTTGGGGAGGGGGTTCTCCACAATACCCAAGTCTCTTCCTGTGTACCTGGACTTGGAGATGGCGATCTTAACATCGTCCCAATTGATCCTACCCTGATCGTTCATGTCATACACCCAGTCACAGAAAGTGAAGCAATTGTTGATTTCATGACTAGGAGCCCTATGATAGGGACAGTACTTTGAATTATCGGCCCTCGGATGCACACCTTCCTTTTGTGGTGGGAGTTTAATAGCATCACAAGATATGAGGGTGAAGAAAATGTCCCCAAGGGATTCAGGGAGAGCAGGATAGTAAGATCTCTTAGGACCGGGACGGGTATAGCCAGAAGGTGGAAGGAAAGCATAGTAGGGCATAGAGGGTTGTGATGGGAATTGGTGAGGATTGGATGGATTGTTAGGAGGCCTCAGTGGCTGACAGCAAGCACTAATCGACTCATCGACGATCACCCCCTCGGTGGTAGGTGTTGTGGGAGTCTTGCGCCTCTTGGGCTTCCCTTCAAAGAGTGGCGGGAGGGAGGAGTCCTTATTTGATTTGGACCACCCTAGCTCGGTTGTAAAGGTGTGCAAAGGAGGGGAACTCGCTAAGCATCAATATAGATCGGAGAAAAGGGGTGGTGTTGGTGACTATCATTGTTATGGCTTGGGACTTCGTGATAGGAAGGCTTAAAGCCATGGATCTCCATTGGTTGATGAATGTGACAAAGTCCTCATCCGGCCTCATCTTTTCTGCCACCAAGTCGGGAAGTGTAGGGACTTGGGTGGCTATGTAGGAAAAGTGGGAGATAAAGCGTTCCGAAACAATGTTGAAATTAACAAGATCCGATGCGGGGTAAAGAGGTAAACCACCTCATAGCCTCCCTTCCAACGATTGTTGGAAGAGGTGGACTAAGAGGACCCAATCGTATAGCCACCGATGGGAATCCATAGTGAAGCCGGCAAGATGGAATTTGGGGTCGGAGGTCCCGTCATACTTGCGGTATTTCGGGGCCTTGAAACCCAGAGGAAAATAGGCATTAGGGAGCTTGCAGTAGTTTTGAAGGGAATGAGGCTTGGATGGGGATAAGGACTCAGCTAAGAGTCTCCTAACAAGACCCTCCATTTCCGATTGGGAGATGGATTCGGATTGAGCGAGGGGTGTGGGTTGGACATAGGTGGATAGATGGAGGGAGGAGTTGGAATAGGAGTTGGTGTAGGAGTGGGAGGAAGAGGAGTGGAGATGGGAACCCGGGATGAGTGACCGGCCTAGGAATGGGCCTAGATGAAGAAGCATGGAAAGGAGATGGAGATGGAGATGGAGAGGAAGGAGAGGCCATCGCCCGGACGGTTATGCTTGGAAAGCATGGAAATAATGTCCTTGGGCGAATAGTGGGACATGAGTTTGGAGAATTCAGGGTCATCTTGGATTTCTTGAGCATATGCCCTCAAACTCACACTCTCATTGTCACCTTGAGAGGATGATTGAATTGACTCTTCAGGTTGAACATTAGAATTAAACATTCTGACAAATTCATCATGGATGTCATCATCATATTCAAATGCGGATTGTTAGACATGTTAACGGAATTCATCCAAGAGTCCATTAGCAACACACACAACCTACTGATTTTGATATGGTTAAGTTGATTAATTACACTGTTATAAGGAGAAATGTGGATTTCTACCAAACAATGTTACCAAACAACGCCCCAAAATTTTTAGAAGTTGGAGTTGTGTGTTAATTAAACTTGTAAAGGGCCAATTCTCTTACCTCTCACTCAAACCCAGGTGAATAGGTGGACTAAATAGGAAGGTAAATGTCCTCCTGCCCCGTACCGTGAGGGAATCCACAGAATTTAGGGACTTATGAAGTTCTCCTTAAAGCCAACCCGATTTACCTGAGAGGGAATACCCGGATAAAAGGTTGTGAATCAAGAAGGGGCTATCCTAAAATGTGTGGGGAGGCTAGAACAGAAGAGAAATAAGGACCCCCCATGACTGAGGACCGTTAGAGAACAGACATCAAGCAAACAAAAAAGAAAATAAGTCAAAACAGCCAAAAAAACAAGCTTCTGAGAAATAAACGACAAACCTCACATCGTTAAGTTTCTCAGAAACAGTCAACGGTAGGATCGACTGACGCTTAAAGAAAAGTAAACGACAACAGGAAGTGACGCTAAGAAGAAATGGGCGGCAGGCGAAATGGACATCTACCTGTATAAACAGCAAGATCGCTTGCCATTTACCTGGGTGAAGACTGAAACTGTGGCAGCAGTGTTGGTCTCACTGTGATCGCCAAAGTGGAGCTGTGGACACTCCATTCCGCGCCCTCGCGAGCGCTTGCCGTCTTCGGAGGTTCCCGAACGTTGCTGCTCCGTCGTTGGCATTCGATGATGGCTGGTTGACTTTTTTGACCCCGGTTTGACCAAGTTGACCAAAGAGAGAAAGAAGAAAACTAACAAGGTAATGAGCAGGATGTGATGGCCAGGGCCTTACCTGTGCCCAAGGAGGTACTATGATCGCGCCAGTGACGTGCCTCGCGGTGCGGTGGATGATGGGATCCTAACTTTCCTCTCTTCGGCCGGCCAAAGAGAAGAAGCTCCACGGTCTAGCTTGAAGTGTTCCTGCTACAAGAAAAAGCTCTATTAGACCTTAAGGCAGTGTAGTAAACATCCAAAACGAAAATAAGGAACCCAAAAAGGGAGTCCCGTACCGGTGCGGACTTGAGAAGAGGGGTGGCCAAATGCTATGACCACCCTTCTTCCCTCAATTTTTTGGTGGAAAACCCCTTTTGGGTGTATTAAGAGTGTGCCCTACGTGCCTAGGGTGTGTGTGTATGTAGTGAGTTGCATGCAAAGCTAAGGAGAGAGGAAGGGAAAGAGAAAGAGAGGAGGGAATGATCCACATTTGTGGTCGTTGATGGCTGCTTTGTGGACTCCTCCAGCACTTGGTGAAGCCTCCTGGGCAGTCCAAATGTTGAGAAGAAGAGAGGAAGCAAGGGTGGAAGCTTTAGTGGCACTTTCTCTCTCTTCTCTCAAAGTAACATGGCTTAGGCGTCCAACATCCCCCACCCCCCTTCACATAGAAGGCCAAGGAGAAACCTATATAGGCAGTGGGGTCGGAGGTAGGAAGCCTAGGATGCTCAAGTGTGAGAAAACACACTTAAAAATGTGGCAATATATGTGTTAAAGCTTGAACCAATGAGAGGAGGCCATGTAGGACATTTACTGAGTCAAGGGGGTGCCATGGTGGCCCATTTGCCCATTGGGAACGGCCCCATGCGTTGCATGGCTGAAGAGAAGGCGTTTAGTGGGATAGAATCTCGGGCAGTTGCGTAGACCAAGTAAACAAGGTTGACGTCAAACGATGCTGCCGCCAACCCCATGCAGACGTCAACCCCTGTTGACGGCAAATAGAATCGACGTCAAGGGTGTGTGCCGCCAACCTGTAGTCGGCGGCCGTCGATGTTGCCATCTACATGGAATCCGAGGCAAGTCAACCAGCGGTCAAACCAGGCCTTATTGGGCCATGAACCACGCGAAGATGGGCTAACTCTCGCATCTACAATGCCTACATGGAACTACACCATAGAATGCCCCTATGGTAATGGTTCACCTACATGAAATTGACCACATGAATCTATGGGCAACGGATTGAAATCCTGGAGGTAGACATGTTCTACTGCTTAAGGTGGGAAGGACTTTCCCCGGTATTGTGCAATACCAAGACTTCATCACTGTTTACCTAGGTGATAAGTGAATGTTATACTTAACATGATCTCTATTAATAGTGGGGCTATGTCTTGGCAACTATAACTGCATGCCACATGATATTTTCTACATGCTACATGATATTGACTACATGCTACATGACATTAACTACATATTACAAGATTTTGTCTATATGCCATGCCACATGATATTGTTTAACTGCTTTGTCTTGTTATATGTTGAAATCCACATGTTATATGAATTATCTTATTGTACATGATAAGCAACCATCCTATGTTAAGAATGATTCACAAATGATTTAGAGTATGTTGATAGGTAAGAGCTATACTGTACCAAGGATAAGTAATTGGATATGTTATCATGTTTTAAAATTAATTATATGATAAATCATGAAATCTATTTCCTTGTTGCTTGTTGGGTCTAGTGGACTCACACTTGATTAACATTTCAAGAGAGGCTAAGGACACCGAGGAGTTAGTCGATTCTGACTCAGAGTGTGAGGACGTGGAGGCGTAGTCCTTTACTTAGAGAGTGTATTTGAGAGACTTTGTATGTGATAATAAATTGTAGTTTGAACATTATGTTATTTATGGACTTATGAACTGTTATTACTTTGGACTATTGTAGTTCTTCTTTTATGCTTTAGACTTGGTATTTGGATAAACTGTTGATTGAAAAGTAAATTTCATATTCCGTTGCAAACTTGTTGGAATTTAATTGTCATTTGTGTATATCTCAATCTGAACCAATAAATGTTGGATGTTTTCACTGTAACACCATTATTGGATCCAATGTGAGTTGGTACAACTACACTGGGTCTAAGAGGGGCGTTACAATTCGACTTCCACAACCAAGCGAACAATCTGTTAGCAACAAGAGAGCTTCTCCACATTCAAGAGGACCTCCCTCTTGCATAAGAACGCCGGTGCAGTCTCTAGTTCACCAGATGTACCACATCAAAACTCTCTCTTTTCCCTCCCCAAAACCCAATAGCCCTAGCTGAGCAAAAGCCCTCTCTTTGCAGAGATGACCTAGTTTTATCGGAGTTTGGGTCGTAGGTAACCTAGGAAAGAGAATCCCAGCCGACGTAGGGGTTTCCATGTTTATCTCCCTAAGGGACGATTTCAAGGCAAAGAAACCCAAACACAACGAGAGAAGTTAACGTCCAATTGGTTGCCGTCTACATGAAGTAGACGTCAATCGATTTTGACGTCAAGATCCTCAAGTTAGATGGTAAATGACACATTTCTTGCTGTCAACCAGCTGTTAACGTCAAATGATGTTGACGTTAAGAAGGAATTCAGGCAGCAATTTAAAACATACAACAAGTCATAAAATGCACAAAAAATAGGGCCTTACATATAATCTAGATCATTATACAGTTTCATGGAAATATACACCAAATCTAGTAGTAGGGTGGTGTAATTACAAACACCCAGTTGATCCATTTTTAATCCGTACGACCAGTAATGGAATTCGGGTGCTCCTCTCGGGACAGGACCAGCCCCATTTGCACAGTCACTAGTTCAAGAGAGTTTGAAGACCAAAAGTGTGTCATATCATTCCATTGATCATTATTCATGTATGGTCATTGAGCAGATGTTAAGTTCAAGACATCTCATTGTACAAGATCATAAAGTCTCGTTGTAATAATAACAAGTCAAGTATGAAGGATCACACAAGCTATAAGAAAAATCTGGATAAAATGACATTCTGGAACTAAAATAGGGAAATCGGTTGACCGTTCAGTGATTTTTGGTCGCCTGACCTATTCAGTAGCATGGCTCTGATTTTTATGGAAAAATTGGTCGACTTGAAGAACCAAATCGGTCGACCGAAAAGGCAAAATCGGTCGTTTGGGATGAAAAAATCGGTCTACTGACCTAGCCAGTAGCTTGGTCTTGGATTTACGATCAAATTGGTCGACCGAAATGACAAAATAGGTCGACCGAAAAGGTGAAATCAGTCGACAACCGGAATCACACAGGTCAAAATCGCACCAACTTTTCTAGCCTGAGAATTGAAATAAACAACTGGGAATAGAAGAAGAGAGTTGCTTCTATAGTTGTACATACTTTTCAGGGGTAATAGAAGGCTTTAAGCTCCTCATCTCTCTTCTTTTCTCTCTCGGGCATGCAAATTAGCGGGGAATCGGATGACTGATAGGATCAGTCAGTCGACCAATTCCGACGGTGTTTCAGAAATGATTTCTTTTCTACTATGTGATGGATGGTTGGAACTTCACTTTCGTTAGATCATCAAAAATTCATTCTAGATCATGGCAAGCCAAATCACTCGAAGTAGGAGAGAACAAGTGTTATGAATGTAGTATAAGGGATTAGAAGAGAAGACAATATCCTACCTTAAGAAAGAAAATAGAGCTTCTTCTTCAGAACCTTCACCCTTGCACACTTGCACAGGTTCTACATCTTCTCCTTCCTCCACAAGCTCTGGTGATAACTGAAGCCAACAACTAGAGTCTTTGGCCAAATATCTACTTATATAGAGGTATAATGTAACAAAGCGCATTTTTCGGATCTTCGTGGATCATCGTTTAGTGGTCATTCGGATCTGCGTTTACTTGTTTTGGTATGGTGCTCATGACTAATGTGGGGTCATTTGGCCTTGGTTGTGGTTTCCGAGCATTGCGTGGGGCTTAGTTGGCCGGCAGGTTAGGCCTATAGTACCCGTTGGTTCATGGTTGTGAATGCGATGGGCATGTGCATCGCGTTCTGAACGCAACGGCCCTAGTGGTCGTGTTCTTGTTGCCGCTGGTTGGGTCGACATTTGCATGCACACCGCATGTCACGCGCGGGGCAGGGCTTGCTAACGTCAAGAGAGGGAAGGCGACGGCCTTCTACGTCACGATCAGGTCTTGACGTAGGTCCACAATGTGTTCCCAACTGCTGTGCATTTTTAAGGAAGGTTGGCCGAACAGAGCTTTCACAAGCTCTGCTTGACCAGGGAAGTAGCTGCTGTGGTTTCTTCAGGCGATTCGGCATTCCGGCATGGATTTCGACATGCTCTCAACGCGAGGACGTCGCATGGAGTGGGGGAGACATCATGCCGTAGCCGGTTTGCGTGTTCTTCGCGAAGGTAGGGAGATCCCACCTGGTTTCGTTGCGTGGATTGCGTATGGTGCATGTTTGATTTGTTTAAAGCTTCATAAACAGTAGATTCCATGTCTAGGCAATGAAATGATCATAAAAACGGGGTTGAAACATTGTTTAGGGCTGTTTGCATGCAAATCTAGAGAAGGGTTCCCGGATTAGGGTTTCACTTGAGAAGGCGACAGACCTAGCTGTCGCAACCAGGTCGCGACAGGCCGACCCATCGCGTTAGGGTTTCCTATCGCAACATATCGGGGTGTCGCGATCTGATAGCGACGATAACCCATGTCGCGA
Source organism: Colocasia esculenta (assembly GCA_014218235.1). Lineage (NCBI taxonomy): Eukaryota > Viridiplantae > Streptophyta > Magnoliopsida > Alismatales > Araceae > Colocasia > Colocasia esculenta. The sequence goes on along the minus strand of CM024756.1, from coordinate 82,200,662 downwards.
CCTCAGTCGTAAGGTCTTGCTTTGCATGGTTTCAATGATTTGGTTATCCGATTATCAGTAGTTTATGTGCATGGCTTTGGCAAGTGGTGCATTGGCACCTGTAGCGCTCTGTGAGCATGGTTAGTGTGTTGTTTATGTATTTGGTATAGTGTCTCCGTGGTGTGAGTGTGTGCATGGCACATACTATTGTGGTGGCTGGGTAGTGAGGTTCCGGTGTGAACCTAGCCTCAGTTTTGTGACGTCTTTCATAGGTTGATAAATAAGGTTTAACTAGTGTAGTGTGAGTAAGGTTAAGTATAAATATTGTATATTGTGTTATGTGGCAAAGAGGTTAGATGGTGACCAATGATAGGCCAGATTATGACTGGCTACCGTGATTTACATGTGTGTCTGTACGGAATAGCTTGTAGGTCACAGGGTGACCGGGGACATGCTATTTCCGACACTTGTACCGCAATTGTAATAAAGAATATGCAAGTATATATATTATATATATATATATATATATATATATATATATATATATATATATATATATATATATATGTATATGTTGTGGTTTGTGTATTGCCGAGTGTGGTGGTCCGGCGCCTATTCTGAAATGCCTCTCTAGTCGGGTGCCCCAGGTTCTGTGTGAGCCAGGCACGTGTGTATGCTCAGGCCTTGTTCCGGTATTGGGTACCATCGAGGTCTGTGACGTCTGTTCTGGACACCTCACCCCTGTGTTTGAGTAGTACGTCCGCTTGAGGGAAGATGACTGGGGACAGCGACTTGTGTTTGTGGTTGTGGAGTCGCTTGTAGCGCACTCGTGGTTCGGGTTACGAACACCAGTAGACGTACTGGTTCCTAGCTTGTCCTATGTTTCCAGTGCCTCACTTTAGAGAGCTCAGGCCAGAGTCTCTAAAGATGCCAGGCATGGGCCTGCGGGGTGTGTGACCTGCAGGTTGTGGTGTTGGTGGTCTCCACTGTTCTTTGGCTTGTGGTTGTGGAGCGGCAGTTGGACCTTACATCAGTGGCTACGAGACTGAGAGGTAGTTCTTGTGTTGTGTTGTGTTGTCTGGGTTGGATACTGGAGTCATGACCCAGTAGTCCGTTCCCGCATGGTGGCATCATCCTTTCCGACTCGTGCTTTGCCACTGGCTGTGGCTCATGTGTGTGTGACCCGCTGGTTGAGGTTTTACTCGTTGAGGTGTGCCCTAGTGTTGACATAGTTGAGACTGTGGTTTGTCTTGCCGTAGTGTGCCTGGTTATGGCACAAGCTTACTTGTGGTTTCTGTAGTGGTTCCTCATGGTAGTAGGTACCTGTACCGAGTGTGGGTAGTGGTCCGTGGTGGTACATTATGTACTAGCCTTTTCAGGTGGTGGAGTGGAGCTGTGCTCCGTGGAGGCCATGCGGTGAGACCTTCCACTAGCTGTGTTTTACCCTTTCTTAGGTAAACATCCGAATAAGGTTTTAATGTGTGATGGATTGGCATCGTGTTAGCCAAACCTGTTACCTTGTGTGTGACATTCAATGAATCGTGGTTAGGGGTATAAAGGACTAGCTCTTGGTTAGCAGTCCTGTTACCCACGTGTTTGAGATTCGCCAGTGAATCTTGTAGCCGAGGCAGTGGTTTTCCTGTGAGGCTTGCAGCTTAGGCAACTAAATGTTGAGGTGGTGTGCCCGTGAGGCTTGTGGCCTAGGCTCTCCAGTTGTGGGGCGGACTAGTGGTGTAGTGCTAGTCTTGTTATTCCTCTTCTCTTAAAGGACTATATGTTTATTGTAAGTTTATGTTCTAGTTGTTGCTTATTATGAATGTGTGAGCATGATATGGTTTGGCTATCGATGTCTCCAGTGACACCCGTTGGGGTTGAGGTTCTCTTGTCAGTGTGCAGTTTTTGGTGGTCCCTACTGAGCCGGTGACTTATTGAGACTCACTCCCCTACAGTTCTTTTCAGGGTTTACCGTGGTTATGGCTTGCGAAGATGTTGTGACATACTTGTACCACCAGCAGTAGTGTTACTGGAGTTATGTGAGCTTGTGCTCCCTCGGGGTATGTCCCAGGTAGTTGTACTCTTTTTAATTTGGACATGTAATAATGTAGTGGGACAGTTGTAAATTGTTATATACAGATATGAGCACATGTACTTTCTTGTGCCTTATACTGTGTGGTTGTCTTTTATATTCTTACTGGACACGTGTGAGATATCCCTTGCGACACTTCGGTCCGTTCGCGGGAGGCGGACCTAGATACGGAGCCTTATTGGGCATAAATATTTAGGGCCGTCATAGTTGGTATCAGAGCATGGTCCAATTAGGATATGAAAAGACATTAAGGTTACAATGTCCCAATACATGGTTTAATGTCCACTGCTGGTAGTAAGTCTGTGGTTTTTGTTCTTCTTAGTACGGTTTTCACGTGAGTTTGGTATGTGAATTGTGTGTATAGTTGGTCAGATTAGTAGCTATGGGTAATGGCAGAGGAATGGTACGATTAGTGGTGTAGTGTGAGTGGTTAATAGGGTTCCAGATGCGGTTAAAGTATAGTTGATTAAAGGTTCTCAATATAGAAAATTGAAGAGAATAGTGAATTCAGTCATGCAAATCAGTGAGAATGTCTTAGTGAGGATCAGAGTTGGCAGAGACAGGTATATGGTAGTGATGTGATGGAATAGCAGAGGGAATAGTGTTATGATGAGGAATAGGGCTGTGTGACCAGGGCTGTTAAATAGGTGAATTGTGGTTGAGAACTGTAGCAGAGACAGTCATTGAGTTTGAGATTTATGTTAATAAAGTGTTGAGGAACAGTTTGGATAATAATATGATTAGTGGCATATCAGGTTTGAAATAATTGAGTGAGATAGTTTAGCCTAAGATGAGATGTTGGTAAGTAGAGGGGCAGTGATTAAAGATGGTTATTAAGTGTGATTTGTGATTAAAAATAGTTGCAGTAAAGAGTTTAAGGGCAGTGATGTTATGAATAATGAGGATAATATAAAATCTGATATGGAGACCCATGTAAGTGTGTGCAAAGGTGACTAGTTGATTAAAGAAAGAGTAAAAGAAGAATAGTATGAAGTTGGATTTTTCTAAGAATATCATAAGAAAGAGATGTCCATTTAGTAAGAAGTAGTGGGTAAAGATTTTGCAGAGAGATTTATGCAAAGTTGCACCAGTAGTTGTGTGTAGTTAGTGGGAATGGAAAAAAAAAGTTGAAGTCAGAAACAGATTAAGGTTAAAGCTAAATAATTAGATTAAGTTGGAGCTATACAAGTCAGAATAAATGAAAAGAGACGGTTAAGTCCATTGAGAAGTAATGAGGAACAACAAAGTAAATTGTGAATGGATATTTGTAAATGAGCCCTAACAGTGAAATTGTTTATGATTGGCAGTAAATCAACAATGTGGAATAAAGGAATCATGTAGAATAAATTATTGTATTTAAAGGAAATAGTTAGTATTTAAGAAGAGGGATTGCAGCATAAATGGCACCTTAAGACTAGTCAGTTAGCAGAATAGTTAAGAGAAATATTTTGCAGAAATGATATTATGTTATTAGTAGTAATGATAAAGTTTAGTCTTAATGATCACATGCGAGAAAAGAATGTGGCAGATTATGGAACAACGATAATCAGATGGTTCAGGAAATGTGCAGTATGAGTTTGTGTAATGGGGTGTAGTAAGATGATCTAGATGAATACATGAATTATGTTATAATAATATTTTCAAAATTTGAAGCAAAGTCATAATAAATCAGTTTAGGAATAGCGAGTAGATTAAAGTATAGCAAAAGGGAACAGAAAGAGTGAGGAGCAATATGATCAGTTTAGTGGTAAAGAAAATTTGAAATTTGATATCCTAAATGAGCAAGGTTTAGGTAAAGGTAAAGGCAAATCTTTTGGTATGTGCAGCAGTGAGAATGGAAATTGTGAAAAGATATAAGTTAGATTTGTTGAATCAATCAGAGAATATTGTTTGAAGCAAAGAAAATATATATAAAGGGGGAAGTATATCAATAATACTATGACAAGATTCAAAATTCAGTGTGGTACAGATATAGTAGAAGATAGAATATGGGTAGAGTCAATTAAGTGGTAATATTATATGATAAGAGAAATATAATGTCAATTGGAAAGTATGATTTAAAGCAAGAAATGCTTCTAGTGGTGTGGTAGAATTCAGAAATGAAGTAAGTGGTCTGATTAAAATAGAAATAGTAAGAAAAGCCGATTTGAAATACCATCATTTCCTGTCAATATTAAGTGGATAAATAAGATAAATTGAGAAGCAATTAAAGTTAGACATGAGACTAGAATTTATGGAAAGTTGGATATTCATAAGTTATCCGAGGGTTAAATAATCAAAAGAAAATTTAAGGTTAGCGCGCATTGAGTAGAGAGACAACGGTTCATAGTTAAATATGAGTTAAAGCAGTTGGTGCAAAATGGTTAGGGGAGGCAGGAAAATTCAAAGATGATAATGCAAATTTCTTGAAAAATAAGCAATTAGGAATATGAAAGCAGATAATGTAATGTAACGGCTGGTAGTAATAAGCAGATAATGGAATAGCATCAAGGATCCAAAAATTTAAGCAGGATTTAGTACAATAAAGTATTTAAAAGTATCAATGTAAAGTAAAAGGATTGGAGCAAGAAAAACTATCTAGAAAGAAATGTTGCAAACACAGCCAGGAGAAATGTGGAAGTAAGTTAAGTCCAAGGAGATAAAGCGCCAACTGCACGGTAGAATTGCTTACAGACAAAAAGTAAAGAATGGTAAATTGAATCCATGGAATAAAGCAGTTGTGGAATAAATTAGAAAGGAAAGGAAAGGCAAAACAAGCATGGAAATGGATAGATGGATCGGTTAGTATAGATGGTTTGAAAGAAAGATGCGGAGGAAGCGTATCTTACTTGTTCTATATATGGCTTTGTTTCTTTTTAGGTGATAGTTTGGTTTATTGTGGTTCGTTTTGAATGTCGAGGATGACATTCCTCTTTAGGTGATAGTAATGTAATGTAGCGCATTTTTTGGATTTTCGTGGATCATCGTTTAGTGGTCGTTCGAATCTACGTTTACTGATTTTGGTATGGTACTCATGACTAATGTGGGGTCATTGGGCCTTGGTTTTGGTTTCCAAGCATTGTGCGGGGCATAGTGGGTACCTATTGGTTCACTGGTTGTGAACGCTATGGGCATGTGCATCGCGTTCTGAACACGGCGGCCCTGGTGGTCGCGTTCTTGTTGCCACTGGTTGGGTCGATATCTGCATGCGCGCCGTGTGTCGCACACGGGGCAGGGCTTGCTGACGTTGAGAGTGGGAAGGCGACGGCCTTCTACGTCGCGATCAGGTCACGACGCAGGTCCACATCGCTTTCCCAACAGCTGTGCATTTTAAAGAAGGTTGGCTGAACAGAGCTTTCACAAGCTCTGCTTGACCAGGGAAGTAGCTGCTGTGGTTTCCTCGGTTGATTCGGCGTTCCACCGTGGATTTCGACGCACTCTCGATGCGAGGACGTCGCATGGAGCGTGGGAGACATCATGCCATAGCCGGTTTGCGTGTTCTTCGCGAAGGTAGGGACATCCCACTAGGTTTCGTTGTGTGCATTGCATATGGTGCATGTTTGATTTGTTTAAAGCTTCATAAACAGTACATTCCATGTCTAGGCAATGAAATGAGCATAAAAACCGGGTTGAAACATTGTTTAGGGTGGTTTGCATGGCAAATCTAGAGAAGGGTTCCCGGATTAGGGTTTCGCCTGTGAAGGCGACAGACCCAGCTGTCGCAACCAGGTCGCGACAAGCCGCCCCATCGCGTTAGGGTTTCCAATCGCGACATATCGGGGTGTCGCGATCTGATAGCGACGATACCCCATGTCGCAACCTCAGTCGTGAGGTCTTGCTTTGCATGGTTTCAATGATTTGGTTATCTGATTATCAGTAGTTTATGTGCATGGCTTTGGCAAGTGGTACATTGGCACCTGTAGCGCTCTATGAGCATGGTTAGTTTGTTGTTACGTATTTGGTATAGTGTCCCCGTGGTGTGAGTGTGTGCATGGCACATACCATTGTGGTGGCTGGGTAGTGAGGTTCCGGTGTGAACCTAGCCTTAGTTTTGTGACGACTTTCATAGGTTGATAAAGATGCTTTAACTAGTGTAGTGTGATTAAGGTTAAGTATAAATATTGTATATTGTGTTATGTGGCAAAGAGGTTAGATGGTGACCAATGATAGGCCAGATTATGATTGGCTATCGTGATTTACATGTGTGTCTGTATGGAATATCTTGCAGGTCACAGGGTGACCGGGGACATGCTATTCCGAAACTTGTACTGTAATTTGTAATAAAGAATATGCAAGTATATATATATATATATATATATATATATATATGTCGTGGTTTGTGCATTGCCGAGTGTGGTGGTCCGGCGCCTATTCTGAAATGCCTCTCTAGTCGGGTGCCCTAGGTTCTGTGTGAGCCAGGCACGTGTGTGTGCTCGGGGCTTGTTTCGGTACTGGTACCATCGAGGTCTGTGACGTCTGTTCTAGACACCCTCACTCCTCTGTTTGAGTAGTACGTCCGACTGAGGGAAGACGACTGGGGACAACGACTTGTGTTTGTGACTTTGCAGTCACTTGTAGTGCACTCGTGGTTGGGGGTACGAACCCTAGTAGACGTACTGGTTCCCAGCTTGTCCTGTGTTTCCAGTGCCTCACTTTAGAGAGCTCAGGCCAGAGTCTCTAAAGGTGCCAGGCATGGGCCTACGGGGTGTGTGACCTGCAGGTTGTGGTGTTGGTTGGTCTCCATTGTTCTTTGGCTTGTGGTTGTGGAGCGACAGTATGACCTTACATCAGTGGCTGCGAGACTGAGAGGTAGTTCTTGTGTTGTCTGGGTTGGATACTGGCGTCATGAACCAGTAGTCTGTTCCCGCGTGGTGGCATCATCCTTTCCGACTCGTGCTTTGCCACTGGCTGTGGCACGTGTGTGTTTGACTCGCTGGTTGAAGTTTTACTCGTTGAGGTGTGCCCTAGTGTTGACACAGTTGAGAGAGTGGTTTGTCCTGCTGTAGTGTGCCTGGTTATGGCACAAGCTTAATTTTGGTTTCTGTAGTGGTACCTCATGGTAGTAGGCACTTGTACTGAGTGTGGGTAGTGGTCCGTGGTGGTACATTATGTACTAGCCTTTTCAGGTGGTGGAGTGGAGCTGTGCTCCGTGGAGGACATACGTTGAGACCTTCCACTTGCTGTGTTTTACCCTTTCTGGGTAAACTTCCGAATTAGGTTTTAATGTGTGATGGATTGGCATCGTGGCAGCCAAACCTGTTACCTTGTGTGTGACATTCAATGAATCGTGGTTTAGGGGTATAAAGGACTAGCTCTTGGTTAGCAGTCTTTTACCCACGTGTTTGAGATTCGCCAGTGAAGCTTGTAGCCGAGGCAGTGGTTTGCCTATGAAGCTTGCAGCTTAGGCGACTAAATGTTGAGGTGGTGTGCCCGTGAGGCTTGTGGCTAGGGTCTCTAGTTGTGGGGCGGACTAGTGGTGTAGTGGTAGTCTTGTTATTCCTCTTCTCTTAAAGGACTATATGTTTATTGTAAGTTTATGTTCTAGTTGTTGCTTATTATGAATGTGTGAGCATAATATGGTTTGGCTATCGATGTCTCCAGTGATACCCGTTGGGGTTGAGGTTCTCTTGTCAGTGTGCAGTTTTTCGTGGTCCCCTACTGAGCCGGTGACTTGTTGAGGCTCACTCCCCTATAGTTCATTTTAGGGTTTACCATTGGTATGGCCTGCGAAGACGTTGTGACAGACTTGTACCACCAGCAGTAGTGTTACTAGAGTTGTGTGAGCTTGTGCTCCCTCGGGGTATGCCCAGGTAGTTGTACTCCTTTTAATTTGGACATGTAATAATGTAGTGGGATAGCTGTAAATTGTTATATACATATATGAGCACATGCATTTTCTTGTGTCTTATACTGTGTGGTTGTCTTTTATATTCTTATACTGGACACTTGTGTGAGATATCCCTTGCGACACTTCGGTCCGTTCGCGGGAGGCGGACCTAGATACGGAGCCTTATTGGGCATAAATATTTAGGGCCGTCACAGTTGGTATCAGAGCATGGTCCAATTAGGATATGAAAAGACATTAAGGTTACAATGTCCCAATACATGGTTTAATGTCCACTGCTGGTAGTAAGTCTGTGGTTTTTTGTGCTTTTTAGTACGGTTTTCACGTGAGTTTTGGTATGTGAATTGTGTGTATAGTTGGTCAGATTAGTAGCTATGGGTAATGGCAGAGGAATGGTATGGTTAGTGGTGTAGTGTGAGTGGTTAATAGGGTGTCAGATGCGGTTAAAGTATAGTTGATTAAAGGTTCTCAATATAGAAAATTGAAGGGAATAGTGAATTTAGTCATGCAAACCAGTGAGAATGTCTTAGTGAGGATCAGAGTTGCCAGAGACAGGTATATGGTAGTGATGTGATGGAATAGCAGAGGGAATAGTGTTATGATGAGGAATAGGGCTGTGTGACCAGGGCTGTTAAATAGGTGAATTGTGGCTGAGAACTATAGCAGAGACAGTCATTGAGTTTGAGATTTATGTTAATAAAGTGTTGAGGAACAGTTTGGAGAATAATATGATTAGTGGCATATCAGGTTTGAAATAATTGAGTGAGATAGTTTAGCCTAAGATGAGATGTTGGTAAGTAGAGGGGCAGTGATTAAAGATGGTTATTAAGTGTTATTGTGATTAAAAATAGTTGCAGTAAAGAGTTTAAGCGCAGTACTGTTATGAATAATGAGGATAATAGAAAATCTGATATGGAGACCCATGTAAGTGTGTGCAAAGGTGACTACTTGGTTAAAGAAAGAGTAAAAGAAGAATAGTATGAAGTTGGATTTTTCTGAGAATATCATAAGAAAGAGATGTCCATTTAGTAAGAAGTAGTGTGTAAAGATTTCGCAGAGAGATTTATGCAAAGTTGCACCAGTAGTTGTGTGTAGTTAATGGGAATGGAAAAGGAAAGTTGAAGTCAGAAACAGATTAAGGTTAAAGCTAAATAAGTAGATTATGTTGGAGCTATGCAAGTCAGAATAAAAGAAAAGAGAGGGTTAAGTCCATTGAGAAGTAATGAGGAACAACAAAGTAAATTGTGAATGGATATTTGTAAATGAGCCCTAACAGTGAAATTGTTTATGATTGGTAGTAAATCAGCAATGTGGAATAAAGGAATCAGGTAGAATAAATTATTGTATTTAAACAAAATAGTTAGTATTTTAAGAAGAGGGATTGCAGCATAAATGGCACCTTGAGACTAGTCAGTTAGCAGAATAGTTAAGAGAAATATTTTACAGAAATGATATTATGTTATTGGTAGTAAAGATAAAGTTTAGTATTAATGATCAGATGAGAGAAAAGAATGTGGCAGATTATGGAACAACGATAATCAGATGGTTCAAGAAATGTGCAGTAAGAATTTGTGTAATGCGGTGTAGTAAGATGATCCAAATGAATACATGAATTCTGTCATAATAATATTACCAAAATTTGAAGCAAAGTCATAATAAATCAGTTAAGGAATAGCGAGCAAATTAAAGTATAGAAAAACGGAATAGAAAGAGTGAGGAGCAATATGATCAGTTTAGTGGTAAAGAAATTTTGAAATTTGATATCATAAATGAGCAAGGTTTGGGTAAAGGTAAAGGTAAATCTTTGGGTATGTGCAGCAGTGAGAATGAAAATTGTGAAAAGATATAAGTTAGATTTGTTGAGTCAATCAGAGAACATTGTTTGAAGCAAAGAAAATATATATAAAGGGGGAAGTATATCAATAATACTATGACAAGATTCAGAATTCAGTGTGGTACAGATATAGTAGAAAGAATATGGGTAGAGTCAATTAAGTGGTAATATTATATGATAAGAGAAATATAATGTCAATTGGAAAGTATGATTTAAAGCAAGAAATGTTTCTAGTGGTGTGGTAGAATTCAGAAATGAAGTAAGTGGTCTGATTAAAATAGAAATAGTAAGAAAAGCAGATTAGAAATACCATCATTTCTTGTCAGTATTAAGTGGATAAATGAGATAAATGAGAAGCTAGTAAAGTTAGATATGAGACTAGAATTTATGGAAAGTTGGATATTTATAAGTTATCGAGGGTTAAATAATCGAAAGAAAATTTATGGTTAGCGCGCAGTTGAGTAGAGAGACAACGGTTCTTAGTTAAATATGAGTTAAAGCTGTTGGTGCAAAATGGTTAGGGGAGGTAGGAAAATTCAAAGATGATAATGCAAATTTCTCGAAAAATAAGCAATTAGGAATATGAAAGTAGATAAAGTAATGTAACGGCTGGTAGTAACAAGTAGATAATGGAATACCATCAAGGATCCAAAAATTTAAGTAGGATTTAGTACAATAAAGTATTTAAAGGTATCAATGTAAAGTAAAAGGATTGGAGGAAGAAAAACGATCCAGAAAGAAATGATGCAAACACAGCCAAGAAAAATGTGGAAGTAGGTTAAGTCCAAGGAGATAAATTGCGAACTGCACAGTAGAATTGCTTACAGACAAAAAGTAAGGAATGGTAAATTGAATCCACGGAATAAAGCGGTTGTGGAATAAATTAGAAAGGAAAGGAAAGGCAAAACAAGCATGGAAATGGATAGATGGATCAGTTAGTATAGATGGTTTGGAAGAAAGATGCATAGGAAGCATATCCTACTTGTTCTATATATGGCTTTGTTTCTTTTTAGGTGATAGTTTGGTTTATTGTGGTTCGTTTTCAACGTCGAGGACGACATTCCTCTTTAGGTGATAGTAATGTAACGTAGCACATTTTTTGCATCTTCGTGGATCGTCGTTTAGTGGTCGTTCGAATCTGCGTTTACTGATTTTGGTATGGTTCTCATGACTAATGTGGGGTCATTGGGCCTTGGTTTTGGTTTCCAAGCATTGCGCGGGGCATAGTGGGCCGGCAATTTAGGCCCATAGTACCTGTTGGTTCACAGGTTGTGAACGCTATGGGCATGTGCATCGCGTTCTGAACACGGCGGCCCTGGTGGTCGCGTTCTTGTTGCCACTAGTTGGGTCGACATCTGCATGCGCGCCGCGTGTCGCACACGCGGTAGGGCTTGCTGACATTGAGAGTGGGAAGGCGATGGCCTTCTACGTCGCGATCAGGTCGCGACGCAGGTCCACATCGCGTTCCCAGCAGCTGTGCATTTTTAAAGAAGGTTGTCCGAACAGAGCTTTCACAAGCTCTGCTTGACCAGGGAAGTAGCTGTTGCAGTTTCTTCAGGCGATTCGGCGTTCCGGCGTGGATTTTGACGTGCTCTCGACGCGAGGACGTCGCATGGAGCGGGGGAGACATTATGCCGTAACCGGCTTGCGTGTTCTTCATGAAGGTAGGGAGATCCCACCTGGTTTCCTTGCGTGGATTACGTATGGTGCATGTTTGATTTGTTTAAAGCTTCATAAACAGTAGATTCCAAGTCTAGGCAATGAAATGAGCATAAAAACCGGGTTGAAACATTGTTTAGGGTGGTTTGCATGGCAAATCTAGAGAAGGGTTCCCGGATTAGGGTTTCGCCTGTGAAGGCGACAGACCCAACTGTCGCAACCAGGTCGCGACAGGCCGACCCATTGCGTTAGGGTTTCCTATCGCGACATATAGGGGTGTCGCGATCTGATAGCGACGATACCCCATGTCGCGACATCAGTCGTGAGGTCTTGCTTTGCATGGTTTCAATGATTTGGTTATCCGATTATCAGTAGTTTATGTGCATGGCTTTGGCAAGTGGTGCATTGGCACCTGTAGCGCTCTGTGAGCATGGTTAGTGTGTTGTTTACGTATTTGGTATAGTGTCTCCGTGGTGTGAGTGTGTTCATGGAACATACTATTGTGGTGGCTGGGTAGTGAGGTTCCGATGTGAACCTAGCCTCATTTTTGTGACGTCTTTCATAGGTTGATAAAGATGGTTTAACTAGTGTAGTGTGAGTAAGGTTAGTGTAGTGTGAGTAAGGTTAAGTAAAATTGTATATTGTGTTATTTGGCAAAGAGGTTAGATGGTGACCAATGATAGGCCAGATTATGATTGGCTACCGTGATTTACACATGTGTCTGTATAGAATAGCTTGTAGGTCACAGGGCGACCGGGGACATGCTATTTCCGACACTTGTACCATAATTTTTAATAAAAAATATGCAAGTATATATAATATATATATATATATATATATATGTCGTGGTTTGTGCATTGCCGAGTGTGGTGGTCAGGCGCCTATTCCGAAATGCCTCTCTAGTCGGGTGCCACAGGTTCTGTGTGAGCCAGGCACGTGTGTGTGCTGGGGCTTGTTCCGGTACTGGGTACCATCGAGGTCTGTGATGTGACGGCCCTCATTATACCGGTATGATCATACCGACCCACGTCGATATAGCGAGAGTCCTCACAGTGGGACATTTACCCAACGATACAAACAGCTGAGATACACGCGAATATATATAACAGAGTAGCGGAAGTAAAAGAGAACTATCTCCATTCATTCATCATCCACATTAAACATACATGCAGTTTACAATTTGCAAAAAGGAACTAAAATTTACATGATTTAAATTGCTGAAATAGAGATACAAAATGTCCACATATTACATTCTTTTCAAGATAATCCTAATACAATGTTCAAGTACATACGACGAAGTACACAATCACAAAGGAAGCTCCAAGTAACTAGTCTCCGCGCTCGGAGTCCGTCTCCACCGTCTCCTCCAACGGTGTCGTGTCACCAACTACACCTGTACGCCGAAGCAAGGAGTGAGTCCAGAGACTCAGCAAGTAACACTATACATGATATACACGTACAAGTCCTAGTGGTTTCTACAAGCACATACAATTAGCAACACATAGCATGCTAGTCCATTTAAGTTTCAACCTATCATGAAGGTTCTACAATTTTACACCTAACACATGCTTTCAGATTTCAAAATATAACATTCACCTATCACATGGTCTCTAATCCATTCACTTATGAACTTTAACCTTATAAAGAACCAAACATGAGAGTTATCCACATGGACAATTTACATATATGAACGGGGAACATAGTTAGCATGGATTCCACATGTTCTTAAGTACCTACATAACTTTTTCACATGCTTTAGGTTGCTGATTTCACATGGTTCAAAGACTATAAACCTACACATGAAAGCTACAATGTGGCTTAGAACATAACACATGAACAATCCATCATGCCACTTTGCACACATACTCATTAATTGTTCCTAATCATGGATTCTAAACACTTTGCACACATAAACACAAGAAGGATAACATGCATTTTCTGAATTCACATGGTTTCAGATTTAGCCTCACATGGTTTCAATAACACATTGCACATCTAGATTTTCACATTTTCCTTTTTCACAATTTCCTCTTTTCACATGGTTACACTTTACACATACACATTCACATGTCACTTACACATTTACACATGGTCACATACACTTTACACATTACACTTTACACATATTTTAGTGCCGTGACACATAGTCCAAACCACCAAAGAAGGACACATTCACATCACATAACACATAGGCACCATCTAGGCAATGCAATGGTGACTCTTGGACTGCGCAGACCGGGAGAACAAGTCTCCACCCTAACCAGTGGTACTTGTCCACCTCCAGGATTTCCCCCTAATGCCCTTAGGGTCACTTAACACAATGAACTTTCTCAGGGGGACTTTTCCCTGATACAGCTCCACTGCCTTCTCGGAAGCAGTATCACATTGGCACAGTTTACACTTTTACACATTTAACGTTTTACACATGGTTTTACACTTGGCACTCTTCATTTCATTCACACTTTCTTACTCACATGAACACCTCTGTTTTCCTAACATGGTACTACAGAGTTTTCAAGATTTAACACATAGTAAACACACCAATCATGCTGGCTTAAACAAAATAAAATCACATTACTATCATATGTACGAATTATTCACAATTCACATGAAAACACATAACTTTTTATTTACTGTTCCAATTAACCTGAAATTTTAACCACATGCTGTTTTCGGGTTCCAAATCATACCCTCAATTTTTCAGATTTTTCTGAGCTAAATAGGATTTACAGAAAATCAAACACCTAATTAGCATATTATTCACAACTTATGCTAACATGGGTCTAACACATTTGAAATTCACCCACTTACTGTTTTGCACAGAAAACACTAATGCATGATTTCAGAATACAACATCATCCTAATTCATACATCTATAAATCCGTTACCACAACCATTTCTACATGCTTTCATTTTACCGAATCGAACTTTCTAGCAATTCCACAAGTATGCATGAATTACAAAAATTCAGAACATACATACATGTCCCACAATATTTCATGAATAGACTGAAAACAAGACATTTAACTAATCCTAATCATGGAACATTAATTTGCAAAGATTATCTACAAGTTATGCTCACAAGTTTAAAGACACCATTTTTCCACATTGCCAACACAACTCACATACATCCACAACCACAATGCACAATATACATAGCTTATAGGAATACCATATATCCTCATCACGAAAATCATAACGAAATTAACGTATAAGAGGGACAGAACAGCTCACTGTTCTGTCCTGAAGAACTAGACGGCGGTCTCTGGCCGCTGACTCAGAGTCAGCGGCAGGGTCGATGGACGCCAAGCTCATCACAGGCGTCCAGGGACCTTGCCGTTTACTCAGGTCTGTGCAGAAACACAGACCCGAGCTCTGAAATTTGGGTGAAATGGAGGGTCTAGGACTCGAGGGAAATTCCATAAAAATTATAAAAACCTCCTAGACTCATACGGGGATACCATAGATAGGTCACTTGCCTTTCAAAAATTCTTCTAAGGGATTTAGAGGCTTGGTGAAGACCTCCTTGGGCAGTCCCAAGAAGTTGCAGAAGCACCTCCAAGATCGCCTTCCTCCGAGCTTCTGGTTGATCTCCACGCCGAGGGGATGATGGGGAAGCCTTCCCCTTTGCTTCAGCTCCCTCCTTGATGCAGAAGATCTCCAAAACCAGCTTCAAAGGGTCGGATTTTAGGGGTTCAAACTGGGGTTTTTCTCACAGAGCTCTAGGGTTTTTCTTTCTCACCTCTCTCCTCTTGCAAGGGTGAAGGGGAAGAATGGGGTGAGCCAATTCGGGTTCAGACCTAAAGAGGGTCTTTCCCCCACTCACTAGGGTGATGGGACACCCTCAGAGCCGTTGGGGGACATCCCCCAATGGTTGCCATGCCTTGTTTCAGAAGATAGCAGCTCTGCTGCGCATGCAGGCCAGAGAAGTTGGCGTCCAGATCGCTGGACGCCGGAGTTAGTGTTGGCGTCCAGGGTTGGACGCTAACACCACCTCAACGGCCTGGGGATTGACGCCAAAGGCCTTCGGCCAGAACCCTAATTTATGCAGAAAACCATGCATACCAAGCTTCTATACATGCAATATGTACATGGTATTATATCCACACTATCATCATGCAATACATACATTATTTACGTTTAATATAAACACATGCACACGTATTTATACTATTTTAATATCCACGTAAATACGTACATACATACTCAACACAATATACACACATAAATAAAAAATACGACGGAAATTCGAGGGTCTTACACCCTCTCCCCCTTAAAGAAACTTCGTCCTCGAAGTTAGAACGACACTACTCAAACAAAAGGGGATACTTCTTCTTCATCGCATCCTCAAGCTCCCACGTAGCCTCCTCACGTGAGAAGTTCCGCCATAGAACTTTCACCGACGCGATACTCTTGTTCCGGAGATGCTGAACCTTCCGGTCAAGAATGGCTACTGGTTGCTCGACATACGAAAGATCTGGCTGGATCTCCACTGGCTCATGACTAATCACATGAGACGGATCTCGGACATACTTCCTGAGCATAGATACGTGGAATACCGGGTGAACGCTAGCCAAAGCTGGGGGTAAAGCTAGCTCGTACGCCACGTTGCCCAAACGTCTGAGAATCTCATATGGGCCAATGAACCTAGGGCTTAGCTTGCTATGCCTGCCAAATCTGACAACTCCACGAGTAGGCGATATCTTCAAGAAGACATGATCGCCAACCTCGAACTCCAAATCCTTTCTCCTGTTGTCGGCATAACTCTTCTGCCTATCCTGTGCCGCAACAAGCCTTTTCCTGATAAGCTGAATCTTATCCGAAGTTTCCTGAACCAACTCCGGTCCGATCAACTGCCTATCACCAGTCTCCTCCCAACATAAAGGAGATCTGCAGGGCCTACCATACAACGCCTCGAATGGAGCCATTCCAATACTAGCATGAAAGCTGTTGTTGTATGCGAACTCCACAAGAGGTAAATGACGCTCCCAATCATCCTTCCAATCCAGAACACACGCTCTCAACATATCCTCGAGCGTCTGGATAGTCCTCTCGGACTGTCCATCGGTCTGGGGATGAAACGCCGAACTGAGCTTAAGCTCCGAACCTAACGCATCCTGAAGACCCTTCCACAATCTCGAAGTAAATCTCGGATCTCGATCCGAAATGATCGACTTCGGCACACCATGCAATCTAACGATACGCTAACATACAATCTAGCTAAGCTCTCTACTGACTGCTTCTTCTTCATAGGTAAGAAATGAGCAGTCTTCGAGAATCTATCTACAACTACCCAAATCGAGTCATTGCCCCTTCTAGATCGAGGCAAACCCGATACGAAATCCATAGTGACAGCTTCCCACTTCCATACGGGGATATCCATCCTCTGCATAAGGCCGGATGGTCGCTGCCGCTCGGCTTTCACCTGCTGACATACTAGACATCTAGACACATAATCCGCAACATCCTTCTTCATGCCGGACCACCAAAATGATCTCTTCAGGTCTTGATACATCTTAGTGTTACCCGGATGAATAGAGAATCGCGATCTATGAGCCTCCGCTAACACATGCTCACGGACATCTACTACATCGGGGACACAAACGCGGTGCTGAAATCTAATCACACCGTCCTCATCACGAGCAATGCCCGCCTTACCCACTAACTCTAACAATCTAGGATCGGCTTTCTGCTGCTCAATCACCTCATCCAAGACTGAGGATCTAAGGGATAGCTGAGCTACAAAAGCCTGACACAACGATGGCTCTAACTCGGTCATAGAGCACGCTGCATCCTCCAACATCTTCCAATCCTGCTGGAGCGAAGACCTCTTCCTACTAAGAGCATCCGCTACGACGTTCGCCTTTCCAGGATGATACTGAAGGTCGAAGTCATAGTCCTTCAAGAACTCAATCCATCTTCTCTGCCTCAGGTTTAATTCCTTTTGGGAGAAAAGATACCTCAAGCTCTTGTGGTCGGTAAACACCTCAAATCTGACACCATAAAGATAGTGCCTCCAGATCTTTAGTGCATGAACCACAGCTGCTAGCTCTAAATCATGAGTCGGATAGTTCCTCTCATGCTCCTTCAACTGACGAGAAGCATAAGCTACTACCCTCTCTTGCTGCATGAGCACACAGCCTAAACCAATCCGAGATGCATCCGTATAAATGGCAAAGCCTTCTAGACCACTGGGCAATACCAATACCGGAGCAGAAGTAAGCTTAGCCTTCAATAGCTGAAAGCTGCGCTCACATGCCTCAGACCATACAAACTTCTCACCCTTTCTGGTCAGCTTTGTCATAGGGGCGGCGATGGATGAGAAACCCTCAATGAATCGCCGATAGTAACCAGCTAACCCAAGGAAACTACGAATCTCCGAAGGAGTCTTGGGAACATCCCAATCCATAACTGCCTGGATCTTTGCTGGATCAACAGCTACACCAGCGCCGGAGATAACATGCCCGAGAAATGAACCTCGCGCAACCAGAACTCGCACTTGCTGTACTTTGCATACAGCTTGTGCTCACGGAGAACCTCTAAGACTAACCTCAAATGCTGACGATGTGTGGCCTCATCCGGAGAATAGACCAACACGTCATCAATAAACACAACAACAAAGCTATCTAAATACGGACTAAACACCCGGTTCATGAGATCCATGAACGCTGCAGGGGCGTTGGTCAATCCGAAGGGAAGAACCAAAAACTCATAATGTCCATAACGGGTTCTAAATGCCGTCTTGGACACATCCTCACTCTTAATCTTCAACTGATGATAACCAGATCGCAAGTCAATCTTGGAAAAGACTGATGCCTCTCGCAACTGGTCAAACAGATCATCAATCCGAGGTAAGGGATACCTGTTCTTCACAGTCACCTGGTTTAGCTTCCTATAATCGATGCACAACCGAAGTGACCCGTCTTTCTTCTTGACGAATAATACAGGTGCGCCCCAAGGGGAAACACTGGGGCGAATAAATCCCTTATCGAGCAATTCCTGCAATTGCTTCCTCAACTCGGCTAATTCTGCAGGGGCCATCCGATATGGGGCCTTCGAGATAGGAGAGGTGCCTGGAAGCAACTCTATAGTGAACTCTATCTCCCTATCCGGTGGCAATCCAGACAAGTCATCGGGAAAGACATCTGGAAAGTCCTGCACCACATCGATCTCTGCAAGAGTCAGTGACGAACCAGCATCGGGTACTAGCATAACGCTGGCAAGAAATGCGTCACAACCCTTGTTCACCATACGCATCGCCTTCATGGCAGAGATGACTAACTTTCCCGCTAAGTTCTTTGGCAAGGGATGAGAGAACTCGTCCTCCAGGAATGCGGAAAACAATCTTCTTCCTACGACAATCCACTAACGCATAGTGCTCCTCTAGCCAATCCAGACCAAAGATACAATCATAGTCCTTCATCTTTAGCAAGAAGAAACACCCATCTAGGAATCTATCCTCAATGCACACAGGTAACGACGGAATGCACTTCCTAGTCGATACCGTGCCCGCAGGGGTGTGCACAGACAAAGGGACCTCTAACTCCTCAGACTCTATGCCTGACTCTAGGGCTAACTGCCTAGCGAACCGCTCGGAAATGAACGAGTGAGTAGCACCCGTATCAAACAAAACCCGAGCGTGCACACCGAAAAGTAAAACTGTACCTTCGGTGACATGCTCCGCCTGCTCGGCGTCCTCACGAGCTAAAGCAAACACTCGAGCTGGGGCTCGAGGCCTTCCTGGTCGTCCTGTAGCTGGCGCGGCTGCCGCTACTGCTGGTACTGGCGCTCCTCGCTGAGCTTCCTGCTGAAGCCTCGGGCAATCCTTGATCTTGTGGTCGCTGCTCCCACACTTTAGGCATCTACCCGCTACTAACCAACACTCCGAACCTCCATGGGTCTTCCCACAATGGGGACACTCTTCTTCGCACCGGGGGAACGTACAGAGGGTACCTGATAGTTGCTGACTGCCATTTGTTTCTGCGGTGTCTGGTACACCGTTTCCTCTTGTCTTGCCGCTGGAAAGTCGCTGCCGGCCTCTTCTGCGAAGCCTTCTTCTCTCTAGATACTGCTCCATTTCTCCCTCCTGTCTGCAGGCTGCGCTGAGGGCCTCGTCTAGCGTGCGGTGGTCGAACGCCACGAGCCTCGTCCTCAGTGATGGTTTGAGACCCATCACGAACTTCTTGGTCTTCCTGCGCTCATCCTCTACTATGTGCGGTGCATATTTAGAGAGTTCAGAAAACCTTGCCTCGTATTCCAGGACGGTCATTGATCCTTGCGTCAGGGAAAGGAATTCTTGCTCCATCTTGTCCTGGACGTGCTCTGGGACGAACTTGGCTCGGAAGAGCCTCACGAACGCGTCCCACGCCACATCTACTGCTCCGTCCTCAAAGCGCGTACGCAGTAGGGAGGACCACCATACATCAGCTCTCTCCTGCAACACACCTTCATAAGCACTAACTAACATTCTAACTTTAACAACCAACATTCAAGCATAAACTAAAGCATACCTGTAGCATGTAGGTGGCTAAGGTCACCTTGTCCTCGTCAGGACACCTGATAGCTCGGAAGATTTTCTCGATCTCCCTCATCCAGCTTTCTGCCAAAAGCGGATCACTCTCCCCCTTAAAAGAGGGTGGGGTCATCCTCTTGAATCGCTCCATGATGGAAGGTCCACCATGGTCCTGAGCTGGGGCCTGAGCCTGCTACATTAAACAACAAGCAATATACAATAAACACAATATCATACAATTCAAATAGCAGACTACTTAGTTGTTTTATTATTTTACCTGGGCCTCCAACTGGGCCTGGAGTGCTGCCTGGTGTGTGCCTGGGTCTGCATGGCTTGCACCAGACCTTGCATGAACACTCCATAATCCACTGGCGGTGGTGGGGGAAGCACAGGACCCTGTGGGGCCGGGGCCTGCTGCTCCGCCCGCTCCTCACGCCTCTGCTCGTCGTCGCGAGCTGGCGCACCTCCACGTCGTCCACGGGAAGCCATGGCTGTAATAAAATTTCAGCCACCATTAGAGCTAGGTTACTAAGTTTTCTAACCATTTTCTTATCTATTTTTCACTTCTTATTAGTGTTTTCTACACATGTGGACATACTTAGCATGCAATGGGGATGATGACTTAGTTATATTCATGTGTAATCTCAACCGGCGGTCTCTGATACCAATCTCTGTGACGGCCCTCATTATACCGGTACGGTCATACCGACCCACGTCGATATAGCGAGAGTCCTCACAGTGGGACATTTACCCAACGATACAAACAGCTGAGATACACGCGAATATATATAACAGAGTAGCGGAAGTAAAAGAGAACTATCTCCATTCATTCATCATCCACATTAAACATACATGCAGTTTACAATTTGCAAAAAGGAACTAAAATTACATGATTTAAATTGCTGAAATAGAGATACAAAATGTCCACATATTACATTCTTTTCATGATAATCCTAATACAATGTTCAAGTACATACGACGAAGTACACAATCACAAAGGAAGCTCCAAGTAACTAGTCTCCGCGCTCGGAGTCCGTCTCCACCGTCTCCTCCAACGGTGTCGTGTCACCAACTACACCTGTACGCCGAAGCAAGGAGTGAGTCCAGGACTCAGCAAGTAACACTATACATGATATACACGTACAAGTCCTAGTGGTTTCTACAAGCACATACAATTAGCAACACATAGCATGCTAGTCCATTTAAGTTTCAACCTATCATGAAGGTTCTACAATTTTACACCTAACACATGCTTTCAGATTTCAAAATATAACATTCACCTATCACATGGTCTCTAATCCATTCACTTATGAACTTTAACCTTATAAAGAACCAAACATGAGAGTTATCCACATGGACAATTTACATACATGAACGGGAACATAGTTAGCATGGATTCCACATGTTCTTAAGTACCTACATAACTTTTTCACATGCTTTAGGTTGCTGATTTCACATGGTTCAAAGACTATAAACCTACACATGAAAGCTACAATGTGGCTTAGAACATAACACATGAACAATCCATCATGCCACTTTGCACACATACTCATTAATTGTTCCTAATCATGGATTCTAAACACTTTGCACACATAAACACAAGAAGGATAACATGCATTTTCTGAATTCACATGGTTTCAGATTTAGCCTCACATGGTTTCAATAACACATTGCACATCTAGATTTTCACATTTTCCTTTTTCACAATTTCCTCTTTTCACATGGTTACACTTTACACATACACATTCACATGTCACTTACACATTTACACATGGTCACATACACTTTACACATTACACTTTACACATATTTTAGTGCCGTGACACATAGTCCAAACCACCAAAGAAGGACACATTCACATCACATAACACATAGGCACCATCTAGGCAATGCAATGGTGACTCTTGGACTGCGCAGACCGGGAGAACAAGTCTCCACCCTAACCAGTGGTACTTGTCCACCTCCAGGATTTCCCCCTAATGCCCTTAGGGTCACTTAACACAATGAACTTTCTCAGGGGGACTTTTCCCTGATACAGCTCCACTGCCTTCTCGGAAGCAGTATCACATTGGCACAGTTTACACTTTTACACATTTAACGTTTTACACATGGTTTTACACTTGGCACTCTTCATTTCATTCACACTTTCTTACTCACATGAACACCTCTGTTTTCCTAACATGGTACTACAGAGTTTTCAAGATTTAACACATAGTAAACACACCAATCATGCTGGTTTAAACAAAATAAAATCACATTACGATCATATGTACGAATTATTCACAATTCACATGAAAACACATAACTTTTATTTACTGTTCCAATTAACCTGAAATTTTAACCACATGCTGTTTTCGGGTTCCAAATCATACCCTCAATTTTTCAGATTTTTCTGAGCTAAATAGGATTTACAGAAAATCAAACACCTAATTAGCATATTATTCACAACTTATGCTAACATGGGTCTAACACATTTGAAATTCACCCACTTACTGTTTTGCACAGAAAACACTAATGCATGATTTCAGAATACAACATCATCCTAATTCATACATCTATAAATCCGTTACCACAAACCATTTCTACATGCTTTCATTTTACCGAATCGAACTTTCTAGCAATTCCACAAGTATGCATGAATTACAAAAATTCAGAACATACATACATGTCCCACAATATTTCATGAATAGACTGAAAACAAGGCATTTAACTAATCCTAATCATGGAACATTAATTTGCAAAGATTATCTACAAGTTATGCTCACAAGTTTAAAGACATCATTTTTCCACATTCACCAACACAACCACATCATCCACAACCACAATGCACAATATACATAGCTTATAGGAATACCATATATCCTCATCACGAAAATCATAACGAAATTAACGTATAAGAGGGACAGAACAGCTCACTGTTCTGTCCTGAAGAACTAGACGGCGGTCTCTGGCCGCTGACTCAGAGTCAGCGGCAGGGTCGATGGACGCCAAGCTCATCACAGGCGTCCAGGGACCTTGCCGTTTACTCAGGTCTGTGCAGAAACACAGACCCGAGCTCTGAAATTTGGGTGAAATGGAGGGTCTAGGACTCGAGGGAAATTCCATAAAAATTATAAAAACCTCCTAGACTCATACGGGGATACCATAGATAGGTCACTTGCCTTTCAAAATTCTTCTAAGGGATTTAGAGGCTTGGTGAAGACCTCCTTGGGCAGTCCCAAGAAGTTGCAGAAGCACCTCCAAGATCGCCTTCCTCCGAGCTTCTGGTTGATCTCCACGCCGAGGGGATGATGGGGAAGCCTTCCCCTTTGCTTCAGCTCCCTCCTTGATGCAGAAGATCTCCAAAACCAGCTTCAAAGGGTCGGATTTTAGGGGTTCAAACTGGGGTTTTTCTCACAGAGCTCTAGGGTTTTTCTTTCTCACCTCTCTCCTCTTGCAAGGGTGAAGGGGAAGAATGGGGTGAGCCAATTCGGGTTCAGACCTAAAGAGGGTCTTTCCCCCACTCACTAGGGTGATGGGACACCCTCAGAGCCGTTGGGGGACATCCCCCAATGGTTGCCATACCTTGTTTCAGAAGATAGCAGCTCTGCTGCGCATGCAGGCCAGAGAAGTTGGCGTCCAGATCGCTGGACGCCGGAGTTAGTGTTGGCGTCCAGGGTTGGACGCTAACACCACCTCAACGGCCTGGGGATTGACGCCAAAGGTCCTTCGGCCAGAACCCTAATTTATGCAGAAAACCATGCATACCAAGCTTCTATACATGCAATAGTACATGGTATTATATCCACACTATCATCATGCAATATATACATTATTTACGTTTAATATAAACACATGCACACGTATTTATACTATTTTAATATCCACGTAAATACGTACATACATACTCAACACAATATACACACATAAATACGAAAAAAATACGACAGAAATTCGAGGGTCTTACATGTGATGTCTGTTATGGACACCCTCACTCCTGTGTTGAGTAGTACGTCCGACTGAGGGAGGACGACTGGGGACCGCGACTTGTGTTGTGGTTGAGCAGTCGCTTGTAGCGCACTCGTGGTTGGGGTACGAAACCAGTAGACATACTGGTTCCCAGCTTATCCTGTGTTTCCATTGCCTCACTTTAGAGAGCTCAGGCCAGAGTCTCTAAAGGTGCCAGGCATGGGCCTGCAGGGTGTGTTACCTGCAGGTTGAGGTGTTGGTTGGTCTCCACTTTTCTTTGGCTTGTGGTGTTGGAGCGGCAGTTGGACCTTACATCAGTGGCTGCGAGACTAAGAGGTAGTTCTTGTGTTGTGTTGTGTTGTCTGGGTTGGATACTGGCATCATGAACCAGTAGTCCATTCCCGCTTGGTGGCGTCATCCTTTCCGACTCGTGCTTTGCCACTGGCTGTGGCTCGTGTGTGTGTGACTCGCTGGTTGAGATTTTACTCATTGAGGTGTGCCCTAGTGTTGACACAGTTGAGACTGTGGTTTGTCTTGTCGTAGTGTGCCTGGTTATGGCACAAGCTTACTTGTGGTTTCTGTAGTGGTAGCTCATGGTAGTAGGTACCTGTACCGAGTGTGGGTAGTGGTCCGTGGTGGTACATTGTGTACTAGCCTTTTTAGGTGGTGGAGTGGAGCTGTGCTCCGTGGAGGCCATGCGATGGGACCTTCCACTTGCTGTGTTTTACCCTTTCTTGTGTAAACTTCTGAATAAGGTTTTAATGTGTGATGGATTGGCATCGTGGTAGCCAAACATGTTACCTTGTGTGTGACATTCAATGAATCGTGGTTTAGGGGAATAAAGGACTAGCTCTTGGTTGTTAGCCCTTTCGGTATGGCAGCAAGCTAGCCTAGAGGGGGGTGAATAGGTTTTTCTGAAATCTAAAATAGAAACTTAAACACAGAAATTAACACTTGAATGTTTGGTTAGTTTAGTGGATAAATAGTAGAAGTGCGGAAGCAAATAAACAATCACACAAAGGACACAAGGAATTTATCCTGGTTCGGCCCTTCCCACATGGAAGTCCTACTTCCAGTCCCCAAACAACCTCTAGGGATTTCACTAACCAAGGGTACAGTCCCCCTCAAGGACACTACAACACCCAGCACCCCAGCTGGTCTTCTTCTCTTTCCCGGGAAAGAAGGCAGCCCACTTCTTTTCTAGGCTCAGAAGCAAACCTACTGGTACAAACCCGAGTGCGGTTCTACTAGACACAAACCCCTAGCTGGGTTACACACTGTATACAGTCCTACAGCTGGACAGAAATGTTTCTTAGAAAATAAAGATCAGACTGAGAGTTATTACAAGATGAACACTCAGAACTTAGCTCACAGTCACAGACTGTCCCCCAAGATTACAATGAGCACAGGGAGAAAATGAAGAGAGAAGGAAGGAAGCTTGAAAGCTCGAATGCTTCAAATGCTTGAACACTTCTTCTTGGGCTCAGGCTCTTTCTCCCTTTTCCTTTGAGTGTATTGGGAGTTCAGGTTCCTCACTGGTTGTACACTCCTTCAAAGATCTATAGAAAAGCTCTCTTCATTTCTTCAGCCTTGCTTCTTCTTTTATATGAGCAGCTGTGAATAAATCCGTTGGAGTTCTAGCCGTTGCTCATGTTCTCTTTCTTCTGATATTTTGTGGTGTACGAGGTCTGCAAGCATAGAAGAAAGTGTTTAGTTAAAAGAGTGTTTCTGTCAAAAAGGCTATATCTCTATGTTTTCTGTTGCCACCTAGAAGTAGTAAGTAATCTCCTTTTTGTTGGCAGGAAAGAAGAGATCTAGAGAGATAATAAAAAAAATCTCCTGTCAAAAAGATAGAGGATTACGCAAATCAAGAATATATGACTTTTTTACTAGATGCCAAAAGACAATTTGAAATATAAAGGAAATCTATATTTTTAAAAACGAATCCATGTTTTACAAAGGAATCCATGTTTCACTTACCAAATCCTTATGAGAGCGAATCCTTATAGCAGTGAATCCTTATGAGAGCAAATCCTTATAGCAGTGAATCCTTATGAGAGCGAATTCTTATAGTAGTGAATCCTTGTGAGAGCGAATCCTTATAGCAGTGAATCCTTATCAAAGCGAATCGTTATGAGAGTGAATCGTTATGAGAGCGAATTGTTATGAGAGTGAATCGATGTGAGAGCGAATCCTTATGGCAGTGAATCCTTATGAGAGTGAATCCTTATGAGATCGATTCCTTAATTGATGCTCCAAGGCTAACCTGCAAGTAAATTACTCAAAGGTAGGTACGCAAATCCTTTTGGGTCCTTGATGGTTAGATGCATGAAAATATCCTTTAGGGATCCAAACTAAGTGCCTTGTTGTGCAGGTGTTTACAGTGTGTCCTAGTCTATTGCAATGAGAACAACAATGAATATGGATTGTTTTGTTCTTCTCATTTTCTTTGTGCTGAGTTTTTAGAATGTAATTTCTGTAAACTTTTTCTTTTACAGGGGCCTTTTTCTGGGGCATCTTGGTTTCTTTTACAAATTTTGGTAGTGGATATTTTTCTGGAATCATGGCTTGTTTTCCTTTTTCTGGAGGTATGTATCCAAGCCCTTGTTTGTTATTTCCAGATTTTGATCCTTTTAAGCATAGGGCTAAAGATGTTTTCCCTTCAGTTAATTTTCTAACTGATTCTTTTAAATACATATTTTCTTCAGTTAGAGTTTTTAATTTTTCTTCTAACTCTAACTTCTCATTATTCTTGCTTTTCAAATCTTCATTTAAAAGATAATTTTTATCTTTACATTCTTTTAATTGTTCTTCTAGTTGTTCCAATTCGGATTTAAGATCATAATTGGTGTTTTCCAAGCAGTAGAGTTGTTTTTCAGATTTTTTAGTTCTTTTACAGCCCCCTTATGTTTTCCATACAGTTCATTAAAGACTTCTTCTAAGTCTTCTGATTCTGACCCTGAATCTGTGCAAGAATTAAAAAAGAGTCAGAATGTACCTCATCTAGTCCCACCATGAGGGCTAGATTTACCTGCTCCTTTTCGGAATCTGAGCTTGATGATTCTGAGCTTGTGACCTCATCATTTTCCCAAGCAGCCGCCATGCCTCTTCTTTTAAATTTCTTGTGCTGCTTCTTGGGCTTCTCGATTTGACTAGTCTTCTTGAGTCTTGGACAATCCGGTCTCAGATGCCCAGGTTTTTTGCATTCATAGCATACTGGTTCTTTCTCCTTTTTCTCCTTTCTTTGGATCCTTCTTGATCTGTTTTTCTTCTTCTTTAAAATCTTCTGAAGATTGTACAATACTTGATCAGCATCATTATCTTCAGAATCTGCATTTTGGGAACTAGAAGAGGAAGAGGTGGAAGGAGCACCTACAACCTTAAGAGCATCAGTACATTTCTTCTTAGATGAGCTTTCAGACAATCGCTCCATATTTATTTCATGTGCCATGAGAGAACCAATTAAATTATCAATTGACAATTTGGTTAAATCATGGGCCTCTTCAATAGTAGTTACTTTAGGTGTCTATGAAATAGTTAAGGACCTAAGTATTTTTCTAATGGTTTCTTCATTAGAAAGAATTTTTCCAAGAGAATTTAAACCTACTACTATGCCTGAAAATCTATTATACATAGTAGTGATATTTTTGTTTTGAAGCATTTTAAATTGTTCGTATTGTGAAACAAGAATATCTATCCTAGTTTGTTTCACTTTATCTGTTCTTTCATAAGTTATCTGCAACTTATCCCATATCTCTTTGGCAGATTTACAAGCAGATACTCTACTAAATTCCTTTTTAGATAAAGCACAACATAAAAAGTTCTTAGCTTTAAAATTTAGGGATAATTTATGCTTATCTGCTACTGTAATAGCAGTAGTGCCTTCAGCAGGAACAATAACAAAATCACCTACCTCAATTACCTGCCACAGATCAAAGTCTGTGCCTCGAATGAAGCATTCCATTTTCATTTTCCAGCATTGGTAATCTTCTTCGTCGAAGAATGGAGGTCTGGTGACTGATTGACCTTCAGCATATCCTTGAGCTGCCATGGATCTTTGCTCTAAGATCATTGGATCTTTTTGAAAGTTCAGAGACCCGCTCTAGTACCACTTGTTGGCCCTTTCGGTATGGCATCAAGCTAGCCTAGAGGGGGGTGAATAGGTTTTTCTGAAATCTGAAATAGAAACTTAAACACAGAAATTAACACTTGAAGGTTTGGTTAGTTTAGTGTGATAAAGAGTAGTAGTGCGGAAGCAAATAAACAATCACACAAAGGACACAAGGAATTTATCCTGGTTCGGCCCTTCCCATATGGAAGTCCTACGTCCAATCCCCAAGCAACCTCTTGGGATTTCACTAACCAAGGGTACAGTCCCCCTCAAGGACACTACAACACCCATCACCCCAGCTGGTCTTCTTCTCTTTCCCGGGAAAGAAGGCAGCCCACTTCTTTTCTAGACTCAGAAGCAAACCTACTGGTACAAACCCCAGTGCGGTTCTGCTAGACACAAACCCCTAGCTGGGTTACACACTGTATACAGTCCTACAGCTGGACAGAAATCTTTCTTAGAAAAGAAAGATCAGACTGAGAGCTATTACAAGATGAACACTCAGGACTTAGCTCACAGTCACAGACTCTCCCCCAAGATTACAATGAGCACAGGGAGAAAATGAAGAGAGAAGGAACGAAGCTTGAAAGCTCGAATGCTTCAAATGCTTGAACACTTCTTCTTGGGCTCAGGCTCTTTCTCTCTTTTCCTTTGAGTGTATTTGAAGTTCAGGTTCCTTAGTGGTTGTACACTCCTTCAAAGATCTTCAGAAAAGCTCTCTTCATTTCTTCAGCCTTGCTTTTTTTATATGAGCAGCTGTGAATAAATCAGTTGGAGTTCTAGCCGTTGCTCATGTTCTCTTTCTTCTGATATTTTGTGGTCTACGAGGTCTGCAAGCATAGAAGAAAGTGTTTAGTTAAAAGAGTGTTTCTGTCAAAAAGGCTCTATCTCTATGTTTCCTGTTGCCACCTAGAAGTAGTAAGTAATCTCATTTTTGTTAGCAGGAAAGAAGAGATCTAGAGAGATAAGCAAAAAGATCTCCTGTAAGAAAGATAGAGGATTACACAAATCAAGAATATATGACTTTTTCACTAGATGCCAAACGACACTCTGAAATATAAAGGAAATCTATATTTTTCAAACGAATCCATGTTTTACAAAGGAATCCATGTTTTTACAAAGGAATCCATGTTTCACTTATCGAATCGTTATGAGAGCAAATCCTTATAGCATGAATCCTTATGAGAGCAAATCCTTATAGCAGTGAATCCTTATGAGAGCGAATCCTTATAGCAGTGAATCCTTATGAGAGCGAATCCTTATAGCAGTGAATCCTTATGAAAACGAATCGTTATGAGAGCGAATCGTTATGAGAGCGAATCGCTATGAGAGCGAATCGTTATGAGAGCGAATCGTTATGAGAGCGAATCGATGTGAGAGCGAATCGTTATGAGAGCGAATCGTTATGAGAGCGAATCGTTATGAGAGCGAATCGTTATGAGAGTGAATCGTTATGAGAGTGAATCGATGTAAGAGCGAATCCTTATGGCAGTGAATCCTTATGAAAGCGAATCCTTATGAGATCGATTCCTTAAGAGAGTGAATCCTTATGGCACTTTGTGAACTGAAATCGATGTATATTAAATGGACATCGATTTGACTTTTCAGTGCAAATCACAGAGCGATAGTACCATCAATTTTTATTTATTAGAAAAACATAATATTAAATATATTCAATAATATTTAATAAATCAAAAAACTGTTTTTATTAGTAATGTTATAATATTAAATATATTTAATAATATTTAATTAAATAAAAATTTTATCTTTATTTATTTAATCATAAGTTTTGTTATCACCAAAATATAAGGGTAAAATATAGAGTGGTTCAACATTGGTTAGCAGTCCTGTCACCCACGTGTTTGAGATTCACCAGTGAAGATTGTAGCCGAGGCAGTGGTTTGCCTGTGAGTCTTGCAACTTAGGTGACTAAATGTTGAGGTGTTGTGCCCGTGAGGCTTGTGGCCTAGGCTCTCCAGTTGTGGGGCGGACTAGTGGTGTAGTGGTAGTCTTGTTATTCCTCTTCTCTTAAAGGACTATATGTTTATTGTATGTTTATGTTCTAGTTGTTGCTTATTATGAATGTGTGAGCATGCTATGGTTTGGCTATCGATGTCTCTAGTGAGACCCGTTGGGGTTGAGGTTCTCTTGTCAGTGTGCAGTTTTTGGTGGTCCCCTACTGAGCCGATGACTTGTTGAGGCTCACTCCCCTACAGTTCTTTTCAGGGTTTACCGTTGGTATGGCTTGCGAAGACGTTGTGACAGACTTGTACCAGCAGCAGTAGTGTTACTAGAGTTGTGTGAGTTGTGCTCCCTCGGGGTATGCCCCAGGTAGTTGTACTCTTTTTAATTTGGACATGTAATGATGTAGTGGGACAGCTGTAATTGTTATATACAGATATGAGCACATGTACTTTCTTGTGTCTTATACTGTGTGGTTGTCTTTTATATTCTTACTGGACACTTGTGTGAGATATCCCTTGCGACACTTCGGTCCGTTCGCGGGAGGCAGACCTAGATAAAGAGACTTATTGGGCATAAATATTTAGGGCCGTCACAGTTGGTATCAGAGCATGGTCAAATTAGGATATGAAAAGACATTAAGGTTACAATGTCCCAATACATGGTTTAATGTCCACTGCTAGTAGTAAGTCTGTGGTTTTTGTGCTTTTTAGTACAGTTTTCACGTGAGTTTTGGTATGTGAATTGTATGTATAGCTGGTCAGATTAGTAGCTATGGGTAATGGCAGAGGAATGGTATGGTTAGTGGTGTAGTGTGAGTGGTTAATAGGGTGCCAGATGCAGTTAAAGTATAGTTGATTAAGGTTCTCAATATAGAAAATTGAAGGGAATAGTGAATTTAGTCATGAAAACCAGTGAGAATGGCTTAGTGAGGATCAGAGTTGGCAGAGACAGGTATATCGTAGTGATGTGATGGAATAGCAGAGGGAATAGTGTTATGATGAGGAATAGGGCTGTGTGACCAGGGCTGTTAAATAGGTGAATTGTGGCTGAGAACTGTAGCAGAGACAGTCATTGAGTTTGAGATTTATGTTAATAAAGTGTTGAGGAATAGTTTGGATAATAATATGATTAGTGGCATATCAGGTTTGAAATAATTGAGTGAGATTGTTTAGCCTAAGATGAGATGTTGGTAAGTAGAGGGGCAGTGATTAAAGATGGTTATTAAGTGTGATTTGTGATTAAAAATAGTTGCAGTAAAGAGTTTAAGGGCAGTGCTGTTATGAATAATGAGGATAATAGAAAATCTGATATGGGGACCCATGTAAGTGTGTGCAAAGGTGACTAGTTGGTTAAAGAAAGAGTAAAAGAAGAATAGTATGAAGTTGGATTTTTCTGAGAATATCATAAGAAAGAGATGTCCATTTAGTAAGAAGTAGTGGGTAAAGATTTCGCAGAGAGATTTATGCAAAGTTGCACCAGTAGTTGTGTGTAGTTAGTGGGAATGGAAAAGGAAAGTTGAAGTCAGAAACAGATTAAGGTTAAAGATAAATAATTAGATTAAGTTGGAGCTATGCAAGTCAGAATAAAAGAAAAGAGAGGGTTACGTCCATTGAGAAGTAATGAGGAACAACAAAGTAAATTGTGAATGTATATTTGTAAATGAGCCCTAACAGTGAAATTGTTTATGATTGGCAGTAAATCAGCAATCTGGAATAAAGGAATCTGGTAGAATAAATTATTGTATTTAAAGGAAATAGTTAGTATTTTCAGAAGAGGGATTGCAACATAAATGGCACCTTGAGACTAGTCAGTTAGAAGAATAGTTAAGAGAAATATTTTGCAGAAATGTTATTATGTTATTGGTAGTAAAGATAAAGTTTAGTATTAATGATCAGATGAGAGAAAATAATGTGGCAGATTATGGAACAACGATAATTAGATGGTTCAGGAAATGTGCAGTAAGAATTTGTGTAATGGGGTGTAGTAAGATGATGCAGATGAATACATGAATTCTGTTATAATAATATTTTCAAAATTTGAAGCAAAGTCATAATAAATCAGTTAAGGAATAGCGAGTAGATTAAAGTGTAACAAAGGGAACAGAAAGAGTGAGGAGCAATATGATCAGTTTAGTGGTAAAGAAATTTTGAAATTTGATATCGTAAATGAGCAAGGTTTGGGTAAAGGTAAGGCAAATCTTTGGGTATGTGCAGCAGTGAGAATGGAATTGTGAAAAGATATAAGTTAGATTTGTTGAGTCAATTAGAGAATATTGTTTGAAGCAAAGAAAATATATATAAAGGGGGAAGTATATCAATAATACTATGACAAGATTCAGAATTCAGTGTGGTACAGATATAGTAGAAGATAGAATATGGGTAGAGTCAATTAAGTGGTAATATTATATGATAAGAGAAATATAATGTCAATTGGAAAGTATGATTTAAAGCAAGAAATGTTTCTAGTGGTGTGGTAGAATTCAGAAATGAAATAAGTGGTCTGATTAAAATAGAAATAGTAAGAAAAGCAGATTAGAAATACCATCATTTCCTGTCAGTATTAGGTGGATAAATAAGATAAATTGAGAAGTCAATAAAGTTAGATATGAGACTAGAATTTATGGTAAGTTGGATATTCATAAGGTATCCGAGGGTCAAATAATCGAATGAAAATTTAAGGTTAGCGCGCAGTTGAGTAGAGAGATAACGGTTCTTAGTTAAATATGAGTTAAAGCGGTTGGTGCAAAATGGTTAGGCGAGGCAGGAAAATTCAAAGATGATAATGCAAATTTCTCGAAAAATAAGCAATTAGGAATATGAAAGCAGATAAAGTAATGTAACGGCTGGTAGTAATAAGCAAATAATGGAATAGCATCAAGGATCCAAACATTTAAGCAGGATTTAGTACAATAAAGTATTTAAAGGTATCAATGTAAAGTAAAAGGATTGGAGCAAGAAAAACGATTCAGAAAGAAATGTTGCAAACACAGCCAGGAAAAATGTGGAAGTAGGTTAAGTCCAAGGAGATAAAGCGCCAACTGCACGGTAGAATTGCTTACAGACAAAAAGTAAGGAATGGTAAATTGAATCCACGGAATAAAGCGGTTGTGGAATAAATTAGAAAGGCAAGGAAAGACAAAATAAGCATGGAAATGGATAGATGGATCGGTTAGTATAGATGGTTTGGTGAATTGCATATGGTGCATGTTTGATTTGTTTAATGCTTCATAAACAGTAGATTCCATGTCTAGGCAATGAAATGAGCCTAAAAACTGGGTTGAAACATTTTTTAGGGTGGTTTGCTTGGCAATTCGGAGAAGGGTTCCCAGATTAGGGTTTCTCCTATGAAAGAGACAGACCCGGCTATCGCGACTAGGTCGCGATAGGCCGACCCGTCGCATTTGGGTTTCCTATCATGACATATTGGGGTGTCACGATCTGATAGCGACACTACCCCATGTCGCGACCTCAGTCGTGAGCTCTTGCTTTGCATGGTTTCGGTGATGTGATTATCCGATTATCGGTATTTTATGTGCATGGCTTTGGCAAGTGGTGCATTGCACCTGTAGCACTCTGTGAGCATGGTTAGTGTGTTGTTTACGTATTTGGTATAGTGTCTCTGTGGTATGAGTGTGTGCATGGCACATACTATTGTTGTGGCTGGGCAGTGAGGTTCTGGTTTGAACCTAGCCTCAGTTTTGTGACGTCTTTTATAGGTTGATAAATATGGTTTAACTAGTGTAGTGTGAGTAAGGTTAAGTATAAATATTGTATATTGTGTTACATGGTAAGGAGGTCACATGGTGACCAATGATAGGCCAGATTATGAATGGCTACCGTGATTTACATGTGTGTCTGTGTGGAATAGCTTGTAGGTCACAGAGTGATAGGGCACATGCTATTTTCGAGACTTGTACCATGATTTGTAATAAAGAATATGCAAGTATATATATATATATATATATATATATATATATATCGTGGTTTGTGCATTGCCGAGTGTGGTGGTTCGGCGCCTATTCTAGAATGCCTCTCTAGTCGGGTGCTGCAGGTTCTGCGTGAGCCAGGCACGTGTGTGTGCTTGGGGCTTGTCCCGGTACTGGGTACCGTCGAGGTCCGTGTCGTCTGTCCTGACACCCTCACTCATGTGTTTGAGTAGTACGTCCAACTGAGGGAAAGACGACTAGGGGTAGCGACTTGTGTTTGTGGGTGTGCAGTCGTTTGTAGTGTGCTCGTGGTTGGGGGTAGGGACACCAGTAGACGTACTGGTCCCCAGCTAGTCCTGTGTTTCCAGTTCCTCACTTTTGAGAGTTCGGGCCAGAGTCTCTAAAGGTTCCAGGCATGGGCCTACGAGGTGCGTGACCTTCAGTTTGTGGTGATGGTTGGTATCCACTGTTCTTTGGCTTGTGGTTGTGGAGCGGTAGTTGGACCTTATGTCCATGGCAGTGAGATTGAGAGGTAGTTCTTTTGTTGTGTTGTCCGGTTTGGATACTGGTGTCATGAACCAATAGTTCGTTCCCATGTGGTGGCATCGTGCTTTCCAACTTGTGCTTTGCCACTGGCTGTGGCTCGTGTGTGTGTGACTCACTGGTTGAGGTTTTACTTTTTGAGGTGTGCCCTAGTGTTGACATAGTAGAGACTGTGGTTTGTCTTACTGTAGTGTGCCTGGTTCTGGCACAAGCTTACTTGTGGTTTCTGTGGTGGTACCTCGTGGTAGTAGGTACCTGTACCCAGTATGGGTAGTGGTTTGTGGTGGTATATTGTGTACCAACCTTTTCAAGTGGTGCAGTGGGGCTGTGGTCCATGGAGGTCATGCGGTGAGACCTTCCACTTGCTGTGTTTTACCCTTTCTTGGGTAAACATCCGAAAAAGGTTTTAATGCGTGATGGATTGAGATTGTGGTAGCCAAACCTGTGACCTTGTGTGTGACGTTAGATACATCGTGGTTTTGGGGTATAAAGGACTAGCTCTTAGTTAGCAGTCCCATTACCCACGTGTTTGAGATTCACTAGTGAAGCTTGTAGCCGAGACATTGGTTTGCCTGTGAGGCTTGCAGCTTAGGTGACTAATTGTTGAGGTGGTGTGCCCGTGAGGCTTGTGCCCTAGGCTCTTTAGTTGTGGGGCGGACTAGTGGGTGGTGCTAGTCTTGTTTTTCCTCTTCTCTTCAAGGACTATATGTTTATTGTAAGTTTATGTTCTAGTTGTTGCTTATTATGAATGTGTAAGCATGATATGGTTTGGCTATCGGTGTTGCCAGTGAGACCCATTGTGGTTGAGTTTCTCTTGTTAGTGTGTGGTTTCGGAAGATCCCCTACTGAGCTGGTGACTTGTTGAGACTCACTCCCGTATAGTTCTTTTCAGGGTTTACCGTTGGTATGGCTTGCGAAGACATTGTGACAGACTTGTACCACCAGCAGTAGTGTTACTGCAGTTGTGTGAGCTTGTGCTCCCTCGAGGTATGCCCCAGGTAGTTGTACTCTTTTTAATTTGGACATGTAATAATGTAGTGGGACAGCTGTAAATTGTTATATACAGATATGAGCACATGTACTTTATTGTGTCTTATACTGTGTGGTTGTCTTTTATATTCTTACTGGACACTTGTGTGAGATATCCCTTGCGAGACTTCGGTCCGTTCGCAGGAGGCGGACCTGGATACAGAGCCTTATTGGGCATAAATATCCATGGTCGCTACATATAACACGAGTGGGAAATTCACAGTGGTAGATCCACCAGAATGACAACAATCTCTCCGATGGGCTCCTCTCATGGGTTTAACCCACATCGTAAGGATTTAACCATGGGGCAACACGTATAAGGGTTCATACGTAACCCATGATATGTAGGTGAATAGTGAAAGGGATTACGTAGTAATCATATATATATATCTTTATTTAAATATATATGTAATTAAGATATAATTTATTTATTCCCTTTCATTTAATACAAATATTATCAATTTGAGTTGGCATTTTGGATTTATCTTGGCCAGTGTTAGGATTGGATATTCGGTGATGGCAAAGCTAGAAGGGGGGGGGGTTGAATAGATTTGCAGTGGAAACTTAAGCAATTTGAAAATTACTTCGAAATAATGAATCTACTCAATTAAAACCCCTACTAATCTGATGTGATTCAGTGCACAAAGTGTGTGAGACAATTGAACAATCAGATTATGTGAACTAGTGTGTGAATGTTAAGAGTTTAATCGAACCCCTATGCATGCATCTAACGATGAGACAATATTAAACCATTGCACAGAGATTTTTAGGTGGTTCGGAAATCACACCACGTGACTCCTACGTCCTCCCCTCACACAGTGAGGACACACTACTCAAGGATGAGTACAACACACACACACTTGAGCACAACGACTCAATCACACACACACACACTAGATCATGTCCACAATAGATCAGATCCTCTAGCCTTGATCTGATCAACACACCAGACACACAGAAAATTGCTTATTAAGCGAGTTCAACCCTGCAATCACACACACGCACGTTGTTTGAGGTAAACACGCACTCAGAACAACCGCACACACGTGGATCAAGCACAAGGGATGCTCAAACCACTTCCACACACAGAGAAATGAAAAGTGGAAAGAAGAAGAGTTCTGAGATGTAGAAACAAATCCATATGTGAACTCTTCGTGGTGGTCGTTCAGAAGAACTCCAAGCTTCGTATGGATGATGATCAGATGATGGAGAAGCTTGAACCATGGACGGACTGACTTCAACTCCACTCGTGAGATGGATCTTCCTCGCGTTGGACGGAGAGTTGAAGCAAAGCAGCAGAGAGAGAGAGCCTTCTTGTTGGTTTTGCTTAGGGTTTTGATATGGTGGCTTCTTGCTGCGAAAATACCTTCATATGGTCTACATATATGGGTGTCCAAGTATGGAGAGTCATGCTTAAAGGGATCACCCTAATATAGAACATATAACAATCACGTTTCTAACTTTTCTCTTCGTTTGTCGACAGGTGCTTTATAGCTGTCGACACCTACTGCAGACTTCTGGTTTCCAGAACCTTGCCAGTTCGTGGAAGACTGGATCTGTCGACGGGTGATATGCTGGCTGTCGACAGGCATGCTGTATCTGTCGACAGGTGCATCTCATTTGTCGACACATACTGCTGTAAATGTGTTTCCAGTAGCCTATTTGTTCTGAATTGGTCTATCTGTAGACACATGCCTTGGGAGCTGTCG
The DNA here is from genome assembly GCA_014218235.1 of Colocasia esculenta. Classification (NCBI taxonomy): domain Eukaryota; kingdom Viridiplantae; phylum Streptophyta; class Magnoliopsida; order Alismatales; family Araceae; genus Colocasia; species Colocasia esculenta. The sequence continues at coordinate 82,163,538 of CM024756.1, read as the reverse complement.
ACACATGACTACTTGAAATGTATTTCTTGGTCTTTTGCACTTGACTTTGGTCGATTGTCTTGTGTGCATTCACACCTACATCAAAAGACATTCTATGTGAGATATAATGGATACTTGAATAGTCATAGAAGCACTATTTTCATTTGTTCATTTCTCTTTCATGTCTTTGTCATATTTATCATGTTTCCAACATCAATGTAACATCAATTATGTTAAACATCATCAAAAACATTTAAGCACATGTCATCATACACATTGTAACCTAACATTCTCCCCCTTTTTGATGATGACAAAATTACAATTGATGTTTCTCTCCCTTTTGACAACATTCAAAAAGACAAATCATGCACACATGGATAAGAATGAAGCAAAGAACGGTGATTTCATTCATTGATCTGTAAGTAAACACAGTTACAAAAAGGACATCCATTGCATGAAATAAAGAAAAATAAAAGAAAGGAAATGACATAACTGACTGAACAAACAGACTCATGAACCAATCCTAGTTAAAATAAAAAACCAGATGGCCCCAAACTAAATCCTAGACATTGTTATTCCCAGGAACAAGGAGATGACGGAACTAATGAAACTCAGTAGAAATGAGTGTCCAAATGGGATTTCAAGGTTGAGAATAGGTTGATACCCACTACAAGGTGTCATAAACAATAGTATTAAGACACATAAAAATTCTACAATGGTTAAGAGATAATACTCCGGGAATCTCAAGTTGTAGCATTTAGAAGACATCATTCAAAAACATATGAAAATAAGATAACCCCTTTGAATAAAACTGTTGTAGAAAAACATGTTCCTTTGTGGGTGATGTTCAGTTGGTACATGAAAGTAATGTCTACATGAGTGATTAACAATAAACAACATATTGTCTTTGATTTAAAAACATGGAGGCTACACTCTATTTCTAGCATTGAATTATTTCTTTTGTCAAGTTAATGTGAGAAAAGTGGTAATTAGGATCACTTTTCACCTTTTGACGTGAAGCTAGACATTTGGGATGCCCGTACCCCTAGTTACTCAGTGTGAGTGACCATCATACTATTGTGCAGAGATAATGGAGGGACTTCTTGACGCGAAGACAGACATTTGTGATGCCCACGTCTCCAGTTACTCAGTGATGCTCATCATTGCTCTACCTTTGTCCCATTTTATATAATTTTTGTTTGAACTTTTGAGTTTAGAAATAGGTAGCTTTTCTCCTTTTTTAAAAAAAATTGAAAAATGAAAGTCAAAGGTTATTTAAGGTCAAAGGCCAATGTAAAAACATTATGTTCAACAACCTTCTTACTTGTCAATCCATTTTAGGAACATGATCATCCACAAGGGAGTTATTCAAGTAAGTTAGGTTAAAGCCATTAGATTTGTTCAATGTGTTCTAGATGATACAACCTAGACTCATACACAAAATATTATTTCAAAATCATTGTAATTGTGTCAATGTCTTTGATACTATGTGAGTATGAAAGGTTCTAATGAATATTAAAGCTCAATTCTCCCCTTGCATGAATAATATGAACATACTCATAAAGAAAGGATGAGAAAAGATGAAGAATTCATAGAAAATGTGTATCTGTCGACAGCAAGTATGTGCTTGTCGACAGGTATTGAGATCCAGAAAGATCAAGGTTCTGGGAGAGGATATCTGTCGACAGGTATAATGGGCTTGTCGACAGATACTGAATTTTGCCAGAAAAGCAGTTCTGGGAAGGCTTGGCTGTCGACAACTGGGAATCTGGTTGTCGACAGGTACTTGAAAACTCAATTTTAAGGCTTTGAATTGTGAGAGATTTGAACCATATGATTGAGGGATAAAGACACATTGAATATGAAGGGTATCCCTTATGAATTTCACTCACCTAGCTTTAACTTACTCTCCCATAGTGTGTGCATATGATGACTCATCATTCGAGCAAATCAATCAATGACATACACAAACATACCAAGCATTTGCACACAAAAGAACATACATAAGCATGAAAGCACCAACATTCATTCTTTTAAGGAGATACATATGGCAAGATTGATGTGAAAGAATGTCCCTCAAACAACTCACTCAAAAACGTTTTTTGACTTACTCCCCCATAATGTATGCATGGTATTGAAATGAACATTCAGGCAATTCACACATGTTCATGTTAAGCAATTTGCACAAAGAGAGTATAAACATGATCATTTGACATTTTTGAGATTATGAATTTTTTCTTGATAATCTTTATATACTAGAAGACTATTGATACTTGGCGGAGAGTATTTCTCATGCATAATGCTAGTTTCTAGACAAGCCCAACTTGTCCTTCCACATTTCACCATTTGAAATACCAAATAGTCACTACATAAATGATAAATTTCAATGAATTTTAAAGAATATTTTTGTACTTTTTCAAATTTACTCCCCTTAACATGTGTATGAACTGAGAAGAGTTGACAAGCAATTCATTATTATGCACACAGAATCATGGACACAGCTAAGCAAGCATGATAGTACAAATATGATTCCAATTGTTAAGAGACATTGTCATTTGGGGATTGCATCAAAACACATTTTTCATTGCTCAGATAAAATTAAAAATCCATTTCAATTCCAGCAGTTCAAATCTGAAGTGATAGGGAGATTTTACCTGAACAGTCTTCAATCACAGTCTCAAAAATTTTACCTTTGTTCTCCAATCATTTCTTGCCTTGCACAGCCAATGTCATGAATCCATTAACGCTATATGGCTGCAAGACATCTCAGCTTGTTGATCAAGCTAGTTTTGGGGCCCACACTTGCTTGGGTCCTGTAATGACATTAATGTTAGGATTTAACAATGATTTCAGAATCCAAAATGATTTTATTTTTGGAATAGATGTATTTCTTTCATTAATGGAACTATGAGCAGCATTAGTTCCATACTCTTCTTTAGTCTTGTTCAATACATCTATGTTTTCATGAAATATTTTGCTTTTAGGACTTTTAGCATGAAGAACAAGACACTTCTTTTGTCCAGCAATCATGTTCTTATGTACATGGAATTTCTGAGTATTTTCAGCATGAACATGATTTTGATTCCTATGTACATGGGCTTGTGTATGAACATGGGGCTTGGGAACATGCACAAGATGATCATTTATATGCCAACAATCCATAGAGATATGACCATGTTTATGACATGTAAAGCATTGGACAGACTTGGCATATTTATGAAAGTGTTGACCTTTATTCCAATGGAACATGGCTTGGTGACTAGGTCTATTGCAATTAAAGCAAATGAGTTGAGTATTTCCCTAGAGCTTACCATAGTATGAGTGCATTTGTTGGAATCTCTGAGATCCTCTAGAGTACCTTTGATTATCCTTGGGTTGAAAACGAGGAGGTGGCACCCTTTGGTAGCTCTTGACTTGATGTGGAGTTGCAGATTGCCTTGGATTTTTCTGGGCTAATGGAGGAGCTGTGGAGACCTTGTAGAGTCCTGTTTTCTTTTTCATTTTCTTTTTCTGGTTTTCAGTTGAAACAAGATTCTTCCTATTTGCCGCATTTTTTTTTCAATTTATCATTTTATTTTTGAACATTTTTCTGAACATGAGTCTGTAATCACGGGGATTACACCCCCCCTCAACACAAACATTAATATCAAATGTGATAGCATGGAAAATAGGATGTGATCGCCACCTAGATAGTTGCCAAGTGAAGAGAAATAACGCGGGCTAACTACTCAAGGAAAGGGGGGAAGAGAACGGAGGAATACCTGATGTCGCGGTAGATACGACTGACGTGGACAGCCTGATAATGCGTCCGCCATGATGGATGCGTCTATTGTCGCATCGTCCACCTCCGTCACGTTCTCTTCTTTGCGGGAGATGATGGGTGTGGACCTCCTTCCCATCCTCCAGCCGGCTGGAGAACAAGAGCTCCTCGTGGAAAAGCTTGGGTGCCTGCCAAAACAAAGGAGAAACAAGAAAAAGCCCTATTAGAACATGTTAAGTGTAGTATTTATTCTAAAAATGAAGGGAAACGCGAGATTATGGTGGGAACGCACCTGGGGGTGGTTTTTTAAACCCCTTGGGTGTGTGGAAAACGTGGGTGGAAAATGGATGCAACCTATCTAGAAAATAAATGAGATGCATGAAAAAATGAAGAAAAAGGGAAAGAGGAAGAGGATGAGCCCCATAAGGGCGACTCCCTGGCTTGATGATTGTCCCAAATGTTGTGCAAAGCCTTCAGGGAAGTGTTGGAGTCGCCGTTCACACGTTCCACCCTCCGTTGATGAAGGAATGAGGAGCTTTTGAGGAGTGGGATGTGTGGGAAAAGTGAAAAACGAGAGGGATGTGAGTCTAAGTGTTGGTGAGAGGAGATTTCGGCAGCCCTTCGGGGTGAAAAATGAGGCTCCTCTTGTCCATCAAGAGAAGGCCTTGTTTTTATAGAGCCTTTAAGAGATAATATCTCCTTAGAATGAGAATTAATTAAAATGGGAGATAAACCTCACCCAAAATCGGATGGAGAGTCCTTGGGGTCCTCAAGGAGAGTCCCTAGGGCCCAAATCTCGCCCAAGGGGTTGAGATATTCCCTAAGGATAAAGTTAAGCCCATGGGAAGATAAATAGGAGGTGGTTGCGGAGGGCTGCATGCGCAGCTGTTGTCACGACGTATCGTAGGGTCGCGTCACGGAATCGCGACAGGGCAGAGCATCGCGATAGTAATGCCCACGTGCATGGATAATGCATGGGCTGTCGCGGCAGCCTAGACCGTCGCGACTCAGAGATGCGGCGCCACGATGCGTCGCGACAATAAAATGGAAATTTATGTGAATTATCAGCCAACCGCATGAATAGATAAGAGTTATTGATCCTTAAGGATTCTATCAAAGTGATAATGGGCGGGATTTCAAGGTAATTTAAATTGATAATGGGCTCAAATCAAGGCTAATGATGGGCTCAAGGTGAGTGACCAATTAGGGGCCCACTGAAGTGAAAAGAAATGTGGTTCAACCCATTACTCGCAATCGGGTGTCTACAGATTGCCCCTCCTTGGCTTCCATTTTGCAAGGAAGCGAAGCAGGAGTGTAGTGGAGGTGTCACGAAGTGATGGCAGAGCGGAAATGATGCGGAGTGAACTGAAAAGTGGGAGCCAAGGTAAAGAGACACCCGATCTGACTAACGAGCAATTAGAATCTTCGTGAAAGCCCCGAGTTAGCTGCTCGAGCAGAATGTAAAGAAAAGCACAAGTCTGGACCAGAAGGAGAAAGGACGATCAACCCCTCAATTGAGAGGTACCCTAGCTGATTGGCCTACAGGTTTCGTTTTGGAGGGACATGTGCGTGCCAGGCAGGTAACTCATGACTTTGTCCTGGGAGCGGTTCACAACCAAAACGGATCAAAGGAAAAGGAAAATTTGGATAGGTAATCCAGACAGGGAAATTCTTGTCAAACTGACGGGAACAACTCACTCAGAGGCAAACCATCCGATTCGGAGTGGAATTGAATTTCTTATTTGAAATATGAAGGATGATTGGACACTCAACAAGGGCTCATCAAAAGGCAGGAATGAGTCAGGAAAGCTCAAGGTCCTACATGATGCATGCTGGGCTAAAATAAAAGAAATCATCAAAACGAATGCAAAGAAAAGAGAAAGTAGAATATATATCAAGGATAATATTGTTAAGCTGAATAAGAACGGGTCAAGAGACTACCCACAACCGTAGTGCAGTCCTGAATCCATCGTTCCCAAACATAGACAACTCAACGGCCTATCCAATGATTAACAATATGCACCTAGATTATCACTGTTTTTGGTGAAGGGGAACTCAAATCCCAGAACACATTGAAAACCAGCCAGTCCTTGAAATGATATAGTAAGTAGAATACCATATAGTAATGCAGGGAATAGGGGAAGAAATACTTACCTGACTTACCTGCGACGACCTCTTTTTTTTTTATTTTCTGGTTTTCTGATGAAATTTTTTTTTGACAATAAATAGACAGAATAAGCACGAAACAACAATATATATACAAGCATAATTAAACAAACAAATAGACAAAGCACAGACATGGGAACAACACAACAGATAAAGAGGCATCGGCCTTGGTGACCGCAACATTATCGCGGCGCCCCGCCATGTCGCGACCTGGTCGCGTCATATGTCGGAGTCGCGACTCGACCCGAACCCAGAAAACGCAGGAAACCGGGATTTATCCTTATCCTAAGACACCTAGACTACCACTAGGACTCCTAAACCTCTCCTAATCTTATCCTAAGACCTAGAATCGGGATTATACTGGGTTTGCATCGACCTAGAGTCTATAAAAGGAGGGTTTGGGGGGCTAATCCCGCAGCTAACCATTTGCTACTCCTTTCTTCAAATTTCTCCCCTTTTGTAGTCATGAAGAGGAGTTTTTCTGCTTTTCAGGAGGATATCCCTCCTTACTCTGGTCCAAAGGCAGCAAGGGAGTCTTATGCAAAGCTCCAACAACTCTCCACCATCCCAGGGCACATATGCATGCGCCCGGAGCTCCAAGTAAGTGCTTTTATTTCTGACTTTCTGAACTTTGCTCTGTTTTCCCCTGTTTTATTTTCTCTTTCTTCTTCTCCGCTCTTAGACTCTCTCTTCTTCTATCTCCCCTCAGATCTTACCCGGCCAGAGGCGATTCTCCCGGGTGCCATGGCTAGCTCCGATGCTTGAGCCTCTCCCGCCTTCGTCTATTAGTCACCTGAAGGAATGGGGGCTATCCAATGTGTTCATCCTCGCCAAAAATTATTACAAAATTGTGCACATGTGGGATAGCGTTACGGAGCTGGTGGAGCTGTGGCACACGCAGACCCATACATTCGTCTTCCCCACATTCGAAGCCACAATCCTACTAGAGGAGCTGGAAATAATGCTCGGCCTCCCACGGTATCAAAGGGGCGACGAGTTGGCGATTTCCTACACCATGGAGCCCATCAACTCATGGAGCATCCTTGCAGAAATTACTATGAGGAAGACGGATTTGCACTCTATGACCAGCGGGATGCACATGCATCTCCTTCCTATCGCGCAATGGATCACTTCCCAATGCAAGCGCAGGACCGGAAATTACACGGCTACCACCAAGGCGGCTGCAATCTGTATTTGCGGAGTCATCCTATTTCTGGCGATGGACGGCGCCATCTCCTTCGCCATCCTTTGCATCATCGACTCAATTTCAGAAGGTATGAGTATTGTCTAGGTGGTCTTGGGATACCTTGATGCTGAATTGACTTCTGCAGCGACTGGAGGCCCTTTCTACGGCTCGGTCATCGCCCTCGAGCTTTGGATGGGCATGCACATTCAGTTCCGGGTGATGGACACCTTGGCCACGGAGTGCAAGACCATGCTCCACCATCCTTTGGCTTTTGTGGGCGGGCCTCTCCGGATGAGCACCAAGGCGTGGTGCAAAACTGCGCAACTGAAAGGACTGAAGGCATGGCGCAACTACTTCAAAAAGATGACTGTGGCCGAATTTGACATGCGCCTGCGCTTCATGCATAATCGGGCAATCCACCTTCCTCAGCGCACCAAACTAGCATTGAGATTGTTGGGCAATGAAGCGCTGGTTTTATACAATCCGGATCGCTGCTACCTCCAATGCGGTGCGGCCCGCACGGTGTTCCCTTTCCCTTCACACTACCCGCCTATTCAGGAGAGGAAGAGAGACGACGAGCAAGATGAGCGTGACGTGCGCAGCACCATCGTCCACTGGGAAGGATGTGCATTGGGCCTTCTTCAAGCTGAGGTAGAAGAAGACGAGGACGTGGTCTAAGAGTACCTTGAAGCATTGAAGAAGATTTAGCTGGTAGCGGGAATTATTTGACAATTGATAGGATTGATTGTAGGGTGGGCATCAGATGGTAGTTAGGAAAGGATTTTAACATTTGTTTGATGGTAGAAAAAGTAGGGAATGTAATGACTTGATTTGAATCAATAAAATTGAATTTCTGTTTGGCACATTGGGCTCTGTTGATGTCGCGACAACCATGGTAACCGCTTTCAGAATGCGTCGGGACGGATGGTCACGATAAGGTCTCGGTCACCAATGGCGACGCGACATAGACACGACCTCCCACTACGTCGCGACTCAAACCGACTTGATTCAAAACACAGAGGGGCGCCTTTCCTTCCCCCCTTCCATGTTTTCAAAACCCTAAGCTCAAATCTCCCAAACTCCCTTCGCCTTCTTGCAACCTTGCTCCTTAGCACCTACTCTTCCCTCCCAAATCGACCTAAACCACAGATGGAAGGAGGAGGGAACGCCGGCGAGGGCTCGTCACAGGGGAAGCGGCACGCAGAGCGGCGGAGCTCCCGGCGTCGGGCGGAGGCGACCCCGGTCGAGGAGGAGGAGGCCGACGTCGGGATGGAGGTGGAGGAAGAGGCAGAGGCCCCGGTGATGAACATTAAAGAAGCGTGGAAGAAGAGGGCCAAAGCCATGAAATCGGTAAGTAAATCTCCTAAAGACCATGAATGGAGTGTATAGGAAGGGCAGACGGAGCCCCTAGAGGGCAGATGTAGGGCGTGACGCCCATGAGAAAGAGGATCAGGCAAGGGAGGCTCTGGCCTGTCCGACCCTAAGAACGCGTCAGCGCGAAGCATCGCGACATGGTGTCGTGACGGGCTTGGGCGTCGCGACCATGTCGCGACGATGCCGGTGGACGCGACCTAAGGTCGCAGTGCACCGCACGGTCGCGACAAGGTTGCGGCCTCTCTGAATGCCGCGACTCCGACCGAACACCAAACCTTGACTGGTTTAACGAATAGAATGTGTTTGCAGGGTGAGATGAGGGCCCGTGTGTCCTGGACGATTGTGTTGGCTGTTTTCCTGGCATTCCCCCCTTTCCAGAGAGAGAGGGTAGAGGAGATGGGATTCGGGGAAGTGTTTAGGATGGAGAGAATGAGGGCGGATCCGGCTCTCACTCTGGCTCTGCGGAGCAGGTGGGATGCGGTGGCGACCGCCTTCGTATTACTATGGGGACATATGATCCCCAGTCTCGAGGATGTGAGCCAGATCACAGGGCTCAGAGTTTATGGGAGGCCGGTGAGCGGATTCACTTACCCGTGCTATCATGACCTAGCCAGCGACTCCTAGAGCTACCCATAGAGCATAGGTCCTCTCTAGTTCCTAGGGAACCCCTCCAGGAGAGTCTAGGGTTGTTTGATGTGGGGAAGGGAGCAGGGGAGAGTGAGGATGAGCATCTACATATGTTGGTTCGGGTTAGCCGGAGGGAGCTAGCGAGCGAGCCCAGGGCGCAGGCAGACTTGGACTTGCGTCGTTTCCTCGTCCTTTTCCTTGGTAGACTTTTGTTAGCCACGAGGGGCGATGCAGTCCACTGCCGTTTCCTGCCCCTGCTGGAGGACCTGAGTGAGGTAGGGGGGTATGCCTGGGGAGTAGCCTTCTAGCACATCAGTTTGACAGCTTGGGCGCCTCCGAGTGGCAGACGTCGACCAGCAGATTCTTCCCCTTTCTCCAGGTACTTTTCTTCCCTCTAATCCTTGAAATAAATTGCATTTTTCTTTAAAACTGCCACCTAATCTACTTCACATCTTGCAGGTCTAGTCTTACCTACATCTTCCAGCCCTAGGGACAGGGATCCTTGAGCGGCCGGGCCTTGTGCCCATTGAACGATGCTGGGATTCGCGCCGGGACACTCGCAACCACGGCGACCAGTTGGAGCGCCTACAAGAGGCGATAGACAGCTACCCTCACCTGGATGCAAGTATTCTAACTCTTCTCCCTTGATTGATTAAATTGCTTGATGACTGACTAAGTTTTTGTTGTGCAGGTGGTTTGGTAGCCATATATGGGGGAGAGTGATGAGGGACAGCCTTGGTTGGTGCTGGCCCGCCCCTACTTCGGTAGGTCGGTGTGGGTGCATGCACTCAACCTCGTGCTACCTCTTCATCTGTTCCTATGCTAGCGCTCTCTAGGGTTCCGGCAGAGTGCCGTGGAGTTCCCTACCCGAGACCGATTCCGCAGACTCGGTCGGAGTTTCAGGGGGCTTCACAACACGACTGACTGGCGAGAGCGGGCAAAGGAACAGATCCAGAACTGGGAGCACCGGGGCAAAGCCATGAAGTCTACCGTGACCAGTGACGATGCGTACCTCTAGGCATACACCTTGAAGTACGGAGGCAAGGTATATAGGAGCGCCCGACATCAGGTAACCCCCAAACCAAAAAAACATGTGAATTTGGATTTATGGAATCAAGCTAATGATTTGGACATGAATTGCAGGTGGATGTGGCTGGCGAGATCGCATCGCTCCGAGCTTTACTCTACTCATCGATGCAGGATTGAGAGGCGGCGCAGAAGCAGACTGAGGAGCTGGTAAGTACCTACTCAGACTTCAGTACTTAACTTTATAGCTGATTTTTGGAAACTGACGTATACTTTTGTGTGTAGAGGAGGGAGCTTGAGAGAGTGAGGAGCACTGGAGCAGGCGGTGCTTCCTCTTCACGAGCAGCAGGGGGGTCTCCGTCGCTTCTGGAGGCTCAGCTGGCAAGAGTGGTGCTGAGGGCCGAGGAGGCACAGAGGCACCTAGAGGAGCGGGTAAGTACAATAGAACTTACCGGATTGAATCTTTATTTTAAGAATTGATATTGACTGAATTGCTCTTTTGCAGGAGAAGGATTTGCGGCTCACCACCGAGCACGCAATGGAGCTGTAGGGGCGGAGGGACCAGCTGCAGGGGCAGAGGGACCAACTGCAGGGGGAGGTCCAGACCATCCGCGGTGAGAGAGACCAGCTGCGCATCCGAGCAGAGGCAGTTGAGGAACGGGTCGCGGAGGTGACTAGGGAGTTGGAGGCCCTACGCGTGCGGGGACCGTCAGCAGATCAGGCAGAGCTGACCCAATTACAAGCCGACCTGCAGGCGCAGTAGGCGGTGTCCCGGAGCCTTCAGGAGATAGTGACGGCCATAGGCCATTCACATAGTAGGAGTAGGAGCGGGGCGAGCGCCAGCAGAGCGAGGGTGCCTCTGTTGGTCAGTATCTGGAGGGTTCCTCCAGTCGTCGGAGGAACGAGGAGGAGGAGAGGCACCGCCGAGACGAGGCGAGTGCCCAGAGCGGTAGCGGTGGCGGCGAGATGCCGCCACCACCGGACCGGCATGAGGGATCCGAGGAGAGTGGTGGTGGTCAGCGAGGAGACTTGTGAGCCACCTCCCCCATCTTTTGTACATATTGTTCATCACTTAGTGGAATTTTATTTTGTGTCAATCTTTATGGAATGAATGAATGATTTGCAATTGACATGAGTGCGAGATGAGATTCAAACATGGGAGAGAGAGACGGAGAATACTGAGCACAGCGCTGCGTGTCCCTTAAAATTACATGTTCCTGCACACTTAGCAAAACATGTTAGATCTGCTCTTGACTCAACCCCTTGCGCTTAAATAAATATGAATCTAACTTTGTAATTGTCAAGGGCTGAGCCTTAGTAAATAGGCAGAAAGGAAAAAAACAATGCATGCTAAAGGAAAGTGGTATGTACACACATTGTTTTTGGACTTTTAAAGATTTTTTATTTTTTTTTTGATTTTTGAGATTTTCTGATTTTTTTTAGATTTTTGAGATTTCTTTTTTTTTTTGAATTTTTGAATTTTTGATTTTTTTTTTTATTTTAAGATTTTCTGATTTTTTTTTATTTTTAAAATTTTCTGATAACAACACATCTTTCTTTTTGAGTAATTAGCCATGGATCTCATCCCCATCTCTTGTTTGGCGAATAATATCTATGTGCAGCGTGCATTTATCATTAGCTTACTAAGGCTTCTTGCCCCTTGAATATTGATGTTCCAACACAGACCAGGTGTGGGGGTCCTTTGGTCTTTTAGGGAGAATAGGAAGATTATCAATGAGACAAGACTTGGTCTTGGGGTCGGGGTTTACTGGCTTGTAAGATTTGCAATGGGTATGTTACATGTGGAATCCGTCTGTTGTCCAGGGACTTTAAGGTCATTGCTCTTTTGAATTGGGGTCATGCGCACGACCGGGCTCAAGGCGTCCCGCGGGGAACTATACTGCCACTCTTTGACATGCCCCTATTTTCTTATCTTTTTTTTTTTTGGTTTACTTTTGCTTTTCTTTGGTATTGGCCATCCCTCTTTGAGACTTCATACACATGAGCTATACTGCATGCTGGTCTACATGCTAGCTTCCCCTTTGCCCCTGGACCTTATCCGAACGAGAAGAGAATTGACCTCAGGTTCTCTACACGAGGGCTGAGCGAAAACACCATAAACAAAGGGGAATTGGCCTTAGGTCGCCGTGTTGTGTGTGTGTGTGGCCGGACATAGAGATCATTTACCACAATGAGGGGGAGTGAGGCACATGGCCAACAACATTCTTTTTTGCAAATTGGTGTTGTTATCAACACTAGGGGTAGAATCTTTTAAGGTACAACCCATTCCATGGGTGAGAGAGCTCCTCACCTTCGGCATTAACTAGCCTATACATGTTTCCGGGGTACACTTCCTTAACGACGTTCGACCCTTCCCAGTTTGCTAACAATTTGGACATCGGACATCCAGGTTTTATAAAAAATCGCTTCAAAACCATATCTCCTTGTTGAAATTTACGCTCAATCACTTTCTTTTGAAAAGACCTCGAGAGTCTATTTTGATATGCAAGAACATGATCGGCTGCAGCTAAACGCTGTTCGTCTAAGAGTTCCACCTGTACAAGTAATGCCTCCCGATGTTCATCGGGATTAAGTTGCATGTCTAGCTGAACCTTAGCGAAGGAATGAGGATCTCGTGCGGACATACCACCTCCATCCCATAAGTAAGTGAGAATGGAGTTTCCCCAGTGGGCGTGCGGACGGAGGTGCAGTAGGCCCACAGAGCCTCAACTAGTTTTTCAGGCAAATCAGCAAATTTATTAGACTCACAAGTTTTCTTTAGAATTTTCAAAAGCGTTTTGTTTGTGGCTTCGGCCTGGCCGTTGCCCTGCGGACAGTACGGAGACGAATGATGCAAGGAAATGTTGAATTTCTTACATAGGTCCTGAAGCTCTTGAGATATGAACTGTGGTCCATTGTCGGTGACGAGGCTGCTTGGCACTCCGAACCGCGCGATGATGTTCCTTATGATGAATTTGCACACAGTTAAACATTTGATTTCTGCAAATGCTTCAGCTTCGGCCCACTTGGTGAAGTACTTAGTAGCAGTGAGAATGAAAGATTTTGTTTTACCTGAGCATTAGGATCACCAAGAGGCCCGATGATATCAAAGGCCCACATGGAGAAAGGCCAAGGGGAAGATAGTTGATGTAAAGAGGAGGACGGAGCATGGATTTTATCGGCATAGATCTGGCATTTGATGCACCTACGAACGTAGGTGGCACAGTCTTCTTCTAGGGTCAGCTAGTAGTAGCCCTGCCTAAGAATTTTCTTAGCCAACATTTGGCTATTGACATGCCCTACGCACTCACTAGAATGGGATCCTTCCACTACCTTCCAGGCTTCTTCGCCTGACAAACATCGGAGGAGCATTCCATTTAGAGCGCGTCTGTAGAGCACTTCGCCAATAAGGGTATATCTTAATGCCGCTCTATGGATGGCTCGCTTGTCCTCTGCTTCAGCTTCTTCTGGGAAGGTACCATCTTTACAATATTGCTCAATTTCATGGTACCACGGCCTTTCTTCTTCCATCATTTCTCCTAGCTCCACAAGCAATAACTCCTTCGCTTCTTTTCTCTCTGCCTTCAAAACTAGAGAACTCCTAAGGTTAACGAACCAAGGATCCTGAGTGGAGGGAGCCTCTAACCTTTGAACGGTGATTGTCTTAGCGCTGCGGCTGAGAGGGAAGGAGAGAGAGGAGGCCAGGGATGCGAGGGCATCGGCCAGGATATTTTGAGAGCGGGGAGTATGAATGTAGATGAGTTGACGGAATTGCTTGGCTAGGAGTGTGACCAAATCTTGATAGGGCTTGAGTTTAGGGTCACGCATGCGGTAAGTAGAAAGGACTTGCCAAAGGATGAGTTGAGAGTCTCCTATGATCTTGAGATGACGCGCGCCTAAGAGGTAGGCAAGCTTAAGACCGGCAAGGAGAGCTTCATACTCGAGATATTGTTGGTGGCATAGAATTGGAGCTGATAGGCTAGAGGAATGGTGATCCCTTCTGGGGTGAGCAAGACAACACCTATGCCTCGTCCCCTAGAATTGGGAGCTCCATCAAAGTGGACCGACCAAAAGGGATCACAGAGACGAGTGACAGGTTTTCATCGGGGAATTCCTCTTCAACCGTGCCACTGTGGGGGAGAGGAAGGTGAGCAAGGTTCTCAGCAATGGCATACCCTTTTATGGCTTTCTGAACTATAAAAGTGATATCGAATTGAGAGAGGAAACTTTTCCAGCGTGCCAATCTATCGGCGAGGACTGGCTTCTCCAGGAGATACCTAATAGGGTCCATTCTAGAAATCAAACTCACCTTATGAGCTAGAAAGTAGTGCTTCAATTTCTGCATTACCAAACTAGCGCTGCACATGTTGTTGGGTTATCAATATATCATGTTTTTGATGATCACATTAATATCCTTGAACATTGATTTAATGCAAAATTGATGTGTTAATTAACATGAAAAACACCATGAAAGTGATTATGTTAAACATTGCCAAATCACACAATGTATATCACTAACAATGTATTTACATGTAGGTGCACAAGCATGAAAGATGGAGCATCAAAGAGATGAGCAAACATACCAAGGCAATGTCAAAGAAGTGTATCTGTCGACAGGCCCAGGGTATGTGTCGACAGATACACACAGTCAACTCAAGACAGATTTCAGTTTGTGTATCTCTGAGTGCACCTGTCGACAGATGCAAATTACCTGTCGACAGATACACACAGACAACCCAAGACAGACTTCAGTCTTTGTATCCCTGAGTGCATCTGTCGACAGATGAAAATTACCTGTCGACAGATACACTCAGAAGTTCAGATTTCTGAAACCCAGTTCTCAGACTGATCATGGACTGAGTGCATCTGTCGACAGATGCAAGTGCACCTGTCGACAGACGACGGAAACATGAAATTCAGAAATTCTGATTCTGGCCCCATTTGGGTGTCTCCTTCCTCCACGACCCCCACCTTTACCTAACACTATATAAGCATCCTTTTGGAGCCAAATTCGCATAGAGCAGCCCCCAACCAAGAGCCTCCAAGGGACCAAGAGGAAAAGCCCCATTTGCTGCCCTGCTTCAATCTTCCGCCCAGATCGTCGTGGAATCACCATCCATGCGGAGTTGAAGCCGGATCGTCGTCAATTCAACCTTCTACATCGATCAGTCTACATCCAATCGAAGTTTGAAGAGCGTCTGGACGATCCACGAGAAGAATTCCAACTGGATTTGTTCCCCAACTCTAAATTCTTCTCCATTTCACAATTTCCATTCATTGTGTGTGTGTGGTTGTGTTTCAAGCATCCCTTGTGCTTGATCCACGAAATTGTGGTTGTTCTGATCGTGGTTCATCAGACAACGTGTGTGTGTGTGAGTTGTTGTATTGAACTCGCTCATAAGCAGTCGTTTCTGCGTGTGTGTGTGGACGGTGGATGTAGGATACACGAGTTGTGTACTCCGAACCACCTTAAATCATCGTGTCCTGTGGTTTGTTCGCATTTTGCGATAGATGATTGGTAGGCACGTTGTTCATACGCACGTTTGATACCCTGTTCTCATTTATATCAACTCAAGCTTTCTTATATTCAATCGAATTCTAATCAAGTTTCATTAAGATCGCTGTAGCACCGAAAAGAAGCCATCAGTAATTAGAAATTGCCGTAATCTATTCAACCCCCCTTCTAGATTACCATATTGTGTTATTCCGCATAACCCTTCAATTGGTATCAGAGCGAGGTTTCTCCGATTTACAGTTTTCGTAATTTGATCTAGCGATCAGGAGATTCTCGATCTTATGGATTCTAGCAAAGGGTATATGGCCGAGGGACATTCAGTAACCAGGCCACCCTATTTTGATGGCACTGACTATCCTTATTGGAAAAATCGTATGCAGGTATTTTTGAGAGCTCAAAATTACGAGCTGTGGAAAATAGTCAGCAAGGGACCATATGAGTTGCCCGAGAACGAAGACACCTGGACGAAAGACCAAATAGCTAAAGGAACTCTCAACTGGAGCGCACTAAACATGATGCAATGTGCGGTGCATCCAAAGGAGTTCTCAAGAGTCTCCACATGCTCAACAGCAAAAGAGATGTGGGACAAACTTGAACTCATCTACGAAGGTACGTCCGAGGTAAGGGAAACCAAAGTTAGCATGTTAGTGTCTGAATATGAAATGTTCAAGATGAAAACTGATGAAAACATATCAGACATGTTTGCAAGATTCATGCTAATAATTAACGGGCTAAAAGGTCTTAAAAAGGAATACTCTGAAAGTGACTTAGTAAGAAAGATACTTCGATCTCTTACTTCATCTTGGAATACTAAGGCCACTGTCATTGAGGATTCCAAAGACCTCTCTAAAATGAAATTGGATGAACTAATTGGCTCCTTAATGACATATGAAATCAACATCAAAAGAAAAGAATTAGAAGAAAATCCTAGGAAGTCAATTGCTTTAAAAGCATCCAACAAAACATCAACAAGCTCCAAGAAATCCATTCAACAAGATAGTGATGAGCAAGGAACATCTAGTGAGAGTGATAATGATGAAATGGCAATGCTCACTAGACAATTCAAGAAATTTCTGAAGTTCAAAAGGAGAGACCAGGTAACTCCAAACCTTTTCAAAAGAAAATTTTTCACAGAAATATGAGTCCAACAAAAAATCTGATATTGTTTGTTATGAATGCAAGAAACAGGGGCACATGAGAGGAGAATGCCCGGAACTCAAGAAGAAGCTGAAGAAAGAAAAATTCATCTTCAAGAAAGCCAAAGCAATGTTGGCAACCTGGAGTGATGAAGATGAAGATGAAGATGCACAAGAAACATCCGATGATGAAGAAGTAAATGCTTAATGGCAAGGAGTGATGACTCCACCGAGGTAAACTTCTCATTTGATAATTACACTGCAAGTGAATGGGAGGAAGCATACACTACTCTATTTGAAAAATTTTGTGAATATAGATCTGAAAATAAGGCATTGAAAAAGAAATGCAACTCCCTTGTGCATGATAAAAATAACGATGAACGAATTGCATTCCTGACAAAAGAAATAGAAATGATGAAAGTTGATGAAAAGACTCATAGTGAAGAGATGGATTGCTTGAAAATGAAATTACAAGAAACACAAAAAGAAAAGGACTGTTTAAGCCATTCTCTTGAATTCCTTCAAGAAGAACATCTAGAAACAAGAAAAAGTTGGAACAAACTGAAAAGAATTGAAAGAAAAATCTGAGGACTTAATGAAATTTGTAAAAGGAAAGCAAAATCTAGATGCGGTTTTGGGTGCTAAAATACATGTAACCAAGCATGGGTTAGGATATCAACCTGTCAAACAAAAGAAAATAGGAGAGTCATTGATCACTTCCTTTGTTAATCCTAGCCCAAGCACAAGCAAGCATGTTCCCACAAAGCATAACACAAGTCAATCTCAGACCAAAGTATTGCAACCCAAACAAAATGTTCCCAACAAACAAAAGAAAAAGCCACCTGTCGACAGATGGAATGGTGCCTGTCGACAGGCAAGAACAACTTCAACTAATAAACAGTCTATCAAGCAACAAAAAATTGAAAAGAAAATTCCTTCATGCAATGTGTGTAAAAAGATTGGTCATGATGAAAAACAATGCTGGAATAATCCAAAGAAACAGAAATTCAAACAAGTTTGGATTCCTAAGCATTTACTTTGTTGCATGAATGAAATTTTGGGACCCAAAGTAATTTGGGTACCAAAACCTCTTGTCTGATCCACATATGCAGGAATGCCTAGCAGCCCAACATCAAAACAAATGGTACTTGGATAGCGGCTGTTCGAGGCACATGACGGGCGACAAAGCTAAATTCTGTTTCCTAGTGGAGAAAGACGGAGGACAAGTCATTTTTGGAGGTAACAACAAAGGCCAAATCATTGGCACAGGTAATGTTGGTAAGTGTCCCTCCAATTCAATTGAAAATGTACTGTTAGTTGATGGCCTTAATCACAATTTGCTTAGCATAAGTCAATTATGTGATAGAGGTCACAACGTCATTTTTGAATCAAATTCATGTCAAATTGTTGATAAAGAAACAGGAAGTGTAAAATTTTCTGGAAAAAGAGTGAATAACATCTACTTAGTTGACTTAGATGATCCAGAAAATGACAATTTGTGTCTTGTTGCAAATAGACAGGATGAATTGACATTGTGGCATCGTAGGCTTGGCCATGCGAGCTACAACGTATTGCACAAGATCATGAAGCTCAAATTAGTAAGTGGACTTCCTGACATTTCTTTTAACAACAATGAAAGTTTTTGTGATGCATGTGCACAGGGAAAACAGACCCGGAAGTCTTTCAAATCCAAAGCACCGGTAAGCACATCTAAACCATATGAACTGTTGCACATGGACCTTTTTGGACCAACTAGAACTTTAAGTCTCAATGGCAAACGTTTTGGTTTTGTCATTGTAGATGATTTTTCTAGGTTCACATGGGTCAAATTCTTGGCACACAAAAGTGAAACACTTATAATCTTCCAAGAATTCTTTAACAAGATTGAGCATGGCAATGTGAATAAAATATGCTCAATCCGCACCGATCACGGGGGAGAATTTGATAACAATGCATTTTCTGATTTTTGCAGGCACCAAGGGATTGAACATGTTCTCCTCCCCAAGGACTCCAGAACAAAATGGAGTAGTGGAGAGGAAAAACAGAACATTGGTGGAAATGGCTCGCACTCTTCTGGTTGAAGGCCAACTCACAAGAAGCTTTTGGGCAGAAGCAGTGAACACTTCATGCTACATTCTAAACAGAGCCATGGTAAGACCTGTGATAAAGAAAACCCCCTACCAATTGTTGAAAGGTAAGAAACCCAACCTTGGGTACTTCCGAGTATTTGGCTCAAAGGTATTTATTCATAACAATGATAAATCTGATTTAGATAAATTTGAAGCCAAAAGTGATCAAGGTGTTTTTCTAGGCTACTCCGAACACTCTAGGGCATATAGGGTGTTTAACAATAAAACACGCACTGTGGAAGAAACTCCACATGTAATTTTTGATGAGACTTATGCCAAAACTAACAGTTTGACTGTTAATAGAACTGAAAAAGAAGATGAAGGAACATCACTTGAGGACCTACAAGTCAAAGCAAAAGACAAATCTGAAGAAGGTTCCAAGACCAAAGGTGGATATCTTCACAAGGACTATGATGAAGATGATGAAAAAGCCTTCAGAAAACAAGATGAAACACATGAAGAAAATCCACTAGAAGGTGAACCTCCTGAAGAACAACATTCACAAGATCAAATTCCTCAAGGACAAGATGCTCCCGGCCCTTCAACAATCACAAATGTGAGGTATTCCAAAGATCACCCACTTGATGATGTGATAGGTAGTTTAAATGATTCTGTTCAAACAAGGTCTCAAGTTAGACAAATAATTGAACATGATCTTTTTGCTTTTGTCTCTCAAGTGGAACCCAAAAATGTTGAAGAAGCCTTAAAAGATAACTCATGGATTGATGCTATGCATGAGGAACTTGGTCAATTTCAAAGAAATAATGTATGGAGTTTAGTTCCTAGAACCCCTGAAATTTCTATCATAGGAACTAGATGGGTGTTTAGGAATAAACTTAATGAAGAAGGAAAAGTGGTCAGAAATAAAGCTAGACTCGTTGCAAAAGGATATAATCAAGAATTTGGTGTAGATTTTGAAGAATCCTTTGCTCCTGTAGCCAGATTAGAAGCAGTCAGAATTTTATTGGCATATGCATGCTCCCATAAGTTCAAACTTTATCAAATGGATGTTAAAACTGCTTTCTTAAATGGCTATATCAAAGAAGAAGTCTATGTCTCTCAACCACCAGGTTTTGAAAATTCTGAAATGCCTAACCATGTGTATAAATTGCACAAAGCTCTTTATGGTTTGAAACAGGCACCTCGAGCTTGGTATGATAGACTAAGCAATTTTCTGGTAAGCAAAAACTACTCAAGAGGTAAAGTGGACCAAACACTCTTCACTAAGAAAGTTCGCAATCACATAATTGTTGTTCAAGTTTATGTGGACGATATTATATTTGGTTCTACTAACCCTTCACTGTGTGAAGAATTTTCTAAACACATGCACAGTGAATTTGAGATGAGTCTAATGGGGGAGCTTCAATTCTTTCTTGGTTTGCAGGTGAAACAACATAAAGACGGCTTCTTCATAAATCAAGAAAAATATGTCAAAGAGCTTCTCAAACGATTTCAATTTGAGCAAGCTAAACCGGCCTCCACCCCAATGAGCACAAGCATCAAATTGGAAAATGATGAGAAAGGTAAACCGGTAGATGCAAAGCACTTCCGAGGTATGATTGGCTCACTCCTTTATCTTACTGCAAGTAGACCGGATATACAATTCAGTGTTTGCCTTTGTGCTAGATATCAATCTAGTCCAAAGGAAAGCCATTTAATTGCAGTCAAGAGAATTTTCCGATATCTCTCAGGCACATGCAATTTGGGTTTTTGGTACCCAGCAGGCAGTAGTTTTGATTTGATATCATATTCTGATGCTGATTATGCTGGATGTAAAATTGATAGAAAAAGCACTAGTGGATATTGCCAATTCCTTGGCGGTTGCATGGTTTCGTGGGCATCCAAGAAACAACACTCGGTTGCACTCTCCACTGCAGAGGCAGAATATGTCGCTGCAGGAAGTTGTGCAGCTCAAGTGTTGTGGATCAAAAGTCAGTTAGCTGACTATAATGTTGAAATTGGATGCACACCTATACTATGTGACAACACAAGTGCTATCAACCTTTCAAAAAACCCTGTCCAACACTCAAGGACTAAACACATTGAAATCCGTCATCATTTCTTGAGAGATGAAGTGGCCAATAAAACCTTGGAACTTAATTTCATTCCCACAGAAAAACAATTGGCTGACATTTTCACCAAACCCTTGTCTGAAGATAGATTCACATCCTTAAGAAGAGAATTGGGTTTGTGTAAAATGCAATGAAACTAACTCTCCATATTGGAGTACATGCTCTTTATGTGTGAATGACTATGTGGTATATCAAATGGTGAACTGTGGAAGAACAAGTTCGGCTTGTTTGGAAACTATCATCATGCGTGAGGAAACATTCTCCGCCAAGTATCCATAGTCCCATTGCATATAAAGGTCCTGTACTTCACATAGGATTTTTAGTTTCCTTACATTTTATCATGTTAACTCCATGAAACAATGCTTTTTCTGTGACCATGTGCTTGTGTATGATATTCTTGAAATGAACATGTTTGCCTTGTATCAAATGCTTGTGTGAATCCTTGACTAGATGTTGTGTCAACACGTGCACACACTATGGGGGAGTAAGTTCAGGGTAGATGAGTTTTTCATGAGGAAACTCTTCCTACACTTCAATTTTTAATCCTCACTTCCTTGAACTTCATGTGCACTCAAACTGAAACCAGAAAAATCCACTCTGTTCATATCTGTCGACAGACACATTCCATCTGTCGACAGGTACACTCAGATTTGCTCTGACTGAAACTTCAATTCATCAGTCTGTGTGCATCTGTCGACAGACAGATTCCTGCTGTCGACAGATACACACATTCTCACTATTTTCTCATTCCTTCTTCATACTTTTCAAGAAAGTGTTCATTACTTGATTTAAAGGTAAACATTGGATTGTTTTGTGCAATATAACCTTTCATATCCACTTCATGTCAAAGTCGTGAACCAAGTCTAAATGATGTTTGATGCAACACTTGATTGAGGACTATTTAGATCATTTTGAACACAATGAGCAAACCAAATGATTTTTAAACATCTCCTTTGAATAACTCCCTTGTCATTAAACATGAATCCAAAATGATTTGAAAAATCAGAAGGTCCTTGAATTTAATGTTCTACATTATCACTTGCCTAAAGAAATCTCATGTACTTGACGAAAAGTAAAAACAAAATAAAAGGGAGAAAAGCTACCTATTTCTACGTTTCAAACAAAAAAAAATTCTTTCATTATGGGATGGAGGTAGAGCAATGATGAAAATCACTAAGTAACCGGGGACATGGGCATCACCAATGTCGGTCTTCGCGTCAAAAGGTTGTTTCATTATCTCTATACAATGGCTTGATGGACACTCACATTGAGTAACTGGGGGTATTGGCATCACAAATGTCTACCTTCACATGAAAAAGTGAAAGTGCTCCTCATTGCCACTCTTTCCCATCTTCGCTGTTTAAAGATCCTAAAATCATACTAGAAATAGAGTGAAGCCTCCGGAAAATTTTTTTTTGTCAAGTCCAATGTGCTTCTTATGGGTAAGATGTTCTTGTGGCCATCTAATTCAAATTTCATCTGACTATCATCTCTATTTTGATGCATGTTTTTCTTCAATGGCCTTAATCAAAAGAGTTATTTAATTTTCACTGGCTTTTGTGAAATGTGTTCTTTATGATCTAATTAAAGAACTCATCGGTTTTATTTCAAAATCATTGTAGAATTGTGTCATGTCTTCATCATAATGGATATGCATTTTTATCTTGTACATACACCTATTTTACCCTAAAATGCCAAATGAACACTTGACCCTTGAAAAATCTTAAAAAAATCAAGTTTCTGCCAAAAAGCAGTTATCTGTCGACAGACAGATGGTCATCTGTCGACAGCCGGCGGCCCAGATCCATTTTTGAAGCCAACCATCGCGCCGGTTCAAGTCTTTGTGTGGGGCCTCTTTTCTAAATCCCTTCTAAACCTATTCTAAAGGCTTCCCACGACCATTTCCCACCATTTCCCCTCTCATTTCCTCCTCCTCTTCTCCAAACCCCTCTCTTCCCCCTCCAGGGCTCAAGATCCGATCCGTCTCCGACGATCTCGCTGCTCCTCGTCTGAGATCCCTCCACTCTCCCTTCCCAAACGCCATTCTCACCCTCCTTCTTCAGATGGCACCCAAGACCAAGATTCTCACTCGCCGTCGTCGCGCTTCGACGGACGCCGGAGAGAGTTCCAGGGCTCCTTCAGAACATCGTAGCAAGCATCGCGAAGATCGTTTGCCGGAACTCATTGTTCCTCAGGGTCTCCATCTCATCCGGGTACACGGCACCTTCAAGAAACTCGTCCAATCCCGGTATGTGGACTTTGAGTCCTTAGGATCGATGTTCCCCTCACTCCTACCCTACTTTGACACTCAAGGGTGGACATCCTTTCTGTACTCGCACTTGCAATATTCTCCAAATGCCGTAACAGAATTTTTCAATAACCTAGGGCTTTCCGATCAGGGAGATTTTTCTCTTCGGTGAAAGGCACTCGTTTTCGCCTCACCGCAAATCTTATCTCGACGGCCCTTGAAATTCCAAACTCAGGAGTTGAAATCTTCAACTATACTCCTTCCGCTTCTGAGTACTATGAACTTCTCACTTTGCAACCTTATGATTCCACTAAGGAAATTGCTCGTCTGAATGCCAACTCCTTTCCTCCTTTGATCCGGATGATCCATCATATCTTCACTACTTTGATCGTCCCGAAGGATGGAAGCCGAGAATTAGTCACTGAGGTTCATAAGTCTTTGTTCATATTCTTCCTCAAATGTCAACAAATCAATCTACCTGAACTCATGCTAAGCCTCATTCGTCGGTGTTTCTCCAACACCAAGAGATCAATGCCATATGCTTGCCCCATCACCTCTCTTCTAATTTTCATTGGCATCCCTATTCCTTCAAGTGAGCTCGTCTCCTTAAAATCCCGCAGTGCATTTGACCTCACTGCCGCTCACCGAATGGGCTACAAGTTTGTAGACGGTGTAGTGACAAGGACTCTCAAAGGGAAAGAACAACAAGGTGTTGAAGAGTCATCTGATGAAGAAGACAATGCAGACAATGAAGACAATGAAGCTAATGAAGACAGTGATGAAGAACCTCAGGATGAGCAAATGCCTGATCAACCTCAAGAATTTGCTGATGTACCTGTGCCTCAAGAACAATCCCTTCGTGATTACTTGGCACAATTGCATCAACAGATGACCTCAGGATTTGCTCAACTGAACACTAGATTTGATCAAGTGGATGCTCGACTTAACTCTCTGGATGCGTCTCATGTGCATATCCAAGACCGGCTTGATTACCTCTACTCCGAGAGAGCTGGATCCCGTCATCCTCCACCTGCTGGACATGACGATGAATAGAGGGTCTCAGGGTCCTTAGAGGTCGTTAAGAGTCTTAGCTGGGAGTTAGTCTCACTAGTCCTGTTATCTTTTTGCTTGCTCATGTTATTTCCCTTCCTTTTGATTTTTATTGAGTCATGTAATGGTTGTCTCTTGTACTGTGAAATTTGAATGATCAATCAATGAAAAATCACAGTTCATGTTTATTTGTCTCTTATATGTGCATGACTTGACTTTTTGTATGTTGTCAAAAAGGGGGAGAACATCAATATTATGCATCAATTGAATTTTTTGTCATCATCAAAAAGGGGGAGATTGTTGGGTTTTCAATATATCATGTTTTTGATGATCACATTAATATCCTTGAACATTGATTTAATGCAAAATTGATGTGTTAATTAACATGAAAAACACCATGAAAGTGATTATGTTAAACATTGCTAAATCATACAATGTATATCACTAACAATGTATTTACATGTAGGTGCACAAGCATGAAAGATGGAGCATCAAAGAGATGAGCAAACAGACCAAGGCAATGTCAAAGAAGTGTATCTGTCGACAGGCCCAGGGTATGTGTCGACAGATACACACAGACAACCCAAGACAGACTTCAGTTTGTGTATCTCTGAGTGCACCTGTCGACAGATGCAAATTACCTGTCGACAGATACACACAGACAACCCAAGACAGACTTCAGTCTTTGTATCCCTGAGTGCACCTGTCGACAGATGCAAATTACCTGTCGACAGATACACTCAGAAGTTCAGATTTCTGAAACCCAGTCTCAGACTGATCATGGACTGAGTGCATCTGTCGACAGATGCAAGTGCACCTGTCGACAGACGACGGAAACATGAAATTCAGAATTCTGATTCCGGCCCCATTTGGGTGTCTCCTTCCTCCACGACCCCCACCTTTACCTAACACTATATAAGCATCCTTTTGGAGCCAAATTCGCATAAGAGCAGCCCCCAACCAAGAGCCTCCAAGGGACCAAGAGGAAAAGCCCCATTTGCTGCCCTGCTTCAATCTTCCGCCCAGATCGTCGTGGAATCACCATCCATGCGGAGTTGAAGCCGGATCGTCGTCAATTCAACCTTCTACCTCTCTACATCGATCAGTCTA